>PUFA01000053.1:7687500-8887500 GCA_003508835.1 Eonycteris spelaea | reverse complement strand
TTAGCAGAACATTGTAAAAAGCACTGAGGACAAGCTCAGGTAATTGTGACTTCTGAGAGATAATGGAAGAGAGGAAACTCTGGCAGATCTGCCAGGAATTAACGTGAGGAGAAGTTTCTCAAAAAATACATTTGCTGGAGAATATACCAAAAGAGTTACCCTTTTCTATAATATTTATGGCACAGCAATAATAAAGTTAACGTGTTTCTCCGCCAGTTCTACCTCCTCTTCTCTCTGGCTTTGCTTATTCTTTCTCTAACTCTTTTTCAGACTGTTAGGCATTTTGTTTTTGAATAATTTTTCTGGCTTCGGTCAGATTCTTTTTTCCTGTTCCACAAGATTCAGCTTTACTTACAGAATGTTGGTTTTATGGAGTTTACGTTTTATTTTACAGACGGCACTAAAACCTTCACTCTTGCCAGAAATGGAAAAAGGCAAAGGAGAGAGAACAGTTCAGAAGCAGCAACCCTGAAAATAAATACAGAAATCACTTTCTAGGACATCAAAGGAAAATGACATGAGAAACAGAAATCTAGCCAACTTCATGGGACAGTGCTGACCTCTTAATTCTGTTCTTTTAAGTAAAGCCCCTTGAATGGATTCTATATCTCAGATTTCCTTATCGACACAGCTTCCCATGCACCCAGTCCCTCAGTCTTTTTCTTAATTTGTCTTAGCTGAACTAAGTGAAAATAAATACTTGTCAAACTCAGGTATGGGAGGAGCATCTAGGGAATCATGGGCAGAACTTTCTGGGAAATGATTGGTTTAACTCTATTGGTTTAGTGTTACTTCCATTTTCCCCAGTAGTAGAGATTCAAATAACCGATTGCTGAGGATGGTCAAAGCAGAGAAGAAAATGCAAAAAGTGGGAGTGATTGAATTAGCAAAGTTTCATCCACTAGGAACCAAATTGAGAGCTGAAAAAACTCAGATTAGTTCTGACATTGCTGTGCAATGCCTGTGTGCCTTTTGAACAAATCATTTAATTCTCTTTTTTAAACATGAGTTTGAATAGACTTCTGTAATTTTGTGCTTCTAGATTATTTCATCTTGAAACAGATAGACAAGATAAATTATTATATCACCCATATTTGAAAGAACACTCTGTTCTTAATGCTATTTTGCAAGTGATGCTTTTAGAACTAGGGCTATTGACTGGTGTTTGGATGTCCATCCCTGGGCCTGAAAAACACTAGCAACACTCATTGCAAAAGCTCCATTCAAATCACTGCCTTCTGAATAAGCCCTGTCTGCTGTTATTTCCCAGCATAGTCAGATAACTTCATTTGAGTTGGGCATTGATATGCTTTGAAATCCTTGGTACAGCAAAGTCAATCTTTTTAGCCAGGATTTAGTCAGCGAGAAAAAAATCTTGTGAAAGAGATCTGAAACTCTTAAATTCCTCTCCTTTATTTTTATCATCTAGTCATTGCAAACTCTGAAAATACAATGAAATTCAGAAAAAAAAGTTTTGAGAGGACAAAGGAATGTTTTTCAGGTTAATATTAGGGAGAGTATAGTGCAGAACACGTTTTTGATGAAGTGAACAGGCTGTGAAATAGATTGTTTTCACATCTGATTTCTTCCTGATAGAATTGTGATGAAAATAATGCAGTGACATGTGAGCTGGAATGACCCATGGAAATTTAATTCAGCCCTGCTCGATGGCATTCACTTAAGCAATCCTATAACCAACGCTTATCTGAATCTTGGGGATTTCACTCCTTACTCTGATTCTTTTAATTTATCATTCTTTGTGTCTCCTGTCTTTCTCATAATCCTAGGTTACCTATTTTCTGCCACTATGGAATTTTGAAAGAGACTTTTATTTTGTTGAAGGAATGAGAGATATTGTTTTAAAAAAAATTTTATTGGCGTTCTTTCTCTGGCGTTTGGTAAGAGATAAATGAGTGGGAGTAAGAAGGAAAGATAAACTGATGGGAACAAGATATTGTGGGGTTAACTCGGAACCTAGCTCCTCCACATACTCAGAAGACTGATGGCTGCCCGGCTAGCAGCCAAGGAAGGCAGCACACAAAGGGCTTTCGGCAGTGCCTACTCCCAAGGACTTTTTTTTTTTTTGCTGCTTCCATGGATCTTACCTGCTTCTGTAATGGGGCAGCACATCTTGCTCCAATGAGATGACACCTCTCTCTGCTTGTGTGTTCAAAACTTTGCTTGCTCCTGGCCTGGTGTGGTTTTTGCAGCTCCCATTGGCCGCCGTCGGAGCTCTCCTGCCTCGTGAGTAATAAACAGCATGTCTCACCGCTTTGGTCCTCCTGCTGATTGTTTGGGAATATCCAAAGCCCGGGTGCAGGTTCCGGGCCTGGAGGTCCTGTGTTACAGATATAATGTAATTTTTTTGTTTTGTTCTGTTTTGAGAGAACAATAGAAGGGCAGGTGAAATGAATGTGGCCTGGGGTGTAGGATTAGTAACTGTGAGAGTCTGACATGAACACTTGTTTGTTTTGCTTTTCCACCAGACGGCGAAGCCTTTGAGGTTAGCCTTTGGGTCATATTCATCTTAAAAACATACAGTAGCTGCCCATTGCTTGAATGAAGCCAATATCCCTCTTATACACATCCCCAATTTTCTGGTGACATATGAGGTTGTGGGAAAGAGCATGACTTTTGAGTCAGCAGGACCAAATGAGAATTCTGCTCTGTCACCTAGTGATCACTGCCATTTTTCTGATTCTCATTTTCTTTTCTAAAAAAATGGGAGTGGTAATGGAAAGTAAGATATGGGGTCGTAGTGAGGATTAAATGAGACAATGCATGTGAGCATCTAGCTGGCATAGTGCTGGCATAAAGGAAATATTCCATAAAAGTAGTTACTATTACTATTTTTTCTAACTAGCGGTGTAACCCCGGATAAGTCATTTCCTCACTGTGGCATGTGAGTGATGACAATTGTTACAAACATTGTTGTAAAGATTTAATGATTGAAACTTTGTAAAATACAGTAAGTGTCTGAGACATAGTAATTGCTCACTAAATGCCCTTTCCTATATTCCCAGGTGTCTTTCTCATACTTTTCATTCACAATTTCCCAGCATGTTACCAATACTTAAGCCAAACGGAGCATCTTGTTCCTAAAATGTCCTTCAGTGTTTGCCATCACATTTGCTCATGTTGCTGTATATTGTCTTTTTCTTCTTTCCTGTCTCTCTCTGTCTGCAGTGATCTTGGGCATCTTTGGAGGCTTATCTCAAATGCCACCTACTTCAAAATGTACTACATAAGCAAACTTCCCAACTGGGTTATTACTCCTTCCTTTAAACACTCCCTTACCACTCTGTTTTATTTCTTTACTAGCATGCATCTTCTTCCTTTTTGAAATACAGGCATTTCTGTTCTCCACCTTGCCACACATCCTTTCCCCAGCTATTGATGGTACAATCACAGGTCGTTTCCTCTTCCTCCACCCCAAAACACTTGTTCACCAGATACCAATTTATTATCTAGGAAACTGTTATCTCAAGAAAGACTGAATTCTAAATTGCTGAAAGAAGAAAGAATTCTCTGGCTGAATTCACGCATTAAGTCAAATGCCTCTGGAGTGTCCTCATAGCAGCCCTTTCGTAGATCTTACCTAATTTCATTGCAGCATACTTAAATTGTCTGCTAAGTCACAGTGTCCCACATTGAATTTTAGGGTCCTCACGGGAAGTCAGTGCTTGTATCCTATTCATCGCTGTAGTTCCAATCCCCTACACGTTGGTTGATCTGCAAACCTGGTGCAGTGTTGAAAACCACAGGAGCGCAATAAAGCTTCTCTTGATCATCCTCTTTAGCAGGCTCAGAACATGTACTTATAATATCCCTGACTTTTAATTGAAGTATAAATTTAATATCTTGTAAAGTTAGGAAGTTGTTATGATTTGAAAAGCTAAATAATTACCGATATACCCGAAGAAGAGAAAAATATTTCGCTCAGATTTTTTTTCTACCTCTGGTTTATGAAGCAATTCAACTATTAAATTAGCTTATTATCCTCCTTGTGAAATAGCAATATCCCCTAAATGTTTCCAGATAATAACATTGTAAAATTAAATTATATTGTAAATACATGAAAAAGTATATTTTCTCTTTAAGGAAAATCACTTGAATAACAAGAGTTCCTCTGGATGAGTAAAAAAGGAAATATTCCTTACTGTATGTGGGATGTAAATTGTCCTCTTAGTACTTGTCTTTACATTTAGATTTTTAAATATTGATCTATCAGAGTGGGCCCATGTAGGTTATGTGAGGTTGTATAAAGAAACTGACTCCATGTACAGCACCAAATGTTTGCAGATTATGGATATAAGAAGTTCAAGGGAAAGAAAATAAGAGTATCTGAAAGAGTGCCAGATGGCAGAACTAATTAAATTAAATTAATTAATTATTTCATTAAATTAAAACTTTCTTTTCTCCACTTTTTTTCTTGTCCACCAGAAGAAGCCCCTCATTTGTGCCAAATAGCTCACTCAAAGTGCATTTTTTTAGTTTGAAAATGAAAAATGTCTGTTGTCTTATCTATAAGTAATGTTCAAAAAATTAATTCACAAGAAAGAGAGACTGTGGGTATTCAAAAGCTTTTCTTCTTTCTCTACATGCAATTATTTTTACTTTCACTGAACATTTACTGAATAGCTGAAAAAAAAAAATTGGTACCATTTTCCTTTTCTCAAAAGTTGTGCTGTATTTGTTGGAATGAATTTCAGTACTTTCTTTCCATCTTTAGATGATGAAGACATATGAACTTCCTCACAAAGTCAGAAGCCAGAGCTGGAGGTTTTGTGAGAATACATGTTTTGAAGCCAGAGATTCTTGGGAAAGAGAACTCGGATTCAGATATTAGCTGTTTTCTCAAGAAAAATAATGTTTAAGTTTTGGTGCCAGAAATAAGTCAAATGGACAATTGTGCAAAAGTAAAAACATTCCCGGAACAACCGGAGGTAAATTTTGACCTTAGCTTGTTTGGCAACCTTAGCTTGGATTTCTCAGCCCCCACATTTGGTCTTCATATTGTGTTTTGTACCTGGACTCACCCCTTCTAGGGCCAGGCACAGTTCATCTGGCTGGGTTTTTTCCTGTGCATGCTAAAAGATAAGTACAAAAACTGACTCACTGCTCTCCTTACCAGTGTGTTTTTTCTGTCACACAAAAAGAAACCAACAACATAGGCTGTCATGGATAGATTTGGCAGTGCTGACTTGTAGGAATGACTTCCATATGGTATAAGATTAGAATTATTTAAACACAGGGCAGTTAAAGAATCCTAAGGCATTTTTAACGTCTGAAAGAAAAGATCAAGAAAGAAAAAAAGTACTGAAACATTTCAGTGATTCTATAAATAAACTTATATAAGCCATGGCATATAGTCTATTATTTAAACTATCTGGGGCTTTCAGGAAAAAATTCCCACTAACAAAAGAGGTAACTCTTATTATTCTTCAAAGAGGACCAGAAATAAAAGGTATTTATTTCTGAACAACTGAACAAAACTCCAATAAAAATTCATATATGCATATGAATATAAAATATAGCCAAAATATTATATAGATATAGAGAATAAAATTTATTTTTATAAGATTCTTATGGGGGAAATGGAAGCTTAGAGCTGTCAACTTGTTCAAAGGGATACCATGAGTTTGTATGCCTTGGGCTTTACCTCACTTAGAACAGTTCTCTGTGTACATGTTCATGTATATGTCATTTGTACTAGATTACATATCGTTTATATTGGTTATAGATCTCTAAAGAATGAAGCTATTATTCAACCCATATCTGTATTCTAATGTAACGCATGACACATTGCCTGGCAAAGAAGCAATTCATAATTATTTGCTATATAGAATTTCTATATTAGTGACAGGGCAATTTCTAAGCACAATAATAAGAATTCATTCACTTGCTCTTCTATTTTATAAATACTTATAAACTGCCTATTATAGTCCAGAAACTTTAAAATTTATATTGGTCCTCAACAAAATTAAAGTCTATAGAGGGATAGGAAGATATATATATATAAACAAATTATTATAAATGCTGTGAGAAATTATTAGTTTTGTAAGAAAAGTTATGTTGTAGAAAATAGTCCTAACATAGTAGTAATTCTAGTTAATGTAAATGGGCCAAACTCACCAATTGAACACAGACTATCAGAATAACTTTTTAAAAGAAGTCTAATAATATATGGTCTCTAAATAATACATTTTAGAAAAAAGATATAGAAAGGTTTAAAATAAAAAAAAATTATTCAAAGCAAGTTTTAACCAAAGCAAAGTTGGAGTATCGATCTTAATGTCTGACAAAATAGAAGTAAAAAAAAAAAGTCAAAAAGGACAATGATTTAAAAAGAAATATGTTTTATCTTGAAAAAAAAAACCTCCAGTAGAACAGGAAAATATAATCATCATTAATTATCATGAGAGATACACTTAACATTTCAACACATGTGCATTCCACCTTGCAACCTGAGGATTAATCAAGCAATAAGTTACAGAAGTTCAGAGTTAAACAAAGTAATTCTAAAACCAGTTATTTTAACATGTCTTTTTTTGAAACTCAGACACTGCTTACCAAAGAATACTCGTTTTTCTGCTATATTTTCAAAATCTATCATGCCACAAAAGAAGCTTCAATAATTCCAAAATATCAATATAATATCAGCTACATTTCTTAATCATTGATCATAATGCAATAAAATTAGAATTTAATGTCAAGAGGATAGCCAAAAAAAAGAGCCAAACATGTGGAAATTAAAAAAATATTACTGAAGAATCCCTAGGATAAGATAAAGGATTAAAGGAAATAAAGGAATACTTAGATCAGAGTAATTATGAGGGTACTACATATCAAAATTTGTGAGAGACAATCAAATTAGTGCTGAGAATACGTAGCTTTATATACATTAATCAAAAAACAAAGAGGTTGAAACAAGTGAGTTAAGCTTGCAACTCAAGAAGCTGGAAAAGAACAGCACAACTCAAGAAAAGGAGGAATGGAATTATAAGGATACAGTAAGAAATCAATGGAATAGAGAACAAAATGTAATATAGGAGACATTTATAGACTTGTTATTTGAAAGACAAACAAGAAAGATATCTTTGCAAAGATAGAAGTGTTAAACCCCAAATTGGCACAAAAAATATAGAGAATTTGAACAAATCAATAAAAGTCAAAGATATAAAAATGGTCTTCAAATAGCTCCCTTCCAAAATCTCCCAGCTGAGATTGTTTTCCAGTGGAGCACTACAAACATTCCAAGAGAGTTTCTGTCTTATACCAGTTGTCACATGAAATTTAAAAAAAATTAAACATGTTTAGCCCATTTTATGAGACTAGTGAACTCTTGATATTTTAAAATTCTGTTTTTTAATTGTTAAGGGTGCATCTCCACAATGAATTTCATAGTATATTAAAGTTGTAATGGCCTGTTGTTATAGATAATAGTGAGCTCTTGATTTTAAAACCAAATAAAACTACTGAAGAAAACAAAATTATAGGCCTATTTCAATTATGAATGTGGATATTAGGATCCTAAATGAAATGTTAGCTAACATATTTGAAAAAATTTAATAATTATATGAACTGATCAGATAGGTTTATAACAGGAATCGAATATTTTTTATCATCAGAAAATATCAGTGTTATTCACAATAATAGATCAAAAGAGAAAAATTATATAATTACCTAAATTGATGCAGAACAAGCATCTACATTATGGTGTTGTATATCTTTGATTTTATATATTTTACATATTGATTTTATATTTATATATTTATATAAACAATATAAATATATTCTAAATACATTAATTTACATAAATTATTTATGTATTAAATTATTTATGTAAATTAATGTATCTAGAATATATTTATATTGAATATATACTAATTATAAATACATATATTGTATAGATTATATATATCATAAGTGTATATAATATATAAAACATCTTATTAAATTAGGTGGGAAATTCCTTATGTTACTAAAGGTTTTATGACAAAAACTTAATGCAAACATTCTGTTTAATGCAGAAAGTTAAAATGCATCTCCTTTAAAACTATGGATAAGAGAATGAATCTAATTGTTATCAATTTTAGTTATCATAGACTGGAATGCCTGGCCAATGTTATATAGAGAGAAAAGAAATAAAACCTGTACAGAGTGGCAGAGAAGAGAAAGATCAACTTTTTTCTGAGATAATATTATCTAAATAAATTTTTAAAAATCATTCAAACAACAAACTATTAGAATTAGTTAGTGATTAGCAAATTTGCCTTTACAAGGTCAGTGACAAAACAGTACCATTTTCCTACATTGGCAAGAACTGGAAAATATAATGAAAATAAAATACATTTCACAATATCAATAAAAACTATAAAGATCTTGAATTAATTTAATTGTAAGTACATAAAATGAAGAAAACTAAGATTTCCAGAATAGTGATGGAACATAATCCGAATGGATGGAAATGTCCATGCCTATGGATAAGATGGTTTTATATTTTAAAGATATCAATTTTCTTGTTCTTAATGTATAAACTCAATGCAATCCCAATAAAAATTTTAGTTGTAAATTTTGAGATATCACGAACATAACCTCTTAAAAGTTTTACTTATCATTTTTTCACATTTAGATCTTTGATTCATCTGGAAATATTTTCAGGTGGTGTAAAGTAGGGAGTAATTTTGTCTTTTTCTGTATGGCAGGCTAATTGTTCCAGTACCTTGTGCGTAATAGTCCATTCTTTCCTCATTGATGTGCCATGTCCTCAAACTCCCATTAAAGAGAATCTGTTTCTAGTTTCGGTGTCCTGTAATACTGATATTGTTCCTGTGCCAATAACATATCTTCTAATTTCCTAAAACATCTAGTAATTTTACTATCATGAAGAGCAAGTTTCCCCCTTTAAGATTATTTAACTATTCTTGACTTTTTGATTTTTCATATAATTTTTTGATTAACTTGTCAAATTTCATTTAAAATCTTTTTGGGATTTTTCTTGTTATTTATTTAGATTTATTGATAAATTTGGGGAGCAATGATATCTTTAGAATATTGAATCTCTCAATCTATGGCCATGGTATATTTTAACATTTTTTTAGTTACCTTATATTTTTTATAAAAATTTCACAATTATTTCTCAAAAAGATTTTACAATCTTTTGTTTCATCTATTATGTCCTTATAAAAAGTTACATTTAAATATAGTTTCTACTGGTGTATTTAGGAACACTGCAGATTTTTGAAAAATACTATATTTATAATATAGGAATCTTTTTGAGCTCTTATATTAATTCTAAACATTTACCTGTAGATTCCTTGGATTTTCCATGAGGCAATTATATAATCTATACATATTGACCATGCTGTTCTGTATATTCATTTCAAAATCATATGTTTTAGATTTATTTCCTTGTTTTATCACATTGGTAGGAATATGGTAGTTAGTAGGTATCCTTACCTTGTTCCTAACTTGAAAGGCAATGCTTTTTGTGTTTCCCTCTGTATAATGTGGTCTATTTGTAGGTTATGTGATGAATATCATTTAGCAGAAGAATGATATATTCTAAACTAAATTGCTAAGAGTTATTATTTTTAAAACCAAAGGGTTAATTATAGCTAATGTTTTTTCTTCATCTATTGATATGTCATATATTTTCTCCCCATTGATCTCTATCTAAATGTGGTGTTACAATAATAGATTTTCTAATGTTAATTTATCCATGCACAAGTAGAATGTCTTTCTTACTTGATCGTATGTATCATTTTTTTCTAATATTTTTGCAAGAAATGCTAACAGTTTTGTTAAAATTTTACTTTGGATTTTTATATTTGAGTTTGTGAGTGAGGTAGGCATATAAATTTTCCTTCTTATACTGTTCTTGTCCTGTTTTGATAGAAAAATCATACTAGCCTTATAATATGAATTGTAGAGATTTTCCTCTTTTTCTATCCTCTGATATAGTTTATATAAGATGTAAATTTTTAAATGTTTAAAGTGTTTCAAACATTGTTTCTTTTTTGACTTATGAATTATTCAGTAGTTTAAATTTTTGCTAAATACTTTAGTTTAAAAATCTTTTGTTATTGATTTCTAGTTTTATTTTATGTTGATCAACAGAATTTATTTTTTGGTATTTTTAAAGACTTTCAGATTAATGGTCAATTTTTATAAATGTTCCATATTTACATAAACAATATTCTTTAATTATTGGATTCAGAGCAGTATATCTGCTTATTTTATTAAGCTTATTAATCATGTTATTCAGAACTTCCTTGGCTTTATGAAATTATTTTTGTCTGATTGATTAATCCATTAATGATTAAAACTTTAGTTTTTATTGTAGATTTCTTAAATTTTGCAGTTTCCACAAATTTGCTTTATACATTTTAAAGACACATTATTAGGTGTATGTAAAGTTGAGAGCTTTCGTAGCTTCTCAGTGAATTTTTCCTTCAATTGTCATTTGGTGTTTCTCTTTGTCTATAATAATGTGTTTCCTCTTAAACTTTAAATTAACTTAGGTCAAGTTTATTTAGCTATGACAGCTTTGTTTAGTTAACTATTTGGTTGGTTTTGTTTTTTCAATTTCTTTTCTTTGTACTTTTATAAATCCTTATATCTTATGTAGCTCTCCTGTAATGCATATAGATAGAATTTAAAAGTCTAATTTATATTTATTCTCATTACTGGTATATTTAGTTCTATTTCTAAGATATTATTTTGTGCTTTTATTTGCTATGCTTTTTATATTTATAGTTAAAAAAATTCTTTCCTAGTGAGTCATTTAAAATTTTTTATTCCATTTTTATCCCTTTATTAAATTGTAAATTTTACATATTACATTTAATCTTTAAGATAATTTTTAATAAATTTTTAACTTTTATATTTAACTTAACAAAATTCAAAATTAATCAATACCTCTACGTATCTTATGAACAATACAAAGACATTGAAAGGTTTTGATGCCAATTAAATTATTTCCATAGTCACTGTTACCAATAATGTTTATACAGTTATTGTTTATTTTGACTTACATATATGTTTACTAATCTCTTTGTATTTAATTTCTTTCTTTTTCAGAGTTTCCAAAGTAAATCTTTTACCAAAAAAAATTTGTGAATGGTGGTCTATGGCCATGCCACCCTGAACAAGCCCCATCCTGTCTGATCTCGGACCCTAAGCAGGGTCAGGCCTGGTTAATACTTGGATAGGAGACCACCTAGGAAGACCAGGTGCTGTAGGCATAAAAAATAAAAAGTAAGGAATTGTAAACTGACAAGATCCTTGCAATCTGTGAGGTAAACTAAGGGTTACCTTGCCTAAAAAAAAAAAAAAAAAATTGTGAATTGTGAACAATTATAGTATTTGTCCAAAAATACATTATTTTGCTCTTCCTCTGAAATGATAGTTTACTTAGGAATAAGATTTTAGTTTGAAAGGTGATTTCCATCATGTTTTCAAGATGATTTTTCATCACCTCCTGTCTTCTTCTGATGCTGTTGCAAAATCTGAGATCAGTCTGAAGGCTGTCTTTTCACATCAGCGATTTTAGATTTTTTTTCTCTAATTCTTTGGAGTTCTGTGTTTCGCTATGATGTGGGTAGGTGTAACTATGTTTTTATTTACATGGCTCAGGACTTTACCTCTCTAATCTGATGAATTCATGTCTTTCTTCAATTCAAGCATTTTCTAAGACATTATTTCTTTAAACATTGACTCTGCTCCACTTTAATGCCTTCTTCTCAAACTTTTACTAGTTTGTGTTGGACCTTCTTATTTTATCCTTTGTGTGTCTTAATGTTTCATATGGTCCATTTATATCTTCACTGAATTTTCAGTGTTTTGCTGTTATCTTTCCTCCTATTCATTAATTTTTTTGTTCTTGATTTTTATGTCTCATGATTCATATTCTTGATGAGTTCCCTCATATATTTTGTAATTTTATATAATGAGTTAATCTTATTTGGGCTGTTATTTGTGGGAATCCTAAGCAATCAAGTCATTAGATTATCCTTCTAGAACTGTTCTACCTTTTATGCAATTGCCCCAAAGAGCAGAATTTTGTGCTCATTTATCAACTTCAGAGTTCTCAGACACAAAGATGGTATATATTTAGATTCCAAAACCATCTGCAGATAGGCCTAACATTTTGATTTCTCATGGGAGACTCTTTTTTATACTCAGGTACCAACAAGCTTCCGTGCAATCTCTCTGTGCTGCTGGATAAATTTTTCTCTGGTCAATTATTCAACAATATTTTTTTTGCATATTAACTGTGTGCTACACACTGTGCTAAGTATTAGCTACTTTCAATAAAAGATGTACCCGACACGGATCTCAAGGAACCCAAAATGTGCATTGGCTCAGTTAGTCACTCAAATGTTAGAGTAGCAAAAATATAGTAGATGCTTCTGCATCTCAAGACAATAGAATCTCCTCAGGAGTTAGCCAGGCTCAGTCTGTGCTAGGGCTTACAGACTACACTTCCTTCTTCAGATTCCAGAACCAAAGAGTTTTGTTTGTGTGTTTTTACTCTTCTCAATGGAAAGATTGGAGTAGTAGCATAAATAACGTTTATCAATCTGTACTGCTCAATTCTCTAGTTTCTGAAAAGCCCCACAGCTCAACCAAACCTAGAACAATGGCCTCAATACTTTCTCCTATTTCATAGGTCTGCCATAGTGTGGTTTCAAAACCTAGGCTACTCAGAATACATAAAAAGGATTGAACAGATATTAGAGGCCTACTTGTCACTGATGAGTAGGGGTGAGTACAACAAGAGATTAATTAGTAACTTTCTTTTACTCTCTATTAGTTTTGCCTTATTAAAATAACAACAATAACAACAGCAACAACAACAATAATAATAATAGTGAGGCTTACAAAGATGCATTCAACTGTAATAATATAACCACACATCTCACAGGTACTTCCTACACCTAGCGCTCCCTTTTATAACTACCTTTCTAGGTTCTCAGCCCCACTTTCCAGTCATACATATTCTTAGACAGTAACCAGCCTCACACATTTACACTGGTTTCTCATTATAGGTATAATTTTCTTATTCTTTGGGACGCAAATTCATTGTTTGGTGTAAGAGTCATTTCTCTTAAATTCATTCATAAAACTTTTTAAATTTAATTTGACATTTACTTTTATTTATTTTTTTCAAACCACTTTTTATCAAACCCGTATTAGTGAAGGTACTACACCAGGCACCGAGAATACAGCACTGAGCAAAGCAGGCAAAAATCCTGCTCTCATGGAAATTAATTCTTGTAGTCAAGCAGAAAACTAATAAAAATAAGTAAATGATTTTATATAAGATAGTGGTAAATGCATAGTGGAAACAAAAAGATTATAGAAATTGCTTTCAGGGTCTGCACCTATTCACATTCCTTGCAGTTCATTCACTCATATTTGGGCCTTCCCTTGGAGTAGCTCACTCTTATCTACCCCCAATATGTGTTCATGAATGTGCTGTGCTAGGCTAATTAGCAACGTGAATGAATCTCTACCCTTATAGAACACATAGTTTTGTGGAATGAGTAATTATGAAAATGCATAATCATAAACTTTGATAAATATGCAGGAAAAGTACTGCCTGTTAAGAAAATACATGACAGAGGATTTAGACTTAGTTTGGGGGGTTAGAAAGGAATTTCTTTAAGAATGTTTGATTTGCAATTTGATATATAAATAAGAGTTAAATGCATAAAGATGACAGTATGAACAGGAAGAGAAAGAGTCTTCCAGGCTGAAGAAACAGTAACTGTATGAGGTATAAGGTGAAATAAGATTTTGTGAATTAAAAGGCACAAGACCTTAAGTGTTCTCACCACACACACATATACACATACAAAAAGATCTGTGAGGTAAAAGTATGAGTTAATTAACTTGACTGTAGTTAATTATTAAAAAATAACTAAAAAAATCATGTTGTACAACCTAAATATGTGCAATTATTATTTGTCAATCAAACCTTAATAAAACTGGGGGGGGGGCCAGGGGGAGGGAGACATAAGGCTGGGAAATTAGATAGGACCATATGAAAATGCCAAAGATCTAACTTCTTAAATCTTAAAGGTTACTGGAAACCATTAAAAACTTTAAGAAGAAGAGAGACATATCAGATTGCGTTTTTAAAAATGAGTCTGGCTGCAGTGTAGAAAATATATTGGAAAGGGGCAAGAGTTAATGCAGGAAGCTCAGCCGGGGAGGTGGGGGTGGGGGTGGGGGGTGTCATTGTAGTAGCCCAGTGCTAGGTTATGGTAGCTTAAACTCAGATGATGTTGAGAAGGAAGAGAGGAAGAGGAATATCTGAAAGTTACTTGGAAGGGAATGTTGAACCAATGAATGCAGAAGTAAAAGATGACTTGTGTTTCTGGATTGCACAAGTGGTGCTAATCTAAAGCAGTTCACAATTTGCGGGGGGAAATGAAAATGGGTATAATGAGTTGATATATTTTTGTAATATCTAGATAGAAATATAGAGTGAGTGGTTGGGGTTTAGTGTCTGATCCGAACTGGAAATACAAATTTGGGAGTCATCAGCCAATGCAAATAAAACACTTACATTTATTTTTCAAAACAAATGAAAATACACCTTTCCCTAGATGGGCTCCCACATATCTTTCACCATAGAATGAACTGCTATGTCCTTGGGGATTGATGAAGGGAATGAGTCCTTAGGATTAAGTGCCTGTCATTGTCTTTTGCTATTTTTAACCCCTTCATGAGTAATAATAATAAAACCAAACAATATATTGTATAATCTCAACAAAATTAAATTACATAGAGAGAGGTTTAACCATGTAATTCCATTGGATAATTTACTCAGAGTAGGCAATCAATACATAGTGTGACTGAATCACACTAAAAGTATTGCTAAGTCACTTTTATAATCATGGTTTATAATTGAGTTTGTTGTAAGAAATATGACTGACCACAAATACCTCTATTCTTCCCTTTAAAAAGACAAGAGAAAGCCTTTCCACTCTGGAAACTCTGACTCTGGCTGCATCGTTTAGTGACCTGGCATAACCTCACACCAAAAGTTTTAGTCTGTCACTTATTCTTTGGTGGGTCATGGGCCTTCTCAGCTAATATAATTTGGCAAACACAAAGTGTTTTATGAGAGAGGCAATGTGGAAAAACTCTGCAATTTTGAAAAAGATTTTGCCAATGTTTTTAACCACTCACCTTCCCAAATACTGTGCTTCAGTCAAATTCATTTACAAATATCTTGTATTTTCCATGTCTTTTTCCATTCCCTCTCCAGGGACCAAGGACTCCGCATAAACTCTAGCTCTACTAGCCTCATGGGATCAGGCTGAGTCATCAGCTGGAAGGACCAGAAAAAGACACTGTTTAAGGAGCAAGTTCAAGTTATCAAGGAAAGGGAATCAAAAGATCAAACCAGAGGAACACATTGGGTCCTAGAGTAGAGTTCAGGGTTGGAGACGAGAAAATGTGGCAAGAAGTCAAGGAATCAGCAATAGGTCTCTGAGCTAGTGCAAAGTTGCAAGGAATCAAAAATATAGACCAAGGACCAGAATGTAGCTCTGGATAAAACAAGTGTGTCAGGAATTTCTTCCAATGGGTCTGGAAGGGTGGGGTATTTAAAAGTTCAAGATTATCTCAGACATCTGTGTCCCTTTGCTTCACACCACTCCCTTCTTGCATGAACACTGGTATTTAATTGGTCTGAGAACAATTGGGTGAAAATCTATTTCCTAATAAAAATGCCAAGTCATTGTAGTATGTTTTTTTAGGAGGTAAATTTTGCAATCTTTCATGTGTCTCTAAGCATATTGTCCCCTTTCCCCAGACTCTGAGAGTTTTTCTCTTTTTTGCTTTTGAAAATTTTCCATGATCAGAAAATAATTTTTAAAAATATTTTAGACATATTTTAAAATTTAAGATATCGTATGCTTGTTGCTTATAAACCCATCTGAGGTTAGGAATCATGTTTTACTTGATTGGCTTTGCATATTTTTAAATAATAATCATAATATCTATTATTTATTAAGTGCCAATTATATTCCAGATACTTCAACTATATTATTTTTAATTTTTATAAAAACCCTTTCAAGTATGTATGCCATCCCTGTTTTGGGCTTTAGAAGGTTAAGTTACTCAAAGATTGAACCAGTAAATGCTAGGGTTGAGATTAGAACGCAGATTTGAGCTCTCTCCACTACTCCAGGCTGCCTTGGAGTATCTGTTGATTCGATTCATCTGAATTGTTGGTTACGTATTTGTGTCCTCCATCTCCTAGAGCTTCTGTGACCATCTCCAGAGCCAGTCTACACAGAAGCCAATGAGAGAGAGTGAGAGAGAGGTGAGTGGGAGAGAGAGAGAGAGAGAGAGAGAGAGAGAGAGAGAGAGAGAGAGAGAGAGTTTTATGCCTTCAATTTCATATGAGAAAAGATCTAGTTTCTTCTTTTTTGTTTTTTTCTTTCTTTTTTGCTCTTTCTTTTTCTTTCTTTCTTTCTTTCTTTCTTTCTTCTTTCTTTCTTTCTTTCTTTCTTTCTTTTCTTTCTTTCTTTCTCTCTCTCTCTCTCTCTCTCTCTCTCTCTTCTCTCTTCTCTTTCTTTCTCTTTCTTTCTTTCTTTCTTTCTTTCTTTCTTTCTTTCTTTCTTTTTTCTTTCTTTCTTTCTTTCTCTTCTTTCTTTCTTTCTTCTTTCTTTCTTTCTTTCTTTCTTTCTTTCTTTCTTTCTTTCTCTTTCTTCTTTCTTCTTCTTCTTCTTCTTCTTCTTCTTCTTCTTCTTCTTCTTCTTCTTCTTCTTCTTCTTCTTCTTCTCTTCTTCTTCTTCTTCTTCTTCTCCTTCTTCTCTTCTCTTCTCCTTCTCTTCTTCTCTTCTTCTTTCTTCTTCTTCTTCTTCTTCTCTCTCTTCTTCTTTCTTCTTCTTCTTCTTCTTCTTCTTTCTTTTCTTCTTCTTCTTCTTCTTCTCTTCTTCTTCCTTTTTGCCTTCAGTATTCTTTATCCTTTTCCTTGTTCATAAGTTCTCATTTATTAAAAAAAAAAAGAGCTTTCTTATGTCATACTTCAACCCTTTCTTCCACTTCCCTGATGTAATTTTTCATTAGTAAATGCCTGGTCGAATCTATACTTACAATTTTCCCAAGGCTTTAGGTAACTAGTTGAATTCCAAAAAATTCATTTATTTAGCAGGGACTATTTTGTATGGCCTTCTTGGGGGGGGGAATACACACACACACACACACACACACACACATATATATACACACACAGTTTCTTTATATATATATAGTTTCTTTATATATATACAACTTCTTAATATATATATAAAGTTTCTTAATATATATATACAGTTACATATATATATATATATTATATACAGTTTCTTAAAGGAGAAAACCAATAGCTTTCAGCAAATCCATTCTTCCAGGGAACTGAGCTAATTTTCTAAACTAGAAACTCTGTGGGTTGCTTTAACTGTTCAAATCTGACCCTGAGGCTTACAGCCCTACTTGCTGCCCTTCAGTGCTGTGCTCAAAAACCTTCTCTATGCTCCAGAAGGAACAGTCAGCCTTCTTTGGTCATTGTCATTTTCAGATCAGCATAGACCATCCAATGGTGGAAAGAAATTTTTGAAAATAGGTCTTTGGATGTATCCTAGAGATATTTACACTATATATTGAGTCCTCAGTGTGTATTATATATATATAGTGGCAATGAGATGTGAGCAATGCTGTATTAGTTGAGGCCTGTACCATGTGCTAAGGGAGCCCAGAAGCCCAAGGAAGGCTGCAGAGAGACCCATTTGAGTGGGGCCATTAGGGCTGACAAGGAGCTGCCAACTAGGGAAGGTGGGGTGAATAGTCTAAGTAGAATGAACAGCTAGTGCCTTAGTACAAAACAGGGGAAAAGAGAAAAAGACAAAGCTTGTGAAAATGTGTGACATCTTTGGGACGCTCCTCAAGTATATAACTGATGCTTGCTCTGTGACAAATGATGTTTCAGATCCCCAACTTTTGCTATTTCATTTAATCATCACAATAAACCTAGCAGATTGGTTCTGTTATTGTTCCCATTTTCATTTTAGAAATAGGCATAGAGAAATTAGGAAACTTGTGAGAATTTACACAGTTATTAAGTAGTAACCAAGCTGTCTGACTCCAAGAGCTATATGCCTAACCTTCATGTTATATTGCCTTCCGTCAGGCTTTTCCAAGTTTTTGCTGAAGAGCTAGATATAATTATTAATGCAGCTCTTTTGCAGGTACTTGTATACTTCATTAATCATAAACCCTTGCATTTTAGCAATACTTTACAAAATCTCCTGAGGAGAAAAGAAAGAGGCAGACCCAAAAGGAAAGAAAAACCCTAAAACATGGAAGGGAGAGGGCACACAACAACTCAGTCCTGGATTTAGTCTTAGAAATGAATACCCTGTTAGGACAGGAAGTGATAAAGGTCACCATTCTTAAAGCCAGAAGGGCATGAGTGCCAAAGATATGGAATGCAAGATTCAGACAAAAATGTTTCTCAGTCACTGGGATTAATGTGCCAACTTTTATGAAAGGAAGGTAAAAGGTTCAGATACCTAATTTTTTGTCATGCTCAGTTTGCTTTACTGTTAGATGCTTTCAAGAACTTCTTGTATTCTTGGCTTTATTATTCACAAAGGGGTCAGGTGTTCAACATGGACTGGGACAATAATCACACGTGGGAGCCCGGATTCTAAGGGCTTTTGGGAACAGATTTGTGAGAAAAGAGTGAAAAGGAAGTAAGAAGGAGGATGTTTATTTTTAATAAAGAGACCCTGCCCTAACTTCCTGAACTTGAACCAGTCTAGACTTGTTTTTTTCCATTTTACACAATGTCCGCAACAACAGAATAAATTTATTAAAACCATACAAACTGGGGGTTGAATTTTGGCATTGAAAGTCAGACAGAAATAGAATCAGCTGCTTTTGAGTTGAGTCTAGTGGCTGATTTACAAACTAGTGGTAGATTAAGGATGCATTGGCCTTAACTGAACCAGTTATTTTCATTATGAGGAGACAATGGGGAAGCAAAATGTCTGGCCTGGTGCCTAGGACATGAACTTGTCAGTACATCACTTCTGCCCTCCTTTTCCTTCAATTTTCAAAACTCAACATGTTAGTTAAAAGAACCTTTACAGTCTTTTTTTTCTGTCATCTTATTTGTGTAGAGGGAACTGAGACTCAGAGAAGTTAGACATTCTTCTCTTTCTAGTCATAACATTAGATGAAACGATATGACTGAATTACCTGACAGTACCAATAAAAGGGGAGATTCAGTTTTGGCTCTTCTGGGTTGGGAAAAATAATGTGAGAACAATTCAATCTGTACACGCTTGAGCATAAACACACGGAGTCAACTCTATTATTGGATAGATTCTGTGTCTGAGGATTTTTTAATTTTCTCCCGTCTTTCTTAGCCATTTTAAGATGCCTTTTATGGTGCTTCAGCATCTATATAAGTGTGTGTGTGTGTGTGTGTGTGTGTGTTTGTGAAATGCTGGTTCATAGGAGTTTCTGAATCTAGGCCAAAGTCAATTGTGTATTTTTACATTTCAGGATGTTTTCCATTCCCTACTATACACTTGTGGGGAGATAGAAAGTTAAAATTAACTCTATTTCACATGTAAGGAAAATGAGACACAGTGATGTTCTCAAGATGGCATGGTGAAGTCCAGATTCGATTCCAAATATCCTCTCTTGTTACAGTTTCTTGAAGAGCAGGCTCCATTTTCCCACCACTCCCTTCTATTAATTTGAATTAGAGAAGTTGTACAATAAATGCATACAGGAAGGTACATATGCTCCTATCTTCATGTTTATAAAAAATGCTTCTAGTTAATATGTTTGGGCTAATTTTGAAAAGACGTACAGCATTTGTAATCCTAAGAGCACTTCTTTTCTAGATCCCATTTAAAATTTTAACTTTCCGCGCCTAGACTGAAGAGACAGACCCTTTCGCAGCCTCTTCGTGATAAACAGTACTCCATGCCTGACTCTTTTAATGGACAATCATTTAACTATGACGTTATAAAAGACAAGATATCTTAAACGAAACTTTATGGCGGTCTTTTATGTGTTGAGCAGGGAAATAACTCTAAAGAAAGGGATAAGTGCTTGGAAAAGTGACTTATTCCTTCGGAGAATTCCTAGTCCCTTGAAGTTTCTTCCCTTTCATGTAACCATGACCACTTTGCTCAGATCTGAGTCTTGATCCCTCTGCAGAAAACAGACAGACTCTTATCTTGATGGATTTTTGAGTATCTGTTTCTTTAGGGGGTATGTCGCTTTCAGAAATATGGTCAAGAATTTGTAGAGGTACATGAGAAATTAACATTAGCTTCAAAAACAAAACAGCCTTTGCTGTGGTTTAGGTTCTGTTCCAGTTTGGTGACTAAGAACCATAACTAATCGCTTCTTCCAAATGCATCCCTTTTAAGGTCCTGCTCAATAGTTATCACAGCTTTCCTCATTCATTCATTCGTTATCTAGCAATGAAGTTCTTTTAAGGAAAACATAGTGCTTTAAAGTAGATATTTTGAGAACTGTGTGGAAATTGTGTTTTGTGACTTGAGCTTTTTGGAAATGTCTATGCTAAGACACTAAGATGTAATTAGAATCACACAGATTGGAAAATGGTGACTTTCTCCTTGAGGAAACCCTGGTGAATTCGAATATTCTGTAATTTAGCAAATTGGAAAATGAGAAGGTGGAAGGAGAGCTAGAGGGTCATAAGCTGATGACAGTTCCTAAACTGTAGCTCTTAGTAAATTGCCATTTTAACACTTGCTCTGGCTTCCATAATTACATCCAGCTTTAACCTTATTGGCTACCATTCTTCTCAACTAGCAGCTGGCCTGGCAGAGCAATGATTCCCTGCTTTTAGCCCTCACCTTACAAATCAGCATCACTTTATTGGCCACTATCATCCTTGCATTTCACAATCATGTAAATACCTTACCACAAACCACATGCCTGTGCACGAACACCTAACATTTCCACTTGTTGACTGACTTAGCCACCTTCCCTTCTCCAGGCCTGGCGTATCATTATGGTGTGAAGGAAAAAGAGCATGTGGAGTGCACGGGGTGAGTCAGTCTCAGAGAGGCTGCGGGTCTAAGGAGTTAAATCACAAGTAACGTTTCCTATTTCATTCTGTGGCATGTTTGCCAAAATGTGGTAAAGTGCCTTTTGGAACTAGTAATATTCTCGTGGTATAAAGAGATGGATGGACAGGGCTAGAACTTTCAATATACCGTTCAGTATGTATTCACTTCTGTCCAGAAACTTCCTTCCCTGACCATGCCCCTTTGTGCTCAGCTCTCATGCTATAACAATCTGCCTCAATCTCTGCCCCACGTTGTGAACTGAAACAACACCCTAGGAAAAGATGAAGATGGAGGAAAAAACAGAGACAAACATTATGGGTTGCTAGAAAGTAATGAAGGGTGGACTACTGGGTGGGTAATTATTAGCAAGAAGGTGGATATGCCAGAAGGAGTGAGGAGCAGGAAAGGGTGACAGGAAGGTAAGACACTATTGTCTCTGGTCATAAAAGGAAATGATATCTAACAAGAAATATGATAAAGTCCATAAAATTAAGTTATTATAAATAAGCATTATGGTAAAAATTTAGAGTTAAATCTAGCATCAGTTTTTGCTTACTCATAAATTATAATTCAAGTCTTTACTTTCTCTTTATTCAGAATAAATCATCATCATCATCATCATCATCATCATCATCATCATCATCATTAAAATACTTGAATGTCTACTAAGTACATTAGAAATTCAAACTATCTTGGAAGAGGTCATTAAGAAGACATGATCTGTGAACTGGACCTGGGCAATTGGAGCCTCCTCATTCCTTCCTCTGTCCTTGAATGTACCTACTGCCCACCATTCCCATAGCTGGAGTTGTTTCAAGGACATAGAGTTGAGATAGTAGGGTGTTGTTGAGACCATCTGGAATGAATATGTGATTGAATCCAATTAAAGTCTCTATATAAACTTTTAAGATTTTGGCAGGAGGGTGCAGAGATCTACTCATCTTGCAGCCGCACAAGACAAGCCCCACATGTAAGTTTCCTTGCTTTTAAAACTGCCACTTACCAATCTGAAGTGGTCTGGCTTTTTCTTCGGTTTCTCCTTGCCTTCCGAGTACAGGTGCCAATTTCATATCTTACCTGGGGAACTCCCAAGTTTGCATATCATTCCTTAAAGTTCTGAGAACTTCTATTTGTCCTACACTGGGGAACCAGATGACTGAAGATGAGAAGAGATAAAATCAAAATTATGCTTTGTAGGGCTTGCTCTGTCTCTTGATACATCTTCACCTCATGGTAGAGGTACTCAATAAATGCTTGACGAAGGATGAATGAGTGGGCAAATATGAAAATGAGCACTTTGTAATGTTCCTGGAAGCTTAATCTAATTCTTTTTGTCAAGATAACATAGGCATATATTCTCCTCCAACCCCAATTCAATAAAAGTGCTACATATATTATTTGATAAAATAAATTTATTCTTTTCTAATTCTTTTGCATAGCATGGTGCAATGATCATGGTAGCCTAAAGGAAGATACTGTTCTAGTGCATGTGTAGTAGATTCCATGGTTAGCCACGGTGGTCACCTTCAACTATTACAGATTGGAAGCATCTTCTCCCTTATCTTAGTTTGTTTGGGCTGACATAACAAAATACCATAGACTGAGTGGCTTATAAACAATAGAAATTTATTTCTCACAGCTCTGTAGGCTGGAAGTTTGAGATCAGGTTGATAGCATGGTTGCATGAGGTGCCTCTTCTGGGTTGCAAACTTATAATTGTATCTTCTTATGGTAAAAGGGTAAAGAACCTCTCTGGGGCCTCTTTTATGAGGACTCCACTCTCATGACTTAATCACCTCCCAAAGCCCCCACTTCCTAATACCATCATATTGGGATTAGGATTTAACATATGAATTTTGGGAACACAAAAAAACATTCAGACCACAGCACCACAGCTGCTGGGTGTGTTGACACATTATAGCACTGAGCTTAATCCCACTCACCAACCTCCAACCTAGAGATTGCCCTCTGCTGAGGTAAGCCATCTTGCTTAGGATCACACACTTTTCCTGTGTGCAGCCTGCATTGAACAATCAATGTGAGAGTTTAAAGACCTGGCCGTCATTCTCCAATTTGGGACAACCCTGAAAGAACATTTCATGGGATAATCTGAGCCTTGTTGTGACTACATTATAGCCCAACTTTTCCTTCTGCCTAATCCTACTTTCTTTATTTCTTCACAGGTCCCAAGAGCTCTCTTCAATAAACTTCCTGCAAGGAAATTAAGTCTCAGAGTCTTCTTCCTGGGAAACCTGACCACTAACACAACATGTTTGTTAATTTTAAAACTCTTACTTCACCATAGCTAGAATGATGTCAAATCCCATCTATTTTTTCTTCCTCACACCTAAGTTAATACCACATTACCATATTAAGACCAGAGGGCCTCATGTAGAAATTGAATCCTGCTATTAAGACTTAGTGCAATTAAAACATTAAAGTTTGGATGCCATACAACTTTTTAATAACCTATAAGAGTAGTTTAACTCCATAATCCTTCACTTTCCCTTACCTTCCACTCTAGTGTGACACAGATGTTTCAGTGTTAAACCCACAGAAACAATGACCTCTGCTTACAGAATGGAAACGAAGAATGATGCACTGGCCTATCTTAGAAATGGTTTGAAGGAGGATGAACCTTCTTCAAATTATTTGTTGCTTCGATTTCTAGAGTACTTTTCTCCAAAGATTTGAAACTCAATGGAGTTCTTAACTTTTTTCTTTTTCTATTCTTTAGGTTTCTCCATGAAAAAGTACTGCAATTAGCAGTATGAGTCATATACATTCCACTTCCTGTTTTATTTTTCTCTGCTTAGAAAACTAGACACTTTCAGAAAGATAAAATAAATAAGGCTGGTTCCAAACCCAATTGTGAAATAAAGTTTGTTCATGATGAGCTTCTTCCTTTTTGTGGTAGACTCTTTCCTTTTGTGGCTTCTCTTCTCCCAACTCTGGGGTCTCTTCTGCCCACTACCAGCCTCCTGTTTATTCCTCAACAGAGCATCTTTCTTCTTTACCCAGCTTTCCCTGTTTTGCTGTCCTCTGTCCATGACCAGAATCAATATGATGGCTTCCATGCTGCCTGTTGTCACTACAACTGAAACATCCCTGTTCCATAACTTATCATCCAAGGCGAACTTTGCTTTCTTTCTTTTTCTTTTTTTGTTAACAAACAAACAAACAAAAAGTAGAATTTATAGTGGCATTGGTTAACAAAATCCAAGGAGTTTGGCTGTACACTTTAGTAGTAATATATATTATAATATTATATATATATATATATTTACATCGTGTGCTCACCCAACTTTGCTTTCTTAGGAGGTAATTTTGCCTAGCACACTTGTTGTTGATTTGTAAGTATTTAAATGAATGAACGAGTATATGAATAAACAAATTACTCTCTTACTACACCACTTAACACCCCTCCTACCCCCAGCCACCCAAGGTGAATGTTTATTAATAGGGGTTTAATAAAGACAGCAGGACCAAACTAGGTGAGTTGGGCGAGAAGCCCCATGGCTGTTGGTTGTTAGAGTATTCTATTAGCCATGTTCTTCTGATATTTTGACATCTGGGGTCTTGCTAACCCTGGAGAGACTATTTCTCTCAGGGCTAGACAATTCCTGGAGATAGTAAACATTTCATTTGCTAGGGTATTTTTCATTAGGCAAACCAACCAATCCAGAGCCCCTACCCCAACCCTTCTTTACGGAGCTCTCACAAGGCTCTCTCACTCTGGGTCACCATCCACCTGCCCTAATAACCCAGAACTAGGTTCTAGACAACTCAGGACAGTGCTTATGCCTCAGTCCTGCTAAAATTATTCAGTCTTGCTTATCAGGACTTGCTTGTTCCTTCCTACAGACACTACAATGACGACTCTTGCCTGCATTTTTCTCTTGCTCCTTCTGCTTCCTGACTGATCCTAACACTTCCCTCTATGGTCCTGTGTAGCATGACAGTTCTCTCCTACTGGGGCATGTAACAAACTGTTTTTCAGTGGCAATGGCTTCCACACTTGTTGGCCTTGCCATGCCAGAATAATAGTAAAACCTACATTTTAAAAGTTGAATACTTTTAAAAAATGTTTAAATACTTCTCTAATCTCAAGTGTGAGGTACTCCACTGCTAATTCTTTTAAGACCCAGATGGAAGCCTCTCCTTTTCCATGTTCTGACAATTGGAGAAATGACTCAGAGAAGGCAGTTCGGTATTAAATAAAAAATTAAAATGAGGGACTTCTCTTAAGATGTATTATCATTGCAAAAATTTTTACGAATAATTGTATTACCCTCAATAAAATAAAATTCAAAGGTAGAAAGTGGTTTTCTCAAGGTCACAGAGCCACGTACTTGGAAGAGGCGAGACTCAAGCACAAACTTTCCTGGCATTCCTCTGACTCATGCCTTGCTCCCACTCCTTCCTTCTATCATCTATCATAGTCTTCCAAATATTCCAATACCTTTTACAAAGTTCTCTTGCCTAACATAACCATTTCCTTCATACTTTAAAGCAAAAAGTATGGCAGTGTTTCCAACTAGGACCAAGAAATGATTTCACTATAAAAAAATAGCTGAGATATATCTAGATATTTCAACAATGATAGAGCCTTGGGAAATGAATGTAGAGTTTTAAGAAGATATTATCAAAAGACAGAGAAGATCTAGAAATTAGAGAAGTCTGATCTTTAGTGAATAAATTAGAGCTTTTAGAGATCTCTTCTTTTTGAAGAGTCCCATTCTTTGGTCACAGGTCCCCAGAGCTACAAAAAACAAGATTGGCTGTAAAGAAGACAGGAAAAAAATATCTTGTAGTTTTGGAAAAAAACATAAACTGAGAAAGAATACTTAAATTCAATACTGTAAAGTGAAAATAAGCATATGAAAGCTATATAATAAAATATATATTTACCTATTGAATGTCATGAAGCAGCAACATACACTGTAAAAGTGTCAAGAACTATGTAGTTAGTGTTGACCATCGTTATGAAGGGAACACTTCAAGTAAAATGTTGAAAAATTAACCCAATATTGAACAACAAAATATAGCTCATGGAAATTTATTTTGTTAGTATTTACCAAGTTCCTACAATAGTTTGGAATTTCACTATTTTAAGCAAGAAAGAGGTAACGTTGAGAAAGAGGGAAGGGAGAAAATAATGAAGTGAATCAAATAACTTGGAAATAAAAAAAAAAATGAAAAAGTTGATAGTTAGTAAGGACTAAAAAGACTGGATAAGGAGGCTTAAGAGCAATCAGCAAAGAGTCGAAGTTGCTCTTTGGAGATGGTGATTAGCAGCTGTTAAGAGTTTCCATGGAGCGTGGGTAAGAAGAAACAAGCTGTGTATGGCTGGAGGACCCCAGCTGGATATCAGGAAGAATTTCCTGACTGTAAATGTCAAGAGCTCTGGTTTATAAGATCAAAGAGAGGCTTCTGGGGTATGCCTATCCTTAGAGTATTTTTCAGCCTCAAGCAAGAGATTGTTTGGGTGGTTTTCTGCAGCTCTGTGGATGGACTGGATGGCCTTCTCAGAATCCAGCGGTCTCATGTTGCTGAGTGATGTGCTGCACACTGCTGCTTTCACAGTGTCCTTGCCAGCTGCTGACTCTCAGCTCAGCGACTGTGGAGTTTTCCCCACAGGAAAAAAAAACAACTAAGTCTTTCACTCTCTGTTCCTCGCTTGAACCAGTCCTTAGGTATACTGTGGGTTTTTTTTTTTTTTTTTTAGCTCCTCAGCACTTAGATACTTTCCTTTTGAGCCAAGGGCCTCCTGGAACAATGCAGTATCTGTGTGTTGACAGTAACAGCCTATGAGCCAGAGACACACAGCCAAGCTCTCCCTCCCACATGGGCTGGACTGCACACTTCACCTGCAATAATCCACACACTTAGTCACCACTAGCCTGCCCCGGGGCCAAGTGCTCGCGTCCTCTCGCCTCTTCCTCAACCTGAACCTGTTAATTGATTCGATTTTGAACTCTTTGGCCACATTTATACTAATCCTCACGCAGGATGGTTTCTACCCACCTTCCATCCCACCCACAGAGTGAACAATAGCACATTAGTGGATCACTGGTGAGGGTACATATTGCTTAGTTGGGAAGCTGGGTATTTACAAAAGGTTTGACCTGAAAAAAAAAATGCCAGTTTTTTCTTATAACATTATGGCCTTTCATTTATTATGTGATTATTGATTTACATGGGGAGTTAGGAATGCCAAACAAGCGTAGAGTTTTTACATGGTCTGTTTCTACTGAGTTCAGAAACTGGGGAACATCATTTGACTTCTGGCAAAAAGACAATTTAGAAAGGTGTTTTAAAACTGTCCTTTTGTTCTTTGCCCTGAATCAGAGATGGGGACATGTACTTCTAATGACAGTAGAATTTCAACCCTTAGGTAACCCTAGTAGAGAAGAAACTATGTTGTATGAAAGTCACGTGCAGGGTCCACATTCAATATCGAATGACAAATCAGAACAATCCCCCTCAAGGCATGTCTCTCCTCATAGTAGCATCACAGGATTTCTCTCAAAGCCTCGACCTAGTGGGATGATAATGGTACTATATGGTACTAATGGGCCTACATGAGATGAATGTATAAGAGAAAACTAAATAGGTAGTAAGAGTATAGGAAAATTAAAAGAAAGGACAAGGAGAGTAAATGAGATTTTAAGGAACAAAATGAAGCTGTGTGTGTGTGTGTGTGTGTGTGAGTGTGTGTGCACATGCATGTATGTGTATCTGTAGGGCCTGATGTTACTCCTCTTTATTCAACATAAAGTAGATCATCGGTGGTATGCAGAAATATCAGGGAGAAATCAGAGTTCCACCTTTGGAGTCTTTTCTTCTGATTCACGATTTTCTCCCTGAAAAACATCGTGACACCGATATTTCGATTTGGAGTCCACTCTTGTTTTTGAGTTCTGAGATTACAGAATTGAGCTATTTAGTTACTCATAGAAGTCTTAATCTACCTGCAATTTTTATCTCATGAACTCTTTATATGGAATTTGATTTGTTTCCCACTGATATTGTGCACAGAATGGTGAAATTCAAAATTCAGCTCCTTTGAAAAGGCAAAACCTTTCCAAAAATGCTTTTGTAGTTCTATTCTCTGTTCCCAACAAGCATCAAGACTCTGTTCCCCATATCCTCATTTACCTTTGTTCTTAATCGAAACCAGTGGAGCCCAAAGAAATTTTATTCAATGGGAAATAAAAGAGGCATAGAGGAAGAAAACTCAACTTGCCTTCCCTGTAGTCTCACACTTACCAGCCATTTCCCTTTTAGGAATCCATCACAAAAGTTTTGCACTTGCTCTGCAGAAACTTCTGCCATGGGCAAGGTATCCCACTCCTCATCCACAGTTCGGTAAATGGCCAGTGCAGGCAGTTGAGACTCCTTTAGGTTGAAAAATGATATCACCTTCCCATTTTTCTTCACACCACTGTCCACCAGAATAAAAAGAATCTGCAGTTGGAGAAGTTTGGAAAAGAAAGATCTATGCAAGGTCCTGAGGAGAATGAGACATCCTGTAATTGTGGCAGTTTACTCTGATTGAATTTATGGTTTGTGTCACACAATTTAAATCTTAGTCGAATTAGAATGAATTTATTCTTATTTTGAATTAGGTATTTTATCCCTTTGATCCGGTTGATATAGGTTTAAGAGCATAGAATTGGAGGAGACTTAAGTGATTAACTAAGGGAGAAAGTAGAACCTAATGGAATAAGTCTTAAAATTTGCCTCTGGTACTTTCTAGCTGTGTGATTTTCAGCACATTATTTAGCCTCACGGACACTCAGTGCTCTCATGGGTAAAATGGGCTTTTGCTGGGAAGATTAAATGAGAACATGCATTCAGTATTTCTAGTGCAGTTTTTGGCATATAGTAAGTACTTGATAAATGTTAAGTATTTTATATTATTAAATCAAACCTTCTACCCAAAGTAGAAATCTTCTTTATAATATTCTGATTAGAGCATCAGCTACATTCAGTAATACTAAAAACTTTCTGTATTAGGAAAACAACCACCAGGAAGTCAGCTTATTTATCATCAGACAGGTCTCATCATTGAACAGGCCTCCTAGTTCAATGCAGTAACCTTAAAATTGTTCAAATTTTACTATTTCAGTGATATCAAGCAGAATTGCACAAAGTAGGAAAGGGAAAGAAAGAAGTATTTATTGGACATCCAGTAGGCACCAGGTACGTGAAAGGTTTTGATGAGAAATAAGCCTGGATATCTAACACTTTAAGAGATGATGGCAAGTAGTAAGAAAAAATGTGATAAATAGGTAATTTTTATTTTCACATGTATACTTTTGCTCAACTTATCAATGTAGGAAAAAAGAAATGGGTTACCACCAACAGAAGATATGATTATACAGGTCTTTAATATTATTAATATCATATTATTAATATAATTAATATAATATTAATATATAATATAATTAATATAAATATAACATAATTATATCATTATATTATTATATTATATATTATATTTAATAATATAAAATAATATAATACAATTAATATAATATTAATATTATTAATATAATAATATTAATATTATCAATACAATAATATCACTATTATTAATATAATAATATCACTATTATTAATATATATTACTATATATTTATAATAATAGTAATTATTAATATAATAATAGTATTAATATAATAATAGTAATATTATATATAATAATAGTAATATTATTAATATAATATTATTAATACAGTGTCTTTAATTTTAAATCACAGTAATGTGATCTATTATGTCCCAGGTCTTACTTTCTTTTAACCATACTTGTTTCCTTTTATCTCTCAGTTCCCTCACCCCATGTCACTTTTTCTAGTGTCCACGGGCTGAATTTTAAAAAGGGTATCTCCCATGTCAGACTTACCTTCCCCTGGAAAAGCTTAGCTGCCTTCTGGTATCTGTGCATGCTTTCTTCATACTCTGGGAGGCCTTGTTCATCATCAGGAGAAGATGAATCTGAATCATACTATTAAATAAGCCAATCGCAGTCTGGTAAGTTGAAAGGTATCATAGTAGAATAAAAGAGAGATGGAGCAAAAAAAAAAAAGCAACCTATTAGAGGCAACCCAGTGAATACACAGACAGAAACATGAATGGGAGCTGTCTACCAATAACACAAATGATAATTAGCCTCCAAGATGGCTCTCAGTAAGTCTTACCCTCTGGTTTTCATGCATGGTGTAGATCTCTTTTTTCCATGCTGAATAGGACTGAGCTGAGTAACCAGTGAGATATTGCAGATATGCTGGAGTATGACTTCCAAGGGTTAAGTCAAAAAAGACATTGTGGGTTCTGCCTTACTTTTATATCAAACACTCTGGGAAAAGCCAGTCTTAATGTTGGGTAGTTTAAGCAGCTTTATAGAGAGATTCACACAACAGGAACTAAGGTGTCCTACAAACAGCTAACATGGACTGTCTGCCATGTGACTGAGCCATCTTGGAAGCGGATCCTCCAGCCCCCGTCATACCTTCAGATGACGTTGCCTCCCTAACCTATCACTGCAGCTTCACAAGAGGCCCCAGATTAGAAGCCCCTAGCCTAGTCACTCCCAAATTGCTGCCCATAGAACTGTGTGAGGTAATCAATTTTTACTCTTTTAAACTGTTAAGTTTTGGGGTAATCTGTTATGTATCAATAGACAACAAATATACTATGCAATATATTAGTCACTTTTTTCAATCTCTCTTCATGTGTTAAGAGCAGTCAGATGCATTTAAAATGTGGCCTTTGACTCCATATTAGTAGTGCATACTTTTGAGTGCTTACTATCTGTCTGGCACTGTTTTCAGGTCTCTACATATAATAACTAATTTAATCCTCAAATTCTCAGTTTTATACATGAGAAAACTGAGGCACAAACTCTCTCAAAGTCACATAAGAGGTAGACTGGTAGTCACACAATGGAGTCTGGCTCCAGAGTCCATGCTCTTAAACTATCAGAATGTACGTACAAAACTCCATCTAAACCAGTTCAACCCTAAATGTGGTTGAACCAGTTTACCTCGGGTCAATAATGAGATGAGATCTTTAGGAGATCAGAAACATTTTTTGCTGATTAGAGATGGAAATTCCCCATGAAGTCATCAGTGATGGAAGGGAGTGAGATAGCCATGAGCCAGAGTAAGGAAAAGAGAGAGTGAAAATATGGCACTGGCTCCCTTCATTTTATTTTCAGAAATAGTGCTGCAAAAGTCTTTATTTAAAACAGAAATTCCATTCCTTTTCAACTCTCCCAAATACAGAAAACATTTCTGTCAAACTAGCACATGTGCAGAAAGAGCGAGAGAGTATGGTGGGTTAACAAACCACTGGGCATAGTCCCAGGATGGTGGGAAGGGAAGCAACTAGGTAGGATCCTTTTGGAAGCTACACACTGCTGTGTAGAGATTCTTCAGTTTTATTGGCCAACATGTAGTCAAGGAAGACTCAATTGGTTCTTTCCAAAACATTCTCCCTAGAGTTTAAAACCAGTTCTTAGATTTTTAAATTTGGGAGATTAGATGTTAAATAATTGTCTGTTGTTTGACTAGATTCCACTACTTAAATTTAGAGCATACATCTACCCTCCTAGAACAGACATGGAGGATAATCCTTGGGAAGAGTCAAGAAATCAAAGCTAGGGAGTCAGAAGGTACAGTTGTCTTAGCAGAAGGGATTGAGAGTAGCAAAAGGGATTAGTTTAATCCTAATAAACACAGTCTAATTTTTTACCTTGAAGCCAAGTATTGAGTTTGTGCGTTAAAAATGCATGTTAGGCCAAATACATTTCTGTGAGTTTCTGCCCAGTTGCTACTGATGCAAACCTCTGTACCATAAGTGAATGAGCAATAGCTATAGTAGTGGGAGCAGGTCTCCAAATGAAAAAAGTACTACTTTTGGGAAATGAAAGTCGCAATAAAAGTTGAACAGCAATTGCTCCTATAAAGAAATTCTTACCTAATTTCTTCTTGATGTGGTTTGCCTTCACTACTAAAGTGAAGCTTAAAATAATGTGTCATTCTTCTCTAAGATGAGATAGATCAGGCATAAGTACTCAGGAAAGCCAATTCTTACCACTGCCTTAGTTGGCCTGCAGAATTTAGGACCATAGGGCCATAAACCCAGGGACCATTACTCTTTTCTGGTCCCACATGCATTCCTGGCATCTCTATAGACACAATGACCAGATTGATGATGGTCTGGAGGGAAAAAGCAGTTATTGCTGTCCACAACACTAGATGCATGCGTTTAGAACCTTAGCGAAAGTGGAAATGGAGTTAGCACTCCATGGAGACAAAACATGGTGTGAGAGGTGGACAGGAATTTAGTCAACAGGAAAGGGGTGTTTTCTATTGAAGGCTGTGTAGGGCGATGGAAAAACCACAGGATTCAGTCAGACAGACCAGTCATGAAACAGGCAGGGACAAGTGCAGAGGGCTGTCTGTGAAGCTCAAATTCCTAGTCACGTGGCCTGGAGGAGGTTACGTCACTTTTCTGAACTCCCATTTTCTCGCCTGTGAAGTGGAAATACACAAGATGAACTAATACATGATGAGTTAAAATTTTTGCTTTCAACTATGCCTTTTCTACTTACTGTGTGATCTTGACTAAGTCACTTGAATCTTGACTGTTCTTCTCTATAAAATGGGCATAATAATTTCCTCTCTTCTACCTCAAAAAAATCAATGTAAGAATTAAATGAGGACGTGGTGGAAAAGGGCATTGTAATTTTTAAAGACCTTGACATGTGTGTAAAATGTCAGTATTAGAGAATGCACAATTCTGAGCTGATGTGGATCAATGGAAATTAATACTCCATCACTCTATGATCTCTGGCAGAGAAAAGAGAAAGCAGGCCATATAAGGTAATTCTATAAGCTGTAGAGTGTTAGATTATGAGGACAGATGGACCACCACCTTGAACCAGGCTAAGCTGTAGAGTGTTAGATTATGAGGACAGATGGACCACCACCTTGAACCAGGCTGCATACAGCATGCAGTGCCAAAAGAAGACAAACGTAGAAAGAAAACTGAGTCACTATGTGGGTCTAGGCATGTGCAGGTGGTGCCACACCCAAATTGTTAGTTACTGGTCCACAAGCGTGTAGGCACATAAAATGGGAAGAAGTGTATGAAAACTTTTATAGGAATTTTACATAGCTGCAACATCCAAATATGTCATCATTAGGGCTTTTTTTTTTTTAAAGATTTTTTTTGTTTATTTTATTGTATTTTACAAAAATATTGGTTCCCGATGCTTTAGGGAAAAAAATGGAACTACATCATAGATTGCAATCTCATTTGAGAGTGTGCGCTAGAGTGTTGCTAGGATCAGAGTTACCTTTACTGAACACTGTCAGGCAGCAAATCTCAGAAGTTTTTGAATCAGCCATCTTAACTTTGCATTTTGGCTCTCTTTCTTATTAGCCAGGTGATAGATCATTTAACTTTCCTGACTCTTTTTTTCTTTGTTGAATAGGGACAAGTCCATGAATTTTAAAGGTTGTAGTAAGAATGGAACATAAACAACTAAGTATTCCATTAATGGCAGTTACTGTTATAATTGGTTGAAGTATCAGAACTCCTAGAGGAAAAGATCTTTGCTATTAAGACAAGTACCCTCCTTGACACAGGGACTTTAGGGGTGGAGACAGGGGCTATTCTTTACCACAGGGTTGTACTCTGTCACTAAGTAGAGGCTGTTGATCTCAATGAAACGGCTTAATTTGGTGGCATCAATGCTTTCAATGTCTTCACGGTCTAAATCCAGTTGTTCGTTATCCACCTGGGCAACAAAAAAAGGATAAAATTGTCAATGTTTTGTCTTTATCTATTCATTGATAAATGTTTCTGGACCATCATATCAGGCACTGATTAAAGCTCCAAAAAAACAGAAACATAAATAGATGATGCTCTCTGCCCTCAAGGAACACACTGTCATGTGAGATACAGAGAGTGAGCAGAAATGTCCCACAAGTTACGGCAAGTGTCATCATAAGCCCGCATATCATCTAAGGAAGAGCAGAAATGTTTTCATGAAGAGGTAGTTTCATTAGAAGGCTATAAATGTATCCATAAATTTTGTATGTAGATCTTCTTTTCATTCAGTTCAAAATGTGTTTTTTAAAATTTTTGTTCTTATTTCTTCTCTAAACTATCGATTATTTAGAAGTATGTTTCTTAATTTTAAAGTAAGACTTTCTTGTTATTGTTTCTAACTTAATTTCTACATTTTACATCTTTTATCAACTTTTGTATGTTATGTGTCCTTAAAATTATGTACAATCTACAGTTTTGAATGCAGTATTCTATATATTCACATGAGGTAACATGGTTAATTTTACAGTTTAAATTTTCTATATTGTTATTGATTTTTAAAACTAGCTTATTCTATCAAGAGAAGAGTGTTAAAATCTCCCAATATGATTGTGGATTTAACCATTTTTTCTTACAATTCTGCCAGTTATTCTGCCTGGGATTTCTCTCCTTTCTGCCGATAGGTCTTTCCTTTAGCATGAAGTAGTTCTCTTGGGTGACCTACTCTCTTAGCTTGGTTTTTTCAAATATCTTTATTTAACCTTTGTTTTTGAAGGCTATTTTGCTGAGGGTACAATTCTAAGTTGACAGTTATTCTTTTTCAATATTTGCAAGATATAATTCTTTATATTCTGCATTCCACCCTTTCTGTAAAGAAGTCATCTGTGAATTTAGTATTTTCCCTTTGAGATTATTTTGAGGACAATCTCTTTCCTCTGATTTAAGATTTTTTTCCTTTGAGTTTCAGCTATTATACTATAGTATAGCTAAGGGTAGATTATATGTGTAATTATATGAGTGTGAGTATATATTATATGAGTGTGAGTATATGTATATATTTTTATATATTCATATATGATAATTCTAATCCAATTTCAGGAATTGAGATGATTTGAATTTGTGCTGCAGTCCTTGGGAGGATGGCTCATTCTTGTTATTAGGGTATTGCTCTTTAGGTTCTAAAGTGGAGCAAAGGGTATTTTACTAAATCTACCTCTTACTTTCTCTTCTGGGCCCTGAATTTCAACTTTTACTTTTCTGGCTCTTCAGGGTCTCAGAAATGCTCATAAACCTCTCAGCCTTTGGCTGCTGCTTCTAGAACTTGCAAAAGCCTCCCAGAAGAAAAGTACTCCCAATATGGGGTTTACCTTTTGGGTTTCATCTTCAAGATCTTTATCTAGACATTTTCCTCCCTCTTGCTAATTCCTGCTTTTTGGCCCAGTTTTGTTTTTTGTTTTTTTGTTTGTTTGTTTTGTTTTGTTTTGTTTTTGATTGTCTGTGTTGGAAGGGGCTGTTTGGTTTCTTATCCCAGATTTACATTTTAGAACCACCTTTCCACCATACTTAGGTATATTAAAAGATAGGGTTTCATAGGGCAATCATTGTTCCCAGAGTTTCCCATTCCTCTCCTCCAGTCTACTCATGACCATTAAGACACAATGTAGTCCATCCATAACTCATAGCAGCTATGCCTACAGATAAAAATGACCAAAGCTGAGTCGTGAACAATTCCATTTCCTAAAATACTTTGGATCACTTTTGAGATCTTTGGACCACCAATTCTTGGATATCTCTTTAACCTTTTCCCCTTACACCTGCGATCTTACGTAGGTCCTATTCAGTCAGATCTTGCTATGGATCATTCTTTTTGCTTAAGGTACTTTCTCCCAGTCTACCCAGCGAAGTCAGAGGTAATTATCATTTTAGTTTATGCATGAAGGAATTCAGACAAAGGTAAATTAAAGTCACTAAACGGTAAGAGTCTAATATTGTTCTTTATCGTCATCCCTATGATGACTCTCATATTCTATTTTTCACTTCTTTTGTTCAAGATTGTCTCTCATTGGGTTCGTTAAATGCAATACAAATTCTAAGAAGCTTGATGCACTCTTTATGGTTATTTTGGTTAATTCTCTGTATCTAGTCATTCTCTTATAATACATTTTTTTAATGAATTATTTATTGAGTGCCTTCCCTATGTTATGCACTGAGGCACTGATGTGCTGACCTTCACTTAGGTAGCAATTTAATCACTATTTTATGACTTTTTCACAACTCATATTTCTGAAATAAATAACAGTTGAGGTACAGAAAACATTTGTATTTCTGAAAAACTTTTTTGAAAAAATTGATCAAAACCACAGAATATTTTAAACTGTGAACTCCCTTTGTATATTGAATTGTTTTAAAATTCACAAAGTTCAAAGTGGAAAGCTTGAGGCAGAAATATAAAAGCAAGAGAAAAGTCTTCTTAGGTGCGGTCTTTACTCACTGTGCCACCATCCTCCTCCCTAAGTCAATAAGAGTGAGGAGAGAAATAAAATGAGCACACAGATCTCCACTGTGGCTTAAGGCTTGCTTTGCCCACTGGCACATCTTCTTCACAGTTAAGGGTTTTCTAATTGCAATGATCAAACTTATCATTATTATAATTACAATCAGGGCCTTTTTCATATTTAATATGTTTACTTATTACTTCCTGATTATTTTCCTAGGAACTCACAGGCCCGGCGTCTGTGCCTCAGATGACTTAGCTGTGCTTGGGGGCCAGGAGCCCCCTCCCTCTGGCTCTTTTCCGGGCAGTCTGTCACATTTCCCAGAACAGAGGGAACAGGAAAGCCAGTAACTCCAGGTGTTTCTGGACTTAAGGCATGCAGTATATTGAAGGTAGAAGATACTAAGTGGTGATAACATTCTCTAAAAGGCAGAGAGCTTTAATAAAAACCACCCTCCTAAAGTCTCTCCAGTTGGTACTGCTTCTTTTGACAAAACCTGCCTGATTATTTCACTGTTTGTTAAACCAATAAACTCTGGAACCTTCATGTGTAGGCTTCCTGGAAACAACATCTGAACAGGAAATCTGCCTTCTGTAAAGGGAATTAATTATCTGTATAATTCACTGGAAAGGAAATCTAACCCTAGAACCAAGAGTTGGAAAAAAAATTCTTTAAAATATATTTTTCTACTTTTTGGAGAGAATTGTACTGGAGATATCATATTATTTTTCTCTCCAAGTAAAGAGGCTTCCGAAGAAAAACAGAAACAGTAAATCAGGATTGCCACCTTGAAATATGATTTCGAGATTCCCCAAAAGTATCTGAAGTGGATTGGTTTATGTTCTAGACATTACTTCTATCAAACCAACAGATTTAATCACTCCTTTTATGTTAATTAGTATTTCAGCAACATTCCTTTGAATTCCTAAGTATCTCTCTAATTAACACCCCAGCTTTTGACAAAATTTATTAACGTCATCTTAGTTGACATTATAGTTACAGTATATTGGATAGGCTGAAAAGTCAGTCATCTGTTAAACAAATGCTCTCATGTCCTTGGGTTTGTTTTTATAAGCTGCTTAGCTTACCATATGTTTGGTAAATGTATACTTTAAAATAGTTAATAATTTGATATATCTTACTTCTTGCATTTCCTACCCATTTATTTTTATGCACTAGTTCCTTCTGATGCTCTTTGTTTGGCAAGGTAAGTTTCTTAAAGTAGGTACCCAACAAATAACCATAAAAGGAATGAAAGAATGCCTCTACTGTGTTTCCATTACTATCCTATTGGGTTAAAGTTATGCTATTATATTTATTAAAATAGAAGTAAAAGCAAATTAAATGTTCAAGTAATATCTGAAATTTCATTTTAGATGGGCTCGTGGTCTATTCAACACAGTATTATATCTCTGTAAGGGCAATAACAGGAGTCCTGTTGGAGAGTAAAAAGTGTCACGCTGCAGTCACACTCACAGAAGACAGACAACTTATTACTGTTCACCTTACTTAAAGTTTTCCCGATGACATTTATATAATTGGCCTGCATTATTTCTGGAGAGTGTTGCATTCCATGAATGTAGCATTTGCTGGCTTCTTATTGCTCCAATATTTCAAGCATTAAGTAACTCAACTCATAGTCTTATTATTTTTTTCACTTATCATTTCAGTTTATTTTTAAATATGTTCTTACAACTGAAAATTCTATATGTTTAAATTCTGAATTCAAAATATGTAATGCTTACTTTAAATCTTGAGAAATTATTCTGGGATTTGCTAAACTGTGCCAGGGGATAGAGAAATGGTTTAGGAAAAAGCAGTTTAAAAAAAGAAGGCTTCAGAATGAGGGGCATTAGAGTAGCTAGACTCTTGTAGTAAAAGAAAAACCTCACAAAGGTTTTCTTCAGCAATACGTGCTTTAGAAAGTCACTGTAGTGTCATAGAAAAGATATGTGTAGAAGTTAGTAGTGTTGGGTGTGAATCAGATATCTGTTGTGTCTTAGTTGTGAGACTTTGACAACTGAATCAATCTCATGAAACCATAGTTTTCTTATTGATAATGCAGGGATCATAATTATTTCATCAGATTCTTGGGAGAATTAAATGGTAGAACATTAAAAAACATTTGAAATAGTGTCTATCGTAAATTAGGCACCAAAACAAACAAACGAACAAACAAATAAATGGAACAGAGTATGGATCTAACATGAAAGATAACAGAAAATTTGCAAAAGGTTTACATTTCCCAAGGTAAAGAAAAATAGTTTTGGTTGATGGTCTCTTAAAAAAAAAGTTATCTTCAACTTCTGAATAATAACTCTACTAAAACATAAACTCAACTTTTGAAAGTGTAAACTGAGAATAAAGTGTTTATCTAAAAGCTGGCACAGCATAAGCTGAACCTCTCCCAGACCTGCAAATGGAGTAGGGCAGGAACCAATGTGTTTGTTTTTAGTATGGCACATAAATAATCTTGTTCACAGAGGTCTTAAGAGTTCATTCAGAACAGGTCTGCCACTAGCAGTAAACAAAAAACAGATGCTAAAGAAGAGAGAACGGCTCTGGGAAGTCATCAATATGACTTTATAAAGAATAAGTTGTGTGCAGAGCTAATGTGCCCATTAGAGGTTGTAAAATGTAGGGACACTGAAAGCAACCACACTTGTTTTTCTTCCCCCTGTGTGTATCTTGGTAGTACTGGCTTCAAAATCAGGACTTTGCAAGATCTATAAACAACAAACTGATTAGAATTTTCATATCGAAGGGTTACTACAGATGGCTCAACAGTAACATGAAAGGCATTAACCTAACCTTCCATATCTTTCTCACCAAAGCTTTTCACGGGAGAGTTTGATTTAATCCTATTTCACGATAATGAAAATGCAAACCTGCAACCGTTGTCCAGGTTGGGAAAGAGTTGGTAAAGGGACTCAGGCACCCTCAGATATACTTTTGGAGGTGAGTCTGTTCCTCAAATCCTTTCTTAGTGTCTTCTGAGTACCAGAGACATATTGTACACCTTTGGAATATGAAGATAAATAAGTCTTGGTTTCTGCCCTCGAATAGCTCCTGGTCCAGTGGGGTAAAAGATGAGACAGACAGAAATACACAACTTGCACTGTAAAGTGGTAAATGAAAATGGAGATATGGCAGTCTAGAGGAACACTGAGGCCAACTTGGAGATTCCAAGGAGGATTTCTGAAGGATAAGATGCCTAATCGATCCACTGGAATGTGAGGAGGAACCAGCTGGGTGAGGCTAAGTGAAAGGGGAACACTCAAGGGCAGTGGCATTCTAGGCAGAGGAATAACAGTGTGTAAAATAATCGAATTGTATCATCATACTGCATATACATGGGTATCGAGAGGGTAAAGGCCAAGGTGAGGATGTCCTTGAAAGGAGAGTAGAGAAACAGGTAGTGGCCAAGTCATAAAAGACTTATGTTTAAATAGCTAAATTTTGATATTTTAAGAAATGGGGAATATTTAAGAAGGGAACATCATGATCAAATTTTCATTTTAAATCTGTCACTGTACCAATCTAGAAATTACATATGAAGGAATGAAGAGAGATCAATTAAGAAACTATGGCAATTGTCTATGCCAAATATGCTAAGAGTCTAAAAGAGGAAAGAAGTAGAGAGTGAAGGAGAATATAGTTTCAATAAGATAAGAGGTACAATTGGCAAAAATTAGAGACTGAATGATAGCCATTCAATAAAAATAGTGATTTAGAGGGAAGAACATGATTCAGCAGGTGCAGATGATAAATTCAGTTTTGAATATGTTAAGACTGTGGTGCTTATGAGGGTATCCAAACACTTACATATAGCAAAGATTTGAATCATGAGAAAGATCCAAGCTAGAAACAAACCTACCAAATCCTCACATGTTACTCAAGCATAAAACAGAATTATATCACCTAAGGATTACACATTCATTCATTAATTGATTCATTCACATATTCATTTATTCAATGAACACATAATGAGCACCTGATACATGTCAGGCACATTTTTAGGTTCTGTGGTTGAAGTAGTGAACACAACAGTCTCTCCCTCCATAAAATCTGGATTCTATAACCTAGATTAGGGAGAGCATTGGGTCAGGCAGTAGTGTAGATGAAGAGAAGGTCTTAAGGAGATTAGGAAAAAAGAGGAGGACCAAGAAAAGTGGGCCCCTAGAAGTCAAGGAAAGAGAGAAGTTTAAAGAGGAAAGAGTGGTCAACATGTCAAATATGGCAGAAATGTTCAGTAAAATAAGACTTAAAAAGTGTTCATTGGATTGGAAGTATGAAAACTGTTTTAATAGAGTGCAGGGTATAAACCAAATAACAGTGTATTTAAGAGCTTAAAAAAGTTGGAGACATTGAATATAAAATACATGTAAGAGAGAGTTGGTGAGAAGTGAAAGAGATAGATAAGAGGAGGAAGAACATTTAGCCCAGAAATTTTGAAACTTTACCTTTTGCTCAGTTTCTCACTTTGTCCCTCCCTGCCTTTCTGAGGGTGGACTCTGGTCATCTTTCCCTTGGTACTCCACTGATAATACAAACTCAACAACCAAACAGAGCATCAGAAAAACTTATTTCTGTGTATACCTTCAAAAACTTATTTCTGTGTATACCTTTACTATTATTAGATACCTAACTTTAAACTTTGGCTCCTTTCCATCATTTTGATATCTAATCCTTGGAAAATCTGCTTTTTCTTCAATTTCTATTGCTACCTTTCTACTACAGACCTTTAGTACATGATCTGTTTTGCCACCTAACAAAGTTCTCTGTAGTGTTGTCTTTTTGCCTAGTAATCCATCCTATCTATCCATTGTCAAAATAATGTTGCTAAAATCCCCATGATCTAAAGGTTTAGGGGCTTTTCAGTGCCAACCAAATGAAGCAAAAACCCATCAAGCTGGTTTTCAAATTTCTCCACAATATGGTTGCAATTAAGCCCTCTGTCTTATATTCACTTCTCCAAAGTATTTACCCAGAGATCCAGTAGTCAAATTGGCCTGATCATTGTTTCTTAAGTTACATTTTTTCCGTCTTGGTTATTGATTCTCTTCCACTTTGCCCAAATATTATCTATCTTTTAAATCCTGGTTTGTTTGTCTTCCTTATAAATTTTTTTGGTCAGAATTCCTACTTTAACTCTTTGAACCCTTATAATACTTTATCCATAATGATGCTTTGTATTCTAACTATATTTACAATCTCTACTGTATTTTAAGACCTATGAGGAATATACTTAACATGTTTTTAATATTAATATCTTGCATATGGTACATAGTAGTTGTTTAACGCATGTTTGACAAGTGTAAGTGAACTCCTAAAGACATAAAAATATGAAATTTTAGAGCTCAGAATGACCTTAGAGATGATATGGTTAAACTATTTTATTGTATAGATGAAAGAATTGGAGCTAAGAAGTGTTACGTGACCTACCCAAGTCACACGGCTGATCAATGACCAGGCAGAGCTATGCATTTCATCTCCTGCCTCTTAGTCCAGCTCTCTTTCTGTTTCAGAACAGCATCTGTTTGGGAAGCTTGAGTTGAGCCATCATCCTTGTCATCATTGCTCCTGACTCGGGCATCAACTTTTGTGTTAAAGACAGACTTCTTTCTAGCCTCACGAGTCTGTGCATCCACAGCCTAAGGAAAAACTGGGAGGAGGCTTGAGCTGCCCAGGCAACTTACCAGACGGAAGAGAGAGAAGGTGTTCCTGGTGATGTTGTAGTGGGCCAGAACCTCAGAATCAGTGCTGATTCCAAAGGACACGTCTTGAAATTTCTGCACCACACTGTGGAATATGGACACAGCTGGTGTTTCTAAATGCTAAAAACAAGGGGGAAGAAAACCCCCAGAGGTTATTTTGGAGGAAAGAGACATAGAAACAGAATGGGGAGTAGAAATGTGCTCACTCACATCAGAAATCCTAGACTTGGGTCCTGTGATACAACATTTAGCTCTAAGAATGCAGGTTAAATTTGCAGTGGCATTGCTGAACTTTCTAGGCTGGAAGGGTGAATTGGTAACCACGGAATCATGGTCAAGCCTGGGATGTCTGTCTGGCCTTACCGTAGAACTTACAATTTATTGCTACTTGAGAGGGGCCCCCAAATCATAGCTGCCTGCAAAGTTAGGCTTCATTGTCATTGATGCTCATTGGGGAAGCATATATTTTAGGAACAATTTGTGGAGGCAAGAAGAAATGCAAAAATAAGAAATAAGTGTTATCAAAGGGCAAACAAGAAAAAAAATAATGAATTAAAATGGAGGCTTAGAAGTTTTGTTAACATATGTTTGTGCAGGGTGTGGAGAATAGTCTCCTTCTACTGTGTGTAAGCCTGAGGCATTGCCTGTGAAAGATACTGCTCGTGTGTTGCTTCAATTCTTGAACCCAGGCCTGCAGGAGGGAACAGGGAAGGCACTTCTGAGTGATGAATCCAGCCCTTCTGTAGCAAGCTGACATCATTTTCCCTGCTGTTACAGGACCATTGCCTGCAGCAGCTTCAGGTAATAAACAGAAGTGAACATATTCTTTATGTACATCTCTTTGGGCTGAGTGAACATATTCGTTGTTAACATCTCTCTGGGCTGAGGGGAGAGATGTGAAAAGAGAATAAAAGGATGGTTAGCCTTGCATCTGGGGTCAAGCAGAGGCAGCTGGTACCATGCTCATCTGAAAAGGTGTGTGGAGTTCATCCGAGGCTATGAACCATCATTAATCTAGGCTTCCCCTTTCTTTATTCTGCTCTTTAGAATGGAATTGCTCACAGACCAATTGACGGCACCTGGTGGCTGCTTAAGTTACTGCACACTTCTCTAGTTCTACACCTTTGCCCCTCCCTGCCTTTCTGAGGGCGGCTGTTTTTGTCTGCTGCTCAGACCTCTCATTGCTGAAAAATGCGCTCCCCCTTCTACCTCCCCCACTTACATCTCATCACAGCTACTTCCAGCTGTGTACACAGAATTGACAGGGTGCTGGTGAGTTGGGATTAATGAATGAAAACAGAAAAAGATCTGCAGTAAGAGAGAAGGGGCTTTATCAGCTGTGAGAACCACCAGATGTAACCTCAAGAGAAAGATAAAAATCCTGGAAGGATGCCCTTCATTTATGGCTGCTTTCATCAGCCAGGAAGATGGAGGCTAATACCTTCAGAAAGCTAACATATACAAAATGGCATTCTCATCCAACATTTCAGAGCAAACACAAAGGAAGAAGAATGAGGGACGACCTATTGGATAAGGCTTTAGACAATGGCGACTATTGACTAATGCATTGCCAGGATGATAGAGAGTCAGCTTTACTCTCGCCCCTGCCTCAGCAATCAGATACTGACTTAAGCTTCAAATCATTCATAGATGAGGAGACCCAGCCAGCAGCCTCAGAACTCTTGAGCAAGTAGAAGAAAGACGTAATTCAGAGACTGAGAATGTCTGGACATTGAGAGATCTCGAATGACAAAGCTGAAAGCAGGCTCTGCCCCTTGGCTTCTAATGTCGTGTCATCTGGCCAGCAGGTGACTGCCTTGGCTCCCTTGAGATAGAACATTTCTGTCTCTTTGGAGGGATAGCAAGAGGAGTATCCGGACAAACCTGGAAGAAGCCTATGACAGCCACCTCAGCAGCAGCAATGAATTCCATGGCAGCTGGGACATCTGTGAGCCATATGGGTTCCTGGGAAAAACCGGGATCTTCTACACACATAGACAGATGAGAGAGAGACAGAGAGAGTGAGAGAGGAGACAGATAGAGACAGACAGAGACAGACAGAGAGACAGAGAGACAGAGAGAAGAGAATGTGTTAGGGACTGGATAGAAAAGCAGCTCTAAACAGTGAGTGCATCTAAACTGTTTCTATTTACCCTAAGGCCAAGAAGATCTAAGGATGCAATTATCACTTCAAGGCTTTATTTTTATTTATTTTTTTTGGCCAACATATGGAGAGTGGCCCCACTTTACGGCATCTCTCTCAAGGACAATGCAAGACTTCCCTCTTCTCCACTAGGCAACACAGATCTTCATCCAGTATTTCCTGGAAATTTTTCTAGGTTTGGAGGAAAAGTACCCAGAGTAGTACTGTGTTCCCTTCCATTCTCCTAATAATACCTTCACCCCGTGGTCACCCAAGGGCTTTTTCCTTTTACCTGAGGATTCCTGAATTTCTGCAGCAACATCTGGGGACAGCTCATACATGAAGAGACATAATAGAAACAGCAATCTGGATGGGGCAGCTTCCATTGTTCTTCTGCTCCCGCTCCAACCCCTGGGCTTTGTGTTTTGGAACACAGATTCAGGGCAGCCCCCTCTGCAGTTAATTGGCTGTGGTTTTATTAGTGCTCTGGGAACTCTGCAGCTGACTCTAGAGAGACCTTCAACTTCTGAGATAAAAGACCAAGTTCAGTGACCAGGCCTCAGAACAAAACCAACCAGAACAAAGTCAGGTCAGTTTATTTAAATAATAAAAAGAAATAGTCTAGGCCAGGTATAAGTACTAGGGATACAAAGATGTTCATAATCTGATCCAGCCTCTCCCAGCTTAGAGAGTTAACGAGAGAGATGAACAAAGGAACGCATAGTCTACATATAAAATGGAAAGTGCTAAAATTTTTAGAAACTCAAAGGATGTTATGAGAGTACAGACTAAGGACGTTTAGGACAATGTGGGGTCAGTGAAGGCTTTTTTCCTTCAGGGATGCCCAAGCAGAGTCCTGAGTAAATAATTTTACGACGCAAAAAAGATGGAAAGGGAGTTTCATGTAAAAAGCCAAAGCACAGAGATGCGAATGTAATGTGAGAGAACTATAAGTAATTGAGTATTACAAGAGGAAGGGATTGATAAACATGGACAGAAAGGCATGCTGGGGCCAGACCTCACGGAGCCTTGCACACTGAAATGCAGGCGCTTCGGTTCTACTTTGTAGGTGATGGGAATCCATTCACTGAAAGACCTTAAGCAGGACAGAAACAAGGTCTGATTTGGCCCACAGGTATCCGCAGAACTCTCAGGTTCCTTCAGGCAGTGGAATATATAGGTCTTCAGCTTAGGAAAGGCTTTCTTATGATAATATCAAGAAATAAAACAAGTTGAGATTCTTCTACTGTTCATATTTTAAATGTTCATTGCCTATTGTCCTGAAACAGGGGACCAAACGGTTTTCAGTTATATAAATGCCTCCTCTGCTGTGCCCTGTGGAAACTCACAAATGTGAACTTTCCAGTTACCATTTTTGTTCAAATAAAGAAAGTAGGGAAATGAGGGTCTCGGTCAGATCATACGATTGTTTTATTACTCTCTTGTGCTGTTTACAATGTCTCCCAGAAAAGAAGAGCCCAGGGAATGTGACTAGGGACCTTCTTAGAGCCAGCAGCAACCATAGAAAAATCCAGGGGTGAGAATGAGCCTTGGAATCCAAGGCAAAAGGACAGTTAGTGATCATTTGCCCATTTCCTGGCCTCTAGTTGTTCAAATGGGAATAATAGATATAAATGATTGTGTATTGAGGTGGAGAACTTCGAAGGTTTGACCATGATGGGGGTCAGAAGGAGTGGGCAGTATTGAAGCTTGGGTTTTAAGCATCCAGTGCCAGGGACCACTTTGAGAGAGTGTGGGAGAAGATGCATCAGAGAGATGATATGGGGGTGTTGGGAAAGGGGTCCAGCTATGATCAGGGAGAAGGGACAGTGCAGTGAACAAGTGCCAAGGGTAGGGACAGTAAGGGGCAGATGTGCTCATTCTGTCCACTCCTTCTTAATGGACAGGTTCCACTCCCAGGTGAGGTGGTCGTGCTTGTCATCGTCGGTGAAGAAGGACTTGTTGTGGTAGGTGCCTCGGGCCAATATGCCCTTGGGAGCCTCCTCAATTGGAGTCAAGAATTCATACTCCTCTGGTCGAGGCCCATAGCTGCCAACCATAAATGTGGCTTTATCCACTGGGAAAAAAAGAAAAGTTCATTAGGGTAAAGGTCTGATAGAGGAAAAACAAATAGTGCAAACTGGAGAATTTGGAGCATTTTTTTATTGGAGTGTCTTTTAATACAATTTCCTTTGAATTTAATAGTTTCCTTTGACCTACTTCCAAAGACTATGGTTCAGTAATCTGCTGTGGGTTCCAAGAAAAAATGTTTTTAAAAAGCATCACCACTGCTTGTATCAGGAAAGTTGGAAAATTGGCACCCTAAATCAATAGAGATTAAGATTGTTTTTATGGAGATGTAGCAGATTATACTAGAAAAAAACAACAACAACAGGTGGTCAAAAAGTGTAAACTTCTAGTTGCAAGGTAAATAAGTTGTGGAGATTTCATGTATAGCATGGTGACTATAGTTAAGAATACTGAACTGTGTATTTGAAAGTTGCTAAGAGAGTGTATCTTAAATTTTCTCATCACAAGAAAAAAATTATAACTATTTGTAATGATGGATGTTAACTTAGTATGGTAATTATTTTGCCATTTATACACATATCAAATCATTATGTTGTACACATGAAACTTATACAATGTTATATGTCAATTATACGTCAGGTCTCTAGTTGAGACCTGAGTTCTGATCTCAACTCTTCAACTACATAAGTCATATAACAGTTCTGGGCTTCCGTTTCTTTTCTGTATAACGAACTTTAAGAATCTTCTAGCTACAGACTATTATTTTATGAACATGTCCATTGGAGGAGATAAGGTAATAGCTGGTAATCAGAATGAACAGACTTCATGGGTGGACTAAGTGAATAGAAGGGTAAAATCAATAATTTGGTTAAGAAAAAGAACTGGGACAGATGGTGGAAATAGCCAACCAAAGTTATTAATAGATGAATAACTGGGATATATATTAAGAAGAATAAGTGATTAGAAAGTATAAATAAATGTAGGTAGGTAGATAGGCCAACAACGTGTAGCTGGCCATTAAGTGTTGTGACAAAGTCTGAAGGAACAGTGACAGACACCGTCGCCCTCTTGCCTAAGTGAGGCAACAGAGTCTCTATGCCCAAAGGAAAATAAGAAACTTGAGTATTTTTTCTTTCATGAGACTAGGTAGTAAGATCATTTAGGTCAACAATCTTCTGTAGCATTTGAGTAATTGAGTGGTTCTCTATGTCATACAAATTAATCAGACAATTCCTCCCCTCGCCCTTGTTTACTGATTTGGTGGAACTGACCTATGCATGCATTACTGTTTCAGGCCTCCAGGGAAGAGAGCCCCTCAGGTAAAAAGGAACTGTAGGAGTGCTTCCATCAGCTCTCCACCCTCTTATCTTTCAGCCCATACTAATGGAGGAAAACCGAAAAGTTCCCAAGGCATGTGCAGTTTAGGTTCAACTTGTTAAGAATGACTGCAGATTAAGCAATGTTATATTATTTGTTTCAATGACATAGCTTTTCTCAGTTCTAGAAAGAGTATTTTTTCTATTTCTTTGTTTAGGACATAAGCACCCTCCCCGCACCCACCCTCCTACATGCTACTCCCAACTCCCATTCCCAACAAACATACATGCCATTGCATAAGTCTTTCCTGTCTTGGATTTCTCTGACACTCAGGTTTTATACCTGTGAACTGCTTTTTTTTTTTTTTTTTTTTTACGGTTGAGAGCACTTTTATCTACTTTATTTTATTTAAAATTATCTTGGTTACCTTTCTCCTTTGTGAGTAATAAAGTTGAATTCTAGAACCTCAGTGCCAACCCAGACTCCCGAATGTAGGTCTTGCCATTAACATCTAGGTCAGAGGTATATATGACCCTTCCCAGGGTCAACACCCACAGCTTTGATCAGATTTGTAAGTGGGTCATGCCTACAAATTGGTAATCACCAAAAGTTTCAGTATCAGTGAGAAGCAGAGTTTGGGACGGTGTAAAGTGCAGGTCTCTTACCTTTCACCCCAGTCCGGTAGGTGTGCTGAACATACTTTAGGCCTGATACAATATCTTTGTTCACCTGTAGGTGGGAAGGATACAAGCAATTCAGATGAAAGAGGCTTTACTTTTTCCTTGTCATTGATTCTGACCTACCTAGCTGAGCTTCTCTGAGGATGAAAGGATTTAAGATTTCATTCAGATTGTTACTATTATCATTTAGTGTGTGGTGCAGTGGAGATGGGAGAGAGGAATTCATAAGACCCAAAGTTGCCAATGGGGTTTTAATGACGGAATACTGTGATTTTTGTTTTTAGGGAGTGGGATAGTTAATTAAACATTGTCTCAATATTCCTCATTACATTTCCCCTTCCTCAATAGTCCATGAACGGTCTTGAGCTTCCCCTCCCCGATACTACTGGCTAGAAGACTGTCCTCGACTTAGGAAAGGTTACAAAGGTACCGATGGAAACTATTATGGAAACATCCGAAAATCCTAACCTCAGAAACGATCCACCTCTCATATGAAAAACAAACAACAAGGAGAAAAACAGTAATGGAAAATCAGGTCTAGAAGATTGTCGTAAAGTAACTAACTATGGTTGGAATCTAGAGGTGAGGAGATGGGCCACAAGAAAATATCCACCCTATATAAATAATGGGTGAAATCCACTTGTGTCTGGCAAGTATTTTGGATGTCTGTCATTTCCAGACGTTGTCTGAGACCTTGCCACTTCCCATGCCTTTCAAAGAAAATTCACTAAGGCAGAATGAAAATATAGAGCCCAAGCACTTTATTTTTCCATGAGTCATTTTACCTAGGACTGAACTGGGTTGTCTGTTAATTTTATACGGTTGTCATGTTTATACGAACAACTTTAAGTGGACAGTGCATCATTAGCTGGAGGGTTTGGTTAATTGTTTACTGATATGAAGAATTAAAGCATCTTCAAATAATCTCTCCCCAACAGTAATTATGGCTCCTTTTTCATTTTGGACAACATAATTAAACCAATCTGTCAATGCTACATTGTCTTTTATTGATAATGAGGCAGGTTGCAGTGTCTATTGCCAGGTTAGGTTCTAGACTGTCAGTAAAATCTGTGACAGAAAAAAAATGGCTTCATTGATGAATCGTGATAAAATGAAATCAAACTTTCTAATTACTCTGACTACCATATGTAGCTCATAGCAAAAATGAATGGATCTTTCTAGAATTATCTAAGCAGATCCCTTGGGCCCAGTGGGAGATTTGTTCTTCTGGGAAAAAAGACTTAAAAATAGGAATGGTGGTGGATTAGCAATAAGGCCTTCAAAACTAAGAGTCTCCTGTTTTTCTGTTGCTTTGTAGAACGTCTATTTAATATAAATATGTTTGATGGTTAAAGAAAAGTCTGAATGGTTCTAGTATTCTCTTCCTCTGCTTCTTGAATGCCCCTCTGCATTGATTCTCCCACACCAGAAGGAAGAGGCCTTGGTGACATGAAGAAAAGTAAGAGCTGTGGAAGTCAGAGACACTACATTTTCTTGGAGGCAGAAGAAAAAGGGAGAGAAAGGAAAAGAACCATCCCAGACCCAATTTTTGGAGAATGTTGTGAAGTTTCAGGGGAACAAAAGAACACTGAGAGTTACGAAGAGAGAGAAAGCGGATTTTAGGTTGTGTTACAAGCGCAAACTTCCTTGGATATTTTTCAAGAGACATCAGTAAAGGCATAAATTGCTTTTCAATTATTTTCACTTTTGAACTGGTATTTTTTCTAATTGTAGCTCCGTGCTGGGAAAGGCCACAGGGTAGTTCAAGTATATGTGGATTACACACAGAGAGCGATTTTTGCCTGTTCGGGACAAAGCCAAACCTCTGCAGTGGATGGAACTTGAAAAACCCTTTCTGGGTCCTCCTCCCCATCACCTTAATGTGTCACCATGACTACCGGTGACCCCCACGGCTGCATTCCTCCTCAGCCTTCCCTCCAGAAGCCCACGCTCCAGATCTTTTCTCCTATCTCATTCACATGAAAACTTACCTGTCATGCTTCCTTCGATCAAAACTGGCTTACTAAATTGACACACACATTAAGGCAGTAGCATTACTGACTAAAAATCGGATTCGTGTAACCTATCGTAGATGCATTTGGATACAATGCCTTAACAAACTCTGAGAGGCTTTAGTAGTAAATAACACTACAGGAAACAAGGAAGTGAAACATGGCCTAGTGTCTATTATAGAGTAGGCATCAACAAATATTTTCAGAATGAAATTATTTTGAGGCATATTTGTATGTGGTGAAGAGTGATTGTCCATGGGCCCTGAATCATACCCTACACCTAGGAAAATAAAGGCTTGTGTGTAAATAAATAGGGTAGGTTAGGCTTTTCTTGGTGGAGTCCAGACCCTGGAGGATATAAGTAAGTGGGAATGAGGGGCAGTTAGGCAAATATAAGCAATTAAGAGCATGGTAAATTTCTGACTTATTTGTTTTCATAGTCAAGGTTATTTTTCTCTTTAATTTTGACTGCTTCCTGGAATATGTGTCTGTTTATTATATTTCACTTTATCTGCCCCACAACTAAATAGTAATTTCCAGTTGTTTTACCATGGAACACATTCTCTGGATTTATATAATTATTGAGCAATCATAGCTGAGGCTCTATCCTTTCTATTTTCTCTTCGCATTAACTGATTTGTTCATTTTCTATGTCTCAATGAATAGTCACTAAATAACTACCATTTACAAAGTTTTGTGTAAAATATTGGAAAGAAGAGATATATAATCTCTCCCTGTCTCAAAGTGCTTATGCTATAAAGGGGAGAAATGAATGACACAAATGGTACAATACAAAGCAGTGTGTGCCTCGTGGGCAGGAATATTAGGAGTTTACAGGGAGAGGGATCTCATTGGGTTAAGTGATCAATGGAAAGTTCAAAGAGAGGGTCCTGGATGGGAAAAGACAGGAAGCAAGGGTGGGTCTCAACAGTAGAACTCAGAGCTGGGGAAAAGACAGTTCACATGCAGAGAAAAAAAAAAAAAGAAACAAACGAAGGCATGCCAACATGATAATGCAAGATGTTTAATTTTTTTCTTTCTCTGGTTATAGGTAGAATTAAACTTTACAAAAAATCCAGAGCAAGATACTTACCTTGAAGTGAATTTTGACTCTATATTCAACACCCTCTTTTAGCACAAAAATTTCTTTTTTGAGGGCTTCAAGATCCCCTGTAGAAAGGAATTTAGAAAGAGTTTATTCAGAAGGAGAGAAGCAGGAGATGAATGTATTTAAGCTCCAGAGCTATTTGCTGGGTGCAGGACAACACCATCCACACGCCCTCAATTCAAAGACTATTTGAGATTAGTGACTGCAAACATGCACTTGAAATGCCTGAAATCTTACAGCCAGATATGAAAGAAATGTGCTATAGCTTGACAACAACCCTAAGAATATACAAGCTGTTACCAGTAATAAGTTATGTACAAAAACAAGTCTTTTCTAATTATCACTAATAAACAGGTTTTATTAACAATCCTAGAGGAAAGTCTGATCTTGCCATTCTCTCTGTTGCAAATGACATGACATAGAAGTGGTCAAAAAAAGATGATTAAAGACTATGTCCCTGTGCCTCATATAAAGAAAGACAGGAAAAATATTATACGAGTACCAGCTATTTGGTTTTGTATATTTGTTCATATTTGTGGCATTTTCTAGCTTTTAAAAATTTACTTGTTTTGGTTCCTTTTCATCATTCTAGATAAATTTCCACTTTTATACTTGTTTGCAATTTTTGCTTTGCCCTGTTTTAGCTTAGTATTGATTGCTTCCTTAAGAAAATAAATATAAAAGCTTCAGGCTCCAAAAAACTGAGATTTGCCCTTAATCCCTGGACCCTGGTTAGAGAGTACTCATTCTTTGTTCTCCCAATGTGACCGACCCTATATAATCTGACATTCAAGAGTATGTGTGTGTGCACGTGTATGTGTGTGTGTATGTGTGTGTGTTGTGTGTGTGTGTGTGTGTGTGTGTGTGTGTTGCACAGCTCTTTGCATGTTTCCTGAACAGAGCTGGAACCAGTATACTAAATAGATATCTGCGATTCACGTCAGTAGTTTCTTTGTGACAGAACACCAAATTTGGTTTTCCTGCTGCTGGGAAAAGGGATAGAGACCAAGTTTTCCCTGCAATGTCATCAAGGCCTTCTAAACAGAACAAATTTCCTTAGTGCTTATTCAGACCTTATCTTTCAAAATGACAGTTGTACCTGGTAACATTACACAATTTCACACAGGAAGAGGCCTGAGTCTTGGTGAGAAAGAGAGAGAGTTTCTCTCCTGAAGAGATGCTAAACTGTGGGGGTAGCTGAATTTGTGTGTCTGCTCTAATGATTTCAGTTGAAGAGGAAGTGTGTCTTCTCAGCCTCTTGTTTCCTCCCCCTGACAAAAAAAAAGCCCATATAAGGTAAAGTGTATGGATATGTCCTGTGAGAGGGGAACTACCTTCCTGCTAAGCCTACTGTTCAAGAGTCATGCTTGTTCTGTCTCATGAGTCTACCTTTGAATCTGGTAATAATTTTTTCCCACTAAATACCTGCCTTTAATGCCTCCAACCTCTGAGCTTTGTGGCTTTTCCCTCATTTCTCTGAGATGCCCATTTCCCACATAATACCCACTTTCCCAGCTTCTCTTTACTTCCTCAAGACCTAAATCTCAGGAAAGAACTTGACCTTTGCTGTAATAAAGTAAAAGAAAATAGCATCTCAATTTGAACATTTTTTTAAAGGGGAGGGAGGAATCTTGATTTAAAAGAGTCATAGTTTTATGCTAAAATTATACATGTTTAACAATAGAATTCTTAGTATTATTCAGGAAGTCTTAGATGGCTGCTTGCCTTCAGGTAAGTTCTGCAGCTGTTATAACATCAATACTTTCCTTGATGTTTAGATTGTATAAATAATACAATTCCAGAAACATGCATCTTGCTTCTTAATATTTCCATCTTTTTACATGAATAGTAATTCTCTTGCTATCCTATAATGATAAAAATCTAAAGTAAATATGACACAAGTAAATATATCCAGTATTTATGCCTGCACACTCTTCAATTAGATAGAGACAGGTTGAGCTTGTCATTAAACATGATAAATACTGGGTACCCTGAGAGATGTGATTTGTGGACTGGTCCCAGCATATTCATCTCTGAGATTTATCCTATTAGGGTTTCCTTCTGATGGGATGGGGGGTAAAGAGCAATTTTCTCCAGTGATATTATTAGCTCCCTTTCAACGAACAGATGTGTCCACTTACCAGTGAGGTCCATGGTGATCGGTCCTGGGGCACTCTCACAAACCAGGGTAAGGCGGGTGACAGTGACATTGGGGGCTGTTGGGTCTGCAGGATTTGAAAGGGAATGTAAGCACAAGGAAGAGACATGTGTGTCTAGTGCATGTGTGCACTTCAAGTAGGAGGGGCGAACACAAAAAGAAAAGTGATACCTCAATCTAGAGCAGAAATACTAATGAAAAGTGGCAGATTCACTATGGGCGGTCTTAGTCAATTACAGCGGTGCTATTTCTGCTTCAGGCACTTATAATCCATCTTAATTATCAACAGCAAACATTTCTTGAGTGGTTGTGGTTCTCTGCTAGTTGGGCACTGCCAATCCATACCTTTGGGCCATTCTTAGTCTGCCATTGTGTATGCAGAAGAGATGAATGGTTAGGTAAGGAGTCAGAAGGAAAAAAAGAGAAAGAGAATGAAAATATGAGAGAGAATGGAGAGAATGAAATTCTAAGTGGTAGTCTGAAATCATTTTTAAATCTTCCTTAAATGTTATTTTTGCTTGTTTCGATGTGGTGTTGCACCTTCTCTCTGAAGAAGACTTACATAGTTCATAACTTTATTCACCATAAATAGATTATGCTTCCCTCACTTATCCCTGAAAGCACTTGGTGCTCTTTCCTTTGCACTGGCTCCGGAATAGCTGAAAGGTATGCCTTATTGGGGACGCTCCACCTGATCCCCATCCCCATATACACACCTGCTACCACGGGACCATCCCCCAGGAGTGTTTTCTTGTACTTAGTTAGACTTTCATCATCTTTGTCCATCTCCTGCAGCTCTTTCAGGGACTTCTGAGGTGGAGGCTTATAATTGAGCTTGCCGTCCAGTTCATCGTCATCCTCTTCCAGGTGTGGTTCTGGGGCTTTTTCAGTCATTTTGATCTATTTCAGGGAGAGAGGAATGATAGTCCAGAAGTCAGTGACTATGATGATGTTTGTGGGGCTTTTGTTAGCACCATCATTGCCCTTATGGACTTCTGTAATTGTCAGAGATTTTCCAGGAGATTTCTCCCTAATTCTACTTCATTATATTTTGTGAAATGAGAATATAATACATTCATCTTTTCTCTGACTTGCTGAATTTTTCATACTGTGATAGGTACCACCTATTCACTGAATAAAGCTAATAAAAATATAACTTATCTGTGAATTACATAGTATAAGTGAAGCAACATAGCACAAGCAGGCCTGAATAATGAGCAAATAACCCCAAATCAAAGAGTTATAGACATTACCACAGTCCTCCAAATTCAGCTAGCCTTGCCAGTGTCAAAACTGTTAGCATGTACAATCTCAGATATGATGGTTTTAAGAGACAGGTGGAATAAGTACTTTCCAAAAAAAGATGGCTTCTTCCCATTAATTGAATCTTTCCCGAACTCCTGCAATACCTCAAAGTAACTCATAGAAATTGTGGACCACTATGATACCTGCCAAGGTATCTGAAAGGTTTCCACCCAACACTGCTAATAATTCGTCGAGGCAAGTACTAGGTTCTGTGTTTCTCTAGGATCTCCCATAACACTTGAACATTTCAGGCATTTGATAAACATTCATGATTGATTAGGTTCTATACCTTAAGATCTTCTGTTCTTCTGAAGTGACACAAAATAGTAAAGAACACTTTAAATTTCTCTAGACAAAATTGTAATATGTCTTTAGTACCCTTCCATTAATCTCTCCTTTCTGGACTCACTTCCTGTTTAGTACCTACCCCCCAAGCCCGCACCTGGAATTTCCAGTGATGTTACGCTCTAAGACCTTTTCTGGGCACACCCTGGAATCCGTTTCCCACAATCATCATCTACATTTACTTGTTTTGTGCTAAAAAACAATTGAGGGGAGATCTAATAAAATTATTCACATGCAAGTGTTAATGATTAAATAATAAATTTAAAAATTATTTCTCTTAGGGCATGAGGCATGAGGTTTTTATAGTCAGAGCTTTTCAAAGCTGAAATAAACCTTAGAAGTGATCTATTCTAACCCCTCATTTAACCATTGAGAAAAACTGAAACCTAGAGGTTAAGAGAATTGCTCATTTACATAGCTGGGTGTGGTGTAGTGTCCTAATAAAGAGAAAGAAATCTCTATTGAAAGAATTTCAGGTCCCCATGGCTGGCAACAATGGAGCTATGTGAAGAAACAAGGGAGATATTTGGAGAAGATAATTTTCTGATTTCCTTTCGTTCTTCCCCAAAGGATAACTTCTTCTCTGCCTGTCGATAAAAGCTTTATTGCTCCAAAATGGTATATCTATAAGACAATATCCATCACATCGCACCCTGAGTGACTTTGCAAACCTCCATAAAGTGCCCTGCATGTGAAGCTACCTCTAGCCCAAATCAGTTGTGGTTTTGAGTTTCAGTGCTACTATCATTGGTAACAGGAAGAAAAATAATTTAAGAGTAAAGCCAAGCAAAAGCAATTTTAACAAAAAAAAGAAAAGAAAAGAAAGAGAAATTATACATGTTGGCTCATTAATTCTCTTCTAGCAAAAAAGCAAGTCAAATTCTGTGAACCTGATCAATTCTGAAACAGCATTGCAATGCCTAAGTCCACTTCCTATGCGGGAAGGAAACATGTAGGCCTGTTCCTATGGCAACTCTTTCCTCAGCTGAAGAACAAGCACCACTCAACGCGGAGCTTCTAGAGAACAGCACAGTAACTGGAGATTGTGGGTAGTTTAAGGACAATCATTAAGAGGCAGATAAAGAGCAACCCAGAAGAGACTAATCATATGAGACAGGTTCTCCTCTGGTGACACCCGGGAGCCTGGCCAAATACCCGGTGGGAGGCCACATTATAAACCTGTGGATGGAGGATCCAGAAGGCTATCTATAGATGAGGACATCTCAACCCCCCATGAACAGGCCTTTCTGGAACATATTGCTTGGTTCTAACAAGTCATCTGCTTGAAGTCTGACAATCAGATGATGACGACACCCAAAGCCACTACTTATCTGAAGATGATTTCAATAACCTTCAAGGAATTGTATTCTTCGTCCTTGAATTTCAATTTTGAAAGGAGAGTGAGAGAGATTGAGAGAGACAGAGAGTAGAGACAGACAGATCTGGTCTAGGACAGGGTCTGCTAACCTCTAACAGTGCCCTCGCTAGCAAGTCAGTTTATCTGTCTAGGTCTTGTCTTCTCCTTAGTAAATATGAGCCTTGCATCAGTTATAAATACCCTTGATTCATTGCAAACATATTTAATAATTGCTCCAGGAAATTAGACACAATTTATTTAAAAATATTGAAAAGTAGAGAATAATGTGGGATTACTGTATTGTTGCAGTCAAAAGGAGGAAGTTCAGGACCACATTAAAATAATTTGCTCTTGTTATATAGCGTAAGAAAAAGATATGAGGCCAGATGACCCAAAACCAACTCATTCTGGAAAGCTGATTAGAAAAAGATGAAAATGTCTTATATGGCAAATCAAAGGACTAGAAAAGCAGTTGTCAGGGAAAGCCCTTTTAAAGGAAAGTTAAGGTCACAAGTATTTGGTGAGCCCCAACTGTTTACAGGATACTGTGCTTTAGCATATACTGATGTTTAAGGTACTTTCCAAAGTGGAGAAACAATTAGAGAACAAACAATCTAAACATACTAAAAAGACCCTGCTGGTTTGACTGATTTTTAGAGAGTATAAGTCTCTTTAAACAGCTGATAAAAGTCATGGTCCTTTTAAAAGGAAAAAAAAGGAATAAAGGAATAATCCAGAGGTTCATGTATGCCTGAAGTCCTTCAGAGACTTTGCTGGATTAGGAACATGACCTGGAAACGGTAACTTTTGGAAACATGAAGCAAAAAGTTGAGGAAGCTTGCTTCTTCTCTTCCAGGCCTGGCCAGATCAATGATACAACTGAGTCTAGACTAAAAATCATGTCTATGAATGTTGGATATGGAGAAGCAGAAGATAGTAGGTAACACCTGCATCTGAGAGAGTGCGATGATGAACCTGGCAGAGGAGCAAAGGGAGCAGCATACACACACACACACACACACACACACACACACACACACACACATCTATACATATATACACACATGTATATGTTTATTTGGCCACAAATGTCAGTTTTCTTTTTTTATCCTCCCATTTCCGAGGGGCTTCCTAAAGTGAAATAGAAATTTTATGGAAATTTTGCAGACAATTTTCTAATCTCCTCATCTAAAGAACAACTTTTTTTATTATCGATGATAACTATAATAGTTATCATACATAGAACTAAATGCTTTCATGAGGATCATATTACTTAGTCGTCACTACAGATTAGAAAACTCTTCTACAGATTCAGGTAAATAGCTCGCCCAAGAAGACATAGTGTGTAAGGGACAGAGCGCAGGTTGCCTGACTTTTAGGCACTGCGCCCTGTTGCTTCAGTTGTCTTTACTAAGAAGTAATAATGAAATTGTAACGCTTGTTAGTCATTTTGAGACTCTATTCAGGGTGAGCAGGCAGAGAGAGGTAAATGATTCTTTGTAACACTGTAGGAATGGCTTTAACAAAGCAGGAAAGTGTCACAAAAAGAGGATTTCAGTGCCACTTTGCTCTTGTGCAAGTCTCTGAACCTCACTGAGCTGTAGTTTGTCCATTGCAAAATGAAATCATTGCATTAGAAGATTTCTAAGTCCCCTTTGAATGCAATGACCCTAATGCTCTTTGATGTAAAAAAAAAAAAAAAAGGATATGAAATGAAAAAGAAAAAGAAGAAGTGGAGCTGGGGCTGGGGAGAACCCACTCTGTCCGTCCGTCCGTCCGTCAGCAAAAAACATTCTGTTGGGTTTTTCTCAGCAGGTTGTTTTGTTTGTTTTGTTGTATGTTGTTTCTGACTTTGGTTCTTTATACAGAAAAAGCAAAATGAAGAATTCATAATTATATATTTAATGAGGTTAATATTGATTCTGTCAGGCCCCAAAGCACAGAGGACTTTTTTTTTTTTTTCATGTGCCGACTACTCTAGTTATCTCTATTTTCTGCATCCCAGATACCTACACAGATAAATTTTCACAGTGGAACCCTCACACTCCCATGTCTGCTATTCAGTGAAACAATGTCAAGGGTTAGAAGTGCTGAGGTGGAGACTTAAGCTTCTCTGGCTCAATTAAAATGCCAAATTAAATTAAGATGGTTATTCACTGCATGAGCATGATAGCACGAATCGATGTTTTCACTTGCAAATTCAGTAGATTTTTCAATTTTTAAATTTCCAAGGCACTGCAGGTGAAATATGTTTAAAATTTACACCAATCTCAGGATAGAGCACACTCGTCTGGTTCCTTAATGCAGATCTAAATAAGTTGAAGACGAGAAAAGGTGAAACTCTCGAGTTTAGATGAAATGGATCACCTGGTTAACCTAGAAAAAGGTGACCTTCATGTCCGCTAGAACATGGACTTCGAGTCCAACGGACGAGATAAACTGTGATTTTGCACTTGAGTTATTATAGACTTAAGCAAGTGATTAATTTCACTGAGCCCAAGTTTTTCCACCAATAAAGTAGAAATGATCTTTATGAGGCTGAAGAGTTGGAGAAAATATGAGAAGTTCTAAGACTGTATTGGCCAATAGTAGATGTTCAGTAACTACCCGTCCCTTTCTCTCCTCTCTTCCCTGCAACGCTGTCTATCTTGTTGACAGTTTCAGAGGAGCGAGTTAACTGCGCAGGCGCCAAATGCTGACCCTGTCCACGCCTTCCTTCTTAAAAATAGACTGTATTTCTTTGAGGCGTAGGGAAGAGACAAGAAGTTCTGGGAATTGCAAGGACTGTCACTATTATATTTCTTTAAAAAACTTCCGCACGAACAATTTAATTTTAGATTCTATTTATTGCTCCCTTTTATCGTGGAAGCCAGAGGTCACTTCTGTGGATGAGAAAAAATAGAAGACACAGGCACAGCGAATGGAGAGAATTTTTCTCTGGAGCAAGATACTGTGGAGACCTCACTCATGTCCGAGTTGCCAGATCATGCATCTAGAAGCCCAGGCCATGAATATAAATGTGGTAGAGATGAGGGAGGGAGAAAGAAAAATGTGGAAGTACCAGAAGCAGGGATTTCCAGCAGAGAAGTACCTATGTAAGTAGCATCGACATTCCCCAGCACCCTGTTGGCCTCACTCCCGCTCACAAGATTCTGTCCTGCTTTCCCTTATCTGAGCCTGAAGCTCTCTTCAATAGGTCATGGAGAACTGAGCTATCTCTGAATGACTGTCGACATTTCAGAGCTAGTCGGTTTTGCTGTCTACCTGGTAATTTGGCTTATTTGAGAATTCAAGTTTATCACTTAGGACACTAGAAGCTGTCTGGATTCCGGAGTCCTCACTGGTGTCTTAGGTTTCCATAGTGACATAGAGAGATTGGTGCTTCCTGGGGTCGTCAGGGCTGCCCTCCACCACCTAGGCCCCACGAAGAACTTCGAAACTGCAAAGCTGGTTGAGAAAACCAGCCCAGTGCCTGAGAGGACAGTGTCTTGTTAGATACAATAAATATTATAATCAAACCTGAGGAAGGTACAAATTACTAGAAGCAGAAATCTTCAACATTTCCTTCAGTGAGAGAAATGATACATTATTTCTTATCTGTGCATCATAGTAGTATACTCTTCTACCCCAGATTCATATGCAAAAGAAGGGAGAACTCACCTCTCTTTAAACTTTTCTGAGTGTGTATCTGTGACTTTAGTCTCTGTGCTAAGAATTTTCACAAATATTTACTTTAAATAATCCTTAAAGAAAACTGCATTAAAGAAGCCATTATTAGACAAAAAGATTATACTGCAGTAGCTCGGCACATTCATAGTTTTAAATGAAGCATGGAAAATTAGAGAGAAGTAAAGAAAGTTTATGGTCGCTGTGCTTAGAATATCAATCCCTTCAAGAAAATCCTGGGGAATTTTGACTAGCTCTAGTGAAAACCAGAGTATAATACAGCCCAGAGCGACTAAGTGCTAATTAAATAGATAACTGTTGAGGTTTCAGGAGCAATTGGAGACTCTTCCCTGAGTTTACTCTAATCTGGGATCCTGGGTAGTGATAACTAACACTGACTCAGGGGGAGCAAGAATGCTCAGAATATGAAATTAAAGAAAATGTCTCCCATGGGGCATTTCCTAAATGTCCCTCTGAGGCATTGTAGCTTTTGCCCCCTCTCCCCCTGGCCCCAGTCAAGTCACTTAACACTTCTGAGGCTTCCTGCCTTCTGTGTCCTCTCAGCGTTCAGAAGTTTCTAGCACTGGACCTGACACATGGAAGTTACTCCACATATGCTGGCTCTCATTCTCTGTCTGCTTAATTTTTCCTGAGAGCTTCTCTCTTCCTGCTAGCTAAAGTTTGTAATGTCTTTTGCTCCCAAGAATTGGCCCAGGCCATACTTTTTAACCACATTGACTTTGCCCTGCCGAGTTTCCACTAAAAACACAACCTTGATTTTGCTTGGAGCATACTTCCCTAGGGACAAACTCACGCTCTCCCAGACAAAGAAGAACCAAATTCCAGTGCCTGGAAGATGCCAGCCAGTTTTTGTTTGGCTGTAACATGTGCTGGATCTATGTAATGTGGATGGAGAATGAACTGTTCTCTTAGAAGTCTACACAGATCTTGTTACTAATTGTGTCCTATCTGGATTTGGGAGGGATATTTTCTTATATATTTAACAAAATAAAATGATGGCCATGAAGAATGGTACCTGACTGTGCAACCCCCGCCCGGGGCCAACACAAACATCTTAGTTTCCCTTTCTTCATAATTTCTACAGTGAGAATCCAACATGCTAACCCTGATTTCAGTAGTTCTTGGTTTCTGTGTGAAGAGTGCACATAAGAACATTATGTGAGGACAGTCTGCCTTCCCCTATCCTGAACAGAAAGACAGCTTAGGGTTTATTAGACCCACACCACAAGTTATCCTCGGTCTAGGGTTTAATTACAGACTATGTTTATAAAACATGCTGACTGGGGCATCCTTGAAAAAAAGAAGAAAGTATTTCAGGTCATGCCTAAAGCACTTTTAATGGCAGCCAAACTCGGACCTCAACATTTTCAAGGTCCATTGACCAGGTGTGCTAGCTGGTCCCACTTGGATTTTTTTTTTATTAAAAAACTATTTGGAGTCTTCCGTGTTTGCTTTTAGTTCTTTCAGATGTAAAGACCGATTCTTTGGCAATAAAGCGATTATCTTTCTGCCCATCTGGCTGCAGGAATTTAATACACATTCTTTGTTAGTGGTAGAAATTCTATCCATGTATGACTAAATAACAATGTATTCTACCATACTTCCCCCTTGATAGTTAAGTCTCATTGTACTTAAGAGAGGCTTTCGTTATGCATTTCTCCTATATCAACAGAAAAATTCTTTAGTGAAAAACAGTTTAATGTTTGACAGCTTTGAACCTTCCCCCCCCCTTTAAACCAGTCTCTCTGTGAATCTACTTAAAAACAGGAAACCGCACATCTCCACCCCAGCACCAACCCTCCAATCCACTAACACATTCCATATCAGTTTGGTTCTAGGGTCCTTTTGCTTCTGAGGTTGGCCAGATGCCTATCCCTACCTTGTAGGAAACCCCTGAAGGCATTCCCAGTAGCTATACTCATAGCTCTTCTCCAGGACATTCAGGATTTTATCTCCCGGGCTGCAGCACACACCCTCTCCTCCCGCACTGAGCTGTCTCCCCTGAGTCATTGCTACCATTTCCCGTGCTGACTTCCTCTTCTATACAGAACTGTTCCAGCAGCCTCTGTAGTACTTTCTTATCATAAAGTTTGTTTTAACGAGAAACTGCTCCTCTAAAAAAATATGCTGTTGAGAGCCGTCGCCTAGTTTAGAGATTTCCCACACTTCTCTGTGCCCACCTGCAGCACCCCACCCACCCACCTACCCTGCAGTATTTCAACTTACATTCAGTTGTTCACGTCTCTGTCCGGGGTGCCTCTGTCTCTCAACTCTGACTTCTGAGTACTGGCAGTTAGAACAGGAAGGAAGTTAGCAAGAAAAAAAAATTTTTTTTTAACCTACTAGAAGAGGAAACCCTGGTTGTCTCAAATCCGGTTCTGCACTGGATATCTCTTGATCAGCTAACTCTGGGCAACATATCTGTCAATTAATGGCACATGTGGAAGCACGACTATTCATGTGAACATGGATATGCATGAATGTTCCTGCAAGGGCATAGAGCCTATAGCCATGAGTGCTATGAATAATTGTGCAGATATGTCCAAAAATCAAGTCATTTCAGTGCCTAAGCTTACTGAGGCAACTATCTATTCTAAAACCAGTAACAACAAATTCCCTCAGGCTTGACTTTGTATCACTAACTTCTGTTCTTATGCGGTCTCTGCCAGCTTCTTTATCAGCTAGATATGTTGAAAGTTAGCTGGCAGTGAAAGTAGGGTGCTAAGAAATTATAAATGTTAACTGCATATATTTGGCCTTGAATTTTAAAATTTGTCCTCAAGCAGGTTTTTGAGTTTTTGGGGGTCATAATTTCAAGATGTAGCTTTGTATTATAGCACAAACAACCACATGCTATTTGTTGTAGGTTTCATTAATTTTTCTTTTAAGTTAAAAAAGCCAAAGTCCTGCTTTTAATTAGATCTAGCAATACAGATTACAAAATAAAGCCATACTTTATTAATTCATGGTTTTTTAACCCCAAATTTGTGATAATTTAACAAGTACTAAAATGGACTTTTTACCATATTTGAGGAAATGGTTTGCGAAGTAATTTAAATGGGACAAATTACAGAGGCCGTACTTAAACCATTGAGGTAACAAAAGTTTTAAGCACCCAAGCCTCTTTTACTCTACACATTTCCATAGCTACCACCATTAACCAATTCTTATTTATACTAATATCTCCATATTCAGTCTTTACATTGTTTCAATATTTTTAGAGCTGACTAATCAAGCTCGTGTATTTGGAGAAACAAACGTTTATTTTGTTGTCATTTAAATGTGTTGCATTTTGTTTACTTCATTTTGTAAATTGGCACCACCAGATATATTTTGTCCTTAGTCAATGGAACTGAAATAAGGAGATGGTGGTCGTTTGGTGGGAGAAAACAGATTAATATAGGAAAATATAAAAAGGAAAACAATATATAATTAAAATTGATAAAAGCATTGAAAATCGAATACAGATTTAGTCATAAATTTCAAAATGGTATAGGTAGAAGATAGACCTTGAAAGTATCTGACTGTATTATAAATAAAAGCAAATATTAATTTACACAGAAGACAGTAAAATTTATAGCTCAGTACTCTCAAGAGGAGACACACTTCTTCTTTCAGTAATCTTACTTAGCCGGGCACCTTTTTGATTCCAGGTACTGTACTAGGCACCAGTGAGGTAGCAGTAAACACCAGACAAAACCTCTGCTTTCTTGTGGAACTTACGTTCTAAGGGAGACAGACAAAAGATAACATAGGTATAATAAATTATTTGAAATGAGAAAGATTTTAATCAGAATGGTAGAGTCATGGTCTATATGCTGCTTTCATGCCATTTCTTATGCTATTAGGGAAAAGACTTCACTAATCAAACAAGACATTTTTTTTTTTCATGCTAAGCCCAATGCATCCTCACAGTTTTTCTTAATGCATTGCTTTTGGCACAGATGTGGGAAGGTTTAGAATCCCCTAAAAAAGGTCTGTAATGTCCGTATGTATGCAGTGTGTGTGCATTTATTGGGGGAGGAGAGGGCATTCATAACTTTCATCAAATTCTCAAAGAGGCCACAACCTCAAAAAGATTAAGAATTGCTAATTAGAGTTTCTTCTTGATATACTGAAGACTTTCAGTAAGTAGGAGGACAAATGCCATGTTCTCCAAAAATATCTCCCAGCATCAGACTCAGGGCATAGATTTACCTGAAATCACCATTTCTCATTTTCTTCTGCTGCAGTTTATTGCTCACATGTATCTATCAGATGGGAAAACAGATTAAGATCCTCTTCAAAGGAGACTGAAATGGCAGATCCTCCTCTTATAGCCCATGCTAACAAAGATGCACTATGTATTAAGGCTCTTGTACCCATACCTAAATAAGCTTCTACAAATGTAAGCAAATGCCTGTCATGCTGAAAAGAATGCTCTTTCTTTAAGAATCTTTGCGCTCTTTGACCACCTCCCATCCCTGACTTCTGGCAAGCACCAATCCTCCACTTTGTTCTCTGTATCTACAGGCTTTTTTTTTTTTTTTAATATTTCACATATAAGTGAGATTATTTGGTTGGTATTGACTTTCTCTATCTGACTTATTTCACTTAGCATAATGCCCTCAAAGTCCATCTATGTTGTCACAAATGACAAGATTTCCTTATTTTTCATGGCTGAATAATACCCATTGTGTGTGTATGTGTGTGTGTATAAAACTCACATTTTCTTTATCCATTCATCTAGTCATGGAAACTTAGGTTGTTTTCATGTCTTTGTTATTGTAAATAATGCTGCCATGAATATGTGTGTATATACATATGTTTCTGTTAGTGTTTTAATTTTCTTTGAATAAGCATCCAGAAGAGCAATTATGGGTCATATGGTAGTTCTATATTTAATTTTTTGAGGAGCCACCATACTGTTTCCCATAATGGCTGCACCAATTTACATTCCCAAGAAAAGCTCACGAATGATCTCTTTTTTCCACATCCTTGCAACAGTTATTTCTTGTTTTTTTGTTTTTTTGTTTTGTTTTGTTTTTTTTTTTTTTTGATAATGGCCATTTTAACAGGTATAAAGTGATGTGTCATTGTGGTTTTGATTTGCATTCCCCTGATGATTTGTGATGTGGAGCCTCTGATCATGTACTTGTTGATCATCTATATGTCTTCTTTGGAAAAATGTCTATTAAGATATTCTGCTCATTTTAAATTGGATTTTTTTTTTTTTGCTATTGAATTGTATGATTTCATTATATATTTTGGATATTAATCCATTATCAGATATATGATTTGCAAAAATATTTTTTTCCCATTCCATAGGCTGCCTTTTCATTTTGTTGTTGGTTTCATTTGCTGTGCAGAAGCTTTTTAATTTGATGTAGCCCCAATTGTTTATTTTTGTTTTTGGTGTCAAATAAAGAAATCATTGAATCATCACCAAGACTAATGTCAAGGAGCTTACTACTGCCTGTGTTTTCTTTTAGGAGTTTCACTGTTCCATACAGTCTTACATTCAAGTTTTTACTTCCACTTTGAGTTAATTCTTATGTCTGATGTAAGATAGTGGTCCAATCTCATTCTTTTGCAGGTGGCTATCCAGTTTTGCCTTCTCTTCCCTTTTAAAATTCAGTTTCTACTTGTTCATTGTTATAATAAACGAATTGATTTTTGTGTATTGATCTAGTATCCTTCAACCTTGCTGAACTCACTTATTAGTAATAGGAAGGCTTTTAAATGTAGTTTCCTTAAGATTTTCTATGCAGACAATCATGCCATCTCTAAATAGAAACAGCTTTATTATTTTTTATTTCAGTTCTAAGCTATATACTTTCTATTTTTTCATGTCTGATTGTATTGGCTAAGATTTCCAAGACCATGTAGAATAAGAGTGATGAGAGAAGACATTTTTGACTTGTTCCTGATTTTAGAATTGAAAGCATTCAGTCTTTCGCAGTTAGATATGTTGTTAAATGTAGGTGTTTTATTGATGCTCTGTATGCATTCCTCTTTATTTCTGGTTTGCTGAAAGTTTTCTTTTCTTCTTTTTTAAATCATGAATGGGTACTAGATTTTACCAAATGTTTTTTCTGCATCATTTATATGATCATAAAATTTTCATCTTTAGCCTGTTTTTATAGTGCATTATGTTGGTTGTGTTTTAAATATCAAGCATGTCTTGCATATATGGAATAAGTCATGCTTGATCATGGTGTATTATTATTTTTATATATTGCTGGATTTGATTTGCTAATGTTAAGGATTTTTACATCTAATTCATGAGCGATTTTGATTGGTATTTTTCCTTTTTACAGTTTTTGTCTGGTTTCGGTGTCAAAAAAATTATTAAGGTGAAACTGGCCTCATGAAATCAGCGGGGAAGTGTTATCTCATCTCTATATTCTGAGAGATAATATTGTATTTTTAATTAACAAGTTATTTTTTGCAAGATTAAAAATATACCAGAGAATCCATAAACATGGTAGGGTATTAAGGGAAACAGGGTCAGTCTTAAAAAAAAATTTTTTTCACATTAGTGGATTTCTCTCTGGAGTCACTGTGTATTAGTCAGAGTTGGAAGCTCAGTCTAGGAGATTTCAACTCTGGAGAAAATGTGCTTTGTTGTATATCTTCCTATTCAGGGCTATTTTAAGAAACACTAAACAAAGATTAGAGATTAGCACTTGTATAAGCGGCTTGTGGGACAGCTAAAATTTTAATCACTTTCTAATTACTTGGTACCTGCCCTTCGACTCTTTTCTTGTATATAATTAATAATACTTTCCCATCTGTCAGAAGGGATCAAGAATTACAGAGCTATGGAACATAGATTTTTATGACGTTTAGTTTTACGATTTACATACAGTAAAACACTCTGTGGTGTATGGTTCTGTGAGTTTTGATGAATGCATAGAGTTGTATATCCACTATTATAATCAAGATACTAAAGAGTTTCACCGTCCTTCAAAAATCTCTTGCATTTTCCCTTTATGGTCAACTCTTCCCCTCAATCCCCTCAATCTCTTCTCCCTATAGTTTTACACTTTCCAGATGTTATCAATGAAATCAAATAATCTAGAGACTTTTGATCTGGATTCTTTCACTTATTAATGTGTTCACTATTCATTTATGTCATTATATCTGTCAATTTATTCTTTTTAGTTTTGGCCCAGAAAATTTCCTGCTGGTTTTATTTCTCTTATTTGTAAAATCTTAGAGTATCCAGCACACCCAAAGTCCTACTAGAGAAATTCCTGGTGATGGATCACCTTGTGTAGAGCAGTGTGTGACCCATTACCTGGTTGATGAGATCAGAGATAGACAACTGACCAAGAGTCAGCCAACACTAGGTTAGCCAATGACCCATGAAATGACCTGGTAGAAGAGCTCTGTCCAATAGAGGCAGTGTGTACTGACTGTGGCTGGCCAGCCTACTCAGATCCTCTAAGAAGTTTTGGAACAAGCAGCCATTTGGAACAGGGCATGATGGATGTATTCCCTGAAGATACAAGATGTCTAGATCTTTAGAACTTCCCAGTGGCTTGAACAATGTTTCATTCTGCACAAAACCTTGCTGAGGCTGGTTGAGTTCCTGTCTTTCATGCTCCCTCTTATACCCCGTACTTTTGCTCTTTTCATTGTTCTTTCTTTCTAGATATTAAAAATTCCTTCTTTTATCATTTCTTTTCTGTTTCAAAAACTTTCTTTATTATTCACTTCAGGAGAGTTTTGCAAACTAAATACTTGGCCTTTCCTTGCATGCATCACCCCTCATTCTCCACTCTCCTGGATCTCCCTTGGAGGGGCAAGAGTTGTGGCAAAGCATCCCTCAACACCCAACATTGAGAATCACTGAGTTATATATTTTCTTGCTGACAAGTGTGGTTTATCTCTCTCAAGAGTGTTGGATGGCAAAAAATTGAGAACCGTGGCAAACTAAATCATTTATTTTACATATGAGAAAACTAAGACTCAAAAAGGTGGCAATGTTCTCACATAGCAGAAGTGTGATAAAACCAAGCCTACACAGTGTTTAGAATAGCACTTCTCAAACATTAATGTGCAAACAAGTCACCTTGGTACCTTGTTAAACGCAGATTCTAATGCAGTAAGTCTGGTGAAGGGTTTGGTATTCTTCATTTCTAGCAAGTGCCCAGATAGTGCAGATGCATTACACTTTGCGTAGCAACATTCTTACATTATTACACTTTCGACTGCTGTTTGAATTGCAGTCCTTCACCTTCATTCTCAAAGCAATGGAGCATGTGTGACGATTTGACAGATAAGCATCTGAATATCCATATGCTTGGTATGTAGGAAGATGTGACTGGTAATGGAGACAAAGAGGAGGACATGGGAAAATCTATCTAGACAAAACCCTCTGCTGCTCTGCAAGGTGTTTGCTGCCTTCAAAACTCTAATTTTGGTAAAGACCACGGGAAAGCTTTTTAAAAATCCTATAATCTGTTTAGCTGCCATGTAATCTGCTTGGGGTTGCAGGTTAAAAATCTTTCCCTACTTAAGAAGGATAGATTGACCTTCTTTTTCTATAATCTTATGGAGTGCAGTTTTCTAACAAGTAACATTTAGAGAAGGCACACTGAAATTCACTGATAAGGCATAAGAGTGACAAGCACACATCTTTCTTGGTCCAAGTCGATTTTGCCATAGTATAGTAGAAAGAAAGCTAAATATGCAAGGTGTTTCTAAGCTGGGCCTTTCTCTAGCTTCAATACTAACTTGATATGCAATCTTGAATAAATCACTTAATTTTTCTATGACAAATTTGTCAAAAGAGCTTAATGATACTGGCATACGGATGAGGTTTATCTAAAATTGTATAAAGTGAGGTATGAATTAATACCAGCAGCTCAATGCAGTTGGAAGACTAAAGCAAAATGTCCCACTGAATCGGATTATAGCTTAGTCTCTACACCTAAAGTCTCTGGGTTTGAAAGATCCATTAATCAATTTTCAAATCTATGTCATCAGTGAAGAGTTCCAAGGTGTCAGCTGGGCTCTTTCTCTGTTAAGGATCACTGAATTTTATACCATTCCTGGGTTGCAATCCTATCTCACTGAGGAAATACATACAATGCCTGTTAGGAGAAAAATTGTATACTTCTCAATGTCCCCACTGCATCAGGGGAAACTGTGGTTTGTGCTCTTTTTTCCAGTTATCTAGAGTCCCATAAAAATTCTGTCATAGTGAGTGTGTGTGCATCTATGTGTGTGAGAGAGAGAGGAAGAGAGGGGAGGAGGTGGAGAGAGAGGTGTGTGTGTGGGGGGTGGGGAGGGAAGGCATGGAGGGTAACAAGAACTAAAGGTAGAGAAAGAAACAAAATTGCACCCCAAACTGCAAATCTACTCTTAGATATCAACACTTATATGTGTTTGTGAAATCAATACCTAATTATTGACAGGAGAGAGCTCAAGTCAGTTTTCAGAAGAGTATCCAATGAATAGAGAACTCCTAAGACTATCCTAGGCTCACCCCATATTCTTTCCACTTCTTTGCACCCAGGTTAGTGCTCTAAGCTGATGACGGTGGGATTAGGTAGCATGAGGGTATTACAGAGAGATAAATCAGGATGCAATGATCCTTTATTCATCTACTGTGAAGAAGGCAACTGGACAGCTTACAAGAGCAACGCTCACCTCTGCACTTCTCAACTTCTGGTGAGTTTAAGCAGGATACAATCAAAGTGCTTTGAGTGGGGTGGGATCGATCTGGCTCTAAAAAAAAGAAACAGGTGAAGAATCTGTGGGCCTGGACCAGGGCTGAGAATGAAAATAGAAGAAAACAGGGAAATACACCCAAACTTCCTTATTATGCCATGTGACAATCTAATAAGTGAAATTTGATTATTACAAGGTCACTGCAAACCTTGATTACTAACTTCATTTAGAAGGAACCCTGAATGGACCCTCTTTTTTTTTTTTTTATGGCTACATAGACAACAGTTTTCTGGGAAAGGAATGATCTGAGACACTAAATAGCCATAGAACACACAATTCTTTACTCTTAGGATGTACTTGAAAACTTGGCTCAGGTGCTGGGAGGCTGACACGAGAGTGTGAGGATAAGGACAAAGAAAGCCAGAGTCAGAGCCAGTGTGGGAATGACCGCAGGCAGTGTGGGGTGGCCAAGCCTGCTCCCTTGGAGGTTAAAGTATTTGTTCCAATCTGAAACAAGGTGCTTGCCTGATTTTTGTTTATGTTTTTTCTCATGGTTTTGGTTGGATCTTCTCTGCTTCTCCAAATTATTTGATTCTGTCTGCCTCAACAGGACCCTGGGTGATAGTCATGGGCCCAGCCCTATCTGTGGAGGAAATAGTCTTTCTGCACCTGTTTCTCCCCCATCCCTTCTCTTTGTCCATAAACAATAAAATTGTCTATCTGCCCATATCTTTGCTGAGAAAGAGGGAACCAGAAGTGTAAAGTGATAATAGCAGCATCAGAAAGGCTGACCCAAGAGCCTTCTGACACTGCTTTTCCTTAGCTGGAAATTATGGAGGATCATCATCTCTAGCTTCCTACAGCCGAGCTCTGCTGCCTTGGGCTAAGGAGACACTAACTCTGCTTCCATACAAGACTGTGCTTTGAAATATCACATTGTTGCCTCCACTTCTTTATGCAGAAGAACAATTTGTAATCTTCCATAAGGTGAGGGCTAACATAGCTTATCAGACAGAAAATATTACGCCTCATGAAGGAATGGATTGCTTGACACTTTTGAAGGTAAAAATGTGGAACTTCCTCTTGTAGCTAAAATCAAGTCTGATACTAGTATTTAGAATTATTCAGCTCCAGGGATGCCCTTGGAATGCCAGGAAAGCACAGTCAAGATAAATTTAGCCTTTGGTGATAACTGTGGATGACAGGACTGACGTCCAAGACAGGAGAGAGTTGTATTTGTTCTTCTTCTCCAGAAGGTTTTACAGGGAGAAGTGGAGGGTAAATCTCTGACAGAAACACTCTAGAGATTGATTGACTGTCCTAGGTACTAAAAAACAAATGGTATACAAGACACACAAAAAATGTGATAACAATTATTATCCATCTTATAAATCCCAAGGCCACGAAGATCCAGGGAAAACCAGGCAACGGTTAGGCAGCTCTTCCTGGGAAGAATTCTTTTACATAATGCATCACACTTAGAATTAGACATGGACTCTATCCAAGCCTAGAGTTTCAACTTCAAAATTCTATAAACATTCAAAGAAACTGGCAAGAGAAAAAGAGGAAGTGTCAGAGGAGATGGAAGTCAAGTGTGAGTTTTAAGTTCTTTGGAATTGATATTAGGGATGTCACAGCAATCTGAGAAAGGTAGAATTCATTTTAAGACAGAATTTTGAGACCAAGAATAAGTTCTTAGTTGGGGCACTTGAGAGATGCAGAATCACCCAGTAGGTGTTGATGACAGTCACCTCTTAAGTGCATGACAAGGGCTCTGCAGCAGATGGCTCAGGAGAAGGCGGGTGTGGGGAGTCCAAGTGAACCTGTGTTCCAACCACAGATTTGTTTGCATGGCTTCTTGACTCTCATACATAGTTTCTCTTTTTGAGCACTCTTCACCAAATATTTTATTTTATATCATCTCTTCTAATTTTCCCTATAACGCTAAAAAACAGGTATTATTTGATTCATTTTATAGATGGAATGAGGTCCAGAGAGGTTATACAACTTGTTCAAGGTCATATAGCCAGTTTTGTAAAGCAAGAATTTGAAACTATGTCTATTTGATTCTAAAGCACATACTCTGCACTATTTTGCCCCCAAAGGGTAATTTGACCAATTAGAGTTACCTTAGGCCTTCACAATGATTTTTTTTTTTAGTATAAGTGTGTACCATTAAATATTTGAGATATAGTTATATTAAAAAATTGATTGTTATTTACCTGAAATTCAAATTTAATTGGGTGTCCTGCATTTTTATTTGCTAAATCTGACAGTCCTAACCCTAGTGGACTCTCCAGATAAGAGAAAAAAAAGTTCATGGTTCCCTACTATTTTGAAAGAATTGAGAAGTCCAAAAAACCTGATCTGAGAGAAATTTTCTAGTTTTTCTCTGTGGCTTTGGCAGAACTGAGATGTGTCACTTGCTGGTGGCACACTCTGAGACCGAGATGTGCTCTTGGCTGCACATCAGCGATTCACATGGTCCGAACCGCATTTGGGAGAGGCACAAACATTGCCTGTTTACCAGGGCAGGAGAGATTCCACTGGACAAGAATTGGATTCAGTGAGCAGAGGAGCTGGCAGGCATTTCCTAATGCTACTTAGGGCTTCGTAAGGTGATCTATGGTTTGATGGAGAAGGTCACAGGGTCATGTTTAAGGTATCAGTTCTATTTCTTAATTTATTTACTCATTTGACAAATATACATGGCATACCTATGAAATGTCAGGCACTGTTGTAAATTCTGTGGCTACAGAAATTAACAAAAACTGATAAAGCATCTTCATGGAGCATATTTTAGTGGGAGATTAAGACAAAATTTATAACATGAGCAGGTGATCCAGAAGCCTGACCAGGTTTTACCATCCTGGTTTCAGCTCACAAATTAGTCAGTGCATTTCTATTGATAAAGCTGAGGACTCATAAGAGAGGATGAAAATAGTAATTGGGAAAATGAAAAAAAAAATCTTGGAGGCAAGGATAATAATTGAATATATTGTGAAAGCAATAAGAAAAAGTTGATGAAGTTATACAGTTTAAGATCTGAAGGATGTGCAGTGTAGCAGAAAGAAAGGTGGTTAGCTCAGGCCAAAGATTGTCCAGGAGAATTGAAGCTAAGGATATTAGCATAAATCTATAATGGGTGAGAACTCCAAGGCAGTAGATTATGAAAGGGATGGCTCAAGGGCGAGAGATTAAGGCTATTTAAAAGTTCTTTGGAATTTTTCAGAATCTTTCTTCCCAAGGTGAATATTATCAATCATTGTGCTAAAAAGAAAAAAAAAATAAAACTACTTTAGCTTAGCATATTTATTTTTTAAACTTACCTTTGTTAATCATTTTCTTTATTTGTACTTGAATAATGACAATGTATGTTTCCACAGCTAAAATGAAAGTCTGTGAAAACCGTATTGGGTAGATCCATGGTTTAGGTGGCAGAAAATGTTAACGATTTCGGAGAAAAGTGTAGCTGAAGAACCTCATGTCTGAATATGGAGTTAAATCACAAACTTACTACTTAATTATCCTGCATCGACTTCCTTATGTGTGTGTGTGTGTGTGTGTGTGTGTGTGTGTGTGTGTGTGTGTGTGTGAGTGTATTGGGATGTATTAAATACTTTCACGGGTATTGGTATACCTGGTTCAGTGCTTTCTCTGTCCAGATGACTACACTGTCACCCCGCCCCCCAAACTGGGAGAGAAGCCTCTGGATCATGTGAGAATTAAATAAAACAAAGACTATAAAGAACAAAGGCCATAAAAACTGGGTCAATAAACATTTAGGTTATTTTGCAGCTGGATGGAAAAATATGTAAAGCTTAAATAACATATCATGCTGTAAAGCCTATAGACATCATTTAGTCTGTTTCTCTCCCTTTACAGATGGTGCAACTGATCTCAGCGGGGAAGTGGGCCATTCTAATAAATTCGCATAGAAAGCTAGTGGCAAATTTATTGGAACAACATACATATCTAGATTTTTTGAAATCTATCAGTTGTCAGTTTGTATTCCACTATATTGAATGTCTCCATCGATTTATACCGTATTTAAAGAAAAAATCCCTTTGAAAGATAAATTCTTCCCTATTATGTCAACACAACATATTTAGGTTCTTTATCAAGGTGCTTCTCTTTCCTAGTTTATTGCAAAGGTCTATCATCAGTGGTCCTCATACTTTGAAGGGTCCTTTTTCTCTCTCACACAGTCAAAGTTGCCCAAAAGAGAACCATCGGCCACTCGTGGACTATCAGAATGAGTGACACTACTACTTTGGTTCCTCCGGCTTCCAAACAGGGTCCCACTACCCCGCGCAAAGGGCCTCCCAAGTTCAAGCAGCGGCAGACGCGTCAATTCAAGAGCAAGCCTCCTAAGAAAGGCGTGAAAGGGTAAGATCCAAATGAAAAAGACTTCCTATTTTTTTTTTTTTCTCCACAAGACTGCTGTGATTTTGAGATTTAATGCTCGCAACATTAAATAGACTTAAAAATTTGCACCACATCTTCCATTTCCCTCTCTGTGATAATCTTTGCAGAATCGGGTTTTTAGCCCTGGAATACTTTCTCTCTTAGCTCCCAGGTCTATGGCCAAATATAATATGGCAAATGGAGCTTTTCATGGTAACCTTTGACTTGACCTTCCAAACTCTTCTTGACCATGTCCTTTCATCAACATACTCTGTGCTTGAATCTGGAATACAGAACCATTGGACATTTCCAGAACTCACAGTTTACTTTTATGGCCTCAAATCTTGTGTCTTAAGTTTTCTATTTTTCTCTTTCTCTTCTGGGCAAAGTCTTATTTATTTTCAACATATGCTCATATGTTAATTTCTTTTTGAAGCTATTACTGACTCTCTTAGACAAATGTTATTACTCTGAAGTTTGCATTTTGCACATATGGCTATCATAACTTGTGTCATTTTATATTACATTTATTTATTTTAATCTATTCCCTGAGACTGAGCTCCCTCAAAGAAAATTTGTTTGTTTGTTTTTTCCTTAACTCCCTGCACCTAACACAGTGCCTGGCACATAGCAGATGCTTAATAAATGCTTTTGGGTAACTAAACAAATGTATGAATTAATCATTTCAATGCCTTCACATTGCTTTCTCATTTCAATTTCTATTTTAGAAAGTGGATCTTGACTAAATTGCCTCACTGATAATTCTTTCTGGCTCTCAGTTATCTTAGGTTGTATTTTTGCAGGGGGACTGTCTCTGTGCTGGGACACACTGTCTAAAACCTGTCCGAGTGGCATTTTCTTTGCCTTAATTCTGTGCAAACAAAAGCAGTTTCTCAAATACAAAAGCTGAAACCTTCTTCTTCTTCCCCTTGAGTTAGGAAACTCTCGCTGAGTCGTTCCAGGACCCATTTGTTCTGATCTCAGCTAATTTCTCTTTTATTTTTTTCCCGTAGGTTTGGAGATGACATTCCAGGCATGGAAGGGCTAGGAACAGGTGAGCCATATAAAGACTTAAGGCAGGACTTTACACTTGGCGTTTCATCTTTTTATCTGCTTCAGGCCTCAAGGGGCAGTTGAAAGTTACCAGAAAAATTTGAGGCTGCAGATCCTTCAAGACCTAGAAATGTGGGATTTTAATTTGAACTCCTAAGATTATGTGTGTGCCCAGATGCAAATAAAGAAATCAGAGCAGGCCCAGAGTTTAATGAATCTTCTTGTTTTGTTCAACAACTCATGAGGGAATATAATGGTGAATTGTTGACATTTATGGTGGAAAGTCTCAGAGTTAGTCTAGACTGACTTCTTTATTTTTCGGAAGAGAAATCTGAGACATAGAAAAATTAATCCGAGCCCACGAGTGAGGTATTGGAAACAAGGGAGGGGCCTGGAGAACCCGTCCACTCTACCAGGCTGACCACTCCCTTACCAGCTTCCTTTTTCACACATACTCTGTCACCCTGAACAGGGCCCTACACACTGAAAGTATCCAATACAATATTTTTAAATTGCCTAGAATTTTTTTATTCATGGGAAAATGAATGTCTTTTCCTTTAAAAACGTAACAAGCTTTATTTTGCAGAGCGGTCTTAGGTTTACAGAAAAATTAAGCAGAAAGTACAGAGTTCCTATAAAGCCCCTCTGCCATGTTCCTACCCCTGTATAGTTTCCCGTATTGTTAGTATCTTGCAACAGTGTTGTCCATTATAATTGATGAATCAGTATTGATACATTATTATTAACTAAAGTTTATAGCCTATCTTAAGATTTATTTTGTGTCATTCTCTAGTTCTATGAGTTTTAACAAATGCATCATGTCATGTATCCACCATTACAGGTTCATACGAATAGTTTCACTGTCCTCAAAATCCCCTGTGCATCTGTTGATCCCCTCCTCCCCCATGAACCACTGATATTCTTACTGTCTCTACAGTTTGGCCTTTTCCGGTTGTTATATAGTTAGAATCGTACATTTTACAGCTTTTCTAGATTGGCTTCTCTCACTTAGGAATATTTATTTATTTAAGTTTCTTCCACATCTTTGCTTGATAGCTCATTTATCTCTATCACTGAATAATATTTCACTGTATGGTTGTATCACAATTTATTTATCCTATTGAAGGACATCCTAGCTGGTTCCCAGTTTTAGTAATTATGGATACAGCTGCTGCAAACTTCCTCTTGCAGGTTTTTGGGTGGACATAAGTTTTTAACTCATTCAATGCACTTTTGATAAATGGTAGCACTCCTAGTAATCAGTGTCCTTACCAGGTATTTCTCAGTGTACTTGCTTTTTTGCAGTCTAATGTCACTTCTGGGATCTCAAATTAAATTTCTAGCCATTTTATAAAACTCACATGCTATTTTTCTGAATCACGTTGCTTCTATATTTTGACCAGGTGCATTTAGGACCAGCAAATTCACTTTGGACTCTGGAAGATAGCTTAACTCTGCCAACATATTTGGAGTAATGGAAAGATGTTTATACTGGGCCAAAATCTGAGGTCTTTGACCTGGTCCAAGTCTCATCTCTACAACACTGTGATTTTTTGCTATGTGTTTAAACTTTCTGGGTATCAGCCAGCTTCTCTATATCTCAGGGACAATAGCATGTCATCGCCTAATGCAAGGGACTGGATTAGAGAACACTTGAGGTCACTTCTCAATTTGTGATTGGATGTAGGCGTTTCAAAATGTGGAGGAACCGAAGAGAGAGTCAGAGAAGCTCAAGGAGCCCATTGGGATTGGGAGAGGGAAAGGAGAACCCAGGCCACGGGAATTTAAAGCACTCTTATTTCTCATTTTAACCCTTGGTCTGACTAGAATTCTACTTCTATTTCCTCCTGGGTGGTTGTGCCTTGGGGAAGTCCCTGTGATCAGTGAGATGTACCCCCACTGCAATTCCCTGTGCAAAAGCCTTCAGTCACCTCCCTAAAGAGGAAGCAGAATAAAACCAACAAAGATGCCTGGAGGGGCCATTCTGGAGACATCAAAGCCCTAAGAGGATTAAGGAAGCAACTGTTCTGATCCTTTCTGAGCTTCAGGGCCATTCTAAATAACTTTCCAGTCACCTGGACAAGGAATGAGAGAGAAAAGTGCAGTGTCTCTGCCAGAAGGACTCTGTTTGATCTGAAGAGGCTCTCTTGGGGGTGAGGTTGGCTTTTAAGTTCTTCTCTCTCTTGCAGATATCACGGTGATTTGCCCCTGGGAGGCCTTCAGCCACCTGGAGTTGCATGAGCTTGCCCAGTTTGGAATCATCTGAGGCATCAGAGGTTCTGCCACCTTCAACAGCACCTGCTGTAACTTTGATCGCTTTTGCTCTATTGATCTGCCAGAGTCTTGATTTTAGTCTTGTTCGGAAGTGGTTTCTTTGGCTTACAGTCATTTCCTTTAAATTACTTCTAAGAGTTATCTTAGTGTCAGACTCTGTCACGCAGTATAGTTTAGCTCAGAATAGTGGGTGAAAATCGACTTTTGTTTGGGCATTTCAAACTTTACCACCTTTTCCTATCAGCTAGTTAGAAGTCATCAGTTTCTTTAAATTTTCTTTATTCGTTAAGTCCTTCGAATCTCTTTTTGCTGGACATTCTTTATGATTAGTAACAGGCTTTTAAGATAATCATTTATGTCACTCTCCTCCCCTTCTCATTGAATAAAGGTGATATTTACCTCAAACCTTATGAAGTTGTGTTAAATGTTATATGCAAATGATGTCTGTTCTAAAAAAAAATTAAACAAAGAAGCCACAGTCATTCAGGAAAAAAGCACAGTGCATGCAAAAAGCGTAAGATTAAGAGTTAAGTCCTAATTCTTCTTTGTAACTTTTAAATCACACCCTTTCTGGGTCTGAATTGTAAATCACACATTTCTAGCTCTAAAGTCCTATGCAACTTTAAATTGTATAGCTCCAAGTTGGTGGAAGACTGGAGATTTAAGCTCAGGACTCTGACAGTGTGAAGCTTCTTTTTAATGCCTTGATTCAATTGATTGAAAAGGTTTATAGCATACTCTAAAGTTTAGACTCAGACGCAAAGGATAGGTAGTTGATCCCTCAAAATAAAATGGTTTGCTTCACCCCTGAAGTTGTGTCAAATTTAATGTGCACGTACCTAGCTATATCTTTCCCTGATACTTTCAAGGCAATTGTGCAATTCAGATGCTGCCTCTGTCTGACTTGGATGCCTAGGGTTCTAGCAGCATTAATTTCTTCATTTCCCTTTTGTAATCTGTGGTAAGAGAATGGAGTAAATTAACTGAAAAGAGAGGCAGGATGATAGAGGGGAAAGAGATTTGGGTTTTAATCCTGGCTCTACCAATAAATTGCTCTGTAATTCTGGGGAAAATTTTCACCCTTTGAAACTTTCAGTTTGCCTGAATTTAATAATCTAAGGTTCATGGTACAGTAAATTTTGTGACTTGGAGGTTTTCGGAGTCTGAACATGGGAATTAGGGACTCAGCACTCAACAAAATTTATTCTGCTGCAGGCTCTGCACTAACTATTTTGCACAAACAGCCTAGCTACCTTCTGGTCAGAAAACTAGATGCCTACAGAACACATCTGGATTGGTTGTGGGTAAGGAGACTAAGGAATTAAAGAGCATGGAAATTTAAAACGCTCCTATTTCTCATTTTGTCTTTGGCCTGACTAGAATTCCACTTATGCTCCCTCCTTAGTAGGAAAAAAAAAAAAAGTATAAAGGACAAAGTAAGATATAAATTCAAAAGTGGAGCTACGACATGCAAGGAGTGTGGTGGTAATGTGTGCTTCTCCTCCAGCAAGAACTCCTGCCTCCACCCACACATTTATTTTCCAGTCAGTGGCTCCATTTGACAGCTTTTGGTCTGCATTTGTTCATCCTGGTGTGCCTTTCAGTCAGGGAGGTCTGGGTTCTTTGGCTGGATGAGACTGTGGTCCACATTTGCCTTACTTTGCAAATGTTTCTTTAAACATGAAGCAGTAGCACTGACAAAACAGAATGCACCCGAAAGAACATATCCAATGGCCAGGATAAAGAAGTATCTAGAAACCATGTTACATGAGGAACTGTTGAAGGAACTGATGATATTTAACCTGAAAGAGAAAAATGATAATTGCCAGTAAATATTTGAGAAGTTGTAATGCACAGAATGAAGCAGGTCTATTTTATGTAGGATTTTAGCATTTAGTGGTAAACTAGAATAGATATAATTTAAATCCCATTCAAATTCTAGGATTCTATTCTTCTCCTCCTAAATGCTATCATTTTTCTTCCTTCTAATGTGAAACTAGAAAACACTTATTTAAAAAATAGCATATGTGAAAGAGGTAAATCATTGTCCCCATCAAATGCTAGCAGCAGAGATAACCATATTCAGAGTAATTGAGGAAGTTTAACAAAGGAACTATTTACAAAGGCTTGTGAAGAGTTACAGACAAAGGTACTTCAGTAATTGGGGACAGCAACAGTGTTGGGACCACAACATAACCTACCCTATGCCTGAAGGAACCCCCGAAGGTCTGCTCTGACTATAAAAGGGCCCCCTGAGATGGCTGTGGCTTTCAGTAGAGAGACATAGCTGACCCACAGTGATACCCTGGGTAATTAGGAAGGAGCACGGGTCAGGATAATACACCCCAAACGTTGTTCTTCTTCCATTCCCTACTCTTCTGTTTATGCTGACATTGGATAAACACAACTAGAAGTCAGAAGACAAAGGAGCCCATTAGATGAGGTCAGTAAAATTCACCTCCAATAGCAAATCAGATGCAGAGGGGTGGAGAGGGGAGGCGATGAGGCAAAGGAGGAAATATCCAGCATGGCACTATTATAGAAGAGCAGATGCTATTCATCAGCCAGGGATTTGTAGTTAAAGCTGAAAAATAACATAGATATGTTTATAACCTCCAAAGTTGATTCTGATGCAAATCACTGGAGTAGAGTAAGAACAATGTTGAATAAGAGGATCACAATAGACTAATGAGAATGATTGCAGAAGGAAATTATCATAGAATTGGAGGGGTTGGAGAATTTTTTGAAATCATCTGATATTTTCCTGATAATAAGAACCATTGTAGATCTCTTATTAACACACAAAATTTGGGCCCCACTCCAAATTTTCTGAACCTCCAAGGGAGAATCTTAAAATCCGTATTTTTAATATGCCCCCAGGTGATTCTTGTATTTGTGCCCGTTTGGAAACACTGCTGTGGTCCAAGCCTATGTTTTAAACATTAAAAATTACTTAATTCTTAATTTGTTATCACCCAGTGACTGATTTAACCAGTTGTATTTGTCCCCAGTGACATATGTAATATGTGTGAGAACAGGGACTAACATTCACGTTCTGGCAGACTGCTTTGCTGACCAGTAAAACTGATAGGCCTCAGTACGCCAGACCTAATCCAGTTCAATGCTTCTACTATTGCAGAGCATGCCAGAGAGTTCAGATTTCAGAATGTAAGTGTTGGACTGAAACAATGTCAGGAAGTATAGAGTCAAAAGGGCACATTTATTCCCAGGGATGACCTCTTGCCATTGCCTCACATGGCCACCTCCCTCAGTAAACTATGTCACTCTCTGTTCTCATCAGGACTAGGGGTGGGGGGAGGCACCAGGGAGGGAGAGAGCTCTGTGTCAGCAGATGGAGGCAGTGACCTTCACTTATCCTCCACCCCTTTCTTGTTTGTTCATGTCATTGGGTGGAAGCTGGGGTTGATGGTGCTGGTGATGTAAGCACCAAGCCTCATTCTAGAGCTCAATAGCATTACATTCAGAGCAAAAAGTGTATATAAGGAGAAAATACTCCTCTGGAGGCTCCCACACTGGGTAAATATACACAGTTGTTATTAGACAGTTGCCACTGTGCCGTTGACCTCCATTTTTTTTTTTTTTTTGCATAATGAGAAAAGCAAGAATTACCATAAATTGAGGAAATAACAGAGAATGTTTTCTTAGTAACTAAGAAGTAAACGGGAAAACAGACATAGATAAGAATAATCAGTAAGACCAATATTTAGCACAAGGGGAAAATCCATTGCATATGGCTGAACAACACAAATACTAATATAAAACGAAGCAAATATGACACTGAATTGTTTTAAAGAGAGAAACAGAAAAGGACTTATAATTTATAAAGGCCAGAAGGGAAAGGCGTGTGGATAAACTGATATAGTGCTTTTGTAATTCTAAATGAGCTGTTTGACTTTCTTCCTACTTCTTGAAGGCAGAGTCAGACTGCAAACACTAAAAATAAAAGCAAGAATCATAAACTTATTGTCTACATCAGTCACACCATCCCCTTGTGGCAAAACATTCAGGAGGCCTGAGTTCTGCCTGGCTCTGTTACAGCACCTGTTACATAATCAGCTAATTCTTTGGGTTCAACGTTTGAGAATAAAGCAAAGATATTGGGCTAAATGATCTCTAAGGTTCTTAAGAACCAAGTAATAAATCTAAATATAGTTCAAATATGAACAAACCATTCTCTTTATGGTCAGAAGTTATAAGGCATTAAGCCCAGTTTCTATGTGTGTTTGTTTAACCACTTTCCTTACACCTTTCTTCAGGCCCAACAATGAAATCAAATCATGTAGAGTACTGCCACCTGCTGTAAAATGAACACTGCATGAACACTTGGAAGAGGGACCCATTTCTCTCAGAACCCTTTTAAATCCAGTAAGCTTTTGAATTTTTTTGAATTTTTTCCCCATTCGTTGACCAATTTAAGCTAATTTACTACTTGGCTATCCATGTTTATCATGTGCATGCTTATCCAAGTACTAGACAAATGTTGAAGAGTATAGAGGTGAGCACAGTACATTTTCTCCCAGTGTCCTGTGGCCCACTCCCATTCTCAGCCAATCCCTGTTACCGATTTGCTGTGAATACTTCCAGAGCCAGTCAGTGCATAGACATACTTATGTGTAAATAGTATTGTTCTTGGCTGTATACTCAGTGTCTAGCATGGATCCAGGCACATAGGAAGCACTCGATAGATATTTATTGAAAGAATGAATAATAAATCCAAAGATCTAGCCCTGACACTCCTATCTTAGCTTAAAGGTACCCTTCTCCACCTTGGCCTTGTATTCATGAGAACTCACTTAGCAAAATGGGCAAAATACCATGTTGATCTAGATATTTGTAGTTTAGCATTTGTAAGCTCAGCTGAAACTTCCACACATATTCTCTCTTCCTAAAAGTCAAGAAACATCATAAGAAATTATAAAGATTTATTTACGGCACCTTGCTTGGGTATTCTTCACTGGTTTAGGAGAATTCTATTTCTCCGTGTTTTCAAGAATCTTCATAGTAAATGAATCTTTTGTTTTCTAGTAGAGACCACAAGGATTTATAGCATATTAGCTGCTGTTTTCAACACTATTACATAATATACTGTCTAGAGCAAGAGAGAAGGGCTTTGGGGATCATTAATTGTGGGGTTAATTCACAAAGTTTCTGGTTTTGTCCTTTATTCTCTAATGCTCAACACTTCTATTAATACCCTTGAATGTGCTCAGGGAAACACCATGATGGTCACTTTGTCTAATACCTCAGAATCTGATGTAGCCAGGGCCGTGGGGCCGTAATCAGTCTCATTTTTAATTATGTGGTTTGGAATACCTGCCCTTTGAAGGGAGCAGTCCATTTATACAGATAATGCCCAGGGAGATTAACATCCTCTAGAATCACAGAGGATTCTAAGGGTAGGCCATGAATGGGAACCTGGGGAGATGACCAATTCCTGGCTTAAAGCTTCAGCTTCTGTTATAGATTTTCCCATGTTCTTCATAGTAACCCTCAAAAATGAACAGACAAATGAAAGTATATATAGCATAAACACACATGTAAATAACATATACATTTATATGTATGCATAACTGTATACACTTATGTACATATATTATATATATACACATAGGTGTATGTACACATATCCATATACCATATGTTTATAAATAAATAAAAAAATACACACACACACACACACACACACACACACACAGCATGAATGTGTATTTGTGTGAGTTTGTGTTCTCTTAAGAGGCAATAAAAGAATTATTGTATGAAGAAAAGAAATTACTATTTACTTAATACCTTCTATGTACCTGATGATTTAGACTAATTCATTGAGTCCTGAGAACAATGTAATATATATGTTATTAATACTATTTTATGTTATAGGAGAATAAGATTTAGTGAGGTTAAAATAGCAGAGCTATGATTAAAATACTGGTCTTTCAACAGTAATTGAAAAGTTTTTTTTTTATTACATCTACTATTTGCACAAGATTAAAAAGGACTTAAGCTAGGTTAAACAGTAAAGTGTAAATTATCAGTTCCATGGAAATGTAAAAAGTAGTAATCTTTGGAGACATTCTGGGAATAAGATATTATGACCTTAGTTAAAACATATTCAATTATTTGATAACATTCCAGCTTGAAGTTTAGAGAAATTTATGTAAATTTAATAAACATTTTTAGTATCAATGATTTTTGCAATTCTGTGTGTTGACTTGGAATTACCTCTTCCCGCAAAAGATGTTGAAATCCTAGCTCCCAGTACCTGTGAATGTGACCTTGTAAATACGATCTTTGTAGGCATAATTAAGATGAGGTCACACTGGAGTCAGGTGGGCCCATAATTCCATATGACTATTGTCCTTGTAAGAATAGGCCAATTTGGACATAAACACATGTTGAAGGTAGCCAGGTGGAGTTGAAGGCAGAGATTGAAGGCATGCTGACACCGCCAAGAAATACCTGATACTACCAGCAGCTGGATGACGAGGAAAGATTCCTCCCTAGGGGCTTTGGAGGGAGCGTGGCATGGTTAACACCTTGATTTCAGACTCTAGTCTTCTGAACTGTGAGAGAAGAAACTTCTGTTTTTTTAAAGCACCCCATCTGTGGTACTTTGTTTTGACAGCCCTAATTGCCTTTGTTACACAGCATCTTAGGAGACTAATATACTCTGTTAAGTCTTAAAAGGGATACAAAGGCTTATAATTTATTCATTCATCGATTTTTTTGAGCATCAGTTTGTACAAGGTATTCTTGCCAATCGCTACAGACAAAATAAGGGAAAAAACCAGACACGGTCCTCTGGCAGTTATACTCTAGTTGGGGAGAAATACATTAACCAAATTGAAATATATAGAAAAATAAAACTTTAACCATGACAAAATCTGTAATTATTTGTGGTACAAAAAACTATATGTGTATATCATGGGAAAATAAGTAACCAGGTAAGATCATCTGGACAGACATCCTTGAAGAAGTGACAAAGTGGGATTCAAAGGAAAAGTATAATTATCTAGATGATGGGTCAATGAAGGTGTGGTGTGGATGGGAATACACCAATGCACATACAAAGGCCCAAGGCAGAAGTAAGCCTGGCCGGACTGAACAAAGACCATTGAAGCAAGATGCAGAGAGGCAGAGGGAACACATTGCAAGATGAGACTGGAGAGACATAAGGAGGCAGACAATGTGTGCCTCATAGGCCAGGCCAAGAACTCCACCTTTATTCATCCATTCTAAGAGAAAGCCATGGTATACAAATTTCGTCCAAAGAAGACAGCTAGTGGCTGAGGGCGGGTTTATACATACGTACATCCTGGATTCTTCCAATTCAGATTATCCCGTGTTCTAAGGCCCAGCGAAAAGAGGCTAGAATCAAATATTGTCTCACTGAAATCTGGGTGAAACCTTAAGAGGACAAGGGAGCATGAGCATCAAAGCCGGGGTGGCTGCAGCTTCTACAACTCAGAGGAAGGGTCTCAGAAACAACACACGTGAATAACACTAGCAACATCTGCAACTTTGGGGGCTGCCATTGCCCCCAAGAGGCCGAGAAAGAAGAAAGAAAATGACAAAGAAATTGTGATGATCAGTTTCATGTATCAACTTAGTAGGGCTTTACTAGTTATTCAATCCAACACTAACTAGGTATGGCTGTGGAAGTATTTTGTAGATGTGATTAACATCTATAAGCAGATGACTTAAATAAAGGAGAATATCCTTGTTAATCTGGATGGGCCTGATCCAATCAGTTGTGAGACCTTAAGAGCAGAATTAAGGTTTCCATGAAGAAGAAATACGTCCTGTGGACTATACCATCAGCTCCTAGCTGAGTTTGCAGGCTGCTCTTCTGATGGCCTGACTTAAAAATTTCCGACTCACCTAACCAGTTCCTACAGTAACATATCTCGATTTCTTGCAATAAATTTCTTAATATGTTTATAATCCTACTTCTGCTGTTAGAGTGCTGACTATACAGATATGAAGTTGCTAGGAGGTTTTGGTTGATGAAGCATCTGCAAGGGATGTCAGAAATAGCTGTCTGAATAGCATCAGACTGAACCTCCTTGGTGGTAGTGGAGATCCAAACTAGAGAAGTATGGCTTTGTGACTGTTATTTTGAAAATACATTAATACTCAGGCTGCTGACTTGTGGCAATGGAATTCAATGACATTGAAGAGATTCAGCAAATACTTGAAGGTTAAGGAGAGGTAAGCCTGGTCTCTGGGTGTTACTCTCATGGCTTATTGAACTTTGAGTGAAATATTTTCTCTTTGTTGTTCATCTGCAGTATAATTTCTACCAGCAAGTCTAGAGAGTTAAAAGCCAAAACAAACAAAACAACAAAACAACAACAACAACAAAAAAAAAAAAAAAAAAAAAAGAAAAAGAAAAAGAAAAAGAAAGCAAAGCCATATCTTCATAGAATTGGACTTAGACTGCCATCTTGTGGATATTTAGTAGAGACTTTAGATTATTCACGGTGTATCCTCATTTTACAGAAGAAAAAACTTGAGTCCCCAAGGAAGAAATGACAGTTACTCATGATATTGTCATTTGGCTAATCTGATGGGCCATTTTGACACATCAATAATGGGCTCCTTTCAAACTCAAGAGTAAAATGGTATAAGTCTCAGGTTCGACAGATAAAAGATTTGGGGTGAGAAAAAAGTAGGATGAAGTTCAGAAATGGGATGAGGCTGAGGGATGGTTCTTAATACATTATTTTATTAAAATTAGTGTTATATATTAATATGAAAATACATTTTTAGTAAAACTAAAAAGCTGATTACAAATAGCAAAGTGTCCACTATGCCCTTTCTGTTCTCCACTCCCGAGATGCAACTCTTTATCTGCTTCTCTTTACCACTATAACTTTACCTAATAGGCTTATCCATTTATTTAGTTAGTATTTATTTATAATAAATATTTATGGTTATAATATATATATGTGTATGTGTGTATATGTATATATATATATTATATATATATATATATATAGAGAGAGAGAGAGAGAGAGAGAGAGAGAGAGAGAGAGAGAGAGAGAGAGAGAGAGATTCCTGCTGTAAAAGATGAGGTGTTAACTTTACACCACTGGTTACTTTTGCTCTCCATTCACTTTACATAAATTCAAAAATTTAGATCCCATATTGATTATCACTGTGATTTCAATCATATAGTTCAACTGATACTTCGTCCTCCATCAGCTTTTGTCATTATCTTGTGTCTTCACTTATTTTAGGATGAGACTCAGAAGTCTTTGCCTCTTCCTCCAACTTTCTTCTTTTCCCCATCCTGTTAGCTACATCTTTTCCTTTATAACTTCAGGGTTTTTAGCATTCACATTCTGTTCACTAGCCTTACATAGACCTTCTGTATTTTCCTATAAATTGATTCTAAAAGCAAAACTAATAACAGCAGTTACATTGTTTTGACTATATGATTGTATTTTTCAAAGGAGGGTCAAGTACTGTGCTTAGAAAACATTTCTTAGTCTATCCATTCAATGTCTACACTTCTGGGCTGCTCAGTGGAACATCTTTTCAGCATCAAGGTCAAAAGGAATCTTTTCTTGCATGTCATCAATCAAAGTCTTATAAAGTTTTGTTTTGTTTACTCTTTTATTTCTTTTTCAATTGTCTTTTATTTCTCTTTTTGACAAAAGATTGATATATCTTTTGTCTTCTCAAGTTTATCTAGCTTCATGATTATTTTATCTATCACACCTGACTATTATGGGGGAGCAAGTCCTACCAGAGCCTCTACCCCACTGGGCTACACTGGACGAGAGGTCTTCCAAGCTTGTAGGCAGCTGTGTCATCCTAGACACACTTTTCTAGATCATATTTGTGTTCCCCTTTCTGGAAATGTTTATAAATATCTGCTATTATTGGTGCTCTAAAATTTACAAGGATTTTTCACTCATCTTCTCTGCAATCAGAGCATCTTTTTCTGCTGAAAACTTTTGTCCTCAGTTTGGGGGATTTTTTCCCCCAGCTGTTTCTTTGATAATACCCTCTCCTCCATCTTCTCTGTTCCCCCTCTCTCTGGGATTCTAAGTCAGAAAATGGGTTCTCATTTTCTCATTGTTTTCTCTCGTAACATAATTTCTCTTTATCATTTCGCATACATTTATTTTCCTATTTATTTATTGATTATCCTATTTTTAAACTTTTTACTGTTCTTTGCTTGCTCCTTTTCCTTCACATCCAGTTTATGAATGAATGTCAAAATTTTGAATTTTGCTGAGTTCTCTGCTTTTCTCTGGGGTCGTTTCTGTATATCTTCTTCTTTTTGTTTTTCTTTATGCTGCTGTTTAGTCTTTAGTCATGTCACGTCATCTTTGATTTGTCTCTTCACACTTAAGAATGAAGCATGGGATCTGGTTTAAGCACCATCCATCTCCGGTGGTTTCCAGATAGGCTGCTCCACTGAGTGGAAATTCTGAGAGGGTGGTCTGTTTACAGAGGCGGAGCTTGTGGAATGGCTATCTTAGCTTTAGAATGAAACGATGTAGAAGGGGCAGGCAGATGTAGTTCCCCCAAAAGTCAGAGCGAGGAGACTTTACTGTGGGTGCCAAAATCCTACTAGAAGGCTTTGCCCCCAGATGGGCAACAAATGTCAGTAATGAGAGAGGTGGAGAGAGGAGACTTCAACTAGCATACCTCTGCTCTGTTTATATTTTTAGTAATTTGTCTGTTTCCAGACTCCAGAACAATCCCTCCATTGAGCCTAGAGCTCCTCTGAGATTCTAGTTGGCAGATCGTGGTATCCCCTTTCCCTTATTCAGCCCCCTCATGGGACATTCCAGGCTAAGACTTCCTTTGCTATGGTCCATCAATGTACTCCTATCCACTTTCTGTTTTCCAGGGATGTATTGAAATCTCTCATCTATTGGTTATTCCAGTCCCATATGTCTGCTTTTTTTCTAGATTTGTGTGTGTGTGTGAGAGTGTGTGTGAGTGTGTACATGTGTGTGCTTCTGAACTATTTCGTTGTGTTTTGGGAGGTACAGGATATAAATGTATGTACCCAGTCCAGCATCTTGAACAATTTAATATATTCCTTTTGATGTTAAAATGCTCTATTTCATTAGTGCTAGTGTGTTTTTCTAATTCTCAATAAAATACTCTTTCCTTCATTTGTTTTTTGTGATGTTGGTTTCATGGCATGGAAATTATTTCACATCTACTTTTTAGAGTAAGGATTTACAAAGGAACTTGGGGGTAGTTCCTGTTTCTTCCAATTAATAAGTCAACAAATAGCTGAGGACCTCCATATGTTCCGGAACAGATGTGCACTCTGGTACACCGAAAATATAGCATATTGTTGCCACCAGGTGTTTAAATGACAGTAGCAGAAACACAATTGTTCAAGAAAAAAAAAGGAATCAATACTGTGTAAAATAGGATGATTGTCCTTTAAGCTCTTTTAACAGAGAACCATGAGGACCGGACTGTGTGGATGGTTTCCTAAAGGAGAGAGAACCAGAGGTGGCAGGAGGTGAGGAACTTAGAGAGAAGGTGAGCAGATGGGAGTGATCAAGGCACATCCAGAGAACACATGAGGTCCCTATGGAGGTCAGCCTATTACGGTCTAATGAGTGAGACAAAACTCAAATGTGTGGAATCATTTCTTCAGTCAATAAACATTAATCAAGCATCTCCTATGTGCAAGGCATAGTGTCAGGCACTGACTGGGTGGAACAGGGGAAAATATATGTAAAAGTAATTCTTGTCCCTTGTCAGTTTATGTCAGTGGAGAGAGGTGATGGAAGTGTGGACACATATGCAAAGACGGCTCTTGTTTCAGGTCTCTTGGATTCTTCATTTGTAAAGTAAGGAAGTTAGATTAAGGGATAGACTCTCTAAGCCTCCATTCAGTGATTGCAATTTATTATTAGCAAATCACATGTAGAAATACTTAGAGCCATTGGTCTATTTTGTTTTGAATCTAGAAGCTTTCAAACTGTTGGAAAAGAATGGCAAGGGCCTGCAGAGTTGACTTAATCAATATTCATTAGTTTTTCAATGATAACTGTTACTGGATATAGCAACTTAATGATTAATCTTTTCACCACTGTAATTTGTTTTATAACATTGTAATAGGGTATTAAAGTACTATTACTAAGACAATCTTATTTTGAAAATACAGAAAGACTATGGATGTCGACAGGGCTGATTTATTCTTAACGAATCAAATAGGTGCCAAGGCCACTGGGGAAATGGGAAAGGGAGGGAGATTATACTTAGAAGTTTAGCAACATTCTTTACAGTGGAAAGGAGCTTAATTAGGGGCTTCAGTATCTCATTTCAGAGAAATGGAGAAATAAGTTTGTAAGTCTATTTTTCCTTTTCTCATCAGGTAGGCTAATTCTTAGTGTGTGTCTAGGAGGGAAACCATATAAAGACTTAGAGAAAATTCAGAAGACATACCTTGATTTCTAATACTACACTCTTTCAGGTCCAAAGTGCCCTAAAAGTCATCTCTATTCCCTATCCCCTTAATGTACTTATCAGAGAAACTATGTTCTAGAATTGTATAATTTTGACATTTGATACTTATGGATTAGTAATTATTCAGCTGCAAATAATATTAATAAAAACACATTTGACTTATTTTTTTAATCATAAAAAAAGGAGCCCGAAAGTATCAGATGCTAGTGGCAGTTCAATAGCTCAAAGATGTCAGGGTTGCTAAAAGATGTCACTGCCAATGCCTCTGAAATTTCATGTCTTTTTTTCATGACTACAAGATGGCTGTTTTGGCACCAGCCATCACATTCATATCTAACACAGAATGAAGAAAATAGGGGAAAAATCTAAAATAGCCAGAGAATACAATACCAATTTCTGTCCCCACCCCAACACAAGTTTCTTATGGATCGGACCTGTATCACATGGTTACCTCTAATCAAAGGAGATCATAAAGTTTTTCAGGGCTGTACGTAGAGATGCTACAAGGATGAAGGGATTGAGAATGGATTTTGGGTAGCCAATAACCAATGTCTCCCTCATTATTCTATAAATCAGCAGTATACTTTGAACAAATAAATTCTTAACCTTATAGATTTTCCCCATAAGTATTTGCCCAGATAGTTTATTAATATTCATCCACTTATCCATTCAACAAACATATTAGGCCCTACTCAGAGTCAGGTACTATGTACACTGTTAATAAGACATAGTCTGTTCCCTCAGGGAAAAGATTACCTGGCACAAAGGGAAAATACCCAAACGAGACTCAAGTTGGAAGGGAATGGGAAAAGGCATATTATGTGCCAGGCACTGTCATACGTATGGGGAATACAAACACAAAGGAAACTCTCAATCCAGTGGAAAGAGACAGGTAAGAGGAATAAGAGATCTGATAGAGGTCTGTTACTGTAGTTCTTTGATTATTCAGGTCTTTAGGACAAGGGAATCATTGCTTTCCTTTTTCAATTTAAAACAGGAGTCTTTTAGATATTTTATAGATCTGGCATCTTATGTGGCTAAAGCTCAGGCCCTCAGGAACGATATTCTTTTTAATCTTCAGATGCTTTCCTTAGATTTTCTAGTAAACACACACACAGAGACAAATTTGACTAATATTCTCCACATTTCAATATTCATAGTGCTTAGAAGAAACAAAACAAGTTGGAGTGAAGGCATCTGTCATATTTATTTCATTCTCAGTAAAAATACAGCAGAGTTAGACTATCCTATGATATTATTTTGTCTAGGTAACCAACTGTATGCTAAGGTACAAATAAGTGATTTGCCACTGAAGCTTTTTTTTTTTTTTTTAAAGGACCATTTCTTAAATATCTCCTTTGGGTTTAAATTTCTTCCATAAAATTTGTACCTGCAGCTCATCACTAAATTTCTGAGAGAGAGATCATTTCGGATAACCACAGGATATGTCTGGAGCACAAAAACAGCCCAAGGAGAATGTCTCTCAGCCCATGTGCCTCGGTGTGCTGGGCTCGAGCTGATGTGTCTGTACTTTGGCTCTTCCCAGGAAGCAATAAATTTTAGGTCTTGTTGTCTTGTCAGGGACACGATGTCAACCGGGCTGCTTAATATGATCTCCTGAGAATCGAAATGAAGGCTTGTGAAAGATAGAAAGTTAATGTAAAATGTCAATCTAGGTTGAATTGGAGCAATGAGTTATCTTTATAAATTTTTTCTCCATGTTTGTTACATTAAGAAAAAAAGTGGATTGAATACTCTTTTTTTTCCCCCATAGACCTAGCATTAATGGTCATTAATTACGTGTGTGTTTATTGTCTGTTTACCTCGTTAGCTCCATGCAGACAGGGAATCTGTCTGTCTTATTCACTGTTATAACCAACTTAGCATCTCAAAAAATGCCTGAAAATAGAAGGACATCAATAAATACTTCTTGCGTGAATAAATGACTGAGATGATTATTTCTGTGCATATATGGTTGTAAAGATCAATACGGCATAAAGGAAGGCTTCCTTTCTCTAGATACAGCAAGGCTGTTCTTGGCTTGCAAACTGCAGGTGCCAGTTGAAGCACTTGCTGTGATTTGTGACTGCCTGAGTGTACTTGAAGGGGTTGCTAAGAAGACACTGTGCTAATTTATGAAGCTACTTTCTATCTGCTCCAACACCCCTTTCTAGACTCAGGGGCTGAGAGGCTAAGAAATGTCATCTGGGCTCCCTGGAGGAAGAGTGCCGGGGGCCGGCCGTGAGCAGAAGGAGGCAGGGAGGCGTTCCTGTTCTCGTCAGCAGCATCACCCAGACACAGCTCCCCTCTCTTGGCAGCAGTGGTTGTTCTGGTTCGTTCTGCGTTCTTTCTACATCCCCTTACTGTCTGCAGGGGTGTCAGCACCAGCCAGGCGCCGCCAGGCACTGCTTCGTCATGCTCAAAGAGCCCCTTCCCCACCCCAGCTCCTTTTTTTATTCTACTTTCCCTAGGGTGGTCCTTGCTTCTGAAAATGCTCTCAGTATTACCTCAATGATCCTTTTTTTTTTTCATTTTTAGCCCTATTTAGTCAATTCCTTGTAGTCCATTATAATTAATTTATAATAAATTTAATCCATTAAGGTAATTAGTATGTTTTCTGAACTGGAATAAGATGGATCAAGATTCTCACTATGGTCCTTATCCTACAGCTATGTTTGTTTCTACAAATTCTGTATTTTAAAGTTCTAACAACTTGACAAAGACGTGCAGAACTTCTTTTAATTTAATTTTAATTGCAGACTTTTTTAATTTAAAAGTGTTTTCCTGATGAAGGGTGTTTAAACACCTAAAACAAATGGAAGTACATATGTAATATAAATGCCATAATTCCATTTATCAATTTTAACACATTTCAGTTGGATTAATTTAGTTCTCTTACTTTTAAAAACATCTCTTTTCAAAAATGCAACATAAAAACTCAATAATCCATTAATTCCGAGAGCATCCCATTCTATGATTTTGAGGGGAGAAAAACTTCCTGTAGGTTTATTAATCCTATCTCAATTGGGTAAATTGGGTAAATTTTTTTTCATATGGAATAATTTGAGTTCTCTTAGAGGTAGTAACAAGTCACTTTGAAATGCTGTGTTCTGTATTATCTTTTTTTTTTTTTTGGATTGTAATTGTTTTTATTACAATCAGAAAGAGAGAGAGAGAGAGAGAGAGAGAGAGAGAGAGAAAGGTTCCCACTTTGTAGGGGTAAAAAATTGTCTATACTGGGGTCATAGAGAGAAGGTTGTCAGAAATTCTCTTCAGGATAGTAAAGTTGGTGGCAGTAAGGTAGTAAGAGCTAAGAGAAAGCCAAATAATAATTTTAAATATAATAATTCAAAATAAAACAATCCTAATTATTTAAAATAAAAATAATTCTAAATAATAACAAGATAATACCACACACATTGCTCTCTTATGGTGTGCTAGGTCCTTCAGTTATATGAACTTATTTAGTCTTCACAACTACTATCCATTTTACGGTTGAAAATACTGATGCAGCTTGTCCAACTCAGTGTTTGATATAAACCCATGAAGTTCTGCCTTCAGAGGTTATGTAGTTGATCATTACATAATGCTACCCTTGAGAGAAAGCGAATCTCATCAGTTCAAGTATACAGATGTTTGCTAACGTTCAGTACTTCTCAGTGTTGGCAATGCATTGCACATAGTTTCTGTAGGAGCCCCTCTAGGTACAGATGGGATCCAACCAGCATCCATCCTTGTCATGACACGGTCATTACAGCTAAGATGCCAGACTGGACCTTAACTTCTTTTAGAGAAGCACTTCCATCTACTAATCCTAAATAAGGGTCACGAAAGCTACCTGTGATTTATATTCTTCTATACAATTCCTTGAACTCTTTGCTGTGAAGGTTAAAGCCTCTTTCTATCTGAATTGTTTTTTTATGGGAAAAGCTAACTTGAATCTAACTTCAGAAAAAACCCACATGAACCTCTGGAGGTTGAGTAACCTATAACCTGACTTCTTCACACAGCAACTGACATTCACATGTTGGGTTTTCTTTTGAATTTGTCATGCTTCTCAAAGACACCTTCGAATGTTCAGTTGCATTTTTAATTTCACTGCTGGCTTAGCTGATGAACGCAGTTGTTCTTATCTCAGCAGTTTTATGATATAGTAAAATTTTACATCATGCTACAGGAATCAAGTTATAAACTTTGTTTACTTCCAGATTCTGGTTGACACATAAATTTAGCAGCTACAGAATTACAGATAGCATTACCAGAAAGCTATTAGCTATTCTCTTAGAGATAATATTTATAAATGGAATATAATTACCATCTAGAATCATGCTGTTTCCAGAGTTAAAATGCAATAAAACTAAAGCAATAAAGAATTTTCTGTTAGTCCTTCTGGGAGAATGAGGCCTCCGGCAGGATGAGAATGAGGCCGGGGTGAGTTGTAGTGCTGGGAATGGGAAAAAAGGGAAGACGAGAAGAGGATCAAGAGGGAGGCTAGGTCTTCCATACCATGGTGTATTCTAGACTGCTCTATGGGAGCAGAGGCTGCTGTCTAGAGAGACCAAAAGTCTCCTGGCTTTACTTCAGGGAAACTTTTTCAAGTATTTTTCCAACCTGATAGAAACTTTCTCACAGGAATGCTTTGTTCATAGATGTTTTCCCAAAAGATGCTTTCGTTTTTTCCCCCTCCTGATCATGGGATTAAAAAAAAATTGTTTAAAGTAAATACAACTCCAACAAACTAGATAATATAGAGCCTTCGTATTTGAAGTTTAAATTCAGGTAGTAAATATTTATTGAGCAACTACTATATGCAAGATATTTTTTTTCTAGGTATTTTGAGAAATACTGAGATGAATAAGTTATGATCCCTGTCCTTAAGAAGCTTAAGACAATTACTAATACTGGCTACTCTGTGCTAGGCACTGTTATCGGTGTTTTATATACAGTAATTCATTTAAACCTCATAGTGACCCTAACAGAATATGTCATCATTATTGAGTTTAATAAATGAGGAAACTGACATAGAGCATTATTAAATAACTTGTTCAAGGTTAGACAGCAAAAAGTAAGTTGAAACTTGAGAGAGCGAGAAGTGAAAATTTGCCTTAAAGTTGTATAGTAAATCAATGTCAGAGCCTGGGCTATAATTCAGTTGAAGTCCCTGGGCTTCAGTACTAGCCTCCTTTTATTAAACTATAAAGTCTTTTTGCTTTCTCCTTAATAACGAATGGGACTAGAAGGGATTTCCACACTCCATTCGAGACTCTTGCCTGCTTATCCTGGAAAAGCAATCAACTTTAACTCAAACTTTGTTTTTCTACAGAGCCTCAAAAAGTATTTGCTAAGAGTTTTCTAAAACCTTAAGCAAAGAACTGTTTGTACAAATAGCATTTTGAAAAAGAGTTTTCTGGCTAGAACTAATATAAACATACATTTACTGTTTACTTTAGGATGGCCTCCATATGAATATCAGTTTTTGAAGTTTATTTATTAAAGAAGCACTCATTTATCTAAAAATGTATGTTTTGGTTTAGCATATTGGAATCAAAGTTCATTAAGTAGTGTTTTTATTGGGGAAATTGGTTTTATTTGCATAAAATATCTAAAACAGAATTTACAAGAGATATGCTAATTTTTAAAACATCTTCTAAGCATGTTAATTTTCCTAAAGGAGTTTCAGAACATCAGGAGGGCTGATTACTTGTACCTTTAGATGAAAGTGAACAGCAGGTAGTCTCTCTTTAACACCATATTTGTGACTTGTCCTCTTCATCTTGCCTGCTTTTCTTTAGTTCTCGGATCACGATGACTGTATTTGTCCTCCAACCATTTAGGATGTCTCGCCCCACTGAACTTCACCATATTTTATTTTATTCTCTCAGATTTTTTGTCTTTTCGGCGTATTCAAGGAGATAATTACATGGATACACCAATTAGTGTAATAGTTTCCTAGGGCCGCTGTAACAAAATATCACGAACTGGGTGGCTTACAACAGCAGAAATTGATTCTCTCACTGTTCCAGAGACTAGAAGTCCAAAGTTAAGGTGTTGGCACGATTGTGCTCCCTCTGAAGGCCCTAAGGGGAGAAAACTGCTTTGTCTCTTTCTGGCTTCCGGTGACTTCTGGCAATCCTGGAGTGTTTTGACTCGTAGCTGCATCCCTTCAATCTCTGTGGCCTTGTTCCCAATGTCTCCTCTATGTCTCTGTGCCTGACTGTCCTCCCTTTTCTTTAAAGACACCAGTTTGGATTTACGGCCCACTCAAATCTAGAATGATCTCATTTTAACTAATTATTTCTGTAAAGACCCGATTTTCAAACAAGGCTGCATTCTGAAGTTGATAACAAATAGTGATCACTGTATTTAACAGAATGATAACAAAGTGGAAGGGGAGAAATTTCTTTAGATTAAAAGAATTGTAGTTGGAAAGTAAGAAATTTAAGACAAACGTTCTGTAACCGGATTAGTGAGATCATGCTCAATTAATACTTAATTATCACAAGGTTGAGGAGCAAAGCCACTTCCTTTAAGAAATAAACAACTTCAAGTAAAATATATGTTCTCTAGCTCAAAAATTCTGCTAAAAATAGTTGCCTATAAAAAACCTTAATAGTCTTAAGGTTTTAAATCAACAGCCCTTGCATTTATTAAAGAAAAACTCTCAAGATTACAGGAAACCATCATTCTTAGTAAACATGTTAGACTGAAGCTCAACTTTATAATGACAAGATAGAAAATATCATAATTAACTTAAATATTGTGATAATGATATGTGAATATTTTCTACCTTTTCTTTCTCAATAAAGGGCAATAATTTTAAAATATTTTGTAAATACATGCTATGAGTATGTAAGTGGAGGGACAATGAAGTGAAGGACATCTTTGTATTCTGAGCTAGTCCCACATGAGGTTAGCAAGGAGGAACCAAAAACGGGACAGATAATGTCAGAGAAAGACGAAAGAAAGCTTGCAGCTGAGAGCAAATTGTTCTTTGTCCTTGAGATAAAATGGAATTTTTCACTGTTGGTTAGAAATGTGCATGGCACAGGTCTCAGAATAAAAATTTAAAATATTTTATCCTATAGATGGAATGGAATTAAATGACCCAAGGCTCTGATAGATCCAGTAAGAGAAGACCATGGATCTCATGTTCAAGTTTTCATGTCTGCAGTGGATTCTTCCCCATGGGATACTACATCAAAAAATTTTTTTTTAATAATAATTTTTTATTTTTCAGTTATAGTTGGCATACAATACTGTATTAGTTTCAGGTGTACAACATAGTGATTAGACATCTATATAACTCACAAAGTGATCACCCCATTAGTGCCCTTCTAACATCATACAGAGTTATTACACTATTATTGGCTACATTCCTTATGCTATATTTTCTATCTCCATGACTATTAGTAACTACCAATTTGTATTTCTTAATCCCCCTCAACCTTCTTCCCATATAGTAACCCTCAAAATGTTCTCTGTATCTATGAGTTTGTTTCTGTTGTTTGTTTATTTTGCTCTTTAGATTCCAGATATACATGTAATCATATGGCATTCGTCTTCCTCTATCTGACTTACTCCACTACCCTCTAGGTCCATCATGCAGTATCACTTCCCATCCCCAAAATATTTTTGTCTTTTAATATTTAATGTTGTTGTCCATCACATAATTATCTCATATAGTTGCTTGGGACTCATTTGCCCACAGCTCACCTCTGGAAGCAAGAGGCCCACGGTGGGGCACACACAGCAAACCTTCAGTGTCTCTAAGCTGGAGAACTCTATTGTCACACTTACTTTTTGCCTTACTCTCACAATAGGTCTCTGCTACAATGCCACAAAGCAACCTTACATAGTTAGTATGGCTTTATGGTGTCAAGCATTATCAGTGAGATCACTAATATTTGGCAGGGATAGAGTTGGTTTCCCTGGGTGTATGGTATTCATTCTTTCAATCCAAATAGATTGAAAAAATTTTTTTAAAACTGCAGGTTAGTTTATGAAATAGGTGGCACTACTGGAGAAACTTCATAGTGTTTAGAGAAAAAAATCTAAAACTATTTTTAATGAATGATAATATTTATGTTATAAAGTAAGGAGACATATGAAAATTACCATGTTTGACAATATTGGACGATGGGACAGCATCTGGAGTTTTTACCTGTATTATATGAATATTTTTGAAACTTAAGCTTGAAATTTAATAACTTTTGTTTCCTTTCCTTTCCTGTGTAATAGTATCCAGTTTTCAAGTGTAAGATAGAAGTTAATGATGACATCTCATATATTTTGAGTAAAAATTAAAATTGTTTTACAAGTCAAAAAAAAAAGTATCAGTTAACACAATTCAAGTAGGCTGTTGCTTTCGGGACTTGACTGAAAACCACACCATGCCCTCTCCATCCTGCTACCCAACTCTTCTGTTGAAATGTGTTATCTTCTCTGACAAGCACAGTTATTCCTTTGGATAAGTGCTTGCAATAAATGCTGTAAGATGAATTATTGTTCTAAACCAAAGTTTCTCAGCCTTGACATTTGGGGCACAGTTGATATTTGGGGCACAGTTGACATTTGGGGCACAGTTGATATTTGGGGCTAGGTAATTCTTTGTCTTGAGGGCTCGCCCTGTGCATAGTAGGATGTTTAGCAGCACCCCTGGTCTCTACGCATTAGATGCCAGTAGCATGTCTCCAGACACTATCAAAGGTCTCTCTTTAGTTCCTTGTGAATTGGCTCCAGGAATCTAGCAAGGCATTGAGAGAATGAGAGTCTTCTGGAGCGAAGGAAAATCAGCAGCTCAGGAAGCCTCAGGAAGCAGCTGCACCGGGTAGATATGAACTGACTATTATGAGGCAAAGGTAACTTCCAAAAGTAACAAGAAGACTGGATGAAGGGAGTACAGAGATGAAGAGCATAAAGAAAGACAACTGAAAAAAAAGACAAAATATTGAGAACAATATGGCCTTCAGGACAGGGCTTACACAGATAACCAGAAAGGGAAAATTACAATGGACAGTCAGAAAACCAAATATCATGAGCACTCCTTAGTTTCCTACTCCATAAACTGTGACTGTTTCCAGACCTGGTTACCTCAGATTGGTGTGTTAAGGCAATACATAAGAACATGTTTCGTAATTGTGTTCTCTATAAAAACTCAAAAATTACTACTTTTGTACAGCTGTGCCTTGCATACAAGTCAGAAGGGTAAGTGGATATAATTCGAAACTGCAGAGGGCCTGGAGATAAAGTCACTTCCATTCTAAAGTAGAGTCATATAACCCACGTCATGCTTCATAATCTAATCCTGGATTCCTGGACATTGGGGACAGTTAGAAGGATATCCAAGAGTATAAAGTTTTATCCAAGTAGATGAAAGAGTAAAGTTCAACTGTTAGCCTCTTCCATATAAAGGAGTTTCTGTTAATCTCAGCTTATACTTATGGGTCTTCCCTAAAAGAAAATCTTAGCAAATCTTTGTAAGAAGCCCATGGTACTGTCTGTACTATTTGTATTCTATGGCAGAAAGAAGAGTGCTTACCTGAAAAAACTTAGAATGATATTTTAAATAATTCTGTATATAGAATAATCATGTTATGCCCCCCAACTCCATATCATTTATGGAGACCTGATAAAATCTTCCTCAAAGCATTTTTTAAAAAATTAAAATTGGCTAGTAGACAAGGGGGGAACCAGTAAAAACACCACTTTGAAAACCTAAGGCAACAAAACCTTTCAGAAATTCCTAAAAGGTTACATTGCGAGAAAGTTTTAGGGAAAGATTTAGTGCTTGTTCGTTCAGTCCTAGTAAAAATAGTAAAAATAACTAAATATGTTTGCCCATGGGAGTCTAGACTTTTGTGTCTTGCCAAACAAAGGAAGAACCTCATTAGCTAAGATTAGCTCAATTTTTACTGGGATATCTATGAGGCAGAATTTAAGAGTGCAGAAATAAGCACAGATACTGGGTCATCTCCATCTTCTGTCTGCATAGGAACTTAGACATCATCCTTTCTCATTTTCAATTTTTTGTTGTTGTTGTTGTTCTTGACCTAACTACAAATAAAAATGTTTGGAAATGTGCTTTAAGCTTTCTATTTCTGAAACGCTTTTGGAAACTGCAATCATACTAAGTTGGAAACTGAGAGCTTAATTATAGTCAACTCTATGGTATAGGAGGTAGCCACCAGCAGCTGAGATACCAGACTGCTTCACTTTGTTTCTAGTCTTTGTGGGTGATTCTAACTTTTATTTTACACTTCTTCCTCTTGTTATCCCCAAACAAGAGAGCTAATGTATTTGCAAAACATGGTTACTGTAGTCATATCGAGAGAGATAATAAGTAACCACCATTTAATGACATGATGAATAGGATGGCTAGCTGCCAGAAAAACAAAGGCGACTTAAAGAATGTTATATGGCTTTAAGGAAAACAAGTGCTCTAAACTGGAGGTAGGTATTTGCCTTATTTCTGTCAAATGCTAAGATTTCAATAAATGCTTCCCAGGACAAGTATACAGATAGAGTAGTGTTCGCTTTTTAATGGTGAGATTAATTGAAAAATGGGGTAGTTAGTGCGTTTCTTATCACTGAGTGATTTCTAATAAGAATGATTCCTTCCGTGTTAAGGAAACCCACAACATAGATGGGAAAATCCTTATGATTTCTACTTAACTTGAAATTGTATGATTTATGTGTTGTTGGATTCTCAGAACCTTTGCAAGAAAAACACTGGAAAACCTTGTTTATTTTATATGATATAACATGGGTGAATCTTGAAGACAATTAGCCAGTTACAAAAAGACAAATACTATATAATTCCACTTATATGAAATATCTAAAGTCAAACTCACAGAAGGAGGGAGCATAATGGTGGTTGCCAGGGTTTGTTTGGAGGGAGAAGTAGGGAGCAGTTGTTCAATGGCTATACCATTTCAGTTTTGCAAGATGAGAAAGTTCTGGAGATCTGTTACACAGCAATGTGGATATATAGAACGCTTAAAAATACTTAAGACTGCGAATTTTATATTATTTTTTATCATAATTAAAAATTAAAAAATTATTAAAATTTATTTTAAACTAATTGACAAAGGAAAGGTCTTCGGGGGGGGGGAAATCCTGGCAAGAATAATTGAATAGAAAAGCACAGAATGCAGAGGGTATAGCTGAGCGAGTGACTGTTAGCCTATCAGATAAACTTTCAGATTAGCAAGTGAAAAGTACTAAATTTTGAGTACCTTGAGAGTAAAGAACAACAATTCTGCTTCTTAGTGTCTGTTATGTGACCTAGAAAAAGATACATCTGCAATCATTCAATAAATATTCACTACACTACTCGAGGGGGGCAATCATTGTGCTAAGTGGTGGGGATTCAATAATGAACAAGACTGACTTCCGTTTCATACCTCAGTCTATTGCAAATTCCCTCATGCTGAGGTTGTCGGTGACCTCCTTGGAACTAAAGAATTAAAAGCATGTTTTACAGAGTCTCATTGATTATTTCCACCCTCTTAAAACTTTTCTTTTCTACTGACTTCCATCACATCACTCTCACTGGTTCTTTTCCCACTAGAGCTGCTTCCTCCCTCTGCTCTATAAAGACTGGTATTCTTCAGGTTGCGAGGCAAGCCCCCTCCGCCCCTCTTCCAACACAGACTCCTTCAAAATCTCATCGATTAACTAATGACTCCCCAAATTAACTCCAGCTCAAAATTATTTTTCCAGCTTCCAGAATATTATATCTTACATGCTACTAGATAGCTCTACCTGGATGTCCCAAACCCAACATTTTAAAAAGGCATCATCTTTTCTGATGCCTTTCTCTTTTTACATGCTCTAAATCAGAAAATGACACGATCGTTAATTTAATTGCCCAAGTCAAAAACTGGGAGTCGTCATTCTACACTTTTTTTCTGTCTTATCCTCACCTAGAATGACTCAACATGGTTTGTTAATTTCATCTCTTTAACAATTTTTAAATATGAGCTGTCATTTCTTTCATCCTACTGTCACTGCTTGAGTTCTCATTTGAATGATCTCATTTGAATTATTTGAATAGACTCATTAGCTTCCACCCACCTAGCCTTGATGTTCCTTAATCCATCTGACACATTGCTATCAGAATGACCTTAACACACAAATCTGATTACGTTGTTTTCTCTGTACAAAGATAATTGAAATTAAATTTCTATTCATATTCTTTAATGGCTCTCTATTACTTACAAGGTAAAAATTTTACTCTTTCCCCATGTCTTTTGGGTTCTCTCTTGGCCTTCTTCTTCTCAAGCATCATCTCTTATTTATATTACTTTGCATCCTATTCTGAAGCAAAATTGAGCTCTCTGGTTTGAGACCACTGCAGGCTTGCTTTCAATTCTGTGCCCACGGTATATTATTTCCTTTGACTGAAACACTCTCCTGCGAACTTGTCTGATAAACTCTTATAAAAGAGAAAGCACTTTTCTTAACCATATAGAGTCTTATTTGTAGGTGGTTCCATGGTTATTTTAACGATTTTAAAAGTACACAAATATACTCTGTACTGCTCAATTTTTCCATAAACCTAAAACTACTCAAAAAATAGTCTATTATTCATATATTTAAGAAGTACATCCCGATTTCTGAAAAAAGTTTGCTTATCATCTGTGTCTGCTTTATTAAGCACCTGATCTGATGGTACTGAGCACTACTGAACACGGGAACGTTAAGAAGCTAAAGTAAAGATGATATTAGTAAAACACAGGCAGACACTCTTTTCTTGGCTTTGATTGTTAGTGCCAAAAACTGGTGATTCTCAGGATACTCATGAAAATTTTGTTTTTCTCTAGAGTGGGATAGATTCTCAAATGAATCAGCTCCCCCATGCCACTGGAAACAAATTAATAATCTACCATTTAAAGAAAAGAAAAATTATTCCTTAACAAGTGTACATCTTCTGAGAAGAAAATCCTGATGACCATAACATTACTTCTGAAAAAAATAATATTAATGCCAATGATGATGCTGATAATGATAGCAACAGTGAACATTTGTTGAAAGCCTACTATGCACCAAGGACTCAGCATTTTTACCAGTGAGGTAAATATCATCATTATTATCCCCATTTTCCTGCTGAAAGCTTACAAAGGTTTAGTTTCCTGCTGAAGGCCACATAGCTATTAAATAAGATTATAATAAAAAAAAGTGGCATTATAGTTACTGCTGCCCTAAGAGAATGTAGACACAGGATTAGGAACTTCTTAGAACCAGACACATCGAAACTTTCTCATTTCTTTACTCCTAAAGCTTTTTCTCATTTCTAGAGATCTGCACCACGTCAGTCAAGAACTGTGAGAGACCTTTGTCACAGTTATTTAAAATGCGGATTATAATGGGCTTTAAGCCACAGTGTCGGGAAAGCTACAGGAAAAATAAATATCTGATAAGTGTTCTCTGCCTTGGGCAACATCTTTCCTTTGAATTTGAAAAAGAGGGAAAATAGAATATCTCTGTTCTGAATATGGGAACGAGAAAATTCATAAAACTCAGATTGTTTTGTTAGAGATTCATGCAAAACAACAAAGTGAATGCGAGACTTTTTTACAGAACTGAAGCTCTTGTGCTAGCTTAGGCAGAAAACAAAATGAAACGATTTGGAGGCATGGTTTGTGAAAAGAGAATTAGATGTCTTGATGATTCTAGCAAGATAGAATATAACCAGACTTATACGGCTTACAAAAACCATTCGGTGCTGTTGGGAACACAGAGAAAGCCTGTCAGGGAGAAGTTAGATGGACAACTTAGAGTCTCTTCCCCTTTCTGCAGCCAGTCACACCAGGGCAGTGGGATTTCAGAGAGAATTTTTCCCTGTGAAAGCAAAGGTACTAATGTTCTGACATTTTGTCATGTTTTATACTTTCTCTGTCCCAGTCGTTATTTATCCTCATGACAAGTTTGTGATGGCAGTACAGCAGGTATCTTAACCCTATTTATCCAAGAAAAAAAACAGACCTGGTGAGATTGTTTTGGCTGAATTCAGGGAGTTAATAAGGAGTGGGAATTGTACTAGAACCAGGAATGTTTAGACTGGTACTGTACGCATTGCTCATTAGGTCAAAGAAAATATAAAAAAAGAATGAGACCTCAGATCTCATACTTCCAAGGTCTCCGAAAGTGTATATGAAGTGCAGAAAAAAGCAGAGGAAAAAAAGACCTTTCCAAACCCACCTAAATTAACTTTTAGTCTTGTGGAGTAAACGTCTTATTTTGTGTTCTTCAGAAATATACCCTAATACAGGATTTCAATGCAAGAAGTTTGATTGGGAGATGATGATTCCAGGAAAAATCAATTGCAGAGTGGGAAGTTGAAAAAGGGAAATGAAGTAAGTCAATAAAGGGTATGTGATAATAAGCCCATTACCACTCTTTGTTACTGAAGCTTAATTCCACCAGGAACTTCCCAGGAGTCAATGTAGAAAATGCGCTTCATAGTTTGCTCAAGGGGTAAAGGTTAAGAGGTGCTGCAGAGATGAGTGTGAAGGGGGAGCACTGATTTCCCAGCACTTATAGCCACGTTTATCCAGGTTCCAGCCTGCAGAGAAAACCTTAGGACAGTGGAAATTGGGTGGTTTTCACTCCAATGATAAGATCATCAGAGGCGTGGGTGGGGGTACCAACAGTGTCTACATCAGGATGTCTCCGGCAAAGGTCAAGAGTGGGAGGGAAGGATTGAAAGAGTAGGCAAAGAAAATCTCATTCTTAGTAGGAGAAACATAGTGCATTGTAATTAGTTGTGTTTTCTTAGCATCAGAGGTAATATTAAAAGAGCTCTTTAAAAAAATGTAAATTAACCTTTGTTGAAATTAACCTCCCACCTCCCTTTCCCTTAACGTCTGGCACCATAGATCTGTTCTCCATTTCTATAATTTTGTCATTAAAAAAAAAAGTTATACAAATGTAATCATATAGTATAAACCTTTTGGGGTTGGATTTTTTAAATCAGCATAATTCTCTGCAAATTCTTTCAAGTCGTTGTAGGTCTCAATAGTTCATTTCTTTTTATTGCTGTATAGTATTCTATGGTATAGATATAACACAATTTGTTTAACCATTCAGCTATTGGCAGACACTTGGAATTTTGTTAGTTTCTTGCTCTTATGAATAAAGCTGCTCACTAGCATTTGGTGTTGTCATTATTTTTTTTGTTTTAGCCATTCCTTTCATATAAATTTTAGAGCTAGTTTGTCTACATAAAACTTTGAGATTTTGATAGAAATTTTGATAAACATATAGATAAATTTAGAGAGAACCGACATTTATTATATAGTGTTTTGTAATCAAGGAACATATGTTCTTTCTAAGTATTTAAGTCTTTGATTTTTTTCTTCAGCATTTTATTTTATAATTTTCACCTACAGATCTAATACATGTTTTGTTATCTTTATATTTCAATATTTCATTTTTTGAGCCATTATAAATGGTATTGCATGTTTTATTTCAGTTTCTACTTGTTCACTGTCAATACATAGAAACACGATTGTTTTTGTGTGTGTGCTGATTGATCATGGATCCTAGGATGTTTTGTTTTACAGATTCCTTGGAATTTTCTTTATAGATATGATGGCATTTGCAAATAAAGGTAGCTTTATTTTTTCTTTTTAATTCGTATGCCTTTTGTTTCTATTTCATACCCTATTATTGCAATGGTTAAAACTTCCAGTTTTTATTAAATAAAAATGGTGAGAATGGATATCATTGCCTTGTTTCTGATCTTAGAGAAAAGCATTCTATCTTTCACCATTAACTGAGACATTTTATTATGAATGAAAGTTAAAAAGTATGTCAACTTTTTCTGTGTTAATTGATACCATCATATGATTTCTTTCTTTAGCTGGTTATTATGTGAATCAGATTGACTAAATTTTGAATATTGAATCAGCTTACATCCATGAAATAAATGCTACTTGGTTGCGATGTCGTATTTTTACAAAATGTTTGATTAGATCTGCTAAAATTTTGTCTAGTTTCCAGAATTCTGATTCTCATTAGGATCTGAGAGTTTTAGATACGTGGAACCTATTACAAACAGATTTTATTCTTTTTTTCTGCTAGGTTTGGTATGTCTTACTTGTGTGATAGAACTGTGATTTTAGAGATACTGGGAAGGGGCCCTCCATATATGTTTTCATGCTTGGTGATGACTGAGACATTTTAAGAGAGGACAAATTACTTTATTTTACAATTGGAAGTAAGCAGCTTGAAGTACAAAACACTTATGGGAAAAATACATCAGCAGATTTTAACCTTGAGGAAAGCAGTAATATAAACACATCTAATTTTGGCTACTGTGGATAGTGACATGTAGAAATGGTGGGCATTTGACACTACTTGCCACCTATTATCCCTGCATTTCTCATCTTTCACTCTTTATTAACACATAGTACATCAAAGTCCCATTGCCAGACCAAACTTCAAAATGTTTAAAATCACATAAACTAGTTTCATAAAATTTTAACATGGATGTGTAACATAAATAAGACATATAAATATGTTTTGGTAGAAAGGAATGGGGTAGCTCAGGCCAAAAGGAGGAGACTCAGGCCAAACTCTTTCTTCTCTGCCAACAGTTTATAAACCACTCTTCTGACCCAAATTCTTCTGAAAAATGTGTAAGATGATTGCTTGAGGGGAGAGGAAATACTCAAGTAAGATCATTTTTTTTTCTTAGAATTATATAATTTTTAAAGTTTGGACCTGGGAAGCTAATCAAAGTTAATGCTCATGTCAGTTTCTCTAATAACCTTTGAAACCAAAATCAAACTGAATGGTTTTCAGGACTGGAGAAGGAGAGTGTCTACACAGAAGTTATAGGGATATCAGTGTGATCACAGATAGGCTCCAAATCTGTTTTGACTGTAAACAAGAAGTTTTCTCTGTGAGTCTCAATTCTCTTTCCCTACCTTTGCTGCTGTCCTTCTGTACCATTATGAAGCCAGTGACTTTCATGTGACCACAATCTATTTTCAGAAGGGAGGTTTTGAGGAATTCTTGGAGCTAAAGTTTTAGTAATTGTCTCTATATGGATATATGTAACACATGTAATATAAAACTAGAAGTGACAATACAAAAATAGAAGTTATGGTAGAGTAGTGAGGTTGTAGCATTTTCTTTCCCTGTGAATTTTGAAAATAGTATTCATACTTACAGTGTGAAGCTGAGTAAATTGTATGCCTGATAGCTTTAAAAAGTAAAAAAGATATAATTATAATTTCTGTTAGTATAATTTACCCCCTTCCGGAGAGAAGGGAACATAAGACTCATTGTAGAAATGGGGGATTCTATCCATCTTGTCACATGCTTCCCCCACCACAGAGCAATAAGAAAAATTTCAATCTACTCAATAATTGCAAAAAAAAAAAAAAAAAAAAAAAAAAAGGACAATTCTGTCATGTCATAGTGGAAAGATTCTAATACTTTGAAGTAGAATATATATATATATTCAATCCCTGGTCCTGGAAATATGTACCAACAATGTAATTTTGAACAAATTACTGCATATCTCTGGCTACAACTTTCTCTTTTTTCTATAGAGAATATTTCCTTCAAAAGGTACAATAGGTGCTTCAGAGTTGCATCTGCATCTCCACGTTAATGGAGAGTGATTTCCTGTAAGAAATCCAACAACGATTTGCTCTTGATGGACTTAATCTTTAGACATTATTGATGAAAACATTTTATGCATTTATTCTTGAATTTGACCATGCATGGAAGTTTTAAAGACAGAAATTTAGACCCATCCCAAACTAGATGAATCAAAATTTCCTCTGGCAAGATCCAAGATTAAATATTTTAAAAAGCTGTCAAGGGTGATTTTGATGATTGGGCAGATTTTGGGAGGTCAGTGCTTTTCCAGCTTTAAAGTGCATGTGGTTCAACCAAGACTCTTATTAAAATGGAGACTCTAATTCAATAGACCTGGGAGGGAGGTTGAGACTATGAATTTCTCAGGAGCTCTCCACAGTTGCAGATACTGTGGGTTGAAGCAGGAGCAACACTCTTTAGGTAGCAAGGGTTTAGACCTTGGGGTCTTCCTTTCTTTGAAAGGGCAGGTCACACACTGTCAAGGAGGTTCTATCTAGGAAAAGAGAACTGTGATTGCAGCATAGAGACCCCTTATTTTGTATTGCAAATGGCAAAAGAATCATAAATGATTTCTGGCAGGACTAAAATATAAATGATCGAATGTGTGCTTAAAATGTCAACTCCAAGAAGGCATTCAAAGAAAGAATGCAGTTGATCAAATATTCCTTGCTTTTATGAGGTATTCTTGAAGGAAGGGACAGGAGTCATGATTTGTTTTGCATGTCCATGCATAGGGCAACTTGATTATTATAATATTTTAGAATAATTTCAGACAGTGGTCTGAGTAATAAAATTTCTCTTTTTATCAGAAGATCTCCTCAACAATGAAAACTTACTGGGAAATTCCATGTTTCATCATTCAAATTCAGACTTCTCATACATATTAAAATGGGGTTAGAAAAAATTTAACCATTTTGAACAAACTTCTAATTTCTTTTTAATTAAACACAATAAGCAATGTCATTTTGATGAATTTATCAGAATCTCATCTTCAGCTTTGTATGTTTAAGACATTGTATTATAAAAAGTTAACCATAATATCAATGTTCTTAATTTACTCTAATAAATAAAGGTGTCAAGTACAACAGTTTTTTTGTTTTTTGTTTATAATCAATGCATGTTTTCCTCTGGCAAACTAATGACGATGTTACCCAGAGGTATGGTCTCAGAATAGAGGGATTAATTATATGATCTAAATGCTTAATACCATCAAATTCTGATAGTCCGTTGCTTTAGTCTTCACAGTGGCGTTGTCTCTGCAATGGGTAAACACATGCCTCAACCCACGCAGATACTGTCTCCGGTTAGGATTCTGGACATAATCTACCAAAGTGGTGCATACTTGCTGAATACCAGCACAATCTGCATTGTGGATGAGATATCTAAGTCGGCCTGTCAGGATACTCTAATCTTTAGACAATGAACAATAAAGTAGTGTGCTTCTTATTTATGTTTTTATTGCTGACCACCACGTTTCTCTTCCTAAAAATACATCGAATACTACTTTTCTTTCTCTTTGATCATACTCCTCAGTTTACAGCTAACTATGGTCAGCATTCTGCCCAAGACTTTATATGTTTATTTTGTGATATTTATCACCTTTTCTTTCACTAGCTTACAAGCTCAATTACATTTCCTTATCCTCTCTATAGGTCCCTCCTATAGTACTCATAATAGATAGCCTTCCAATTCACCTTCTACATGTTTTGATCTTTGAAAGATGTAGGAAGTGATTTTGTCAGTTTAATGCATATAAATTTAATGCTGTAAAATGAATTAAAAAATAAACCATGAATATAGTAATTTTGTATGTGATAAATTTAGAAACTGAAATATATAGATGAAAAGATGAGAATTTTAATAAAAAGGCATTAGAATAACTAACTGGCTAGCCATTTGGAAAAAGGTAAAATTCTATCCAGATCATACACTATAAACTAGGAAAAATTACAAAAAGATTAGCATCATAAAAATGAAATTATACAAGGTCTGGAAAACATCATGTACCATTCCTTTTTTCACCAAGACACAGGGGAAAACTTCCTAATGGAGACTCAAAATTCAGAGGCAATAAATGTTGATAAATTTGATCATATTAAAACAAAAAGAACTTTTGTGTGGCAAAACCCAAAAGACAAATGACACAGTGGGAAAATATTGTTGCAACTTTTATCATAGAAAATGGCTAATAACCTTAATGTGTAACAACTTCCTAACAAGCATTAAGAAAAAGATCAACTTGATTTTTAAAATGGGCAAAAATACAGACAGTTCTCAAAAAAGAATGACAACACTTGATGAATGAGAATTTGAAAAAGTTCTGCTCAACCTTACTCATAATGAGAGCAATGCAATTAAAACTACATTAAGACACTGTTTCTCACCATTGGTTTTGCACCATATACTGTTGTTGTAATTCTAGGAAGACAGACACTCTCATACTTTGCTAGTGAGACTATAAAATGGTGCAAATCTTATAGAGAAGAATTTGACTGTAGTTAGTAAATTCCTACCCAAATTTCCCCTTTCGCGTTAGAAATCTCAACTCAAAGGGGAAATTTGGGTAGGAATTTACTAACTGTAGTCTATGTTTGGAAATCTATCCCAAACATAAATTTGCAAAAGTAAAAGTGACATATATACAAGGTTATTAGTGTTATTTATACTAGCAAAAGACTCAAAATGACTCACATGGTTATAATAGGCAACTGGTTGAATAATTTTAGCACAATCACAAGATGGAATACTATGCAGTCATAAAAACGAACAAGAAATTTCTGCACATTAAAATACAATCATCTCCAAAATATATAGTTGAGTGAAAAGACAAGTACAAAAGCATGTTGGCTTTTGTATAAGAAAGGGAGATGGGGGAAAATATATACATATTTATAAAATATATATGTTTGCCAAAGGAAATAATTGAGGGAAATGTAGAGTTGATGAAAGAATTCTTTGAAATTTCTAATTAAGTTTTGAATTTACAATCATGGAAATATTTTACATAAAAAAATTAAGTAATAAAAATAATTCCTTAGTATTGTTGAAAATGGAAAACAATGGAAACAAATGAATATTGTCATATAGTAAGTTGGTAGAAAAACCTTACAGAGAAAAGATTTATACTTTCTGACAGTACTGTGGCTATAAGTCCTCAGCTATATATAACTTAAGGACTAAAAACTACAAAGGAATTTTAAACTTCACTTAGTAGTTTTATTGGTAATTTTAAAAACCATATTATTAATTTGAAAGTTTTATGTTTATTAATTTGAAAGCACAGAATTGTATTAACATTATTAGGAGATATTTAGAATAAGATACAATGAAGTTAATATTAAATTTAAATTAGAAATATCAGTAAAATTCACATTTTTTATTTATAATATATATTTCTTAACTCCACTTGACAAAAAGGCCTAAAAACAATGATAACTCAGGAACAAAAAACATATATAATGCCCAGATTGTAATTTCTAAGTAATATTTCCCACTACAAGAAGTAAGGGTTCTTTAGGGAAATGATTGATTCCAGCTCTGCGACAGGAAATGTACAAAATAAATCTATGTATCTTGTACCAGAAGGCAAAAAAGTTATCAAGTCTTAATGAGGTTGTATCAGAAGGACAAAGAAGCCAGCTTGAAGGATCTCCCACTGGCCAAAATAAGACCATTTTAGCATCTTCCCCATCCCAAGTGACTTCATCTGATTAAAACATATTGAATATGTAAACATCATGAATTTGTAAATGACAAGAACCATGACAACTAAGGTGCTAAAGAAAAAAAAAAAGACAAAATAGAAAAGAATTTCCTGGCCACTACTGGGGGGTTGCTAGGTAAACAATTCAATATTAAAAACCAATAATTAAAGGGAAATAATTAAATATTTATCCTTTCCAGTTTGAGATCTGTTTTGGAGTAATCAAATGGCCTAAGTGAATGAAGGAGAGTTCTCAGTTGAAGAATTCCAGTAATAAATGCAAAAAGAACAGTAAACTTGGTAATAAAAGACAATAAAAGACAACAACTGGTTCAGGCAATATTTATCAACGATGGTGGTATCATTAGATGAAAGAATGATAAGGGACTTTACCATCTGAACTTATTGACTAATCTTAAGATTATTAAGAGAAAAAAATAATATGCTTCCTGAGGGAATGCTTTATGAATTACTGGCACCCCTTATAAAATTTTTCTTGTTCATTCTCTTAAAAAAGTACAAAGTAAAATTAAACCTGAATCGAGCCTTTACATCTAACTTCTAATCTAGTGGAAATATGGGAAAGAAGGACACAGTAAATGATATTATGAAGAAGCCATCAGTCAAATCTGGAGTGTGGGGTATTTTATAAGACAAATAACCTTATTTTTTAAACAAGTTAACAGCACTAAAAATAAAAATAAGGTTGGGACTGTTCTAAATTAAGAGACTTAGACTTTTGAGGTAACAATCAAATACCATTGAGTAAGCCTAGTTTGAGTCCAATAAAATCTAAAATTCTAAATTTATTTTTGGGACAATTTGGCCCATTTGAAAATAGACTGGATATTAAATAACATTAAAAATTATTGATATTTTTTGTTAGATATAAAAATGACATTTTGCAAGAGAATTTCATTCATGTTATCATTACTATTATCCTTATGTTGAAAGTCGTTCTAAAGTAGATCAAGATAAAATATAATGGGGCCTGGGACTTACTTACAAAAAACTTTAACAAATGGGAGCATATGGGAGAAAGAAAACAAATATGGCAATGTGATGACAAATGTTGATGCTTAACTCTATTTTTGTTGCTGAATCCTCACGTTTGAAATTTTCTTTAAAAGAAATATCACCTAGTAAGACCAAGCAAGGACTGAGGAGAAATACGGGAGGCAGGAAGCTGGGGAACAAAGGCAGAACCAGAACTCAAGTCCAGGATGCTGCCTGTCCAGGGCATGGCTGACCATGCAGTCTACCAATTACAAAGAAGGCTGACCCTGGCCACCACCACTGGGGAGAATGTGGAGTCCAGCTGCCCCAAAGGCAGTGCAATACAGAGAAATGCTAACATTCCAGGCAGAAATTATCACTGGAAATCACGCCAAAGCTGGTCTCAACAGACCAGGTAATTGGAGGCAGGAAGATAATGTGGCCAAGCTTAATATAAAGTTTTGTTCTTGTTTGATTATTTCAGGATAAAATAAAATCAACAAACAGTTATGTATTCAATTCATAATTGAAGCAAGTTACATTTGTTTCTGGCATTTATTCAACGAGACAGAAGAACTTTGTGATTGCTCTTCCCTCATAAGTTCTTATATATGAAAACACATGATGAATTAAAATTTCAACCTTCTATTCAGATTCAAAAACCTGAATTCTATTAGCCTTTTCTTATTATTTCCTCCAATTCTTTCATTATTTTTCTTCTCTTTCACATCTCAAGATCTAAATTTTAACTACAGAGCACATTGAAATACCATACAAATGTCAGGCAATCTTAAAGGAAAGGTACAGGGGCCAAACCTAGAACAAGAATTCTGCACATTAAATAGGAGTCATAGAAGTCACGAGGACAGATGGGGCATGGAATTGGCCTGTCACTAAAGATAGTGTCTCAAATTACACTGGCATTTTCAACACAGCAAAACTATCTTTAGAGAGACTATGATGCTATGTCCTGCATCTAGAAAAAGTTTTTGCTTGTGCGAAGATCATGTCAGCCTCAGCAGGGTTTGTTAACTGGATTTGCATATGGGAACTACTCCTTTCAAAACGTGAAGGCTCTGCCTCCATCTCCAAGACATGACATTCTATCCTTCCATTGTCTCAAATCCAGCAACTTCTTTCTTCACGAAATGTTTACTTACCCATCTTGATTTTTTTTTTTGCCTTTTTTTTCAACTTCCAGCCACCATGAAGCACAAGCAAGTAAAGCTTCCTCAGTGTTTAAGCGGAGAGACAGAGTTTTTCCAGATGGTTCTTATTTCTTTGCTTCATGGACATGGAAAATTACATAGAGCTTTCCTCTGCTTAAGAATGAGAAATTGCATATAGAAGAGAAGAAAAAAAATGGAGGAGGGGAACCCAAGTAATCTGTCCTTATTTCGTTTGGAATTGAGATATATGCTATGTTCACTACTTGCAGGTTTGTTCCCCGATGTTAAACCCTCAGTACCCCATTTGCAGTGCATTTATGTAACCAATGTGATGTGGCTTGACAAAAACAAAAACTAGAAAAATGGACTTTCTCATTTTGGTATGTATAATATTATACAGTAATTTAATTTTTATTTTAGTACATGGTTTAGAGATTTTGACAGCTACAAAGGTGTAAACACAGGTACATGTACAGAGCAATTCCATAGTCCACCTTCCCATTCCTAAGTTCTACTCACCAGGGAAAATTGTTTTTCAATTTTAAGTTACCTCTTCTAGTATTTACTTCTATATTTCTGAGCAGTATGCTTATTGGATATTTCTTGATTTTTTTTTTTCAAATTAGAAAACTGCATGGTATCTTCCTACTCTGGAAGATGAAGACTTAGTCCTTTTATATTATACCTGCTCTCATGTACTACCATGTCCCCATCATTCCAACATATGTAATTAACAAATTTTAATTAATCAGTGTTAGGTTTAGATTATTAGGACTAGGTACATGTTGTTCACCGAGGCACTTGGAGTACTAGGAGTACATTTTTTTATATAACATTTAATTTCTCCTGGAGTTACAATTGCCTCTTTATTCATTTGCTTTAGTTTTCTATGTATCTAGAACTTCAGAAAGTGGGAGAAAGCATGAACTTTTATGATGCTTTGGAAGCATCAACCACAGCTTTGTTGTAGGAACTGGCTGAGAGGGTTCTCCAGCCGGCAGGTATGTAGTAGGGTCAGTGGAGAAACTGCTCTTAGGAGACAGGGTCCTAGGCAGCATGTGGCATAGGGCTCAAATGCCTCAGGATCTTACTGAGAGGCAGAAATACGTAAAAAGGCTGCAGAGAAAGAAGGGCAATCAACGTCGCTTGGAGAATTGCATGTTAAAAATAGGAGGAACTCTACTTGTAAGAAGTACCAGTGGTTACGTGAGAAACAATTTTCACTAAATTCATGCCTAGAGTGTTAACTAAGCACATAACATCCTAAGAGAAAATGCAAGTAGGGCTTTTTAAATATGCGGAATCAGGGAGCAAAAAGAAGATTCATGGAGACTGGAATGTGTCAAATGCTCTGCCTGAAGATAAAGCAGTGCATACTGACTGATAGATTTTTTTTCTCTTTAGGATAGGGAAAATATGTTATGACAATTTCCCTCTCAGTGGGAAATTTCTTGGAAATGAGCTCATAGCTTAAGTTCTAGACTATTCTTTATAGATTGAATGGCATCATGATCCACTGAAGTCAAGATATTTTTTCCCTTTATCTTCATACTTCCTTTCTACCCTTCTTTCTAAGACAATATTGAGCCTTGGCCTTGGTACACTTTCATAGATATGGGTAGTCTTGAGTTCTGGAACATAATTTTTTTCCCTAGGAATCTGGCCATAAGGGCCAAAGATTTGCTTTACGTTTCATGGGTATGAGGTCAGTGATGTGATAGCCTATATCCTACTTAATATGACCAGAAAAGAGGTACACACAAATTTTAAAATTGAAATAATGATGTAGGAGATGTCAGTGGAAGAGAATGCAAGACCCAACTATTGCTGAAAAAACCCAGGTTAAGTGACTATCCTCTGAGTTGACCTAAGGACAAAAGTGATTTTGAACTTAAAAATATTAATGCATAAAAAAGGTATTTTATCTAGGACTTTAATTCTCTCTAGCAAGTTCATATTTGGAGGATGTGTATATGATTAATATTTAGGTCACTGTAACATTTGGAAATTCTATTGATGTTGTCATTTGGGTATCGCATGTAATCTTGGGTACGTTAGGGTGGATAAAGTTACTGAGCATAATTTGAAATAAGAAATAGAATAAATTGACTTTTTATATCGACATCATAACTTTGAATTAGTTAATGTTCTAGTCTGATCCATTTCAAGCATTTTGGGGGACCGCTGAAGTGGACATTCCATGAATTTCAGGAGACTGTATCAGTGCAATGAAGGAAATGAAGCATGGCATCATGAATGACAGCCAGGAAGGCCAGAGTGACCAGAGGTTTGGCTGTAAAGGCTGTAAAGAACAAACGTTTGTGGAAACTCGATGACATCGCATGAACCTCCATTGCTGTTTTGGTCCAGAGGCAAGGATATTTCACACTTGGGAAATAGGAGAGAGTATTAATCTCTGACTTCACACTTACCTGCTCCTCCATTCAAATGGAGGATGAATAATCAGAATCTGTGTATTCACTGGGTTATGAATTTGGATTCATTGGTGTGATACTTTGCTTTAAAACTAGGACATGGCACCACTCGTTCATAAAGGCAGTTGACTTACCTTGTTCTTTTAGTCTCTTTGACAAAAGAGAAAAATAGAAGCTTTTCCTGGAAGGCCCCCTGTCTCTTCTTTCTCTATTCTAGCTTCTTAGCCTGCGATTACGTGATCACATCAGCCCTGCTTACTTTTGATGTCTTCAGTTTACGGTTGGGTAAAGACATGGCCTACCATGTTGTGAAGGTCAGTCAGCATCTGACTGACCACAAGAGAAGCTGACTTTTTGAGTCTCAGCTATAATCTCCTTGTACCCACTTTCTATTATTTGTGGGAAGTTGAGTCTTACCATTTTTTTTCTTTGCAAAGCTTCCCAACCTGTTGATGACTATGAAGTAACATGAGCTATCACACTTGTAACTGTCAACCATACAGCCACATCTGTAGACACCTCAGTGGGTCAAGCTGATGACCATATGGCAAAGTGGGGCTCAATCCTGGATTAGAATCAGCTGGGCATTTTTAAAAATTATGATTCCTGGCCCTTCTCCCCAGAGATTTAATTTGATCGGACTGGGCTGGGGTTTCAGCATCAATGTTTTTTTAAAACTCTGGGAGTTTCCAATATGCAACCAGAGTTGAGACCTAAGTAAAATTGGAAGCTGAATAATAAATGCTCTTACTTACCTGAAACAGGCTGAGAACAAGGGTTTTCCAGTGATAAAAATGGTACTTTGATTTAGGCTTCTTTTCTTCTCCCATTCCTTCACCCCAGTGTCCTCAGGGAAGAGGAGAAGAACTATCATTAATAATTTATAGGCTTCATATGTTTCAAGAGCTGTAAAAGTATAGTTGCAGGTACTTAATCATCACCATGGTAATTGTATCTTTATCTAATTGAAGAATCAAAAGCTAAAGGTAGTAATTTTCCCAAGGCCATACTGTTTAAATGGAAAAATAGGGTTAGAACACTGACCAATTTGAATTACTCCATTATTTTATTTCAAGCTTATTTAGTAAATAGATTTTAAAGTTTATATTTTAGGGTTACTATATCTTTATTTAAATTTTTCTTATTTGCAGCTGTTTTAAGAAGAGGAATAGAGTAAAAATGCCTTTACTCCACTTCTTACTTATAAGTGAAGGGTGCAATTTCACCTTGATTATTATCTCTAGTTCCCCAAATGCCAGAGGTAGTATAGCTTAGTGTTAAAAGGGCATGGGTTTTGGAGCCAGACTGATCAAATGTCAGTTATCGTTTTGTTGATGAGTAAATATCGGAATTAATGAAAATATTATGTTGCTACAATGGTGCTTTACTAACATATTCTTCACTAGAGTAGAAGACCCTGCAAGGCAGGTTGATTCTCGACCCCTTGAGGGATTAAGAATTAAGGTCATTAAAAGGCTTAAAGAATTTGGTCATTGAGAGACTTATAAGGACTTTTAACATTCTTGAGCATTTGATATAGGTCTGTATTAAGGGCTAGCATTGTTTTGTTTATTCCCCACAATTCCAGGATGTATGGTTTCCCAATTGTGGAATTGAGGAAATGTATTTTCACACTGTAATATGGAAAAAAATCTAGATAAAAATCACCTATTAGTTTCTTTTTCACATTTGTGTAAGTGGTAGTGTTATTAATTGTACTGTATTGTTGGTTTTAGGTATTGCATACTAAAGTTTTCCCACTAATCTACCTATGCTCTAATCTTTTTTCCTATCCCACTCCTCATTTTTATCCTCTCAAGCAACAACTGTTACAGCCTACTAGCCTAAATAAAGTTTCCTAGGCTAAATGTATTGCAAGCTACCCAAATATTTTTACTTAATGGCAGAACACAAACCAAACCTAGACTGCAGGTGTTAAAACTCGTGAGTCTTGGCAGAATTAAAAAATTCTTCTTGCATGTGCAAGAAGTCGAATGTTTGGGACTCTGTCTCTTGGGTAGGATTGTGGTTTAGGAGATTCAAAACCTGTAAAGATGGCCACACGCCCATCCTTTGAGGTAGAGTCTTTGAAAGCCTCCACGGAACCTCTGCTGGCCTGCTTCCTGACTCCCATGGCTGCCTGCGGAATAAGTAAATAAGTGGCTAATGTGCTATGTGAGTTACAAGTACTGTAGCTTACTTGTGCTGGTTTAAAAAGTAAATGTCTGAGTTTGAAGCTCATCACATAGAACATTGTGAATTCCCTCTGAGTGTGGACCACTATGAAAGAGAATATTTTAAATGTATTTTGGCAAGACTACCAATGCATGCCTATGATGTATGAAATTTTTCTTATCTGCTTTGATGAAATAATGTCATTACCTGGGTTCCTAGCTGTTAATTTACAAACAATTTTTATATCTCCTGTCATCTTCTTAAAGAGTACATGGTAATTATAAAAATACAAAATCATTCAAGTATGCTGAGTATCTCTTATTTACGAATTTATAATATCAGTGTTAAAGTGGATAAACTATCTGGTCAATGTGAGTTTACAGCTTAGATAACAAGGTAACACAAAATATGGACAATATACAGGGCAGTATAAGTATTTAATGCCACACGTTTTAAAGACAAGATTATGATAAGATTAGGCTTCAAGGAAAAGGAACGGCTGAAAGAAAAGCTTTGAAGAGAAGGTTTTATGTGTTTGGTGAGATTAATGTTACATGGGAATGACATGGACAAAGGAATTGCCACAGGAATTAGTTAGGCATGATCACAAACGGTAAATGGATATGTCAGGGGGAAGAAACATTTGTGTTCATTTTCAGATGCCTGTTAAGAAAAACATTTATACATGTAGTTGCTCTTCTAATGAAAACTCGTTTACTAACACAAAAGTCATCTGGAAGTTTCTTTTCTAAGAATGTACTTCGAAAGCATACCTCTTATCTAACTTTTGTCACCGAATGTTTACAATACTAGTTAGTACTTATCTCTGGGATTATCACCTTTTGATAGTAGTAGAATACTGAGAACTGCATTTTTGTTAGTCACTGTTTATTTACCATCAACCTATTTTTGTGTTTTTGTCACATTGATGATGCTGGAGAGGTCATTCTTTATCCCATATGGGGCTGCCTACTTCCTTTTGCTGATAAACTATGATTCACTTGTATAAAGTCATATGTGGCATTTTCTTTTTTAGCTCTTTCTACTTCTAATAACTGGATGGAGGTGGTTAGATGGATATAAGAAGAATTTAAAATAATCCTTAGATTTCCGAGGATGGGCACTACTTCCTGCCCTCTCAAAGTAAAAGTAACAGAGACTTCATCAGTTTAGCTCTATTTCCAGCCCAAAGCATCAATATGACACTACGAGTAAGGGTACAAATTCTGGAGCCAAACTGACTTAGTTTGAATCCTGGTTCCACAATTTTCTAGCACTGTGGACCTGACCAAACTATTTAGTTTCTCAGTGGATCCGTGCTTTTTTTCTCTGTAAAATGAAGATGATAATAAACACCTACTTTCTTGGATTGTTCTGAACAATTCAAATAAATAATTTATGCCTTTTAAAAAGTGCTAGGCACAAATAACACCAATTGTTGTGTAATTATAGTTCAAGTTACATATTTTTGTTTTTTAATATTTTCTCTACTACTAAAAATTTACCACTGTGCATAATAAATATGATCGCCAAAATTTTAACTACACTTTGACAGGCTTTTGCATATTTGCCTATTTAAAAAAATTTGTCCTATTATTTTCACTCCTTTATAGAATTGGGGTCGTTTTACATTGCTCTGGATAAACTGTGTCCTTACCTTCAGTTGCCATCTAAAACGTGTATTCTACTGGTTACAAAGATTTGCTTTGCTGCAAGACTTTCAGTGTTCTGCCTTGCTTCCCCATTTGTTAAGGAGGGAGCAGGAAAAGCAAAGAAGGTTTTCTCCTCCTCTCGCTAACCCTCCTTCATCTCCCCGCTTCCCTCACCCTGCCACACACAGACATCTTGGCACCGATTTATCTTTGGGAGAATATAATAAGAAAACATGAATAAGGACTTTTAGTCTTCCACATTTGAACTTTTGGACTCAACTTTAAACAAATTCGGCATATGTTAGCCATATGTTTAAATGTCAGCCAAGTAGTTAGATGCCTAATATTCCAGCGTAAGCTGCAAAGTTTAGAATTGCAGTAGAAAATTCCCTTTTTGTTCAGAGTTGGACTCATACGGTGGAGTTTTATGTTGTATGATTCGAAGGGAACTAGACAGCCTTTCCCTCTGTCCAAAGAATATCCTTTTTATTTTTTTTTCTTTTTGTTCTCAATGTTTCTTCCTTTTCTAATTTTTTTTTTTTTTTTTTTTGGATAATGACAAAGGCTTGCATCTAAAGCAAGCTAGATTACTTTCTATCCAGGGAGGATTAGGAAGCATGAAAACATCCAGTATATTAGAACACTTCAGTTGATTGAAAGAAAGATTGGAGAATGGTGGGGAGGCAGGGCAAGAGCGACAGAGAGGAGAAGAGAGAGAGAGAGAGAGAGAGAGAGAGAGAGAGAGAGAGAGAGAGAGAGAGAGAGAGAGAAGAGAGAGTGGACTTTTGTTTTTTAACTTTAAGCTAAGGATAATTAGAAAGATAGGGCCATGTTGTTTTTGAGCCATTATGTTCACAAGCAGGTAGAAAAGCTTTTTAGTCATCTGGCTACATGTGATGCTTCGGCCATACAGAGAAATACTTCCATACACAAGTGACTGATTGCATTAGGACTGGTTAAGCCAAGTGTCATAAGTTGGCTTTGCTTTGGGGCTATGAATTGCTTATGGAAGGAAAAAGGGTAGACTCCAAATGACGTAGGTTAAAAATTCAATTCAGTTGTGGATGTGGTAAAAAACACAATTAGCAAAACATAGGTCTTGAAGTTTGCCTGACTAAGGTTCAAATCTTGCCTCTGCCATTAGTAGTTATGTAACTTAGAGTGAGTGAGTTTAACTTTGAATGCCAGTTTCTCTTCTTTATAAAGAGATATGAAAATATTCTTTAAGGGCTAGTGTAACAAGATAAGAAGATAAAGCATGTGAAATGTAAGTGGGTTGTAGACCATCTGTAAATAGAAGGTACTAATGTTTAGGTTATAAATTTCTAATTTTTCTCTAATTCACTTACTATCACCATCGTGATGATTCTACACAGCCCCTACATGCTTCTAACCCATGCATTTGATGAATTAGATCTCGTTATTCAGAAAATGTACAAAAGCAGGCTCAAACTATTTTTGCCAGCCTTATTCTTTTTTTAAATAAATTATGCTATATGATCAACATAAAGTTATTTATTCAAATGGAATTCTCCAAAACGCCTTGCTTTGTAAGACGTCCATTGAAAGTATTGTCCCATAGACTTTTGCACCTTCTAATAATTTATTTTAACTTAATAGCTTGGCTGTTAGAATCTTTATTCAATGGTGATTGGTATCCTAAATTCACAAGACGTCCCATGACATTACCATTCTTTTGGAAAACAAGATTTAAGCATCAGTTAGATGCATATAAATATAAAAATGTACATTTTAAAGTGTTTAAAGGGTTTGCATTTACTTTAGAGATATTTGCTGTAAGGAGAAAGCAAGGAAAGGCCGCAGAAGGGAGCAGTACCTCAATAATTCTTCTTTACATTTTCAAATGAATTTTGCCTTCACCACTTCTTATTCGATCAAAACTATTGTGTATTTATCAAAATTGGAATTAAAATGGATGAGTTTTATTAAAATAAAATAGATTAAATTAATTTAAGTGCTAAAATTATTTTACAAATTTAATTAAGATTTCAAGGAGCCAAGTTTGGGATCATTTATTAAAACACCTTTAAGAAGATGTGTGGCTTGTCTCTTGCATTGTAGAGACATATAAATTGATATTCTAACTAAGGTTAAGAGCTAAATGGAAGTAGCAATCATAATGGACTGTTCGTCGTCTATGAGCTATAGATTTAAACCACATATTTTTAACTTTAAATAATTAAAAAATAGTTATTCTTGTTTAGAGAATTTTATAGTTGAATTTATTGTGCATATGGAACAAATTTTAAATGAGTGAGAATTGAACTGATCTATTCTAATCCATGTTTTGCCTCTATTTTCTTTGGAATTTTTTTTTTTTCCTGATTCATTTTGAGTCAACTGTTTTGCTTCAGGGATTTGAATTCTTGATCTTTAGGCTTTTGATATTGAAGACTTTTAGTTTTGCTATTTCCCTTGGCAACTAGCTTTAATTGCATAAATAAGAGTTCTTTCTGTGATCATAAACTGAAAGGGCTGTTTGTAGTTTGCTCTTTAAAACATTCCCTCTCATCTATGATCTCTCATGTTCTTTTATGTTAGAAAAGCAGAAATTAACCACTGCTATACAGGATGTCCCTCCAATTTAAAGCTCTAAGTAGATTTTTTTTTTCTCCTGTGAGGTGGTTTCTGTTACTTGACTCAGTAACAAATCATAACATTTGTATACCGTCTCAACATTTATAAATCACTTTCATATTCTTATTTGAACTTTATTATATGCCTATGAAATAGTAGAATCACTTATTGAATCCCTGACATGTAATAAGTTCTTAAATATTGACTGAAAAAATGTACATATAATGTCTTATTTTTTAAAATAGGTATTCAAAGCACTGAGAAGTTAAAATGATTGTATAGGTCACTGGGTAGAGTTTGGACTCATATTCAACTTTTCTAGAAATCAGGGCTAGGTTCTTTCTACCACATGATACCACACTGATCATATTTGTAGCTTTAGTTTTTGTTATTGTGGGTGTTTTTAAAGTGTGGCAAATGTTTAGATGTCATTAGAATGTCCTAAGTTTGCTGCTTTTTTCATCTTTTGTCTTTTCTAAATCTAATCAGAAGCTTTTGTTTTATAGGTGGACACATCGTCATACAAATTTGCTTTTAATATCAGCAGATTCAGAAACATAGCTTGGGATCTTTGAAAATTTTAAGCTTTGTAGTTTAATGTATGTCTATTTATTGCTTTGATAAAAATAACCACAGTGTATAATATTTAATCAAATGTTCACCATTACTATAGACATATATATCATTTTCTTAATAGCAAATATTGAAAATATTAGCAGCAAATGCTTATTTATACCTCACTTTTTATATGAAATTCAGACTGTATGAATAAAATGAGAGCTTTTACTTTCTCAGGCAAATGTTTTCAATATGGCCACAGAGAAATCAGTCACCATGACTGTAAGATTTATTGCTCATTTATTCATTTATTAAATTACTGTCTAACAATACAATAGTTATTCCTACTTCCAGGCCCAGAGACATGGTGTGACTTTTCATTTTGAATTGCTAAATAAAATTATAAATTTGTGTATTCATTGTCCTATTTGAAACAACTGATTTTTATGTTTCCTTGGTTGTCGAAGTTAATTTTTTGGATATTGATTGTATCAATCTTGTTACATGAGCTCTCAAGGATGGAGTCATAGATTTATTTGCATAGGTGCATTCTATTTATTGCTAAAAGGAACCCTCCCAAATTAAGTTTGAGGTTTGATTATATTAGCTATTTATCTTTGCTCTGGTCAAAAAATCTTTCTATTAAAACAATGCTTTTAGAAATAAGAGACTTACATTTTCCACATTGCTTTTTTTAAATTAAATTTATTGGGGTGACATTGGTTAATAAAATTTTATAGGTTTAAAATGTACAATTAAACAATATGTCATATGTTTCCATTACTTAATACTTCTAATCTCCTTAATATTCTTATAGTCCTGTGAGGTACTTAAAATCCTGAGAGGTACTTAAGGAAAGTATTGGAAACTTTTGAGCTAAAATTAATTCACTAGAATGAGATATACAGTAACACATTATAACTCTTATAAACACTGAGAGAATAATTGATTGAAAGAGTAAATGCAGTGTTGAATTTTACTATTGAGCATGAATATTTGTGAACTAGTGTTAGATTAATTTGTGTATACTAGAGTATACCAGCTCAAAGATTAGGTTTATTCTGAATCAATTGCTATCATGTCACATACCATTTCTAATCTTAGTTTTCTTCTTTGTAAACTAAGGATGTTGAAGTAGATGATCTAGATTATTCCTGGTATGTAGTCTTCCATTTTGAATTTCACAAAATATTGTCTCTTATCTTTCTGGTCACAATTGTGATCATTTAAATCTACAAAGGTCTTTATGACAATTACTTCAGAAATTTCAAAAACATTTGAAAAATGTGCTAAGTATGTTAGACTTCAAATCTATCCTAGTTTTTTCCCTATTTTTTTAAAGAACAACAGCAATAATGACAACAAAACTTTCAAACCAGAATGGCTACATTTACCAATCCTGAAAGTGGGATTATAATTTTTCTGTTATATATAGTTAATGATAGATTTAAATGTCACTAAGAGCCCAGTTCTGCTTAGAGCTAGTGACCGTTTTAGTAGAATTTATAGAGAAAGAAAACAAACTATCCTAAACCCAGCAGTGATGTCTGGCCCTTAAATAAAGACTTTGTCATCTTAAATATAAAATACTTCTCATTTCTGCCCTTATCCAGTGCCCTTCTGTTAGTTACCTATTCTGGTATATTAACTTTTTTATTTGACTAATGAGAAAATTGAGATCGAAATAAGAATGTAAAGAGATTTGTGTGGATATCATTATGAATAAAAGAGGCTAGTAGTTTGTACTTTTAAAAATTATTTCAAGAAAGCAGTATCTCCACAATGCTTAAAATAAGGTGGTTGGGGACATGGGACGAGTCAGTGTAGTTACATAGTCTTCTGTTATCAGCCAAGCCCAAATGAAGCTGTATCTAGATGAGGAAAACTATAGAAGACATTGACTTCTCCTTGACTCCCAACAAGTGCCTTCTTAATGACTGTAGAGAAATAAAGGTGCTAAGTCATTTCTTCTATAGACTTATAATCTTTAATATTTGTGTCACAATTAACTATAATAAGTAGAATCCTTGTAATATTCTTACTTTATGAAGTGTCATTTACAATGTATAACTAGATAAAGAAATATTTAGATTGATTAGAGCAAATTTCCAAAACATCTGAAAGTTTTATTAATCCTAAGTATTATTCTATAATCATATTATACTAGATTTATGGTTTTGTCAGCAAGTGTAGACTTATGTATCTATATCATTTCATGAATAACTACAATAAGTCCTCACTTAGCATTGTCGATAAGTTCGTCAACTTTAAGCAAAATGATGTATGACAAAACCACTTTTTACCACAGGCAAATTGATATAAACAAGGATTAAGTTCCTCTGGCATCTTATAATGAAATGACATTGTTATAATGAAATGATATTGAATGAAATACTGTGATTCGAAGACCTGCTGCATTTATATTTAACAGTGACAAAATTCTATGCCAAACCATCTTTGCCTATATGTATCTATTATTTGTTCCCAACCTGTACAATACGACAGATGGTCTGCCATTCTCATGCTACACACTGACCTGGCTTTTTTGCTCAGATTTCAAGAAGCAGTTCCAGTGTCCATTCTCTGCCGCAAATCTTTGAGTGCCCCTCATACCCATTCTGCTGTGTGGATCAGGTCCTCTATCTGTAATCACCTCTATCAGAACACAACATGACATCAATATTGATCAAACGCTATAATTTGTCTTCTTCTTCCAGTAGACTCCGAATTCTGAGGGCAGAACTTTACCTCATCTGTCTTTGTATTGTGTGTATCATGGTGGTCAACAGAACAGGAAGTGGTCTAGAGTCACGATCCTAAGCTTTCTTTTTGGGTTGTGCCTCAAATATCAACTTTTTTGAAGCTATGCAGTTATTGAAATAGTATTGAGCTGAGCATTTTTGTTATTATTTTGTAGAAAATTGAAAGCAGTTTGTCTAGAATATGTGGGAATTTCACTCTTTCTCTCAAATTCTTCCCCAAGAAGGACTTACTAGTTCCTAAGCTCTGTAAAAGCAGAGGCAGAGTCTTGTTTATCTGTGTAGACTTTGCAGTGCTCTGAACATAGCTGATGAATATTTTCTTGAGTAAATGTTTATTACTCATGTCAGACTGAAAGTCCTATTAATATCACAAGTACAATTGTTCTTCCTGTCACAAAGTAGATTGTGAGAATGCCCTTTTTGTGGTTATAAGAGGTGAATATATTTTTTTTATATAAACACCTATCTCAACTATATCTGTTAGAGAAGGTTTATTAGTTTACAGAAAAACAAAAACAAAAACAAAACAAAACAAAACACTTTGCCCAGGGTTAGAAACTAGAACTCCAGGGTATGGTGTCAAGTGGGAAGATAAGCGACAAATGAGACTGCTCTGTAAAAGAAGGGGAAGGAGTGAGGTGAGAGGAGCGAGGAGATTGGAGGGCCAGGTGCTCTGAGGGATGAAATCAGAGGGAAACCATACAGACTTCTTAGGTATAGGAAAATCCTTTTTATGACTGTAATCTGTTGGCCTTACCTCAGTATAGAAACCTTTCTTGTCACCTTCAAATCTCCAGTTGAAACTGACTGAATTCGTGAATAACTTGGGTGAATGTTTTGTATTTTGTTTTACTTTGATCTTCAGAATTGAAAAGATTGTGTTTTACATCAGGACCAAAAGATCTGACGAGCGAGATCAGGTATCAGGAGACAGATGTGGCCACAATACCAGTATACAGGCATCTTGGGAAGAGCAATCCTGAAATATTTTTGCCTAAATCTGATGGCAGGGAGGGTCTCATAATAACCAGAAAAAAGTAGCATTTACTAAGTACTACTTTAGGAGTATTGCTAATTGTAGTTTCTTATTTTCTTGATATACTTGAGCCTCTTAAAGATAGAATCATGCTTTATACCTTTTTTTGTTTCTTCTTCTTTCATCTCTAAAACACAGACAAGGGATTTATAGGATGAAGTTTACAGTTGGTCAGTTGGAATGAAGAAAATGAATAAACTAATGAATTTAAACTACTTCCTTACCTTTTAGAGCCAATAAATGATCATATTTACCCTGATACCAAGGTACTTTTTTGAAAATTGGGGCCGGAGGGCAACTTCTAAATAAGTTGTCAAATAAAATAGATTCTGGGAAACAATTGGACCAGTAATTTTCATATTTTATTATGCTTCAGAATTAGCTGGAGGGTTTATTAAAATAGATTTTGGGGGCTTCACACAGTTTCTGGTTCAGTAGATCTGGGGTGAGGCCTGAGACTTTTGCATTTCTAACAAGTTTCCAGGAAATGCTGATGCTGCTGATATAGAAACCACAGTTTGTGATCCACCAATCCAGGTGATATATAAAACCATAGAGTGCCCTTCACAGAAAATGTAGCAGGAACACTTTGTATTTGAAATGCCTAAAATATCCTTTACTGCCCTGTAGCATAACAAAGCAGAAGGTACTCATCTCGTATATCCTTAGTTCTGCCACCCACTCAGTGTGCCCTTAGGTAAACCACGAAATCTACTTGTACTTAAGCTTCTTCTTATGGGGGGTGGGGGGGGGGTGCATGATGACTTTCATATTCTGTAAACTCTTTCCTGTTTTTCTAGAATAACAACTCTCTGACCACAGAATTGAAAGTACTTAAGCCTTTTACAAAGCATGTAACTAAGCTCTAGTGACTCAGTAACATTTTCTCTCTGAGCTTTTGTTACAATATTCTATCATCTGCAGACTTTGGGAAAGTAACACTAATATTGAGTGTAACTAAAACTAGAAACTGACCTTGATGAATCTTTTTTTTTTTAAATTAAATTTATTGGCGTGATATTGGTTAATAAAGTCATATAGGTTGCAAGTGTGCAATTCTATAAATACATCATATGTATATTGCATTGTGTTCACCACCCAAAGTTAAATTCCTTTCGTCACTCCATATTGACCCCTTTACCCTTACCCACATGCCTACCCCCACTTCCCTCCTGGAACCACTAAACTATTGCCTGTGTCTATGAGTTTGTCTTATTCATTTGTTGCTTTCAGCGTTATATTCCATATATGAGTGAAATTATATGGTTCTCGACGTTTTTTGTTTGACATATTTTGCTTAGTGTGATAAGCTCAGGATCCATCCATGTTGGCACAGATGTTGTCACAGATGGCAGTATTTCATTTTTCCTTATGGCTGAGTAATATTCCATCGTATGTATGTACCACATCTTTTTTATTCAAGCATCTATCAAGGGTACTTTGGTTGTTTCTATGTCTCGGCCACCATGAACAATGTGGCAATGAACATGAGGGTTTTTATGCTTTCTGTAGTAGAAAGATATTGATTGTGCCTGATTTAGACTAGGGTTCAGTCTCTTTCCTTTCACAACACTTTGGGGTAGGCTGCACAGGAGAATGGAGCAGTTGGCTTTTCTCTCTGTAGTCAAAGGAATGCCTTAGCTCTTGGGGCCTATGCATTAGCTGGATAGAACAGTCATCCAAAACGAATGAAATAATTTTCCCTTTCCCCAAGGTCTCAAAGAAAGAGCATTTTAAACTCAGTATCTTTTTTTCTTATAAAACAAGATTCATGTTTTAAATTCAACGATGTGAGATGAAGATATTTTTATTGTGTTTCTCAAAAAGATTCATATTCTTTAGATTCAGAATGCCTTTTGGGGACTCTGTATATGCAGTGGCTGATTTATGAATTTATAATAGATACATAATTTGAAGGCATAAGCAAGGTTTAAACATTAATTTTGAGCTTCTCTGTATGACGGTATGTATACAATTTAGTTAATTGTGAACATTTTAGGTTTATTTTCTTACTGTTAGTCTAGATGCTTGCTCGTTTTCTGATGGTGGACATTGACTGATAGTGTCTAGACAAAATTGATTATATTTCTCCCTCTATTGCTTGGTGTGGGAGGCAGCATTGAAAGGAATTGGGTTCCAAATTTGGCATCCTGTGTCTGAACTGCCATATGCCTTGCAGAAGAAACGTGTGTGTAGCATCACGGAATCACATCGATGTTGGGGAGCTCTAATTTTTATGTTTCTGCTCTGCATCCTCATAAGTTCTATGTATTGGACTGACATTTGGATCACCATAGGCTGGAGAAAATGATGCACACAGAAACAGAAACAAAATTTTAACAAAAATCATGGTACTCTTTGAACAATCACCTACTTTTAGAAATGAATTACCTTTCTTTGATATTATGACAAAGGAGTATTTATGAGTAGGATGACCATAGATGCCATTTTGCTTGGGGTAGTCTTGGTATGTGCTTATTTTCTTGACAAACTTATTAATAATGCTGTCTTTTGATCCAAAGTGCTTTGGTTTGGATGGCAAACACGATCAGCTTATTTATTAGCAAGTGCCAACCATATTCTTGGCACAACCACATACTTTTTGGTATGTATATTAAAGAAAGTTGTAAACATCTTCTAATTTCTTGTATGCTTATAGTTTCTAAAACATTGGGACAGCAATAGGCATTTACTTCAGCAAATAATTAGCCTCTAATTCAAAGAGGGTTCCCAATAGACACACTGAAGATATAATGGCCATGAAACACAAGATATGACATCTAGGTGACAACAATCCAAATAGCAATCCAAATAGTAATGACTGGAAATTTATGACTGATTATTAATTATATATCTGGAGAAAAATGACTCGACATCATATTAACTACATTTTGAATTATTAATATTACTGTCTATACTGCTGAATTATTCAGGAAAAAGAGAGGAATTATTATGGGTGATATTTATAGATAGGAGAATCCATTATGTAGAAGAAAGAGCAGAAAATTTCCCACTAAAAGGGGTCTTTCCTCTGCTGTTTATTATTTACTGATGTTTATTGTTACCTACTTCTGTTCATTATTTAAGTCATAGATGCAATCTCACAGTATTAATAAATCACAAGTTTTTCATAAAAATTATATTTTGACAAGTGCATTTCTGGTTTCGGAAAATAAAATATTTAACAACAGCTTTGCTCTTCATACTGTCTCAAGCCCTAGAATATATAAAGAAATAATTTAAAGTTCAGTAAAAAAAAACAACACACAAGACAATTATACACATGTAGATTCACAATGAACAAGATATGATTATGGTGCAGAAGGTATGACTTATAAAATTGTAAAGGCATTTAAGATGTGACAACTAGAATGCGCCTGCTATTTGGGCCTCCAAATAATGTACGCAATGCCTGTGTTCAGTGCTTATGTGCAAATGTCAACCCTTTAGAAGCTCATGCCAATACTTGAACAAACTGCTGCCACATTTGCAGTGCAATTAAACAAATGGCCCAATAAAGAGCCTCTTTTTATTTATGAGTCTGTTATTCAGACACAGAGGCCATTTTACTCTGCATAGAATCAAGTTGCTTTCTGGAGATTCTGGGCACAGAAACACAGAGGGAAACAGAGATTGAAATAACTCACGCTCAGAGAACATTAGAAGAAATTGTGATCGATGGACTGATATTAAATATCACCATTTTGAAATATCCAAATAGCTACCAATTTTATAATTGTCTTTCTTCAGGCTAAATATTTCATTAGAAAACAAGTAGGTACATTCTGGGAATTTTTAAAACCCATTTTCCCCTCTGGAAGATATTAAAACATTGAGGAGTATGGAACTATGGGAGTATTTGCCCTCCATGTTTCTGGCAGGGTGACAGTAGCTAAACTTGACCAGACAAAGAACTTGGCATCAGCGGAGTGGCAGTCTCTAGTTTCTTTACCTTGTCTTCCTAAAAGTAGTTTTCTTTTTTCCATTTACCCAGACCAGAGTAGCAAGTAACACTTTTCACACATGCACGTGTCATAAAAAGATACTAAAATTGTGTTTGCTTGAAACATTCCGGATATATTTGCTGAGGGAAGTATTCTCATTTATAGAATTTTAGGCAAGAAGGGGAACTAGAAAATATGCATTTTCTCACTGAAATTTTGAGGCTATGTTCACTGATTTCAGAACAGCCATAGAAGCCTATTACAAAGTTTTTTTTTTTTTTTTGGTCTGAACTCTCAAGAAATGTGAGATTGTAACACTGAAGGAAATGGAGAGCCAGAGAAGTTAGGCGAACTAAAGCTCTCACAGATGGGAGCAGAGTCAGAGCTAAGACTGGGCTCTCAACTCTTAAGCTAGCATAATTTCCTCTATGTAAGTACTTTCCATTGCTCAAATATACAAAAATTCTCAGTAGAAATATTTGCATGGGAACTAGATAAAGCTAATTTCCAGCTGTTTGAAAAGCTAATGTAACCCCACATAATACTCAAATGAACATTTTGTGAATGCGCCTGAATTATTAGAGATTCTTCTCCATCTGTTAAAATCCTATTAACCTATAAAGAACCAGCTTTGTATTCTCTACAGACAAAATTGATCTAAATGAAAACAAACATGAACGTGGTACGTAAACTCTGCAGAGACCAATTAAATCTATCTCTGGAGAATGAGGAAAAAAGCTGTTACTGAGAGGGCATGAATATTAGTTTATTAGGGCTGCCAGAACAAGGTATCACACACTGGGGGGATTAAACAACAGAAGTTTATTTTTGTACAGGTCTAGAGCCTAGATGTGTGAGATCAAAGTGTCTTCGGGCTTGATTTCTTCTAAGGTTTCTCTTCTTGGCTCACGAATGGCCACCTTCTTGCTATATGTTCACATGGTCATCCTTCCGTCTGTGTTGTCTGTCTCCTGATCTCTTCTTGTAATGATGTCAGTCATAGATTAACTATGCCCTGCTCACCAAAGACCTCAGTTTACCTTAATTCCCTTTTCAAAGGCCCTACTTCTAAACAGAGTCACATTCTGAGGTATTTGAGTAAAGACTTCAGCACATGAATTTAGGGGGACACAATTCAGCTCATGACAGCATGCATGGGTTAGAAGTCCTACTTCATGCGATCTCTGGGCTGCTTAAGTGCACTGCGCGCTTGGGAATGTTCGGGGCAAACTTCATATAGTTCCTAATTGTACTAATAACAGGTTGAGTTCTGAAGGCAGTTTCTATTTGAAGTTGAGCCCAGAGCCATGAAGCACTATGGGATGTTGGAAACATACAGGACTTGCCAATAGCAAAGGCAGCTCTTTCAACTGGTATTTATATGAACTTAGGTGAGTAATTTAACTGTGCCAAATCCTACTTTTCTTATCTGACAAATAGGGCTAACAACTATCTTATCAGTTATTTTTATAGACTATGACAATATTTGAAGTGATTAATATAGTGACAGACAGAGAGCAATATCCAAATATTAGTAAAAATAAGATTCTAGTCCTCCTTCTGCCACCTACTAACTGCATACCTGTATTCATTTCCTATGGCTGCTATGACAAATTACCAAATGCTTAGTGACTTAAAACAATACTACTTTATTGGTTCTGTAGGTCAGAAGCCTGACATGGTTCTCATCAGGCTGAAATCAGGTTGTCCATGGGCTGCCTTCCTTTCTGGAGGCTCTAATGGGAGAATATATTTTCTTGTCCTCTTGAGCTGCTGAAGGCTGCTTGCATTTCTTGGCTCATGGTTCCCTTCTTCCATCCTCAAAGCCAGCAATGGTGGGTCTAGTCAACATCTCTCTGACTCAGTTTCTGTTGTGTATGTATCTTTCTCTGACTTGAGCCAGGGAAGAGTTTCTGCTTTAAGGACATACCTGATTAGATTGGACCCACCTAGACACGCCAGGATAATTTCCTCATCTCAAGGTGCTCTACTTAATTGTATCTGTCAGGTCCCTTTCACCAAATAAGGTGACATACTCACAGGTTCACAATAATGAAGACCATTATTCTGTCTGCCACAGTATCCTTGAACATATTTTCTCTGAGACAATTCTTTAACAATAAAAGGAATTATTACTGTTATTGTATTTTCCTTGTGTTGTTTGTTGTAAAAGTTTAGTACAAGATACGAAACATGATAGATACTAAGATTAATGCTATTTTCTAAAATTCCTGAAAGTCACACTTATTGAGCTGGTTCTAAGATAAACTGATGATATAATTTGGGAGTACACCTAACTTTTTTCTTTTTTTTTGGTATATTACTTTTCCACCATGGCATGTTGAAGCCAGTCCTACTCAGTGCATGGGAAATAAGGAGCTGTCTAGTATGTATTATACTTTAATCTATTATATTCATACAATATAAAATAGTAGTTTAGAATTTAGGTTTACCAGCTAAAGATATCAGGATTTAACCCTTGCTTTGCTGAGTGACCTTGGGAAAGTTTTACCTTGTATATACCTCCATTTTCTCACCTGTTAAATGGTGGTAATATCTACCATATTATCTACTAATCCTCAATTTCAACCTTTAAGTTGAATTTGAGGATTAAACATAATGCATGAAATACATTTATTATAATGTCTAGTGCACATGAAGCATTAAATATTTATTAACTTTTGTGATATCATGTCTTCAGCTTTCCAGATGGCTGATATGAAGAAAATGAGAAAAAGAAATAATTTATATTGTTAGTAATTAGTGAAAATATGCTTTTCCTTTACTATATAAAGAGGCGAAGACATTTATAGGAAGCAAACATGGTGAGCAATTTGAAAATGTAAACAGTTTCCAGGTATCTCCGCTTTACCTCCCCACCAAAGATAGTTTCAGCTTTCTCTCTGTAATCAGTTTCTTTCTTTTATTGCTCATCAGAAGAAAGGTCAGTCATCTTTAGATTGGTTCTTTGAGCTTTTCTAATGCAGAATCTGGAGAAATTAGCAAATGGGAGGAGGAAGGGTGAGGAGATGTTATTTTGGGGTAGGGCAGGGAGGATTTTAGCAGAAATGTACCAGAAGAGCTATAGTAGGAGTAAAAAGGACAAAGATTTTTTAAAAAGTATTATTATAAGTTATGTATTCACTTTAAAATATTAAGAAATACAATTGAGAAGTGATTATTTTGAAATTAGGTTTTAGTTCTGAACCTATTTATTTCCTGTACAGAAAATTGTGATAGGTTAGGGTAATGGCACAGCAGATATTGAGAGAGGTTGAGAGGGAGAGAGAAAGGAAAAGAAAAGAAAAGAAAGGAAAGAGTGAAAGAGATCCTGAAAGAAGGAGTAAATTTGGATAGGGAAAGGGAGGGACAGGTAAGACAAACTGCTTATTTCAGACTTCTGACAGGTCACACCCTGCAGTGTGAGTTGGTTGTGTCCATACTCAATTACTCAGAGCTCACATTTAAGGTCATATTTTAGGCAAGGCAAGACCACAGATCAATTTGCTAACCTCAGATTTTAAAGTTGTAACTACTGGGTTATTTTGGGTCCCATGGAAACAAATAACTGCCTTAACTAACCAGACATTTTTTAAGCTGGTGGTTTTGGCTCTGTAGTCACAACTAGAATTGAGGAGGGATCAAAACCAAGCTTTGACTGTGAGACTGAGTGAATGCAGATGTGTCATTTATAAGAAGTGACATTTTCAGTTTGGACAAGGATCACAGATTATATGCTCCCAAATTTCGAATTTTGGCTTTGTCATTGGGCTACAATCCTAGTCCTGATTCGTTGTTCCTTCCCCCTTCCCCCCCCCCCAACTGTTTTCTGGAAATGTCAGTTTTCATCCAGAGATTGAACATGTCCAGGTAGCTGATGTCAGATGTTTTTTATTTATGAAACAGATCCTGGTTTGATTTTTTAAAAGTCCCTAATCATACCATCAGAAGCTCATCAATATAGAAGGTACAAGTCGTAATAACTAAAAATCAGGTGAACTACAATTTTTCACTTCAATTTCATGCAACTACTGCAAACAATACCAAGGTTTTAAGATCCTGTCCTTTGGGCCATTGAAATCAAAATCAAAACAAGGCATGACTCCTATAGTTAAATGATGATCTGGTTCATGAGACTGACAAAAACATAAATCACCACAGTACAAGTTAAAGAGTGATCGTTATAAGCCGAGTAATGTGTGAAAACAAAGAAGGATAAGGGAAAAGGTCAGTAGTTCACTGAAAAGGAGATATTTAAGCTGAAACTTTAAGATTAGGTAGTATTTATTTTTCTTACTGTGTATAGTTTATTTTTCTTATCCTAAAAGTTACACATGTGTAGGTTATTTGGCAGACCAAAACTAGTGCTCCATAACCCAGTAAAAACAACACAAGCATTTAATCTTTTTTTTCTTTTTATTCATAGTTCTTACATATTTTACACATCTCATGGTTGAAATTTATCTATATAATTTATTTTCCACTTATCTTTTTAAAAAATATCATAAGCACTTTCCCATGTTTTTAAAACTTTGTCAGTAATAATGCAATGTCTATATAATGTATTTGCCTATAGTATAATTTTTAAAAATCCTTTATAATTGGAAATGTAAGTGGTTTCTTCTTTTGTTTTTTTTTCTGTTTGCTTTTTTTTATTGTTGTGATATACTTAACTATGCTATTAATATCTTTGATCTTACAGTTTTGCTGCATTTTTTATTTCCTTAAAATCATTTTCTAGAAATGGACTCTTAAATGTAAATGCTTGAAGGTATAATACAGCAGATACAGCAACAGTATTCCAGGCACAAGTAGCAGCATAATCACAGGCAGGCGATTTCCCCAATTGTAAAAAATAACTGCATGAAAGTAAACCTCATCTGGAAAGCAGACTGTGAACATAGAGGTCATTTTCCACATAGAACCTATGTTAATTAGTGAATATAGCATTCTCTGCATAGGAAAAAAAAATAAAACAGAAGTCTGAAAGCATGTTTTTAAAAATTTAAAGTTAATTTCAAGTATATACAGTGCATTGGTTAGACAGTTATATAGTTTGTAAAATGATCTCTCTAATTGCTCGTTCTCTTGCAAACATGTTTTAAGCTATAAACGACATCGTGAATCCCTGAATATAGTATTATGCAGAGATAAAATGTCTCTAAATGGGAGAAAGAGGAAATTTACAGTTAGTCTATGTGGGCAGATACATGAAAATTATAAGTAAAAAGTGATCTTAAGATGGGATGGAGAATCTGTTAGTTGCATAACTTGCTAATGGAGAGAATCCAGATAGTTAAACACAGAATATTTAGGGGTCCTGATTCAAAAATCACAAGAACAAAGAGTGAATGAGGAAGTTACTGAACAAATAAAATTCACACAGAGAATCTAAAAAGGATCTTATTTTCCTAGGAATGAAATAGCAGGAAGAGGAGATATGGATGACAACCCAAGAATGGGCCTTGAGGTCATTCTTTTGGTGAAAATAGCGGGATCACTGGAACAATCTTAGGGAGAATTTCTAGAGACTTTTATAAGGAGCTTGGCTGTTGGGGACATAAAACCACTTCAAATCTTATAGGGGTATCTCTTCCCAGGTCAGGAAATACCATGAGCACCAATCCATCCCACAAAAATGGAGAATTGAGAGTCCTTACCTACCAGCTGCTGATGGCCATGAGAGAAAAAACACCAGGCCAGGCTTTATTCTTTAGGGAAAAATGGGTGACAACAGCAAAGAGAAACACATGCACCAACACACCAGCAGTTTCATATACAGCCTCATTTTGTTTGCTTCAGTGATTTAGAAACAAAACAAAACAAAACAAACAAAATCACCAAGCTCCAGATCCTCATTCTCCTGAACTAAAGCCACTCTTTCTTATAGGGAAACCTACATATTATCTAGGTAGAGCTGGTCTCTCTAGCTGGAAGGGTTGAGCAATTACAGTACTCAACCTATTGATCACAGCAAATGGTTTAAAAATGGATCTAATATCTACATTAGGATGATCAAGGTCTGTGGGTTTTTTCTCAGCAGAAAATTTCACCAAAAACTTTCTCTTTTCCTGGGCTGACCAGTTGCTCCTTTTTTTCCTGTTTTATGGATAGAGAGACAGCATCTTATTGTACTTTACACTCCCTGGATCTATCCATGCCTGAAGCCTTTATCCCAACCTTCCCAATCATGCTTAAGCCAGATTGCATAGTTTCTGTCAGCAACAACTGAAAATACACTGACTAATACACATCATGTATTTCTTATGTGCCCTAGAAATGAGTTTGTTAAAGAGGCAATATTTATTTGGAAGACTCTAGTGAAGGAAGAAAGTAAAATACATCCCACTCCCTCTTGAGATACTAAGCTCGAGTTCCTGAGAATCCCCATGATAGATGACCTTGCCTAGACAAGTTCAGGGACATCGAGAAATGAAAACAAGATTAGACAGTCGAATACACTTGTGAGTATTTATTAAGTTCACAAAAATCAAACAAACTAAACATCAAGTGAACAAAGTGTTATTGATTTCTAAAGTAAGCTTTAGTGAGGGTGAGGAAGGAGCCTACAGGTGTGGTAGCAGGAGGATCTGTTAGACCCTGAAGAGAACAGGGAGGAAGCAAGGCTTCAAGACAAACCATATGCTCCCCATCACACCACTGAAAGTTGTTCAACTCATACTATGACCCTTGCCGGTGGAAGAGCAGCCATTTCTAGAGAAAAGACAAGATACATGACAGTTTTCTTAAGGGTGAAGAAGAAAATGGGTTGACCTTGAATGAGAAAAGTTTCTTCCTGGAATACAACTTTAGTTCAGGTGGGAGCAAAAGCCCTTTGAGGAGGATATGAATTGGGGATATGAGAAGAGGAACATCACCTCCAAACTAGATCTAAAAAGGCAGTATGATAATGGGCTGAACTGGACCAGCTCCTTCACTATGGGAAGAAGTCAGCTGAATTTCTGGACTTCTATGATTCGAGAAGCAGATGAGCCAGTCCATGCAGCAGAAATAAAAAGGATGGGGCTGGCTAGGGAGTTCTGACAGAGGAAGAGGAAAAAGAACTTAAAAACTTGGCTGTGATAAATTTGGAACTAGAGAAAACAGCTGAGTTCATTGGTAACCTAAGGGGCTGATAGTCGTTGTAACGAAGGGCAGTGTTAAGAAGCAGCCCTCATAGTATCTATTTTCCACCACGACATGAAAGACACCATTTATTTACCTCAAGGCCAGAATAGAATTTACTATTCATTAAGCGTTTTATGCAATTGGAATTGTCTTTAATTTTTGCTAGAATGCTATTGAAAATAAGAATACCATGACTTGTAGCATTCTTTCTAACAAAATAGACATAATATCATGCTTATGACAATGACTGTGTTACCATCCTTGAAAAAATGGTTGTCTCAGTTTAAAATAATGAAAGATTTATCTGAGGAAAAAAGTAAGTTTTAGTATAATTTAGATTTTATGATTTTGAACCACTGATGCCTAATTCCACGATCTCCAATGGTGCTGAGTAATCAAATGCTTGAGATGAAAAAAGCTTCAGATAACTTGGTAGTTATTTCCCTATGCCTTTCCCAACACCCAGGTTAAAAAATTTTCACTCTTCCTTTGAAAACTTCAGGCTATAGCAAAATTACCATCCTCTCTAGGCAGGATTCATCCTTGGCACCTCTTCGCAAGCTCTTTCTTTCTTTGAGCAAGGTACATTGCCGAAGTCCTATCCTTGTTCTGAAATCACTGAAGTCGTCATTTAGTAGTTTATCCACAGGCTACTGGGAGGAGTAGCTTCTTGGGATGCTGCCTTAGGCAACAGAAATTAATATATGTATCTCCTTCCCCCACGCCTTAGATGCATTTCTGCTCAAATTAAATGAGAGCTGCCCATTAATGGAGCCTGAGACATTGGAATAGCCAAGGCTATTTCAAGACAATATTTTTTCTGGATATAAAAATAACACGATGATTACAAAGACTTTGGTATTCAGGTGCACAAGTTGGCCTCAGTTCTTTATACCTTTTTAGTTAAACAAATATTATAAAGTTGGAGGTGAGATGCTTCATTAGAAACTCAGTTTCATCCCTTCTGCAGGAGCTATACAAATTAGCCAGGTGTTTCAGTCGAAGCTCTTATAATTCTAAGAACATTGGAGAACCCAGGCTCCTGCACAGTAGTGTAAAGGTATATCCCTTTGTAAGGTAGTAGAAAATTAACAATTTAGAGATACTTCCCACTCTACAAGATTCATAGATTCTTCAGAAAATAGATATTTGATGTCTTTGATATAGATTTCTGATTCTATCTCTTTGATCCTGAAAAAAAGATTTTCATGCTTTGATATATACAAGTACCACTTTAGGGAGCTTGTTAAAATGCAGATTTCTGAGCTCTACTTCCCATATATTTTGGTTTAGTAGGTTTGGAGTGGGTCCAGGATTTAAATTTTAAACAAGTGTCCCAGATGACACTACTGAGTATTCCATGGGCTATATTTTGAGAAACATTGCCATAGGGAATACAGTGCTCGACTGTTTCTGGATAGCCTGGAGATTCCTACAACCCCCAAGCTGTGTAGAGATGGGCTACGATGCTTTCCTATTAATGTGCTGTAATAGATTTTGACCAAGATGGTCCCAGGAGAAAGGGCTATTTACTTGTGGGTTCAGATTCTTCCCATCATGATTTACCCTTGACTCTCTAGAAAGAACTTGATTTGCAACATGAAAGTAACACCTGGGGGCTGGCAGTCCACAGTGTAGCTTAGTTTTAGGCAAAGCAGAATTCAAATACAGCAGTATGGTTTGTGTGGCTGCTGCCCATTACCTAAGTTGATGAGAAAAGTTCCAATCTGCTTTAATTGCTGTGATGTTTTATGGTCACGATCAGATCATTTATCAGCATCCTACAGTGGCCCAGCATAATTTCTGTTCCCCACTCTAAGTTGTGATTTTAATGGATCATTTCTGACTAAGGTGGTAGCTGGAGACAGGATATCGATTCACTGTTAATTTTGAGAAGATAACCACAGTAGTATATCTCTTGGCTTATTCATTCATTCATTCATTCATTCATTCGTTTGTTTGTTTGTTTGTTTTTATCATTTTCCTCAAGAAATCTGTATAAGTAGTGCTTTGACTGCTTTGTTCTCACATATTCTTTGATTGTATTCTTTTCTCCCATAAAAGCTTTCATTTGGTGCTCTGGTTGATTTGGTGCATAATGTTTACTATTAACTGGGAATTAGGGTAATGAAGCTAAGCTAGCAAACTAGAGTCCTACTTTTTTTTTTTTTTTAAAAAGTTAGTATGGATGTGAAATGTCCCAAGTCGTCATAGAAAAATAGTTTGGAAAAGATTGTGTAGATCATTGAATCTCAGTTTGTCTATTTCTATTTTTTCTCAAGGTCCAATTGAATATGTTGGCTGAAAAAACTAGAGACGTAAATTTTAAATTCAAGTTTTAATTTATTTGGCTGGATGTCCCTTCTCCTGAGAGAAATGGAGGACAGCACATTACTAATTTGGCTGTGGTAGCTGAGTTTATTATATGTTTATACTGCTGACTTAAATGCTTTATACAGAGAAAATGTAGCAACAGACAAGTGTTGCTCTTTAATCTAGAAAATATGCCCTGTTTTTAGCTTGGCACTAAAACCAAACAGGAGGCATCAGTTTATGTAGTAGATGAAGCCTGGAAAATGTGTTTGTACATTGAATTTTTATTAAAAAAATAATGTATTGAATTTTCTAAATGTAAATAATTTTTAAGAAGAATTCTGTAATGATTGTTTTTAAGGTAGAGCTAGCAATTCTTTCTATAAGTTCAATCCTAATGTCTCAATTTAAAAACAGTACAGTATATCAGGAGCCAGGAGAATGTAATCCCATTGCTATAGAATTATTTTGCTATAGAATTAAGAAGATTGTATTAGGTGATTTCTAAGGACACATTTACATCGAAAATTCAGGATTCTAATTTCAATTTTTTGGTGACTGGATTTGTACAAAATAAAGGAGGATTTAAATGCAGAGATGTAAAAATATTCTAAAGCTGCATCTTCCAGTGCGGCAGCCACTAGCTACACGTAGCGACTGAGCTCTCGAAATATGTTTGATCCAAACTGAGGTGCGTGTGAGCATAAAGTACACACTAGATTCTAAAGTCTTAGTAAAACAATTGTGAAACATCTCACAAATTAATACTTTTTATATTGACTACATGCTGCAACAATAATATCATAAACATAGTGGGTTGAATAGAACATTAAAACCAATTCTGTTTCTTTTTTACTTTAAAGGTAAGCCTTTTAACTTCAGTAATTTAAATGTAGGCAATGAATAATCATTTAATAATTTAAAAGAGAAAATTTTAACTTTCATATATGCATGAGGTAGCTCTACTCCGAAAGGATAGCATATCCTACAGAGGAACCGTCCTGAAGAGCAAAGAGTCCTCCATCATGGGTGTCATTCAAGGCAAGCCTTGATGATGTAGAAGAAATTCTTTGGAAAAGATGAAAACATGATTCCTAACATAAGTTCACAGAACACTAGTACTGCATGGTGCTTACCATAGCCCAGTGAGCCTGGCAACGTGGTGCTACTAAACCTCTCGGACCGATGAATACAATTCATCAGCATAATGAAGTTCACAGAATTCATGCAATAATGAAATCTGCGTTTCTTGCAGTAATCTATTGTTTCCCAAATTCAAATAAAACTTTTTTTCCTTTTCTTTTCTTTCTTTCTTTTCTTTTTTTTTTTAGTGCTAACTAATAGTACTCTATAGACTCAAAAAAGTTACTTTGGGAAATGCTGGTGGATTAGATAATCACCAAGTCCTAATTTGCCCCTCTCCCCAAAGAAATATATAAGCAAGGGGTCAAGTGATGGCAGGAGTGGGGAAGAGTGGGGACCAGTATGTGTGAGAGAGATAAAGGAGAGGTGCGAGGATGCCGAAAATATATCTGTCCTTTTTGAAACGTGCTATGTTATGGGTTAAATAGGTTACTATGGACTAGTGGGAAAACCTAAATATGATTTATAACTTTGTTTTCCAGAGATATTGCATTCAGCATTCCAAAAACCAATTTAAAAACAAATATTAGACACATAAATTATATAGATTGACTCAGAAGCTCAGGAAATAGAAGTAATCAATATCCTGTATTTGTTTCAGTGTCCTACCTTGCTTTTCGCAATAAGCCTTTTGCTTCCCCAAGCAGTGAGAAGATGAAGAGGATGACAGGACCAAAGTTTTTATGACACTGTTTATAGATCTCATAAATCATAAAGGAACAGCAAGAAGGTATCATCAAGCAGTTCCCTAGGTTACTAAACAGTGAGATTTTGATTCTTAAAAATACTTTTATAGAATAAATAAATCAATTTTAATTTTACTGATTGATTAGTTTTAGAAAATGCACTTAGTCATGTAACTACCACAACACTCATGATACAGGCTATTTATATCACCTTAGAAAGTTTCCTTGAGCCTCTCTGTGGTCTATCCCACTTGTTACCTTCAGATTCTGGTGACTACAGATTTGTTTTTACTATTGTTTTCTTTTTCTAGAATTTTGTACAGATGGAATATTATCATTTGCAGTATCTGTTGTCTGGCTTCTTTTATTTAGCATAATGCTTTGATAATCATTCAATACTTCGCCTTTTTTTTTATTGTTTAATAGTATTTCATGGTGAAGTTACACCATAATTTGTTTGTTCATTCACTCACTGATGGAAAGTTGAGTTGCTGCCAGTTTTTTGGCAATTATAAATCAAGCTACTATAAATGTTAGCAGACAAGTCTTTATGTGAACATAGATTTTCATTTGTCTTAGGACATACTTAGGAACAGCGTTGCTGAGTTGTATGTTAAATATATGTTTAACTTTATAATTAAATGCCAGATTGTTTTACAAAACGACTGTATAATTTTTCTTACTGCCAATGTATGAGAGTTCCAGGATGTAGATATCCTCACTGACATGTGTATTATCAGTCTTTTTGAATTTTAGTCATTATACTGGGTGTGTACTCGTAGCACATTGTAGTTTAAATTTGCATTTCTCTAATATCTAATGATGCTGAGAACTTTTTATGTAATTATTTGCCATTCGTGTATCTTCTTTGCTGAATTATCTACTCAAAACTTTTGCCCAATATTTTAACCTTATTATGTTATTGAGTTCTAAGAGTTATATATGCTCTCTGGATATATATTCTTGATGAGATATATTTTTCCACATATTTTTCTCCCAGCCAGGCTTGCTGTTGCATTTGCTTAGCTTTTTATATGAAAAAATTTTAACTTTGCTTTTATTCATGCTTATTGTGTTCTAACAGATCCTTGCCTAATCCAAGATCATGAAGATTTTCTCCTATTTTCTTATGGAAGTTTTATAGCATTAGCTCTTATATTTAGGTCAATGATTCACTTAGAATTATTTTTTATATATGATGTGATGTATGGGTTGATGTTTGTTGTGCAGGTGGATATGAAATCGTTTCAGCATTATTTGTTGAAAAGAATAAAAGAATATTCATTTCCCATTGAATTTTCTTGGTGTTTTTTTTTTGTCAAAAATCAATAGAAAAAGAACACTTTCACTCATTATTAACAATCTAAATTACTTCCCTTTTCCATTTTCTTCATATCAGCCATCTGGAAAGCTGAAGACACAATGTGACAAAAGTATGGTTCTGCTTCTGGTCTTTCTATTCTGTTCCATAGATCTATATGTCTCTTCTTCCACCAACATGCTGTTTTGATTAGTGTAGTGTAATATAAAAATAGAACTAAATCTATGGGAATACAGAATTTGCTAATTGCAGCATAGAATATCAGGAAAGAATAGATTTGCATTGACATTTTCTTTTTTTACATTGTTCGCTCAGAATCTTCCAAATAGGTTATTAGCTCAGGACAATTGAATTCAACTTTACTCTGATTAAATTTGACCCAATGAACTGGCTACTTTCTTATTATTCTCAAAGTGGGCATAGGCTGTTTTCAATAAGAAAGCATGGTTGCTATTACACTTAGAACCCAAGATGTTGTGTTTATTTACATATATGTAAGTATTACACATTTTATTTAAAAGGGAGGTTCTGAATTATGGACTCCTTCCCTCAGTGCTGTGAGGTATATGAGTACGAATACAATATTTAGAAATGAAATCTTTTGAATCTTAAAAGAAAAGGAAAGCAACTATAAACGACAAGCATCGGTGGTGGTAGTGTGGTGATAAAAACCATTATTATTCAAGATCACACAGGTTCCCATCATTAAAATACTGTTTAAAAAAACACAACAGTTTATAACTTTCATTTGTGGAAAAGCCTAGCTAGTGCATGAGAGCAATCTTATGTTCTTCCGTGGTTATCAGTAAGGACTTAAGTCAGTGGTTCTAGGATTTTTTAACAGATCTGGATTTGTATGTATATGTCTAGGGAAGTTGCTGGTATAGGTGACTATGAATTTTACTTCCTTAGTATTTGACCCAAGATGACAACCGTTGATTTCATCATATCTTTAGGGATAAAAGAGACTGTGACTAGAGAAGATAGTAACATTTAAAAAGTAATTTTGCTCTGCTTTCATTTTCCAAACACTCTCCAAATGAACATTACTGAAAATTAATCACAGCTAAGTTACCTATTTGGTCCTTTAATATATATTTACCTAAATTTAGTGCAGTTTTAATTTTGCCTTTTTTTCTTACTTCCAAAGTGTTTATTTTTTTTCTTTCTTTTAAATCCTTCCCACTGTTCTCCTATTTCTTTTTTTCTTAAAGAATGATATATGTGGCTCTTTAAATTGCTTTTAATTACTACACTCACCATCATCTTTTGTCTCCATATTTTGGTTTCATGCTATTCCTTTTGCTTAGAATATTTTCACTTTTTTTTTTTCCTGAATAACTTCCATATATTCTTCAAGGTCAGCTCGGACACAATCAAATGAACTAACTTGTGTCAAGTTATATGTCCAGCTTATATATAGGTACTTGTTAATGAATGAAAGAAAGCACAACTGAACCAAGTCTTTTCTAAACTTTCTCCTTCCTGTGTCTTCATCCCCATGGATCAAGAACAAGAGCCATATCTCAGTCTATTAATATTCTGTGGATATCACTATGGGCTCCAGGGTCTGACTTTGCCGTTCTAGGTGAAACCCGGTTTCTACCCACTAAATAGCTGTACAAACTTATTTTTTCTTGTGACTCCATATCTTCATCACTACAATTGTAATCATAATACTATCTCTTGCCTAAGATTATTGTGAAGATTTGATGAGATAATACATAAAGTGCCTAAAATAGCACCTAACCATTCCAAAAATAGTAGTAATTACTATAAACTGGAGCTTATAATTTTGTATCACATTCACTGATTTGTCAACTCTCTATTAAAATTACAAGTATTTCATGTTATCACAAAAAAGATCATCCTAATGTGAGAGAATGTGAAAATTATGCTTTTATTATATTTGCTAAAATAGTTACACCAAGTTGTCCAAATACATTGGTGAATTAAAGCCTCCAACTTTTACAAATTTTTATACATATATCTATGCATTTATAAATACACACATGTGTAAAAGATATATATTTTCTTCTAAAATAAAGTGCCCAAATCTTGATATATGGGGGCATAATAAGGAAAAAGAATCATAAAGTTTTATTAGTTATAGACTGTATTTTCACAATATAAGAATCTTTTTTTTTTACACACATTTATTTGGGAAAAGAGAACTTTAATCACCCATTCTTTTCTGAATTCTCCTAAGTGAATTAATTTATCCAAAATATTAGAAGTCATATAACCAACTTAATGATAAAGAGGCTGATTTTTCTTACTATGTCTGGCACAGGGACTTGGCTGCCCAATAGAAGGGTAGTTAAGCTTCATATTTAATTTTCCTTCTTTTTGTGTATGTGCTGCTGAAGCAAGCACAATTTTCCTGCTTTTTAGACTGTTGTCTTTCTGCAAAGATGATAAGCAGAGAGAGAAATGGATCAGTCATCTCTAATTCTAAATACTCCATTAGCATTCAGTAAAGTCAGGGTTTGGTGAAAAGATTCCTAATGTCTTTGCATCACCCTAGGTCTGGTGAGAAAAAGACTAGCAGGATCTGCATTGAGGGGTCCTGCTGCCTCTGTTGTAATGAAATCTTGTTGGAACTACAGAAGAAGAATTAGATTGCAATGATTGATAGATCATTGAGGGAATCAACTCAAATTGAAATGGAATTCTCTTACACAGTGGAAAACCTTGTGAGAATATGTTTGAATTTAAGAACAAAACAAGGGTTAAAGAAAAACTAGACAATTTAAGACAATTTAGAAAAATCTTTCTTCAAATAGGAGCGACGGTTCTATTCCCTGCTCCAATATTTCAGCAACAATTCCTGTGTTTTTATTGTATTTTCTATTATCTGAGACTTCTAACGTGATCACTTGCAGTCTTTGCCAAGAAATGAAATTTTAAAATGCCTTTGAAAAGACTTCAGGCTACTGAAGCAAGGTGAAGATGCCTAAAAATAGCTTAATATGAACCCAGCCACTTCAGAATCTCTGGTGATTACATGTTCAAACCGCAATAAAGTGTATTTTACCCAAGCAGGAAAGGGAGTAATTGTCAGCACTGAAACTGCATAAAACACTTTGTAATTCTCAACATACAGGAGGCTGGAAACAAGAGGAACCCAGACATTTCCCAGAGTCAGAACAAGGAATGGAATATTTTCTTTTGGGGGATAAAAAAGGGAAAAAGGCAAGAAAGTATTTCCAATTACCTGAACCACCTCAGCTGGGCCTTTGCAAAAACGGAGCTGCCTAACTACTGATTTTGGTGAGCATCTTGTTAATGGCTTGCTTGACATGCGTGGTGGAGCTGCGTCGCCTCGTCTTGCCCTGGACCATCCTCCGGCGACGCACCTCTCGACACAGCTCGTAGAATATCTCCGTGATGTTCCCTTCTCCGGTGCAGGCAGAACACTCATAAAAAGCACATGCCATCTCCGAAGCCAACTTCTCCCCTTCTTCTGTACTAACCTGTCTGGAGTGGTCCAAGTCAGCTTTGTTTCCAACCAAGATGAGAGTCACGTTCTTGGGCTTTTTAATCTCATCCAGGATGTTCTTAAGTGGCAGCACTTCCTCAAAACTTCCTCGGTCAGTAATGTCATAGACCAGCACAAAGCCTTCCCCCCATCGCATGTGTCCTTCCCTCTGAATGGTGTCTTCCTGTTGGCAAGAAAAAAAATGACAGTCGGAGACCTGGAAGTAATCCCGATGTAGAGACTCTGCTAATGCTAATAGTGATCCCTTAAATACTATTCCTTATATTTAGCATCATTAAAATCTCTTGATAATCTGCCTGTACAAGTTTACCTTTCAATTGGTTTGGAAGAGGAAAACATGTCGGGGAACTAAAAATTTTCTCACTGCATAGACCTTAACTTTCTGCTTTAAATTTTTTCTTGCCCCATCATTAAATAATGAATCACAAGAACTATAGAGAAATTATTATCTTAGCTGAGCACATTGCCTCTGAGATGTTTCGTCACAATTAAAGAATTGGCAAACAGCTTACAGACAAGTAGACCTCACTCCACCCCTTAGAGATCAGAATTACAGGCATGGTTTAATAAAATGATTTAGATTGTATGTATGTATGTATGTATGTATGTATGTATTTACATTTATTCTTGTTTTAATCTCCTTTCTCTTCAGATTATAGACAATTGGCCACCAGGGACAGAAAAATGGTGAAAAATTGTATAGAGTATCAAACTTAAAGCTAGAAGTTTTGGGCTTCCCCCCCACCCACCCCCCATCGCAACACTACCAAAGTATTATGCAGTCCTAGTAATAACAGAAATTCATTTGAAGTGATTTTCAAAGGGAGTGATCACTCCTTCCTAGGAAGGTAGCATGTGTGACTTGAAAATGCATTGCCTTCATGGGTTTACATTAATTCTGCAAGTATTTTCCTGTTGTCTTTTTCTAGAACCAGTTCTGAGTAGAAGGTGAGATCATATATAGGAAAGAGGTGGTAATGAGAAAGAAAAGTGTATAATTAGTTACGAGAACATTTCTTGGATTAAATACTCTAATTCAAATTTTCTTGGGGGTCATAGGTCACTGAAAAGCACCATGGAATCCTTCAGCTTCCTAATTCTTGGTCTTAGTGGTCATTCCTATCCTTGGGAACTAAACTTATCTATGAACCCATTTGTAACCACAGAATTGATTGAACTCAAAGCAAATTTATAGTAGTTTCCTCTTTAAATAAATTGTTATCATTCATTGATACGGTTCATGTTTTCAATAGGATGAAGTGAAGTCCAGAAAGAATATTACAGGAGAGATTTTTAAAGTATTCTGAAAAAATATTCTGAGGTCATATGAGTTTGGAACATAGTATATACTAAATCCCTTAAGGATTTATGATACACACAAGCATATTACAGTCTCTAAGAACTTTTCCAGTAAAGATACCTGTTCTTTATCAAAGCTTACAAAACATTTTTAACCATGAAAATCTATTAATGTCTTGTGATCCCCTGTAAATATAAGTGGGCACTGTATTCTAAATGATATCAAGTGAATGTTAGGACATCCTCAAAAGCCTCTTGGAGTACTAGGTACTCCAGGATGTATACATGGACAGTTGCAAATATGTTATATATAAATACTTAGATAATTAAAGAGAAAAGTCTTTAGACATCATGAGTTAGTTGTAGAAAAGTGTCCTTTGTTCATATTATGCACATCTCATTTTTATTTGATCCAGAAAATTTTTTAGTTTAACCCCTTATTCACCTGACCAGCAGTATCTAGTATCTCCATGGTGACAACTTCCTCATCAATGGTTGCTTGGTGTCGGTAGGTTGATTCTGAAAAAATGAACAAAAAAAGAAGATAAAAAGGTAAACAAGTGATGGTTTGATTTGCTCCTTAAAATTACAAATTAGTCACAGGAGTATGTCTAATTTTATAGCATAAGGGAATGTGCACACTAGGAAGGAATGGATGGATGTGCAAGAATGTGCCATCTTTGTATTCTTATAGCCCCTGTAAATAACAGGTTTTAAAATGAGGGCCACAGATTTTCAGGGTCTAGTATGGACAGTCTCTTTGCTCATTTTATTCTCCTATGAAGTCAGCTTCCTGATGGCCTCTTTCTTCTAAAATGAGGCCTCCACATCCTAAAATGAGAAAGTGATTCCTACAAAAATGCATTCTACCTTGATACCGAATAATTCAGTTTCTGGAAATCACTGTTAATTACCATTTTTGACAAAAGGACACATAAGCAGGAGCTGCTAATTTCTTTCCAGACCTCAACCCTGCAAATGTAATAGACACTAGAAGGAGGCGGATGGCTATCCATGTAACAAATGAGCATGCAAAGCTATGAGAAACCCTTGTGGCAGAAGAAGGTGGTTGGACCCCAGTCTTTGGAGTTGGTGAGAAAAGTAGAGGAGGGCTGGGTAGCCTAGATTGGGCATAAAACAAAGCAGAGTTCTTTTGCTCGTGTTGCATCTTCAAGGTAGAAAAATGATGATAGCCCACTACTGGCTGGAGATTGGAAGATATCAGAGTGGTCCCCAAGCTCCACTGGGGTGAGCAGTTAGCAGTGTAAGAGCTTGGGTGGCTTTGAGTGTGCCCTCGGCACATGAAATGGAAACCAGAGGTTAAAATTAATACCAACTGGTGCCATTCTGCATGAAAACTAAAACGCTGAAATGAATTCAACAAATGATTGACTGAGTTGATGAAGGTCACATTGAGGAGCTCCCCAGAATGTAAGAGTAAGAGATAAGAAGGAATATGTAAAAGTAAAATATAAGAGATATAGATAAAAGAAATAGACATGCTATAATCTCTTATAAAATGAGCCTCAAAGAGAGAGTAAAATACACAAAGAAGTGAAAACATTTGAGATTGTAATAACTGAGAATTTCCCAGGATGAGAGGCATTGAAAAACTTCAGATCAAAAGGACTAAAAGGACACACGAGAAAAAAAGTCCCATGTCTCAACCCATTACAACAAAATGTGAGGACAGGAATGACAAAGAAAAAATTAAAAAGGCTCTAAAGAAAAATCATGTCATTTACAAAGGACATTACTCTCACAAAACTGAATTCAAGATCCCAATGGAGTGAAGCCAATCAATAAAAGTACATCAAAAGCAATCCAGAATTATAATTCTAGATAATACCAATATATCATGGAGGAAGTGGGGGAAGAGACCAGAGGCAGGTTATAATGAATTTGTCTTATCCTAGGAGATGACATGATAATAAGAAAGGAGAGAAAAAAGCGAGCTAAGTATTCAACTCAACAAATTAGAAGAGAAAAATAGAGTATATCCAAGAAGATATGAGGACAGAAGTAAAGGAGAAAACAAGAGAAATTAAGTAAGGTTAACCAAAACAAAGCATGGTGCTTGAAAAGATTAATATAAAGGTAGGGAGAGATATAAAAATCTAGCAATACTAACTAGTAATTTAAGAGAGAAGGTGTGATCAAACAAAATTTAGCATAAAAAGAGGAAATAACTATGTATTTTGATGAAATAAAAATAAAATATTATGAACTGTATACAAACATATTACAAATTTGATAAATTCTGGGAGGAAAAAATGCATAGATATGAGCAATAAAAAATAGAACACTTAACTAGATCATAGCCAGTATATGTATTTACATGCTAATCGTAGATATCTCCTAATCATAAAATGCAATCGTATTCAACTTACTCTCCAGGAGATTTCTATTAATCATTTAAAAAGTTTTTTTAGAAAATAGAAAAAGGATAGGTACTCAATTCTTTTCATGAGACATTATGCTGACTCTAATAAGAAGTATTACAAGAGTAACAAGAGAAAAATGAAAAGAAAATTGTAGGCTCATTTCATTCTTAAACATAGACTCAAAACTGCTAAATAAAATATTATTCAATTGAATCCAACAGTTGTAATAAGAAAAGTGCATCATGATCAAGTAGAGTTTATTCCAGAAATGCAAAGGTACTAAAGCGGGGGAAATAATCACATGATTAGCTCTGCAGGCAGATGTTTAGTAGGATAAAATGTATGCAAATTTAAAATATATGCATACACAGAAAAAACGCTTTTCAAAAATTTATATATATCAGCTAGTGTATACTGCTTACCATTCTAACAAGAATTGTTCTAAATGTGTTACTTGTATTAACTCACTTAATCTTCACAAATATCTCATGAAGTATGAATTACCATTAGCTCCATTTTATATGAGGAAACTGAGGCACGACAGCATTAAATAACTTGCCCAAGGTCACACAGCATAGAGTTGAGATTGGCTTTAGGATTTTAGGCTTTTAAACAGTACGGGAAGTATCAAACACATTACATTATACACCTATGGGAAAGAGGAGGGCTCTGGTGTCAGAGTAGATGCAGGAAAAATAAAGTGAAATAAAGTCTTCACGTACATGACATGGCGCCACAGCAAATGATTAGCCTAAGTATTAACTCAGTTAACTCAATTATTTGCACGTACACTACTCAAATCACTAACCAATAAACAAATCAAATAAACCTAGAAATTCCTCTCCTATCAGGGTAACCAGTAAGCCCGTGTTTTTATTTTTTCCTATCTCTGTCATGTTTCTGACTTTCATTTCTTCATCTCATCAACTATTTTGCAGTTCTTTTTTTGACTACAGTTTATGTACTTTGCTGTAAATATAATCTACTCAAAATACAGAATTGCAGAAAGGAGGCTTAACTAAGTAGCATAACTTACTACCTGTCATCAGCACTGTATAATGATCATTGCCACAGGCATGGCACATTGCTGCAGTATTTTCTGAAAATTAAAATTTAAAAAAATGACGTTATGTTCAACATGTTCAAACAGTGTATTTTACATTATTGTCTTTCTTCTAAAATATGTAGTCCATACCTGGTGTGTACAACGATTCTCAATTCTAGAACATTCCATCCATTACTCTTTTATGTTAAATGGGAGATTATTGTTTTGTGTGATTTAATGCTCTAAAATACCATTTACAGAAACGACTCATCTAAAAGCGTTCTCTCATTTATTTCTTTTTTCATCTTCCAAGTTCCAGCTTGAGGAGGAGAGGCCCAGAGAGCAGGACACATGCTAGAATTCGTGTCCTTTTTGTTTGTCCTGCCACTGTTCTGAAGTGGCCTTTATGCTGCTTTCCCTTTTGAAAGGCCTGGCATCATCCGCTCTGGAGCCTGGAAAACAGAGTTCTGGGCTCTATTCCATCTCTTTGCACCAAAAGTCTGACAGGCAGGGACATTTTTCTCTGTTGCTTCCATGATAAATAGGATATGTATTTCAACCACAGAAGACCACAGTAGGAGAAAACAGAATATAATGAAAAATGAAGTTGTGTGATTCGTTGGCTGTTTGTGAACTGAAACAAAAACAATGAAATGCAGGAAATGAGGGAATGTCTGCCACAGACATGGCCCCGGGTGGCAGCAGTGATTTCATCAAAGCTAAGTACTGGTTGAATGCCATTTTGAGCATTTTTTTTTTCTTTTGAGTCTCTTCTCTCCCTCATTAGGAACCCTTGACTACATGTAAAACCATGAAAGTGTTGCCTACAGAGGCAAAATGTTGTACATCCATGTGTTAGCTTTCTAAAGATAATTCTAAAAAAAAAAAATGTACTTTTGGGAACTAAACTCTGCTATTCATGTAAAAACATTGGAGAAAATGTGTATGTGTTTGGAAGTTGGAAATGTTTTTCATTTTGTTCATGCTACCAGAAAATGGTCATTTTGAGTCTTTTTTATAAAGGGTAGGGAGATGATGAAGACATTCTTGTAAATGAAATAAAATGTTATATGCTGCAAGACCAATATTAGTGTCAAGATGGCATCAGGCATATTGAAAATTATACCTAAATTTCACTGAATATGAGACATGTGATTTACAACCTACATTCAGTAACATTTTATAAATAGATGTGTATTTTGTACACTCTAAGAGAAGTTGATGTTCAAAGGGATGTTGTATATGGTTAATCCTTTCACTAATTCAGGTTTCTTTGCATATTTCAACACATTAATATGGACGTTTGGCCAATACAGTAACAACAGCAGTTAGTAATGTTGATTTATGCTAGATTTGAAATTGTACTGACTTGAGTTTTATTGCTGGTCTAACCACAGACTGGCCACATAATTGTGGATAAATTTACTTTGTTAGATTTGTTTTCTTATTTGTCAAGCGATCCCAAAGTTCCTTGCTGGGCCAATCTTAATAGTTTTTTGAGTTGGTTAAGCACTTCTGCTTTTGTATCCAGTTGGCAGAGTTCGTTCTGTGTGTTCTCTTTGTATGATCCTTTCTAAGCAGAGGGAACTGTATGTAATACAGACAGGAAAAACCAACCATAAAATAAAATCATCATGTCTCCCAATTCCTACCTTCACACCTGTCTGAGTCTTTCCTAAGTGGCATTAGTAGTGATAGGTGCTGAAATGCAGTCTCTCTCTCTCCAAATGCCAACACACACATGCACTTGCATACACACACGCACATGCACACACACACACACACACACACACACACACACTGCACATGATTTAAGCTTTTCATCTGTATCCTCTGCCATGATCAGCATTTTCAGAGGGTAATGTGAGTCTTAGAGAGATCCGATTCTCTTCTGGGATCTAATCAGAACATAGATCCTGTTGTCCTGCAGCAAGAATATGACTGCCACCACCCTCAAGGGGTTTTCCTGGTTAGATCACTTAAGTCCCAAATCTTATACGCTGCAGAGATGATTTTCAAATGCTATCCATAGACCAACTCTGGCCTCTTACAAAGATTTTACTAGTCCATGGTGAAATGAAAAAAAAAAAAAACTTCATTGTAAATGATTGAACTTTTTCTTAGATTATGTCCTTCAAAATTCTCAAATGTTAAAAATATTTCCTTCTCTTATGAAATGCAAGTGTCTGTAGAGTGAGTACATTTAGCTCTTCCTTACCTTTTGCCCCTTGCTTACATCCCTTATTGTAATTCCTATATACCTCCATAAAAACAAACAAACAACAACAACAATAACAACAATAAACAACACTAAAGCAAAAGCAAAACCAAAAACATTGGGTCTTGAAATCTAAAAGTTTGGGAATCATTTGCAGCTATAGTAGCAAACATTTCCTTCATAAAATTATTTCAGAGCAGTAAATATTCCAATTTTTGTTAATATGTTGAATGGTGTTCATGATCTTCAGCTTCTCCTCGAGCAATACTTTTGTTACAGGCTGAAAAAATTGCCCCATGTTTCTAAGGAAGGCACTGAATTCAGAATTCGAGACTACTTTTTGCAAATATTCCACTTTGCTTTTTAATGTAGCTTTCCCTTTTGGTGATGGATTTGAAACTCTATGATAGTACGAAGTTCAAAAAATGCCAACTGCTCTTGGCATTTTTTAAATGGATTGGAACTCCTCTATGCTAGAACATTAGTGACTCTAGCACACGTGAGAGCATGCACAGACACGCACACTGCACACACGCATGCACGCAGAAATCCAGGTTCCTGTGTAAGTTAATGAAACCCTTGCCTGGGACTGAGTCACATAGCTGATATTCCTGAAGTCCAATCAACATTCTTGTTGCTTAACAGTTGCAATCTATTTTGAGTGGTATAGTACAAGGTCACTCAATAAAGTTTCATTATTCTTAGTGAAGGAAGCCAGCAAAACAGGTAACTGATGCAAGCAAAGTTCTATTAACAGCAGTTGTTTTTTAGAATGAATAAAACAAAAGAGAAAAATGGGTTCACTTTACACATTAAATAGTAACATTAGTTACTGGAACATATTCAGAGAGTTCAAAAATTTTTATGAGATCATATTTTGTAAGATTCATCTTTCATTGAGATGTACTGATATAACTAAATAAAATTAGTATTTTTCTACTGAACTGTCATAAATCATTATAAATCTCAGGAATTTTATAAAGCTTATATAAAAATAAAAATATATGAGGACTAAGAACTTGGGTGGAATAAAGAATAGATAATGAATGATTTTCTTAAACCAAATTCATTTTTAGATCCAAATACATCATCTTAAGATTAGATTGTGGCTATATTAAAAACATGCTCAAAATTATTGATGTTGAAAAACAATTTACTCAAAAGCAAAAACATAGAAATAAAAATTAATAAATGGTGAGCCATGCTATTCTCTTAGATTAAAGGTTAAATATCATAAATATGTGAATTTTCTCAAAGCAATTTATAGTTTTAATGTAATTCCAATAAAAATTATGTCATGTTATGAGAGAGTTTTAAAAACTGAGCTGGAAGAATAAATTGCAGATAGTAGCCAAGATAATTTTGTAAAAAAGTAAAGAAGGAAGAGTTTCTCTATTGGATATCAATGTGTTCTGAAGAGCACACAATTATCTATCAAAAGAGTATAGTACTGGTGTAGGATATGAAAAGCAAACCTAGCACTGCGTTCTAGTGTAAATGATCCAATATATAGTTAGCCTTTTATACCTGCAGTTTCTGCATCCTCAGATTCAACCAACTGCAGATAAAAATAAACTTGAAAAAAATGTAAAATCTGAAGCTTAATTTAGAGCTCATGGATTTTCAGTGTTATTTTGAAGATGATAACTAAATATATTTCTAATAAATACTGTATTTTTAAATAGGCTTAAGTCGGATTCATTATTTGCAAGTTTTATTTTACTGTTATACTCTCCTCGGCATAACATTTTATTCACATCAAACTAGCCATGCTCACTATATCCTTTTCCCCATTAGAGTGATACTATATTTCCTAAGGGAAGAGCAACCACTTCCTTCTTGTCTCTGGTTGGACTTGATTTCTTCATTTATGCATTGAAATCCTTCAGGGGTCTAAGCACTGACAGCATGCAACACACATCTAGCTTCTTAGAGGAATTCTTTGCATAATTTGATAAAGCAATTTCAAAACATCTACGAGGTGCTTAAAAATGTTGCAAAAGAAAATTCTTTTTTTATGGGGTATAAACTTTAGAGAGAAGGAGGAAACAAAATTTGACCTACCGAGGGTGGGATCATATTCCCAGATGAACCGTTTGGTCAGAAATCTCACTACAAGAGCTGTGGAAAAAAGAGCAACATTTAAAACAAATTTGTTAGTTATCTTATAGTTCTTGTCCTCATAAGGAAAGAGAAATAGCCCACAAAACTGTTTTATATTTCCTTGGCATATAAACCCAAGACATTTATTTATATTTTTAAAAATACTTTTTAAATTCTATATGGCGGCCTAAAAACTGGTATAATATTTTAATCGGTATAGTGTGCATTACTCAACAGCTCAGATTTGTCCTTTAATCACAGGATTAAAAACAAACAAACAAACAAAATCACAATGTGAAAATGACCACGTAAAAACTTTAGAAAACAGTAAATTCAGACATAAAGCATCACATTACAGGTGTCTCAGGTTTGAACATTGGTAATGATTAATAAAAGTGAGTTAAAAATGTGATAATTTTTCCTGTAGCAAAATACCAATAGCTGATTATTTATATTATAAAAAATACTCCAAGTTAAGGATTTTATTAGTGACTCTGTAAAACACATCCAAAGTAATGCTGATGAACTACTTAAAGGCAGGGTCATGATCTGGAACTATGCTGAGCACTTTACCTCATCCCTACGTGGAGAATACAAGGATTGGTCCCATTTTTCAGATAAGGAAACTGAGGCTCTGAGGGGTTAACTAATGTAACTGAGCGCACCAACTAGTTAGTGGCTGAGTCAGAATTTGAATCCAAGAAGTCTGTTTCAAAGCCTGTAATTTATCCATTGTTCTAAACTGAATTTAAGGCTTAAGCCATCTGGATAATATTTAACTAAAAGGATCGAAGAAAGAGAAGTGCTGAGATTATGTGGACTCTTGTCTTAAAAATGGGTGGGAAATATGGTGAACATTTTCCTATACTTAGTTGAAAACAGTGGTTGAGTCTTTTGAAAAAAATATTTTTGAAGGGGTGTATCATAGACACTTTAAAAATGGAATGAAAACTTCGGATGCTTTCTGAGGAAAAATGGATAGAAACAGAGTTTGGCACATAATTTGGGCAGGCGCGCAGGCACCCGGAAGGCCCGTGATGGTCTTCCTGCATCCCAATGACCCTAACTAAAAAATCAATGTCTGCATATTTTGTAGTTTAAAAAATATTTATTAGAGTGTTTTCATTTTTACAGAAATGCCTTATATATAGTAGTCTAAAGATACTCCTTGAAAAAATAAGACTAGTTAGTTGGAAGTTACTGTCAGTGTCTCCTTGTTGACAGAGGTCCATACCCGCCTCTCCCCGCCCCCACAATGTCTGATATAAGAGATAGCTGTGCAAATTGCATTGAGAACCTCATAAAACAGACCACAAGCATTGTGGCTTGGCTGGAAGCTGAAAGTAGCAATGTCTTTCTAATTACAGAGTGTAAGGTTGGATTTGAGTCAAAATTTTTGCAGTGCCTAAAGTCGCCGGCCACTGACCCTGCAGTACTTCCCACAGCGAGCTGAGCACACAGTGGTTTTATCTTCTGTTACTGTTCATTCTCTTGAGACTGAGTTTTTTTTTTTTTTTTTTGAATTTAAGAAGTAGTAAGCACCAGACATTAAACATAACTGCCTGCAGTATTCAGAGAGTTTCAGCTTTTCTTAGAATACGTAGTTTTAACTTTAGTGTTAAAAGTTATGACCTAGAAAAATTCATTTACCTGGCATCTTCAAGCAATGCATTATTAAAATGGACACAATTTTTCACACAACTAAAGTTAGAAGTACTCCAATTGCAAGACCATTTAAACTTGAATCTTTTCTCAAAGAAATCTTTCTAAAATGCATTAGACATTCCATTGCTTTTCACACTCGTGTATACTGAACATAACTGAATCATGTTTAACAGTCTGGATCTTTGTTAGGAAACTTATTAGCACCCTGTTAGCAGTTATGTGGCAAGACTTTTAGAAGCTATTAGTTGGTAAGGCAAAACAACTCTAGAATGCTAGGGCTTTTAAGTATTTTAGGTTTTGACTATACATATTTTTTCATAGACACAAATATAATTATTTTCTCCCTCAAATATGGTTTTCTCTTTTTACCACAGCCACTGGGGCTGTCTCTAATAATTTACCTGCACATCTACTTTGTTACTTTTATTATTCCATAGGCTGATAAACCATATTAACAAGCTTGTTAGAATTGTGTCTAATATTTGAGTAGATTAGCTCTGCAGGTTTGATTCTAAGGCATTTGTTTGTTAATGTAAGCATGATTCTGGTACACTTTGGAAATGTGATGTTTGTTGTCGATAAGTGGTTCCTCCTGAGTTCTGGGTTATTGGCTCAAGTTTCAGACGGCCTCCTTCCACTGGGGCAGTAATGCTGGACTTAATCAATATCAATATAAACATTTTTGATGTTCTTTTTAAAGAGACACACATCATTATTTTATGGTTGTTTCAACCATTGAATTATATATTTGTTTAAAAATTCAATCTATTTTAAATGCATTAAGAAATATTAAAAACCACTTTGAAAAAATGACATGTCATGTTTATTCTTTGAAGATGTATTTTCATCTCTCTGTCAGATTATCCATGAAAAAGACAAGCACATTTTTTATTTTTATATTTTCTACCATATTTTAATGTAAATTATTACTATGAGAATAAAAATAATTTTAAATTTGTGCATGTGAGATCTGTTAAAGGCTCTGTTGTTGATGAAATCATGTATGAGGTGCTTAGGTGACATTCACCATTTACTCATGTAATTTTAAAATTCAACAGTATTATTTATCCCCCGACCTTATCATAAGTTTTGTATGGCATACGATTTTCATATGTGATACACCCTACCACTTTCTACCTCCCCCATCACCACTCGTCACATGGTTTCACCCGTCAATGATAATACAATCACTCTCTCAGCAGTGTCTCTATTTCAACAGCACCCCAGGACCCCTCCTTAACTACTCTCCACACACCAACCAATAACTCTGTTAAAACTCACACCATCTCATGTCACATCTTTGCCCCCAATTCTCTCCGACCTCTTCTCATTGAATAAATATTTATTGAATGCCTACTTGTGCCAGTTCTTTTCTAGGTGTTTGGACTAATCTAATAAACAATTCAGATTAAGATCTCTAACCTTACAGAGCTTATATTCTATTAGGAAGAGACAGACAAAAATTAAAACAATAAATTATATAGTAGGTTATAGAGGTGATAATTGCTATAGGATCAAAGAGGTAGAGCAGGTTAAGGAGGATTCAGCACTGGCTGATGAGGACATTGAATTGCTGTTTAAGATAGGATGACCAGGGTAACACTCATTGAGAAGGTTATATACGAAAGAGATGAGGGAAACTATCTAGGGATATAATGTCCCAAGGATTTCTTTTGCAGTAAAATGATGGTATTGATCATCTTTACTTCCCCTGGGTGTCTAATGTAAAGTTTTGATTCTCCAGAAGTTTTAAGGTTTAACATGTTTGATTGGTTACAGTTAAGTCCCTGCATTCTGAAATAACTGATTTTCTTCCCATTGCCTTGAAAACTCATACTTTTATACCAAATAAGCCCAACACATCTAATGGTTAATCTAAAGCATAATATTTTCCTCATTTTGCTTAATTTATAACTACTTGGATAGTTCTTCATTATATGTAGTTAATTTTTGGGATTTGTGGCACTGAATTTTATTATTATCAATAAAATCCAGTTTCTAAAGAATGAAAAATTCATTAAGTAAATTTAATCTATGAAAATATTATTTCAAGTGACATAATATAATAATTTGATAAGAAAATATTCTATTTATAAGCAAGAACTAAAGAGGAAAATTTCTGCATTAAATTAGTCATGCTATTTCTAAAGGTTAATGACTAGGTTAGTTATTCAAAATAAGTTCTGACATCATTATCAAGAAAAGGCAGATAACAGAAGTATCAGCTTAAGTGATCAGAATAATATTTTTAAATAAAAATTGATTAGATCTGGTCTGTACAATAAACCAACTTTTAGAAAGAAATGAACTTTTCAGGTAAATGAAAACTAACATACATGATATTCTTATACTCTAAAAAATTTTAAGAGCTATATTCAAGAGAAATTCAGACTTTCAAATGTTACTTTTTAGACTCATTCTAAAAAAAAATCCTGTTATATCATTATTTTTCATTTATACAATTTATGAATAACCTGATTAACAACGTATTCACTTATATTCCTATATGTCTTACAAATTGTAAATGACATGAGGTTGGAGATTAAGCCTTGTTCATCTTTACCTCCAGTGGCTGGCACACTTTCTGATATGTGATATGTGTTCAACAAATACTTGAGAAATTAAGAAGGAAAAAATTAAAATTTGGATAAATTATTTGGCTCCCATATTACTATTATAGTCAGGTCTGTGCTCTAGTGTGTATATCACCACTTCTCAGGTTCAATGCCTAGTTCAGATGTCCACTGACTTGATTGAGAAAGGTGGGACCTACCATGCCTCTTCTCTTAGGCCAAAGGGAACCACTATCCCTGACCTCATATTTTATCAGCCCTAAGTTTAACTCTAACCATTCAGTGGTCAAAAAGCTTTAGAGAAGTACAAATAAGCATACTTACAAATACAGAGGGAATTCTACTCCAGATTTTTAAAGATAGTTTATTCCTGATTAAATTAATTTCATGATGCTAAGTATACACTTCATAATCATATTAGCTGTTGGATTAAAGTAGACATACTCTTAGGAAATACCATTACGTAGGTTTTAGTTGTTTTTTTTTTTTTTTAAACACTAATAGAACTTCTGGAATGCTAAATATCAAAAGGTAAGTTTGTATTAAATACTGATTATAAGTTATTTATTTCTCATAAACACTCTTAAAAGTAGGAATTATTGTTCCTATTTTATACATTAAAAAATCTGAACTGAAAAGTAAATAAATGTGTTTATTTCAAAGAGTAGTTAAGTTACAGAACTGAGATTAAACCCAGGTTTATTTACTTTAAAACTCACACTTTGCCCTATACTTACCAGTATATTTAAATATTTCTATGAATTTGATTTGTTTCTGATTGAAAATTTTTCCCAAATGAACATTCATCTTACAAAGAGGTATGCTTTGAAAAGTGCTTTTTTTTGTTCATGACTAGATTCCTTCATCAGCGAAGGGAATATCCATGACCAGAAACCATGGCAACATAGCAAGAGAATATGAATTTCAAGGAATTGGAAAGAAATTTATAGAAATAAGATTTTTGGTTTTCTCTTGAAAAGGTCTTTAAGGATGCAGCAAAGGATGAAAACAAGTTTATAATAATACAGACATAAAGTAGCATGTGATAAGTAACTTTCCTTACTCATTTCTTTAGTCATTAACAAGTTCATTCTTTCAACAAGAAATGGGAGGTCAGAACAATGTAGGCAATGAGGAAGAGGGCAAAGAAAATAAGATATAGTCCCTATTCTTGAGGAGTCGAGAGTGTGCACCTTTGCATGTTCTGGTAAAAAAAAAAAGATACGTAGATAATTTAGAATATTATCCAATTTAAGATCTGTTATGATCCTTGCTAAAAGAAGGAAGGCCAGACTGTGGTGAGCCTGACTTTAGTGCCTCAGAAGAGGAAACACTTGTGTTTTCTGGAAGAGAAAATGTAATAGGCAAAATCAGAGTAATACATAAAAAGTGTCAAACTTATGACTGTTTCTGTTCCATCTTAGAAACAATTTTACCCACAACAGAAGAGGAAGTTGTTTCATCTTTTCCCCTCCCTCACTTGAGTCTCTATCATTCTCCTGTCAAATCAAGCCTCCAAATAAAATTTTCCTCTTTCCCTAGTCCCTGGTCCAACATTTTTAGTTCTTCATACCTTCTTTATAGGTCTTTTCTCACCCACCAACCGTCAAGTTCTTGTTCTCACTTTTTGCAGTCCTCTCTGTTCTGTGACTGCTCTAACCCCCTCCAAGAAACATGAGCCATTCTGCCTCATTTCAAAAAGTGAAGTATGAAAATCTTGGCATTGACCCTGGCTTTTCTGAACTGAAGAGCTGGACTGAAAGGGGACTGAAATAGGCTGGACTGAAAATGATATATCAAAAAACCCTAGCAAATTGTTTGACTTACAATGTCAGATCTTAGATCTTAAGGGGAGGGGCTCGGAGCAAAGATGTGTGCATAGAAATCAGATTTTAGATAGATAAACTGATGTCTAAATTTAATAATTTTCAAATGTTTCTCCATGTGGTTCCCTCATGAAATCTTTTTCTTCTTGCCATATATATATAAATTTCACACACATTCATTTAGTCAATAAATATTTACTGAACACTGTGCTAGGCACCAGAAAAAAAGCAAGCCAGAGAGAATTCCTGAAGCAAGATAATTAGAAATGACTTCATATTAGGGCTAAATTGTGAGCTGAGTCTCGGATGAATTGAAGCGCATTAATTTAGGAAGAACATTTGAAACACAGAACATCTTGTTCAAAGGCCTAAACATGAACAACCTGGATCAGTTAAGGATCATATGTGGTTCAGGGCAGGTTGAGTGGTATGTGGGCAGAGCCAGGAGGGAGGTCGATTGTGAGGTTCTTCAGGGCCCAGGCTGTGAGGAGGCTTCTATGTCAAATTGAGGAGCTTGGATTTTACTCCGAAGTCTATGGAGTTCTGAGTAGGGGGATGAGTAGGGGAATGATTAGATATAAAGAGCGAAGGAGAGGGATTAGTCCATATGGAATAAAATTCTGGGTTGTTGCATTATTCCCTGAGGCAGACTATAATGGGGAAATGAGTTACAAGCAAGTGAGGTTGGACTTGAGCCTATTGAATATGAGATATTAATGAAAACATCCAGATGCAGAAATACTATCGATCCATCCATCACCCACCCATCCATCCATCCATCCATCCATCCATCCATCCATCCTCTATCTTTCCATTCATCCACTCATCTATTATACAGTCAATACGTATATTTATTGAATGTCTACCATATCCCAAGCACTGCTTGATACTGTCCCATAGTCAGGTGACATCACAGCCTGAGGTTGGAGAAAGTGATCATTGCCAGAGAGAAACTTTCTAGTGATTGGTAAGTGCACTGGAGGTGGTTAAGATGTCCCATTTGGATAGTTTAAAGTAAGAGAAGAAGACTTAGCACAGAACTCTAATATCAGATTCACCTCATGGTGACCTCATTTCCTATGTCCTCTCCCACATCAACTCCACAAAATTTCTAGCAGAACTAAAAAAACTAGCAGATCAGCCAGAGGACAAAAATTTATTTATATATCTGTAGTTTTTGAAGAAGCCTCATCCCCTCTCTCTACCAAACTTGCTCCCTTGCTATGTTCCTGTGGTCAAAATAAAATGGCATAAAAAAAACCAAACCCTTTAAGTCTCATAAAATATAGAAATTGAGCAATTTAATGGAAATTTAAAATTAATGCAATATAAAAGCAAATGCTTTATAATGCCAGAAGTTAAAATGAGAAGTAAATTGGTTCCAGGTGGGGGTCTAGGAATTGCTCTTAAATTATTATGTTTGTTTAAGATGGAAAATTTTGACGTGTCCTGCATTCTGACAAAAAATATCACTCTGAGAAAGAGTTACATAATAAATGCCACTGTTATGTGCAAATGATTTCCTAAAGATAAATGGTATAATCTCCAATGATTATTAGGGAAGCACTGTTGTCTCTGAAAACTTAGCCTGGTAGTCTAGCTTTAGTGCATTTTGAGATCTGAAAATTGACTTATTTTGCTATGGAATGGTAAGGTAAAGGTTAATTTGGTAGTGACAACTGGATTTTAGGATGACAAATGAGAATGGGAAAAATAGCAGGGCCATGACTTATAACTTCTAACATGTTTGATAGGGAGTAGAGGCATGGGACTGCTTGTAAATATAATATCAATAAAAAATGTATTTTAAATTAAAAAATTAACCTGTATGATTGAGTAACAGTAAATTCTTCTTGAATTTAAATTAAAAGTAGAAACAATTAAATTTGGACTATGGTAATCAAGTGATTTGGTTTTGTTTTTTCATTTGTATCTTGAAGGTTAATAAATCAAAAGCTATGGATTCTGTGCCCAAGAATTCAACCAGTTTTATATAAGTTGAAAATTATTATTTGTTTTACTTATGAGTGATGCTTAAGAAATAAATTACTATATTTTCTAAACTAGAGGTTAAATACTTAAATATTTTTTAATATTTTTAATTTTAATTAATATTTTAAATTAAATAATTATTTGTACCATGTTATTTTTCTAAATTTTCAAAGATCTGGACATAAAATTTGGATTTTTAATTTTTACTCTTTTTTTGGAAGAAGAAACACATGCTAATGTCTGAATTTTTTTCTCTATGGTTATATCACTAGAACATATCCAAAATTAGCACTGGAAATATTTGGAGTTTGTTGGGGACATAAAAGTGAGTCAGAGTGACTAAGTATCCCAGAGAAGCAGAGGAGTATCTTGTATAACCCCACTAGATGCCTCCTTTAATAAAGAACCAAGGATCATACAAGTTACTCTGCTTATACATGCCCTCTGCTCCTGGCTCATTGTGCTTCCTGTCTATATGGGCATGTATAGATTTAATAGGTTGTGCCTACGACTCTAGTCCAGGGGTGTGGAGAGTTACATGTAGCGACAGAGTATCTCCATTTGCAGCCCCATCACCATTCCTACTGCTATAGTCATAACCCATTAAAGAAAAAAACCCAGAGACTTCAAAAGTCATAGTGTGTATGGAGAACGAGAGCCTGGCAAAGTAAGAGTGTGAGAGGAACCGTGGGAAATTGAGCTGGAAAAGTATCCCTATTATGAAGAGCTTATAAACCAAGTTAAGAAATTTGTAATTACGTTTAAAATGATGAGAAGCCATTAGAGTATTATAAACACAAAGATTACATGATCATCTTTCTGTTTTATGAAGGTCACTGCTGTTTCAGTGCCAAGATGAACCGGGAGAATGCAGGTAAAGCTGGAGACAGGACGAGCCATTAAGGAGCTATTCCAAAACGACAGAAGGAAAAAAAAAAAAAAGCAAAACACAATGGCTCCTCCTTCACTCTGATCCATTAGTAAAGGTCTCGAGTCATAACTGGAATTATGCAATATGTGGCCTATTCAGTCGGACTTCTGTCACTTAGTTTATTCTTCTTATCTATTCTTCTCTCTAATGTCATGTCCTGGCTTGCGAGCTTTATTTCTATTTATTGCTGAATATTCCAATGTATGGAGAGATGACAGTTTGTTTATCCGGTCACCAATTAAAGAAAATCTTGATTGTTCCCCATTTTTGACAATTACGTTTTGGTTATAAACATTCACATGAAAGTATTTACGTACATGTAAATTATCAGACTAGTTGGGTAAATATTTATAAGTACAATTACAGGATTATGGTAAAATTATGTTGAGCTCTATAAGAAACTGCTAAACTGTTTCCCAAAGTGGTTGTACCATTTTGCATTCCCACCAGAAATGAGTGAGTTTCTGCTGTTTCATGTCCTTGTCAAAAGTTTGTATTGTCAGTTTTATTTTGATTTTGGGGGATTTTTGCCATTCTGATAAATATGTATTGTTATCTAGTTGTTTTCTTTCAATTCTTTAATTACAAATGACTTTGGGAATACTTTCATGTGATTATTTGCCATGTATATGTCTTCTTTGGCAACGTGTCCGTTCATATATTTTTCCCATTTCTACAACATAGACTTAATTTTTTAGAGCAATTTTAGGTTTACAGCAAAACAGAGCAGAAAGTGCAGAGAATTTCCATATACCTTCAATCTCCTACATATGCACAGCCTCCCTCACCATCGACACCCGATACCAAAGTGGTACAATTGTTACAATTGATGAACCTATATTGACACATCTTTATCACCCAAATTCATAGTTTCCATTAGGATTCACTGTTGGGGTTGTACATGCCATGGTTTTGCAAATGTATAATGACATTATAGTATCATACAGAATAGTTTCACTGCCTTAAAAATCCTCTGCCTATTCATCCCTCCCTCCCTCATAACTCCTGGCAACCAATAATATTTTTATTGTCTCCACAGTTTTGCCTTTTTCTAGAATGTCATATAGTTGGAATCATATAGAATATAATGCCAGATGTCATTATTCACTTAGTAATATGCATTTAAGCCTCCCATGTCTTTTCATGGCTTGATCATTTCTTTTTAGTACTGAATAATATCCCATTGTCTGGATATGCCAAAGTTTATTTAGCCATTTACCTAGAACATCTTGATTGCTTCCAAGATTTGGCAATTATGAATAAAGCTGCCATTACCATCCATGTGCAGGTTTTTGTGCAGACATATCTATTCAACTCCTTTGGGTAAATATCAAGAAGCACAATTGCTGGATTGTATGGTAAGAGTATGTTTAGTTCTGAAAAAAAAAAAAAACCCAAAAACCTGTCAAATTGTCTTCCAAAGTGGCTGTACCATTTTCCATTCCCACTAACATCCGTGTCCTCACCAGTATTTGGTGTCAGTGTTTTGATTTTGGCAATTCTAATAGGTGTGTAGTGGTATTTCATTGTTTTCATTTTCAATTCTATAATGACATGTGATGTGGAGCATCTTTTTATATAATTATTTGGTACCTGTATATCTTCTTTGGTGAGGCATCCATTCAGATCTTTTTCCCATTTATTAATTAGATTGTTTTCTTATTTTTGAGTTGTAAGAGTTCTTTGTGTATCCTGGATAACAGTCCTATATTAAAATGTCTTTTGCAAATATTTTCTCCTAGTCTGTGGCTTGTCTTCTCATTCTCTTGAAAGTGTCCTTCAGAAGAAGTTTTTAATTTTAAAGAGGTTCAGTTTATCAATTGTTTCTTTCATGGAGCATGCCTTTGGTATTATATTAAAAAGTCATTGACATCACCTAGATGTTATCTTCTAGGAGTTTTAGTGTACATTTTACATTTTGAGTTAAGTTTTGTGAAGAGTATAAGCTCTGTATTTAGATTCTTTTTTTCTTTTTTGCATGTAGATATGCAATTGTTTAGCACCATTTGTTGAAAAGACTACTCCATAGTATTGCTTTTGCTCCTTTGTCAAAGATAGTTGACATTATTTGTGTGCATCTATTTCTGGGCTCTCTATTCTTTTCTATTGATCTATTTGTCTGTTCTTTCACAAATACCACACTGTCTTGACTACTGTGGCTGAAGTCAGGTAGTGTCAGTCCTCTAACTTTTTTCTTCTCTTTCAATACTGTATAAGCCATTCTGGGTTTTCTGCCTCTCTCTACAAGCTTTAGAATTAGTTTGTCTATAATCGCAGAATTGCATTGAATCTAGAGATTAAGTTGGGAAGAACTGTTGTCTTGAGAATATTGAGACTTCCTATCCATGAACATGGAATTTATTTAGTTCCCTTTGATTTCTTTTATCAGAGTTTTGCAGTTTCCTCATATATTTCTAATATATATGTCATTAGACTTGTACATAAATATTTTATTTTGGGGGTGGTAATGAAAATGAAATATATTTTTTAATTTAATTGTTCATTGCTGGTATATAAGAAAGTGATAGTATACTTTTGTATACTAACCTTGTACCCTGCGGCCTTGCTATAGTCACTTATTTGTTCCAGCAGGGTTTTTTGGAGGGGCCTATTCTTTCAGATTTTCTACATAGATGATGATGTCATTATGAACAAGGACAGTTTTATATCTTTATTTCAAATCTGTACGTTATTTTTATTTTATTTTAATGTTACATTATATTTATTCTTTTATTATTTATTTTATTGTCTGATTGCATTAGCTAGGGTATCCAGGATGATACTGAAAAGGAAGGTGGAAGGGTCATCCTTGCCTTGTTCCTGATCTTCACAGGAAAACGTCTAGTTTTTCATCATTAAGGGTAATGCTAACTCCAGGTTTTTGTAGCTGTTCTTTATTAAGCTGAGGAAGTTCCCTTCTATTCTAATTTGCTCAGAGTATTTATCATGAATGACTGTTGGATTTGTCAAATACCTTTTTGTGCATTTACTGGTGTAATCATGTGATTTTTTTTCCTTTCTTTGCCTGTTCATGTGATGTAATACATGAATTGATTTTTAAATGGTGAACTAGCCTTGTATACATGAGATAAAACCCACTTGGTTGTGGTATATAATTATTCTTTTAGGTTGTTGGATTTGGTTTGCTAATATTACTTTTAACCTGTGTCTTTATATTTAAAGTTGTTGAGGTTTTTTTTAAAGATAATATATAGTTAGCTGGGTTTTTAAAAAATCTACTATGACAATCTCTTTTATTTGGTGTATGAGAGTCATTCACAAATAAAGTGATTGTTGATATAGATTAATTAATGTTTACCATGTTCCTTTTTGTTTTATATTGTTGCAATTATTATTTTTTATTTCTCCTTCCCTCTTTTTCTTTTCTTTGGATTTAATTGAGAATTTTATGATTCTATTTTCACTCTGTTCTTAGCATATCAATTATATCTTTTTTTTTAAGAAAATTTTCGTGGTTGTTCTAGAGTTTGTCTATACATATACAACTAAATTCACCCTAAAATACTGCATTATAAGTATTCCAACATTTTTTAAGTGTGTAATACTAAGACAAATTTCACTGACCTTCCTGGGAACCACAGGCCTTGAAACAGAATTCAGTGATGAGTATTTAACACTTCAGCATCAGTTTTATTTAGTTTATCTCTTAACTTTCTCTAGTCATTCATATTCACCTGATTTTACAGATTTTATCAAAATATATAGTTATTTTATATACATATGTAAAAATTCATGATTATTGTCTCTTAATAAATAATAATGTGTTAATTTTCTCAGACTCATAAACTTATATGTTATCTTTTTGTCTTAATAATCCTAAAGTCATTGCTTTATTCAAATTAAAAGATTACACTTCAGATTAATTTTGTTATTTTCTTTTCACCACAAATGATACAAGCATATTCTCTTCTCTCAATTTTTTTAAATTATCAAACAAAACCAAAAACCTAACAGCTAGAAATTTATGGACTCAGAACAATGTTTCCATGCAGCTCAATTGAGTATTTTATAAGATTTTGCTTTATACTTCATCTGTTTTGTTCCCTTTGTTCTGAAATAAATTAATTTTAAAAGCTAACTGAATCATTTATTTACTATATACATGATCCCAATGTGGATATACAACTGATAAGGCTAATGTGGTGTGATTTAAATGTGAATCATAGGTTATTGGTGGTGATTTATTAATTAGTCTCTTTTTCTATTTTGTTTTTTTTTCTATCATTTTCTCTGGATAATAATATTTTGGGTCTCACGGGGAGAGAAGAAGATAAATAAAAAGTATAAAACCAGTCTCTCTCATTAGATAACTCAAACTTCCTTTAAAAATCCCCAAAACACTGGCATACTTTATATACACTTTCCGAAACGATATCATCATCTGCCATGTTCTCCTTGTGAAAAACTGGCACAATTTTGATGCATATATTGGTAACAGCATATGACTTAACTAGTTCTCCTCTGGCTGTTCCAAGCTCATTCATTCTTCACAGTGTGGGATATAAAAGCACTCTGTACCATGGCAGGAGTGCATTTGGATACAGAAAGAATAAAGTGCCCTCATACAACCCTTATTTCAAATCCAAGGGATTTGGCTCAGTGATCTTCTTCGGTACATGCTCTACTGTGGGGAAGGGAGAGAGGGAAGACGGATGGTACATTAGAGTGGTAGGTCATGTTGGCAGGTATATATAGCATTTACCCTGAATATATACCAAGCTTGTGCTTAAGCCCATTAAAATAGAATTCAATAGTAATTAAGGACTTCTTCCATAGAACATCTGAGAATAACTATAGAAAAAATAAATTGCAAATATATATGTATATACATATTTTTTTTTCTGTGAGTTTTAGAATTTGAGACAAATACTCATTGATTTAATCCATTTCATCATCCATGCAACAAGTCTTTCTTAATAACTATTATGTGCATGGCACTGAGCTGGTTGCTGAATAACAGTACTAACCTTGAGTTTTTGTTCATTCATTCATTTAATATTTATTGAGCAACTACAATGTACCAGTCTCCTTTAGGACCTAGAGAGGTAAACAAACAGGCCAAAGTTTCATCCCAAAAGCTTTATGGCCTTTAGATTCCTGTACAGGAGGATGAATGTTAAATAAAAAAAAACAAGTAAGTAAATAGTGCATTATATGGTGATATGTGCTATGGAGAAAAGTAAAGCAGAGGAAAAAAAGAGGAATGGAGGGGTTGGAATGGTGTAGTGTTTTAAGAACAGTGATCAAGGAAAGCTTCACTGATAAGATGTCATCTTTGCAGAGACCCAAAGTGAGCAATCTTTATATCTGGAGAAAGAATGTTCCAGGAAGAAGAAAGAGCAAATGCAAAGGCCCTGAGGCAGAAACATGCTTGGCATGTTTAAGTAAAAGGAGGCAGCTGTTGTGGCTAGGGGTAGCGAGAGCAAAGGAAAGAGCAGAAGGGGAAGAGTGAAGTGGGGAGGAGGTCTCGCGGGGCCATGTAGATGAGTGTAGGATGTTGACTGGAGGCAGAGAAACATCAGACCATCGTGAGAAAAGAAGTGATGTAATCTGATTGCTGTGTAGGTGATAGGCTGCATGGGTGGAGCAAAGGAAGAAGTAGGGAGGACAATTAGGAAATTATTGTGATGAATGAGATCACGGCAGCTTGGACCAGGGAGCAACAATGGAGGCGGTGAGAAACAGATTTGCTTCTGGACTGGCTGTGGAGTGTGAGAGAAAAAGAGAGTGAAGAATGACTCCAGAGTAGATATAAATTTGCAAATGTCAGTATAAAGATGATATTTAAAGACACAGGACTGGATGAGGTCACCTGGAGACCTGGAGTGTGGATATATGCGCACCCTGCACTCTTGGGCACCTCTAACTTTTAGCGGTTGGATTGATGAGGTAAAATCAGTGAGGGTGACCAGGAAAGTGAAGAATTGGGTTTAGCTATGTGAAAACATTGGCAGCGGTTGGATGACAGCTTAACTGGAGTGGGCTCAAGAGAATATGATGAAGAGAAAATGGAGAAGTAATTCTAGACTTTAAACTATTATCAAGTGGTTCTAAGTCATATAACAATTCACAGTGATGTACCCATCTTAAATGTTTATTAGTCATCATTTTGTGTGAAGACACTCTTGTGAATCACACAAATTTAGTGATACGTTTATTCAGCAACTACTTAGTAGTGTGTCAAATATAGTTTAAATGTGCAATGCTAGAGAAATGAGACTAGAACAAAATGACAGAAAGCTGTAAAATGAGAGTAGGAGATAATGTGGTAAAGCACTTAAGTTTTTTTTTTTCTTAAATGGGAAATTTCTTGGACTTTTTCCCTGTTTTATTTTCTCCTTTAAACTAGACCTTGGCCTCCACACCCCCAAGGGAAGGTAAGACAGAGCACAAACAAAAAGAGAAACCAGATATTTATTCCTGGATTTTAGCATTCCAGAGGCCAAGATCTTGACATCAACAATTAGATTATAGCCAGAACCCACACCCCCAATCCCAGCCCCCTGAACACTCCCATCCTTAGACGCTGGAATAAACACTTTCTGGATTAGGAAGAGAGAGAAGAGTCAGAGAGGAAAAGCAAGTGAGAGAAATTTTGATGTGGACTTGTATCTCCTCCCTCTTAAGTTGAGCCAGTGATGTGGGGTTGGAAAGGAAGGGGTGAAGGAATCCCTAGCTAGCTTTAAGGCTTCATAGCCCATCTTGCCCTGAGAGCCCTGACCAAATCTCCCATGGTAAAGGAGGAGCAGTAGGGCCAGCTTATCGGATGACCTGGCAGATAAATCTCAAACAGGGTCACAGAGCCGCTGTCCAAACAGGGCCCAGGGCACATCCAAATGCTTGTTCTATGACTCAGAGAGTGCCACAGGTGTGCCATCAAGAGCCAGTGGGCCTGAGCGTCTGACAGGGGAGTTCATCCGTGGATGGCAGCACAGTGGAAAGGCCATCTGAATACCATGTTAGCAGATTTCTGCAGAGACAAACAATGAAGAACTTCCAGTGCTTGATGTGAGCCACCTGTGACGTCTCACACCAGGGAGTAAAAAAGAGCTGGCAGCAAAACCCTACAGTGGCTGAATTGATCATTAGATGCTAAGAAAAGCTTCAAGTTTCAGACTAAACTCAGATAAGATTGACTGTTTTAAATTTCATGTCAAAGCACAGAACAAGATTTGAAATTAAAATTAGGTTTTTTAGAGAAATTTACCAGCCACATGAGACCATAATTGCACTAAAAAAAAAACAAACAAAAAAACAAATAACCCCCCCCCCAATACCCCAACATGTTTACAAGTTCTTTGGGAGAAATTGTAGTAGTATAAAGAAATATAACACAATGTACTTGGAACAGTAAGAACTGGATTTGAATCCAGCTCTGTTACTTTCTTTAGAATCTCAAGCAAAGTAATTATGCTCTCTGAGTTCTAGTGTCCTTACCTTCAAAAAAAGTATAAGTATATTTCAAACTGTTGTAATTATCAAATGCCATTATATATGTAAAAGTTTTATAAACTCTAAATGTTCCAAAATAAAGGGTTAAAAATTGGGACCAGGTGCTATGATATACCAGGCTCCTTGCATTACAGTAAATGTACGTGTATTTTATATAATATTTTTATATTTAACATATTCTAGATAGTAACTATATTATATATTATATCATATAATATTCCTGGTTTTCATAATATAATATAATATAATATAATATAATATAAATATAATATAAATATATATAATATAAATAATATATAATATAAATATAATATAAATATTTATATAAATAATAATATAAATATAAATATAATATAAAACTTACTATTATTGCCTTGGCATTATTCTTAATGTCCCTTTCACTCTCAAGAATATTTTGGTTTGACCACTATGAGATACCATCTCACACCTGTTAGAATAGCCATAAGCAACAGGACAAGTAGTAACAAATGTTGGAGAGGATGAGGAGAAAAAGGGACCCTCATACACTGCTGGTAGGACTGCAAATTGGTACAGCCACTATGGAAACAGTATGGAGTTTCCTCAATAAACTAAGAGTTGATCTACCATATGATTCAGCAATCCCTCTGCTGGGTATTTACCCCAAAGACTTAAAAACCCCTATCCAAAAAGATATTTGTACATCAATGTTAATAGCAGCATTATTCACAGTGGCCAGGACACAGAAGTAACCGAAGTGTCCTACGATAGATGATTGGATAAAGAAGCTGTGGTACATATGTACAATGGAATATTACTCAGCCATAAGAAGAGATGAAACACTGCCATTTGCGACAACATGGATGGACCTCGAGATAATCATGCTAAGTGAAATAAGCCAGATAGAAAAAGTTGAAAATCACATGATATCACTTATATGTGGGATATAAACCTAAAAGCAACAAACGAACAGGACAAACAAACAGAGACTCCTGGAATGGACAATAGACTAGTGGTTACCAGAGGGTGGGGGGAGGAGAGAGAGGGAAGGTAGACGGAGTAAACAGGGTCAAATATGTGGTGACAGAAAGAAATCTAACTATGGGAGGTGAACACGGTGTAAATATATATATATGCCTTACTGATCAAGTGTACAGTTGAAACTTATTGGATTTTGTTAACCAATGTCACCATGAAAATTAAATAATTTTTCAAAAAAGAATATTTTGATTTGAACAATAATTACATGGTAACCCTATATATACTTTCTATACAATATCTTTAATAGGTAAGATATTGTGTATTTTTATTTTCTTTTCATAGGTGAGGTATCTAATACTTAAGTGGTTTTAGTAATTTACCTGTGCTCTCACAGCTAGTTATGTTGCTTTATCAGAAATCAAATCTAGGTCTACCACCTCGAAAGGTCTGTCTGTTCTATCTACTGTACCATTGTATAAGGTAAACTATTACTTTTTTGATTTGCATTAGAACTGTGTGTGTGTAAATTGAAGCACTTCTCTGAAGCACAGAGCATGGGGCCAGTTTAGACTGACAAGCAGCAGAGAGCAGAGTGAAGGCTAATCCTTGAATTCCTGAGCAGGCAGCCTCCCAAATCCTGTTTACCTTCCATGATTTGGCATTTGCATTGGATTGGCAAGCAGTACAAAAGCATGCAGATTAGCTTTAAGCAAAACCAACTTAGAAATATTACATTAACAACCCCTCTCCTCAGTTTATTTTTATTTGGGTTTTATTCAAATATTCTTAAAAGAAAAATCTACGTCTCTCTCAAATCTGCCTTTTTCTTGGCATTTAAAGTTTTTAATTGTGTCCAATTTATAAATCTAATTTAGTAAAACCTAAAAAAAAAAAAATGCTATGTTTGCTTCAGTTAAGCCTGGAGTAAAGGTTTATGCCAGATCTCATTTTAACTAAATGAATTCACTATCCTTTGGTAAACACTGGATGGAAGTTATAATTATACTGGTGACCAGAAAGATTCTCTGGCTTCAGTTAACAGAATTACATGACCTTAAGTTAATATTATAAATCAAAAAGATTAAATCTGGGTCTGAAAATGAACGTTATTCCAATTGTAAAATTTGCTTTAAGCTAAAAAGCATTTTGCAACATTCTTTGACTAAAACTGGGTCTTTACAAGCCAAATGAGATGGATATTTGAGGGAATGATCTTTATTTAATTCAGGCTGAGCTCATCTGAAGAAAAGTGGAATCATTTTATAATTGTAATTACGCAGGTATATTGATTATTCAGAATAGTGAAGGCATAAATTACTTCCTTTCATACTGATAAAAGATATAGATGCTGAAACATTGTTTTAAAATATATGTCTATGAGGATCCTGTGTCTGAAATTACATCCACTGACCCAAAACGCCTCTATCAAAATGCGACAAATTGTTTAGGAACATTCAACATTAAATAAATTACTACAGAATGATTGACCGAAGACAAAGTTTGAATTCATTAGGAGGTAGATTGTAAGAAATGTATGTATTAAGATGCTAAACAAAAAAAGAGAGATCACTGAAATGTTTTCTACTTGGGAAAATGTATGTTCATAAAATTGGAGTTTATACTGCTATAATTTCTATGGGATCAATAACATGTCTCAGGGACTGAACAGTCTTGATGGAGAATAGTAATAAAACATGTCAAACATAATATGTAAACTACATTGATTCCTTCAGAATAAAGTGGAAGAGTGTTGGACTTGGCATCTGTACTCACAGAGAGAGTGGTTAGGTAGATCCTAGAAAACACTGCAAAAGTTGAAAGCAGACTTACAGTCCAGAAAGTGAATGCAATACATCCTTAGGTAATGTGAACTGAGAGAAAAAAAGGCAGAAGTTTTCCAGAAGACAGGTTATGGTTTTGTCCAAAATGAATTATAAGTGAATTGTAGATAATAAAATTAAAAGACACCCAGAAGTCTAGGCAGACTGGCCATCATGGGGACTTTGGGGACTTCCAAAAAGATCAGTGCAAATGCTACCTAGAATAAAACAAGAAGGGGTAAATAGAGAATGCAGAGCTGAAAAATAGTGACCCCGCAAAACAAAACAAAACAAAACAAAACAAAAAGCCCAACAAATAAAGAATGCCAAATGAGATGGATATTTGATGGTCTGTTCTAGTGAGCCTCCTGTTTCTGGAACAATGTGGAGCCGAGTGCTGCAAGAATCAAACTTAAAGACACTAGGAAAGTATTTCTATCCATGTCAGCACAAGAAACCTTGTAAAGAATAATCTAAGTGTATTAATTATTATGGAATAAGCTCTACGTGAGATGACTTGATGACTCAGCCACTGATGCCAAGGGCAGAGGCAAGGAGGGGACATGAAGTGGATTAGAGAAGGTCACTTTTATTAAACTATTTATTCCACAGGCATTTAGAGAGTTTTAAAAATACTCATATAATGCAACTCCAATATTAGTGTGTCTAGCACTGACATTTTGGTCTTTACATGGAAAGCAATCCCATTGAATTTATTGGCAGTCCTTTCACTGTTAATGTTGTCTCTAAGAGTGGCTGAGAAAAACAGGGCTGTTTATTTGTTCTTTCTTAGAATCAAGAAAATTTTCACATCTTTTTCCATTCGTTCACTTCAGGCTTCCCTTATGTGAGCTGAATTCTGATTAATTCTGAGTATTTTAAAAAATATATTAAAATGTATCACTATATTTAAAACAAAAAAATATGTATTCATATCTACTATGTAAAAAGGAAACACCATGCAAGGTACTGTCGGCCAGGAAGGGGATGAGATGCAGAGGCAGACGGCAGAACTCGTCCTCTGTCTTTGCAATTCTGATGGGGAGGCAGACGTTCACAAGTAATAAGAGAACTTGGCAGAATGTGACTTGTGTTATATATCGAAGGTGCAGGTGCTGCTCTATTGCAGAGTATGGGAGGTTTAACTCTAATGGAGGGAATTCCACATTTAGACATTTATCCCAAAAGATCTACTGGAAAAATTCAGAAAGATCTATGTACCCGGTGATTCCTATGTCAGTATTTCGCCTTTCTGTACCGAACAATTAGCCATCTGCTTGATTGTGTCAACATGCCAATCACTCTGATATTGAATTTGGAGTTAATAGAAAATAAAATATTTAAAAGAAAGTATATAGATATAAATGATATCTAGGATCAGCCTGCAGACACTCACTACCCTCCTTTTGGGCCTGTGACAAACATTACTAATTGATGATGCATACTCTCCTGTGTTCACGCCATGACACTGGAATCCTCCCTTCTTGACATATTGTTCCTGAGAGTTGCTACCAACTGACTGATGTGACCAAGATGGTGCATTTTATCATCCGGGATACAGGCACTCCTTCTCATGCCATGCTCCTTGGATCTGTGAAAGTCCTTGGGGCCCGCCAGGAGCCATGAGGGGAAGGCAGGGCAGGTAGAGATCTGAGGTTCTCACTTTTGCTTCTGCCACAGCAGCTCCTCTGGATGATAGTTTGAACTTCAGAATAAGATCTCTTTGGGACAATGGATTTGCAACTACAAATTTGAAAACTATCAAGACTTTCTAATGTGAGCCTTTTCTGTCTTTTTATAATCACCCTAATTGATAAGGACAAGATGCCTGACATTAAACAGCTTATTATGTGTAGACACACACAGTTTGTGGATGACTATAAAATAATGATTATATAATAAACTTCCAAGCACAGAGCAAGCAAATGATCTATTCTGTTCATGAACTACTTTGCCATAAATACCATTGCTTTGTCTTGATTTTCTCCTTTTAAATTTAAATTTCATGATATTTCATTTATATTATAGTAATTACGTTTAAAATGAATCATTTCTATTGTGTAAGTAAATTTAAAATCAAGTGCTTTGCAGGAGCATAACTATTTTTAAACTTCAAGCATTATTTAAATCAAACTATGTCTTTTGTTCTAATGCGTTTTAAAAATAAAAAGTGACCTCTAATTCTCTTAGATAGGTTAAAAGTGAACTCGCTAGAGAGTATAAATTGATACAACCATTTTAGAAAATTATATGGCAATATCTACTAAAGCTAAAATATGCTTACGCTGTGATCCAGCAATTCTGCTCTTAGATTTATACAATATAAAGGCATACATATGTTCGCCAGAGTCACATACAAGCATCATCATAGCAGCAATATTCGTTATAGTCCCAAACTAAAAATCTCATATATGTCCAACAGTAGAAAAGATACATTGTGATATGCCAATCAATATAACACTGTAAGATAACAAAAAGGAACAACTTACATAAATCTCACAAACATAAACCAGAGTGAAAGCACTCAGACGCTAAAAAAGGTTATACTGTGTACTTCCACGTGTGTTTAGTTGAAAACCAGGCAAACCAATCGATGTGTTGGCAGTGTGCTTAGTAGTTGCTGTGGGAGGTGTTCGTGCCTAGATGCTGGCACGAGAGGATTTTTGAGTATCTGGTAAAAAGTTGCAGTGGCGATTTCTCAGAGGCTTTTCACTTGCAAATTTTTGCACAGCTTTAAACTTATGATTTATGTGTTTTCTGTAGGTAACTTATGCTTTAATAAAATTAAATAAAGAAATAAACTCTTAGTTAACCCTCCACATCGAAAAAGAAGTGGTGAACTCAAGATTTATAGCCAGTCAGATATGAACTAGAATTCAGGCTCTGGGGGGTAACTTGCTATGTGACTTGTACAAGTTAGTAAGGGTCACAGTTTAATTTTCCTTATTTGAAACAGGGATAAGAATATATAACTCATAGGATTGTTAGGAGGATTGAATGGCATAATGACTATTAAGAACTTAGTATAATGTCTAATATGTCATCATAATAATAATAGCTAACATTAATAGAGTGCATCCCATGTACCCAGCTCTGTTCTAAGGATTTTTTTCTCCTTAAAACTCTGTGGGCAGGGCTTTTATTTGACAAAGGAGGAAACTGTACCACAGACTTTAAATTAGTCATCCAAGATCACACAGCTATTAGGGGAGGAAAGCCAGAATTAAAATACAATCAGGCTACGTAGTTAACCACTGTATTATCTTGCATAATAAGAACCTAATAATGGTAGTTATTACTATTACAAGAACAAATGCTGGAAGAGATGTGGGAAGAGTTGAGTGTGGGCTAAATTGCTGTTCTGTAGGAGGTAAATGGCAACTCTAGGGATAAGTTTTGAAATTCTGTGCTGAATAAATGGTTGCTGTTATTATTATGCAATTACCATACCTAATTTGAGACAGAAAATGGAAGTACACAAATGCAGTATTATCATCACCCTTTATAAACAGAGGAAACAGCTGTGTGGAAGGTAAGTGACATGCTCACTATCAGTCCAGCTGGAGCCTGCTCTCTTAGAACATGCTCCAGGAAAACAGTCTACCTTGTTAGGATACATCTAAAATCAGTCATGGTTTTGGTGGAACTATGGGTAATTTGTTTCCCTTGGTACTGCCAACATTTTCTATAGTGAACATGCTTTATTTCACAGTGGAAAGCCAACTTTAAAAATAAAATCAAGTGAAATCAAAAATCAATCTCTCTAAGGCAATAAGAACCACATGTTTTTTAAATGGAAAACATGCTCCTTTGTTTCTTGGAAGCAGTTTGCCAGACAGTCCACAGCTTTGAACCATTTACATAAACACACCCAAGCCAAGCGTCTGCACACAACAGTTAAATTGCACCCTCACTAGCAACTGAATGACTTCAAAAGGGCAATAGTAAAGACTGATATTCATTTCAGTTGAATGTACCTTAGATATTTTTTACAAACCACACACCAATGATTTCCATTGTAGACTGTAGCATCCCAAGTCCCTTTGAAGCAAAATCTTATTAATCCTGAGATGAGGCTGAAAGTACTAAGTGGTAGCAAAAGATACATTCTCCAGGTGAAATGGAATGTCCAGGAATTGAGCGGTGCAAGAATTCGTGACTATCCACTAGAGGGCGCTACCAGTATATACAAAACTTAGAAATAAGTTGAACACCCCTTTTACCCTTCATTCCTAAGAGAAAACTAATGTGATGGGGTCAACAGGATTCTGTTTTTATTGTCTTTGCTTTCCCTCCATAAATCAGGAAAGCTTTCCCTGAAGGGATCAATGTACTACACTTATTGTTAGGGCTGCCTTTAATTGGTATATGAAGGGATCAATGTACTACACTTATTGTTAGGGCTGCCTTTAATTGGTATACCCATTTATTTGCAAAAATGTTATTTTACAATACACGTTGAGGGTTTCCCATGTGCTAAGTACTAAGTTTGTCACCATGATGGTATAAATCAACAACAAGACTACCTTCTTGTCTGCAGGTTAGATATGAATAAAGGGCTCTAAGTTTACAAGGCACATAAAATCACCTGGGAACTATACAATATAGAAGGTTGATGCTATTTTGTTTTGCACTGCTAAATACTATTGTTCAGTGGTGAGACTATTAGCCACAGTCATTGAGGAAAGCCATTGTGGAAGTCACAGAAGGATGTATAACAAGAACAGGCAAAAAAGAATGCAGAAACCAGCATTAGCAAAGTCATGGAAGTAGAAATTTCATTATTAAGGAAAACTAATGCCTTTCATTTAATACTTCTGGCTATCTCATACTGATTTGGAAAACTTCTAAATGCACCAATTCACCTGCTTTAGAAACTGAATAACATTTCTGTTCCACCTACTCTAAGAGGTGGATTTTTCATAGTTTCTGAAGCTATTATTGATAGTGGTGTTTCTTTCTCTAACAGAGTATACTCTGAAGCAAGCCACCTCTTAACGACTGAGGTCCTTACTTTGTCCTGCCTAGTTTTGGACACAGTAAGCGTTTGCTTTAAGGACAGAGAACACATGGCACCATCCCATTTGTGCCACTGAAAATTCAGTTCAACTCAACTCAACTCAACTCAACTCAACTCAACTCAACTCAATTCAATTCAATTCAAGCAGTGCCCAAAGAATGAAACAGACGACTTGAACTAAGGAAACCAATCCAGCTGGAATATCTCCCTGTGGTTCTCCCTGTACTAGGAATAGAAATTGTCTGTGAACAAATATATTTTTAAAGTTAATTTTCACGTAGTATTTGAAATTTAATAGAACTTTTTTGATTAGAACCAGATCTAGCACATATGTTCTTAGGTATTAAAGACTAAATACAATTACATTATTATTTTTGGGGGGGAGATTATTTTGTCATAATAACTTTTCTTCAAAACTAACACTGCTTTTTACTTATATTGATTTTTCTATTGTTTTTAATGTTATGCTACTTAGGAAAATGCTATTTTATTGTTAAATTAATATGTGCAAAGAAACATTTACTCACCACACATCAACACGATCTCCTTATAAGTCATCACTCTTAATATTTATGGTCTAAGAATGAGCTAGTTCCAGTGAGTCACACAGTTACACTTAGCCCAGAGATTAAGAAAAGAATTAACACCATGATTTCTCATAAGTAACGGAAAAAATGTGACTTATTACACATTAATTTTTCTGGGTCAGTGTTTTTCCAGCCATTCCACAGAGCTCTAATGTCGTCCGAGATTTCTTTAGATGTTCTTGATTGAAAGAATGAAGGGAGTGGTGACGAGTATTTAATTTTGAACTTGACAACAATCGTCTGCCACTTTAAGAGAACACAGCTCACGGGGATGTAGAGTATGACATAGGGAATATAGTCAATTTTATTGTAATGGCTGTGTATAGTGCCAAATGGGTACTAGAGTAATCAGGGGGATCACTTCATAAATTATATAAATGTCTAGCCATTGTGCTGTGTTTCTGAAACTAATCTAAAATTTAAAAATAAAATAAAATAAACTGAAAACAAAAGAGAGAGAGGAACACAGCTAACCATTATGAAGATTACTGTTCTGGAGAGTGAAAAATATGAACCAGTGATATAGACTTTGAATGTCTGAAACAAACAAAATTGAATTAAATGTCCCAAATAACAGATCCCCAGACAAGCACTTTGCTTACAAAAAAGATCCTTTACCCCAATCTTTAGATATTTGCTTATCCAGAAAAAAGAGAGTCTAGTGTTTATAAATGAAAAAGAAGCAATAAAATTTAAAAAAAATGGCAATAAGTACATAAAGAAATAATAGAGAGACGTGGTCTCTGAAACATATAAAATAATTGAATAGCATTTATAATTTATAGAAAAAGAATATTCAAAGTGAGGTACTTTGGGCATTCTATTATCTAAATAAGACATCCAGAATAAATAAATTCACTGAAACAAATTATGTGATTTACATAAATTTCACTAATAGTTATAAATATCTTCTCTGGTGATTTCAAGATAGATATGTTATGGATTAAATTGATATTGATATTAAAGCCCTAACGCTCAGTAACTATGAATGAGGCTTTGTTTGGAAAAAGGGTCTTTGCAGATGACGAGTTAAGCTGAAGTCATTAGGGTGGGCCTTAATCCAGCATTACTATGTCCTTATAAAAAGGAGAAATCTGGAGACACAAACAGACGTGTACAGAGTAAAGATAATGTGCAGACGTGAGAAGAACACATCGCCAAGCCAAGAAACGCCTGAGGCCACCAGTAGCTGGGATAGAGGCTGGGAACAGCTTTTCCTTCACAGTGCAGAGAAAGAACAAACTGTGCTGCTGACACCTTGACTTCAGACTTCTAGCCTCCAGAACTGTCAGACAATAAATTTCTGTTGTTTGAGGCAGCAAAAAAAGTTGTGTGGCATTTGTTATGGCAGCTGCAGGAAATGAAGACACATATATATATTCCTAATCCCTGTCTTTTGGCGTCCCGTGTAGCCACTGTCTCCCTGGCAATCGATGGAGCACAGAAGTTGTGTCCAGATTGCTCTTAGATTCAACCACCTGATCTGGTTCTGGACCATTTCACCCTGCCATCCACATGAAGCAAATTCCTTTTAAAATTTGCCAGACCAAAGCAATCAGGAGGGCAAATCTGTTCTAAACACTCACATATTGCATATGAAGACAAACATTCTACTTTGGTTATTTCTCTACAAGAAGGAAGAAGTGGCCCCGATCATCAGGAGAGAATCAAGAGTTGATTGTCTTTCCTTTCCTCTCAGGAAAATTTGGCCAAGCAGAGAGAGTAGTCTGATTAATGAGAATTTTGCAGAATGTAAAAATCACTAGAATTATAAGAAGTGACCGTGGACATCCTTTGACGCACAAAAAATATTGCAAGTCTTCTGGTGCTTTCTTTACACAGCAGCTCATTGGTCCCCTGTCCAATAGGGCAATCAATGTAGGTTGAACTTGCCTCGGTCATACTCAACAATCATGTTTATAAACCTTACCTCTGTGTATTACCTAGGTAAGATGAAGCCTGAGAAACCATCGTGCAAACAAGATTTTACAATTATAGTTTTTAAAACATATTAAACTTCAGAATGGACCTGTCTTGATGAAGGAGCTTTAGAGAAGCAGATTTAAATGAGATTATACTATAACGTGTTTCAATTTTTGAAATGCAAGTTACACATGCGTAGGCACTTAGACACTGACACCACTGGTGTCGATTCTTGCTCCACAAAGAGACTTGAAAAAAGAAACCTAATAGTATATGTATAAGATGATCAGTTATGATGAGAAACTCAACTAAGATATTCAGACTGATAAAACAAGAAAACCTAGATGAAGTATACAATGCAAGCAATTAAAAATAAGGGAACAAAAGCAGGCATAGTATTAGAATATATAAAGTAATCTAAAACCACCAAGTTTTTTTCATCTTTTCATTTTTCTATGATGCACTGTAACTATCAGAAAAATATGCACACACCCGGTGCCACCTGTGTAGGTGTAACCAGAATCTGCCTGTTGGAAAAGAAAGGATTAAAAAGAAAAAAGAAAGTAAAGAAAATGACACATAAAAGGACAACTTTAGTTTCCCGCAAAGCAAATATATAGCTAAGTTGATCAACCCTCCAGCACAGCCCTCCTAGGCTGTGTTTTCACAAGAAAAGGAGGGTGGAGAGAATCACAAAAGTCTTGGCTCCAGTCCACCCCCGTGGCCTGCTGACACAGGCCCTACTCCCCAGAGCACTGGGGTCACACTGGAGTTGCTGCCAGAATTGCAGCTTTCATTAAAATTGAGTAGGGAGGGAACAGGAAGTCAGCTCGGGCAGGATAACTGCCTAACTTTCTGGGACCTGGAAGAGGATGAGGCTGGAAAAGGGGAGGGTAGCTTCCACCTTCTGACTGGGAAGCGCTGGGTTGGACATGCTTGCAGCACATAACGATTATCTTCTCAGAGTCAGGGGCTTCCTCCATTCCTGGGGTCACTGCAATACCCCACAGGTCACTGCAACATCCAGCTGTTAAACCAGGGTATTCCCTACTAGGGCTATGAAAGGTTTATGCTACAGAGCAGAATTCTTAACTGTTTTTGTGTTGCGGACCATTTTGGAATAACCATAAACCAATTCTCAGAATAATATTTTAGAATATTTAACATGAAAAACATATAATTACAAATAAAACCAACTAAGTAGAAATAACACTATTAAAATATTTTAAAATACTGGCATACTGTTATAAAAATATAAAAACTAAATTTGTGATATAGCAATTATATGCTTCTTTGTTATCATATTAAATAAGATCTAGTCACAAGTTTAATAATTATATAATAATTATCATAATTTCAAATTAATTATGATTATACATGATATTTTGAAATATCAGCAATAACTAATATGGTTGAAAAATCTATGATTTCTACTGGTAAGAAAATCCCAGTTCAATACCGTGATTTGTATTTACATTCATCATGGAAGGCAGTGCTAAATTTCACTTAAATAAAATTTAAAGGTTAGTGAAAATGAAGATAAAATGTGTTCCCATTCAAGTTCAAAGCCCCCTGAAATCTATTTATAGACTCCTTGATGGGTCTCGACCTCAGGTTAAGAACTCTTTTATAGAGTTTTACTTGTCTTGATACATCAGTTTACCACAAATACCAAATCAGTTTTTAGCAATTATATTATGATTATCAACTTCAAAAAAATTAACTAAAGCTCTATCTCTCTGATGATTCAGAACTCACTCCAAAATCTTACAGTATACCTAGAAGTGACATTATACTACTGACCTGCAGATTGGAGGAAAGCTTGTTAATGAAATTGCAATGAAAATGCAACGAACGATGCAAGAGTGTGGAATGGCATTCTCATTGCACCAAGAGTCCTCGGGAAGGAGAAGTAGAGCGGGGTGATCAATATAATTAATAAAACAGGATAGTTAAAGCTTCGTGAGACTGATTGTCAGGAAGGACTTCGCTCAGATCTCAACCCTGCCACTCACATTTGGCAAGTCATTTTACTTCTCTAAGCTTTAGTTTCCTAAACTGCCAGATGGGGACAAAATTGGGTCCATCTCAAATACTAAGAGACTAAAACAGATAATGCATGATAAAATGCTAACCCAGAACCTGTCATAAAGTGTTCCTTGTCTATTGTGAAATGAGAAAATGAGGATGGGCAACAGATCTGTCGATCATCTCTCAGCCTATCTTTTCTTTCAGCTTCTTTTCCTCAATCTTCTCTAGATTCTCCACTTCAGTGGAAAGGCTCTGAATTTCATTCTGAGACTGGAGGTCTCCTCAGTTCAAGAAGGCAGGAGAAAATAGGAGAGGCCATTTAGATTTCATTTAAGGCGAATGCTCAGGCATACCAGAATAACTTAAAACTATTTGTCAGCAGATAAGAGTGTAAGTCTGGTATCAGCTCTAAAATATTTTGTAATTTGGGAAATATTTTATAATCCAGCCAAATGTCATAAGGGACGTGCAAGAAGCTTGAGAACTAGCAAATAATTTGTCATATGAATTCCCACCAGTTGGAACTGACTTGAAGGATGTAATTTATGGTCATACTTGGGAAAGAACCATATTCCTGTTTCATGAAAATATGATACTAAAATTTATCAACTGCTTCCTGTCCCTAAATGGTACAACTAAACTTAGGATTTTCACTCTTTTTTTTTTGTTTCCACCTTATACTTAAAAATGCAAAAAAAAAAAACAAAACAAAACAAAAATTAAAACAAAACTCTAACTTCAAAACACACAGACACAAAGATAACTGATAACTGGGAAATGGGAGCTTTGGCTGCTTATTTCAGAAAGCTGGGTTTTTCTTTCTTATCTCAGTACAATGCAAATGATAAGGGAACTTTCACTTTCCAATATTTTTTGGTCATTTTTTTTAAATGAATTGTCAAACTTGGAAAAAAGTTATGAAAATAGAATAAATAACTCTCACATACTCTTTATCCAGATCCATCCATTGTTTACATTTTGTCCCATTTATTTTATCATTCTCTCTATATATGTATATTTTTTCACATTTTTCTGTGCCATTAGAGAGGAAGTTGGACATATTGTACATCCTTACCTCTAAATATTTCAATATATAGTCATAATAATAAAGATATTTTATAACAGTATAATTATCAATATCAGAAAATTTAACATTGATACAGCATTATCTAATCCATGATTTATATTCAAATTTCTTTAATTGTCCTCTTGTCTTTTACAGTGACTCTTTCTTACTGATCCAGATTTTAATCCAGGAGCAAACATTGCATTTAGTTGTTCTCTCTCTTTATTCTCTTTTGAATTGGAATATTTCCTCAGTCTTTAAAAAATATATATATTTCAAGTCTTTGGCATTTTTGAAGAGTACAAGGCATCTTGAATAGTATACAGCTTTTGAAGAGGAAGAGGATAAATTGTCCCTCATTAGGATTTGTCTCATGATTACGTTCAGCTTACACATTTGAAGGTAGAAATGCCACAGAAGCGATATTGTGTCTTTCTCAGTAAATAAAATAATATCAGAAGGCACAGGTTTTTCATTTGTCTTATCATTGGTGACATTAACTGCATTCACTTGATAAAGGAGGCATTTTTCAGGTTTTCCCCTGCAAAGTTGCTAATTTTCCACTTATAATTAATAATTTGTGGGACTATGTAAAGTATCCTGATCCTCATCAAACTTTCACCTCTTAGTTTCAGCATCCACTAAGGACCCTTTCCTGAATCAATTAGCACTATGATGGCTCCCAGGTGGTAGTTTTCAACATCTCTCATTTCTTCCACATTTCTTAAGTTGGTATTCTACTCTTGCCAACATGGACTCATATAGTCTTATTTTATTCAGTGGGTTATAATCCATTACTATCAATATTTATTTTGTCTCAGATTTGGCCAGTGAGAGCCCTTTCAGACTGGCTCCTGTGTTCTTTCAACAGGCCCCCATCATTTGTTGACCACAGCCATGACAATATTATACTCCTTTGCATTTTTGCTGCAGATATAAATCTTTAGTTCTTAAAGATGATGCATTTTACTTTTGCGGGAAGGATAATAATGACTGATTTAACTATACATATATTTTTAAACTTGTATTTAGCCTTTCAGGACTTTTAGTATTTTTATGTTATTTATTGATTTTAGACACTATATTTATTGATTGATACAAGAATAACTCAGTCCCAAAACAAAACAAACAACAAAAAATGCTAATCATTTTTTGATGAAGTTTTTTTTGGAGCCCATTCATCTCCCCTATAAGCACTCTTTTATCTCAGAGGTAAGCTAGGTTTTGAAAGTCTCTTGTAAAGTGCACAGATCTTCTCTCCATATGCTTTGAACCTATCCTTCCACCTTCTTCTCATTTGTGTTTCCTGTTTAGGAGGTACCCAGATTCTCTTCATTCAATGTGAATGGCCTATATACTTAACTCCTTCTCCTAGAAGTACATGCATTTTAGGAAGAGATTTTAGAGATTCATTCATTCATTCATTCATTCATTCATTCTTCACTCAATGGATATTTATGAAGCATGCAGCACTTATTCTATATCAGATCCCGTATTAGGATTTTGGACTCTGACAGTGCATAAGAGACACACACTCTCTACTCACATGTACTCAGAGTCTGGTGACAGAGGCAAATAATTAATAATCAATAATGTTAACAACAATCATCATAGTAACAATAAACCATATTGTTGAACACTTACTAAGCACTTGCGAGGCACTGTTCTAAGGGTTTCACGTGAAAAATCCTCCCAAAGTACATGGATGTATATACTCTTATTCTCATTTCACAATTTTAAAAATTAAGTCTTGTGACTTAAGTAACTTTCACACAGTTACTATGTGGCCAAGGCAGAATTTAAAAAGATACCAGTCTCATTCTGGTATCGGAGCTCTCTGATAAGAAAAGTAGAGAGCAGTGAAGAAAGATACTGTGTAACTCACATTCAGGGTAGAAATGGAAAGCAAAGGAGCGTTCTCTAATCTGAGACTTGAAAAATAAGAAGCTGCCTTAATCAAAATGAGTCTCATATGAAACTTTCAGCGTTCTTACACAGGACTAAGGCAGCAGAATAGGAAGATAAATGTTTGAGAGGAGAAGAATTCAAATTTCATTATTGAAATGGATGCCTACTTTGATTATATGCAAAGTAAACCAAGGCTCATACAAGGCACAGCAAACCAGGAGAAAGCATGTGTCAATCAATCAGAATTTTAAAAAAATCAGGAGATCAAGTTTTTCAATATACCAAATTTATCTTCCAGCTAAGAGAGGTGGGAGGATTTGGGTATATAAATATTAACTACACAAATAAAAATCCAGAATAAAAAACGCCATGTGCCTTTTCTCCCACTCATAGAGCCCACTGCTAGAGCACTGTTTCTAGATCAAAGGGCTAATGAGACCCAATTGTACCAGAGTGGAAAAGAGAATAGACAAGGGTTTTTCTTTCTATGCTCATGAGGATCTCTTTTGTTCCCAAGGAGGAAAAATAAAGCATACAGAATAAAAATAGTCACAACTATAACTTTATATTTCTGGGCTTTTAAGAAATTATCTAGTCCAACTCCCTTCTTTTGCAAATGTGAAAATGGACCCCTCTAAAAAAAAAGTCTTGCTTCTGGTCATGCAGGTAATGAGTAACCTAGTGAGGAATGGAACCCAGGCCTCCTTCACTTTAGCACCTGACCTTGCAAGCCTATAACATACATTTGTATTGTGAAAAGTTTAAATTACTACCATTTGCAATAGCTTTATAGAAAGTTAAGCCTAAATTTTTGCTAAGAATTTTGACACTTTACTGAAGCGATACAACTATTGTTTGTTCTTGAGCCCCTGTTAATGAGGATCCCTAGTTTCTTGGTGATATGGCATGTCTTCCTTTTGTTGGAATATGACAGATGTAGGTAGAGAGCATGAGCATCTTCCTTTTGCTGTGAGCAAATAATGCCAGAAGCACTACACAAATCCAAACAGACATTATCTCTGCCAGGTGGCTTGATAGTCAAAAATAAAGGAAGAATAATACATTAGGAAAAGTGAATGACTCATTCTGGAGGGATGAAGGATAGATGAAAATTAACATTTATAATTTTATGTTGTGACTCATAGAACCATTTTTTCTACTTTGTATCTCAAACAGTACCAGTTAATTTTAAGATAAAATACAGATTGAGACAAAAGGAATGAAGATCCAAAAGAACTAAAATTCAATATGGATGTGAAGAATTGGGCTAGAAAGGGGAAATGTTTCCCGTTGAAGATAGGACATAAATCCAGAATAGGGAAAAGGAAGTAATTTAATAGTCAGATGGTCTCCTATGCAATTCCAAATCTGCTCAGTGGGAGTGTATCATAGGAGTCTAGCCAGAAAAACAGAAACCACCCTAAGTCTTTCAAACAGAGGACATTTAATAGAGAAAAACTTACCCCAAATAATGGAGGAACTGAGAAGGCAGTTAGGAGATGGGGAGGCAATGGCAGAACCAGTGCTGAAGGGACAAAATGAGGAAGTCTGCTAACAAGAGCACCTGGAGCCTCCCAGAAGGAGCCTGGAGTCTGCTTTGTGAAAGATGGGATCACTGAGGCAGAGACTTTTTTGAGGTAATTAGAATTCTAGAGGGGATGCCTGAGACACCACAGGAAACAGAGAAAAAGGGAAAAATACTGTGGTTTTCCCTCCTTCCCATCCTTCTGTTTCTGCCCCGCAATGGCCAGACATACTAGGAAGGTAAAGGCTATGGGAGCCAAGGAAGTATAGTTTCATTTGAAACAAGCAGAGGAAAGAAGTTAGTAATGAATCAAATATTACTCAGGTCATGGACCGGCACACATCACCATTAGTGAGGTTGGACCTTAGCAGATTACGCTTCATCACTCTCTGAGCCAATCCTGACTGAAGCAAGCTTTGCATTAGCTCCTTCATTACTAGGGGACGGCACTGGTCCTTCTCCCTCTAGTACTTCTGAAATAAGCTCCAAACTCATTGTCTATTTGCCAAACTTTAGAGTTTCCCTGAACTGAAGTGTTTGGGCCAACATAAAGTTAACTTCCAGCTCATCACACAAGACTACTCTGAACCTGCTGATTTTTTTTGAGACTCTGACAGCTTAAGTAGCTCTTAATTCTCTCTCTAAAGGGACACAAGCAAGGCCTGACCCCTCAACTTCGGGTAAAGGTGCTGATCCCAAATGGATTAATCATCTAGCTCCTTGGTACTGTAACCCGTGAGGTGTCCTCCATTGCCACAGGTGAGCGTCCTCACTAGCCAGTTTGGATCAACTTTGATATGGTCGACAGGAATTTCCCATGAGGCACCATGTCTTCATCTGTAGACCATCAGCCTTGGGTACAACAGAACACTGGTTAGTACCTTGTATTTGGATTGTTCCTGGTCCATGAAGCATCACATTGAGTTTTCCTTTTCTACTTTCCCCTCACTAATTTGCTAGTCATGAGAGATATTAATTAGCATAAAATAGTGAATGCTGTATGAGAATAAGATAGAAGTAAAACCAAATTTCCTTTGGATTCCTGACCTTTTGCCCCTGAAGAATCCAAAAGAAGGGTGTTATTGTTTTGCAGTGGAGTGCTCTCTCTTCATCAAGCCTGAATGCCACTCTGACAATTTAAATAGGAGAGCAAGTTGTACATAATCCTCTTGGCCCTGAGGATTGTAATATATCTCTGAGGCTCCAAACTGCTCCTCTAGAGCCAAGCTAAATGAAGAGGAGCATGAAGTGTACCAAAACCCAAATGGATTCTGAGCACACAGTCAGAATCTCAGCCATTTTGTTCCTTCCTCCCTATCCTCCCGCTGAGTCCTGGCAGCATTAGTCATAGCGGGGCGGCAGAGACTGGACGACTGAAAATTACGGGTTTCTGCCTCTGCATGTAAACTGTCACAGTACAACTAGGGAGACTAGACTGGAACCCCATATACCAACTTCTTCTTCTAGCCAACAATCTTTTATCTTCTGCCAAGGCTTTTTCACTAAAATAAAGCTACTTGGGCTCCAAAAATAACATCTGTTGCTCAGAGTAACATTTTCAAACAACATAATAAACTGTACTTCCTGAAAATATACAGTCTGCACTTCCCTAAGGGACCTCACAGAGTGGATGATGTGCATCCTGGGATTCCTCCTTTCAAGCACTGCTGCTCTTGAGCAAATTATTTAGTTGTCATGGGTGGTGGTAAGAATTACCACGCACATTACCCCCATTTGCAGTATTCAGTGACTGGAGTGGTTTTAAATAACAGCACTACCCAGATGTGTTGGGCAGGCTTTCATAAGCAGAATGCTTTTTTAAAACTGAGGTCATGGTTCCTTGGAGTTGGTATCAGGGAGATCCAAGAAGGTTAAAAAAATAATAACTATAATTTTAAGAATCCCAGCACAGTACGTTTTAGGGTTAACTCTGTTCAGGGATCACATAACCCGCCCCACCCCCACCCCAGCCTTACTCTACAATTTGCTAATCTTAGACTCTGATCCTCTCAATTGTCTGTCTCAATCTTTTAGAGATGGAAGAAGGAGAAAGGCAAGGAGTTGGTTGGATAACTAATTGCTCTATGACTGTAATGAGCAACACTGAGCATTTCCTAAGTGTAGGTCACTAGTTACAAGAGAATTAGAAAAGGATATGTAGATGGTGTGAAATCATTACCACCACTGCAGACAATTCGAAACACTCATTTCTGTATGCACAGGGCCGGACATATCTCCACAGAAACCCATCATTCTAATTGGGCAAGAATTCCAAAGACATCGTTTCTATTGTTATCAACTTCTTAAAAGCATGAGAGGTTGCCCTGATGTCTGCCTGGGCAACGATGCCTGGTGGAGGACACGAAAGACAGTGGCTGCCAAGGACAGAAGAGCAAGGAAGCTTAGCCAGTGATCCCAGGGATTCTCATAGTCTGAAAAATACTGAAAAGGAGTATCCGCTTTCATGATTTGCAAGGAGAATTTTTCGAAATAAAGCGTCATATTCATACAATTCATCTAATTTAATCTAATTCCTTGGTCCAATGGAAGTATGATGCAAAAAGGAGGGAAGAAATGTGAATTTCAGTCTCAGCCCTTCTAGTTTGGGAGTCTGGAAAAGTTTCTTGGCTTCAGTTTCCTTATCATGATGACAATGATATGATACTCACATTCCCTCAGGTTACTTGAAAATCACATTAACTTAACATATATGAAATGATAAAAGAGTACTTTGCAAGTATTTTATTATTATTATTATCATCATCATGATTATTATTATTCGAATGTTGTAACAACCACTGTACTGCCTGACAAAGGGCTAGACTAGATGGCTTTTAAGAACCTCCTGACACTAAGAAGTCTATTATCCTAAAGTGGGTCCATGGTTCCTCTCCTTATCATTTAAGGTCAAAATACCAATGAGAATATAACGTCTTACAAGTAAGACAAGTCTCATGGAGGAGATGATGTGTAAGTAAGCCTTGGATATCCCCTCTGCCAAGTGCAGAGGATAATTTTCTTACCTGGTTTAGGGCATATGTAAAGATTCTTGAGGGGTAGCCTGGTTTGGTTTTTCTAACTGTGCCCTCCTGGAGACCCGAGCACACCAGAGACAAGACCCAGCCTAGATTGAATGTGACTCTCTGTCAGGTCACCCTGGGATAACCCCAGTCTCTAGACTAGCTCTCCCTGTTTGTTCCACAGTAAATCAGAAGGGACTTAGGGTCTCCATGGGAAAAACCCTGCTCTACCTCATCCCACATCAATGCCCAAGTATCCTATAACAGTGGATCTCAAAGTTCAGAAGCACCTTGAGGGCTTGTAATACAGAGATTGCTAAACCCCAGAGTTTATGATTAGGTAGGTTTGGAGTGGGGACTGAGAACTTGCATTTCCGAGATGATGCTGATGATGGTGATTCTGAGGGCCACATATTCAGAATTGCTGATCTGGAGGAGACATCACATATGCTGGTATCTAAAATAACCCTGTAAATGTGCCTAAGAACAAGTAGTCTCATGAGTTGGTTCTCATGGAGGCTGGAATAGAAAAGTTGTTTTGAAAAGATGAGTGATGGGTATAAACTTTAAAAATTGATAATCTAGTTGTATAAGTTACACTTAAATGAATATTCTTTGTTTATGTAAAATTTCTCTTTAAAACATTTTTGTAAAGACAAAATCATTTGATATCTTGTTTGTCTAATCTTCCACTGCCCCCCCACCCCGCCCCACCACCTCTGGCTATAAAAGTAAATGAAGTTTTCTTTGGTTCTTTGCCCAAATCAAGGCAAAAGGCTTTCAGATTGGCAATGCTGATTTCAATTCATCCTTTGAAAGTTGAATAATAATTAGAAATTATGCACCACAGAAGGTAGGGTCAACTTCAGACCTCAGTTTCCCCCTACATTATACCTGCAAGTCTGCTTAATGATTGCTTCTCATCGAATTAACCAATTAAGCTCTTAGCCTTTTGTTGTCATGTTCAAAGCTCCACTTTAATAGAATATTCCATAACAAAAACGTGTAAAATTTCCCATTTTCCTAGAAAGAGTACATTTCATGAGAATGTGTGCAGTTTTCATGTTTAATATTAACCACATGGGTACATCTCCTTAGCTTCAACCATCCACCACCAATCTGCTTGCCTTGTCGGCAACAGAGCAACCCAGCAGTGAGAGCATCCTGTTCTGAGTCTGAAGACAGCCTCCATCCAGTTTTAATGTTCATTGGTTCTAGAACCTCCAGGAAGACCTTGACTCCCCAGACTTTTTCAATTGTAAAATGGAGCCAATAATCTGTGCCTGGACTACTTCAGAGGGTTGTTTTGATGGTCAAAATACGAATGAGATAATATTAGTGAGAGCACTTTGGAAACCATTAAGCCTTAAGAACAGCAGTCTCCTTCTGGTGTCATGTTACGGGCACAGTGTATTCTCAGTGATGGATTGTTTAGTTCACCTTGGTCCTTGCTCACAGGCTGCGTTCCTGCTCCCTGTGAGCGGTTTCTCAAATGTGTGCTGCTGGTTCCTACGTGGAGGCTAATGAGGGAGGATGATGGCTCTACACCCACTCACCACCATTATAATGCTAACATTTCTCTGCTGCAGTATAGGTAATCATGGCACTTCCAAATGCATATCTCTCCTAACCTTAAAAACTCTATACACTTAATATTTTTTCTCCTAACTTACAGATGAGGAGATGAAGATGCAGATTTGTATTGTCTTCCCAAGTACACAGTAAGGGATAGAACCCTGATCTTTCCATTCTTAAGATGCTTCTCTTTTGGGAAACCCAATTTAAATAGACAGACAGACAGACAGACAGACAGACGGATAATAGATAGACTGAAGTATAGCCAAACAAAAGGTGTGTTCTGCTGATCCACTAACAGGTACTTTTTCATATGATAATGTTATTTTAATGACTTTTGGGAAGAAAAGGTTTCATTTGATTTACAAATGAAAGGGATCCCAAGGCAAGGAAGTAAAACAAGAGAATGGGAGTTTCCTCTGGTTTGCCAGTGAAATGAGCCGTAAATCCAAACACACCTATAAGGTTTGAAGTGGTGAGGTTTAAATGGTTTCAGCTCAAAACAGGTTCTATAAGAAGCAATGTTGAAAGACAGATCTATAGCGTTCCTTCCAGCTATAAAGGGTTCCCTCCCAAAAATGTACAATATTTTATTTTTACGTGTTCCTAGCAAGGCAGTCATAAGACACTAATCCCTGGCCCAAACTAAACTCCCCTTTTAATGATTAACCCACACTTTATAGAGAGCAGGAGGTGGGAACATTAACAGAAGCCAGACACCACATATGCAATGAAACATGGTAGTTGGGGGTGGGGGGCATAGCAACATATTACCCACTTAAAAGCATTTGTGTGTGTTTGTGTGTGTGTATCAGAAATCTACAATGCAAGAATTCTGGGGAGACCAGAAGTTAAGACCTAGCTGGCAAAGTGTTTTATATTAGTTGTTGTAAACACTACTAAATTTAAAGAAAGTTAGAAACACATTTATAGAAATGGCCCTTGTAACTGAATTAACTATTGATATATTTTAGAATCACTTTAGCATAAGAATAGATTTTATTTGAATAAAATTAATGCTCTAAATTATTTAAAAATATATATTACAAGAGTGAACCCTAATGTAAACTATGGATTTGTGTGACAATGAGGTGCCACTGTAGGTTGATTGATTGTAAAAAATGTAGCACTCTGGTGCAGGATGCTGATAGCAGGAAGGCTATGGGGAGAGGCAGGAGTTTACATGGGAACTCTCTGTACTTTCCACTCATTTTAGTTATGAACCTAAAAGTGCTATAAAAATAAAGTTTATTTAAAAAAATATTTATAATTTTTTTTAAAAGCACACTTTCTGGACTTGTAGTTTTCAGAATCACTATCAAGTACATTTTAATAAACATGTAGGGGCCAATGGCTTCCAATTTCTGAAAAAATATGTTGATTTAGAGTCTAGACTCTAGTTTAACTTATGGTCACAGACCTTTTTTCTGAATGAATACTTTTTTTTAGAACGTATGATAGGCAGCCATGTTATAAGGAAGTCTGTAGAGTTCTACCGTATTAAGATACTCTGGGTCAAAATGATATTTCCAGCTGTCACTGAAGATACCACAGCTTTCTCATGCACTCTGCATCTTAACTATTTTAACTCCCAAAGAGAAAATGACTCTGAACCACCATTTTTTAAAAAATATAAATCACTTCCCTAACAACCAGGGGAGGTAGAAATTACCTTTCTCTTTTACTACCTGACTGTGAACATAAAGCTCTACAAGCAATCTAAAGAAGCATTAGAAAATTTCAGGTATATGTATAGGTCATTATTCTTTTTGATGTGCTTTAAAGAGAGTGTCTTAATTTCTTCCTTATTTTTTGAGGCATAGTTTTGCTGGATATTGAGTTCTCAATTGACAGTCTTTTTCTTTCAGCATTTTGGATATGCCTTCTCATTGCCTTCTGGTCTCTGTGGTTTCTTAGAAGTCAATTGTTACTCATAATGAGGCATCATTATATATGATGGGAAATTTTTCTCTTGTTCCTTTTAAGAGTCCCTCTTTGTCTTTTGAAAGTTTGGCTATGACAGGTAAGATGTGGATGGATTTCCTTGAGTTTGTCCTAATGGAATTTTTTTTATCTTCCTGGATATGTATATTAATTTTTTTTTAAATCGAATTTGGGGAGTTGAGCCACTATTTCTTTACATAATCTTTCTGATTATTTTTCTCTTTTAATCTGGGATTCCCATTATACACATGTTGCTATTCTTAATGGTGCCCTGCAATTCTCTAAGGCTCTGTTTTTCTTCCTTTTTGTCCCCTCCCTTTCTGTTCTTCAGACTGAATAATCTCAATAGACTTCTATTCAAGTTCACTGACTTTCTTCTGCCAGCTGAAATCTGCCATTGGGGCCTGCTAGCGAATTTTTCATTTTAGTTTTTATAACTTCAAAAATAGACTTCTGTTTGGTTCTTTATCGTTTCTATCTCTTTATTAATATTCTTTTTGGTAACTGTCATTGTCATACTTCCCTTTAATTGTTTTAACACATTTTCCATTATTTCTTTGAACAAATATTATAAGCAGACTTAAAGTCGTTGTGTAGAAGTCCAAGATCTGGGAGCCCTCAGGGACAGCTTTCTATTGACTGCTTACCTGTGTGTGGATGATATTTCATTATTCTTTTGTGTGTCTCATAATTTTTTGTTGAAAATTGGACACTTAAAATAATATAACACAGAAACTTTAGAAATTAGATCACCTCCTCTCAAATGAGCTTTTGTTGTTATCATTATTATTTTCTTCTTCTTGCTGTTGCTGCTGCTGTCTGTAACTTTCCAGGACCAATCCTGTAAAGCCTGTATTCTCTATAATGTGTAACTGTTGAAGTCTCTGTTCAATTAACTTATTAATCAACTAATGATTGGTCAGAGATTTCTTTAACTACTGGAAAAAATAAGTCTTCCAACCTTTACTGCTAGGCTTTGTGTTTGTGTTGGGACATAATTTCAATGCTTAGACTTTATTTTCTGTTTGTACAGAGATTCAGGCCAGAGGTCAGAGACTGGGCATCTCTCATGTCTTTCCTGGCCATGCATACAGCTTTGTACAGGCGTACACAGCCTTCTAGATCTCAAGGAACATGTTTAAGCTTTCCAAAAAATCTTATGGACATCATATTTCTCTTATTCTCCTTTTAGGTTTCTGGTCAGGCTTTTATTTGTCTGTAATATTAAACAATCATTTTTTTTTTTGACAAATGCCCTAGGGATAGAGATTTTTTTCCATTGGTGTTCTGAGTCAGATCAAATAACAACAACACCCTGAGTGGGCTTTTCCAGAGGCTGTGAGATAATTCAAACAGTGACAATGTCGTACAGGTAGAACTTTTTGTGGAGTTCTAAACTAATCTGCCTGCCCCTGCTCTGACTACAAGGCTGCCATTTTTTCATAGCTACCATGGTTGTGCAGCCACTGGTGTTCAAGTTTACTCCAGAGCTGGGGAAAGAGTGATAATAATATGTCAAGTTAAAATGTCAGAAACCTGGCAGTTCTTAATGAAATTCATCAGTTTTCCATGAATAAACTCTTTTCAGGTTGTCATAAGACTTTGGTTAATTTCCAGGGATGTAAAAAGTCGATTTTGATGATTTTGCCAATGTTTTCATTGTTTTTATGGAAGGGCAAATTTATACAGTTCCTCATTCTGCCATTCCAGAAGTCTCCTACCATGATTTATTCTTGAAAGGAAATGGAATTCAATGGAACTTTTCATATATTATAAGTGATTCTTCATCATTATTTTCAACCTACTTCATTTCAGTGATTGCATAACATAGTTCAAAATTTACGAATTTATGACACGTGGCAGAAATCTAAACTTTCCTACTTCTTTTCAGCCCCTTCTTCATATCACATAGTTCCTCATAGTATATAGAAGATTCAGCCTCTTAAGTGGCCCTCCTTTCTGTTTCCCCTATTTTAGTTATACCTTTCGTACCATTGGTACACAGAATAGAATACAATATCACTATGTAATCAGACCTTTGCAAAACATAAGAAGATTTTTTCATCTCCTCTGTTACAGGTATTATGCTTATTATTGCTGTTCTTAGCTATCACCTGCTTGACTATGTGAACCTGTACAGATTCATATCAGCTGGAAGTAGAACACCAGAAAATTAAAATTGTAAAACAGATGCTGAATATTTTCGTTATTGGAGATAAGGTACTTGGGTACACTGGAATTTGAAAATGGCTAGAATGCTAGTCTGATGAAACACATCTTTACAACTACCTGCCATGATGCCCATAAATACTTAATAAATCAGTGAAAAGAAATAATGTATCCATTCTTCATGATTATAAAGATCTAATTTAAAATACCAGAGTACACAAAATTTTAGCTAGTATTTTATTTTCTTATTCCTTAGAGATGCTTTCATATATATTTTAAAACTAGAATCATGTAAGATATTTTCTTACATTGAGAAATGTATTGCCTTACAGTACCTTCCTAATATTTGGTCTTTCAATAGAAAAACTAACTCCCATTAACTAACTATATACACACACCTTTAAAAAAGAATTTAAAAGGGTAAACAAATTTGCCACAAAACTTTTCTGATATTTTATTAAAACATTATCCTAATGTCTGAAAACCATTGATTTTATTGAAAATGTCCTCACTCAATTTTTCTATATCTAAATGATATATAGGTATGCACAATCCTTTGTTTACCTTCAAATAAATTTAAGACTATATTTTGGCACAATAACTTGTAATTCCTTAAAAATTTAAAACTTATACAGAAAAATTCACCCTCTATAATTTAGCTAATTTATGAGTTTCTTCTGAAATTCATACCATTGCTTAATAAAACACCTCAAAGTATATTTCTTTCCAATAAGTTTAATGACTCCATGTTTGAACATGAAAAGCAATAAAAATAATCACAGTATATTTTAAAATTGAAGACATCTAAGCTGTCAGGTTAAAGAGAAACATTTGTTATCAACCTATTTTATAAACGCCTAAGCTACATCTAAAACTCTAGAGCAAAGGCAAAATTTTTTTTTCAAATAATAGAGCTTGTAAAGGACATGAGGGAAGAAGTGAGAGCCAAAATGAAGACTAAATGGTGATTGCCCTGATTCCATCTCTTTATTTTCAACTTACATCATCTATTAAATTATTTTTGCTGCTTATAACTATGACATTACACTTTTTTATTTGTGGTATTAACCAGAAGCACAGAGAACACAGAACAAAGGGAGTTGGAAGCCTGCATTTACACATTTAAATGCTATAATCTCCAAATCTCTCCTTCTTAACATTTTTTTTTTTCCCAAATAGACTGAAACCCTTCCCTGGGTCACTGAAGGAACACATTTCACATTTTTTATTTCTAAAGTGGAGCAGGAAAAAAGAAAGATATCTGCTATAATGAAGAAATACTTTGCAAGTCTCTCATTTTGACTATGTATTAAGAAGAATGTGATTCTATAATGAATGACCAAGAGTGCTCTAAACTCTCCAGAAATGGTTAACTATATCCTCCTATTCATTTCAACCATTCTTCTTACTGAAACATGCTACCTTCTGACTCCACTTAAAAATGACATAATTACATATTCTGCAATTTTTACTATTATACATTTTTGGAGTCTTTAGTAAAAATATGAATACTGGGACCTTGGCATTCTGAATAGACTTCATTTATACTCTGCAAAGTTAAAGCATCAGAAATGACCAAAATGCCATCAAGGAAGGCACTAAGATAATATCTATTTTTTTGTTTTTGTTTTTTTTTCCCCATTAATTGTATAGACTGTTTTATTTGGGGGGAGAATGTACTTTAAATTCACAGATCCTTAGATTTGCATTCCAGGTTCTTCTCTCACTATGTGACCTAACACATAGTAAGCCTCAATTTCCTCATCTGTAAAAGATGGATAATAAAATCTGTTGTGAGGACCAAATCATAAATGACTGCGTTGAAAGGAAAGTGTGACCCCTACAAACCTCCAAGATATCCATCTAGGACATGTGCACAGCAACATTCTCCAAGTTCCTCAGTTTACATGGAGATTCTATAAAGGGATTATCCCATTAAAGATGTAAAAAATATCTGCCTCCCTGGAGAGGTTTACCCCTAACAACACAAAACTGTTTTCTGGAGTTATAGCTGTGTTAAAAATCAGCTATTACTCTTTTATCTTTTATCTCAGGTATAAGAAGTGAGTACTTACAATAGAAGTTTGTCATTAATCACTGAGTTTGTGATAAAATTATAACTTAAATACTTTCTGTAACTGACATGTTGCCAAAACACAATTGTTTCCCTATGCCCAGTTAAGCAAGGATTTTGGACACCAGAAATGCAGAAGTAAAATAAAGAAGGGAAGGGAAGGGAAGTGGGGGAGCAAGATGGAATGTGGGTTTATATGGGGGTGGAGGAAGAGTGTGTGTACATGTAGAGGGGAGCGGGAGTGGGGATGTCTGTGCTTCTAAGCTCTCCTGGGACCAAGTTAAAGCCCTCTATTATTCTTTAATTAATAAAACTGTTTCTAAAGACAGCAGCAATTTTCTTCTTTGGTAATCAGCCATAACTTCTTGCAATCTCAAAAGCAGTTCGGAACAAAAGGGTCTCAAGAGTCAATGCAGTTTGAAGAAAGTCTGAACGCTAAGGCTCTGCACTGCCTTTATCTAACTAAATTGAACTGTAGAACTGCATTAAGATCTCTGCCATCAGTCACGTTCAAGTCCAGGATGACAGTTCTGTATCTGCTTGAGACTAATCTCCTGCTGCACATTACTGAAATGAAATGTACAGATTTTCTGAATTTCCACCAAAATGTTTTGAAGTATCTGGCTTATTCCCCTGAATCTTCCATATTTATGTTGTATCTTTCTCCAAAAAAAAAAAAAAAAAAATTGTTAGGAAACATTTGCTTGCTGCTATGTAACATCCAAAAATATCAAGGCATTAAGAGACATGTGAGAAAATGTCTAAGGGTTTTCTTATTCCAATTGCCATCCCCAAAAGCCACAACAGAGTGATTCACCGCTTTTCACGGGGAAACTTACCAATGAACACAGAAAGCAAAACGAGGCACTGAGGGATGTAGTGTGGGCAGCTCCAGTTATAGTCATGCCTTATTGCAGCTAATTCCGCTGCACAGTGGGGCTTCGAAAGATCATGTCTGGATGGTGCATGAAGCGCACGGAACAGCACTTCACAAGCTTGGACACGGATCAACAGGGTGAGTGGCCGGGCCAGAGTTGTAATGAAAAGCAGGTGGGTTGAGTTTAGTAGTTTTGAGAAGAAAGAGGAAGAAGAGACATGAAATTCACACATATGAACCTATTTTGGGATGTTTCCAGTGAAGGAAAATGAAAAAAAAAAAAAAAATAGGATAACTGTATTCCTTAGCTAGGAATTTATCTTTTTTTCTAAACTGGAAAGTCAAGAACTATAACGTAATACTGTCCTTTTGAACAAAGAGAAATATTACTCCACAAGCAGTTGAGACCTTGGAATTTTACTGCAAAGGGCTAACATAGGAAGTGAAAAAAAGTTTGAATTATAAAATTAAAAAATTAAGATGTAGTGCTATTTTCAGTGTGACATGAACCCACAAGGCACATACACTGTGGAATTTGGTAGCCCCTACCCCAGGCTCTTCAGTTCCCCAGAAGCTTTCTTCAAACAGGTTCTTGTCCTGAAGTAAGAGATGGGGCTCTTATGCCTGAGCTACTGGCTGTGGCTCTGGCAAGAGCAGGAGACCTGCCTCTCTGCACAGGCCTGATAGCCACGCTCCTTGCAAGCAGTAGCTCTGAAGACTGTGGCGGAGAAGGTTCGCGTGCAAAAACGCCACACCCTCAAGGCACATCCCATTAATCATCCACAGCACTCTCGAACTGGAGGCACAGGCTTTGAGACTGGTTGCACTGGCTGAAGTCAATAGGGATGATGAGGAGCCCTCCTATCTGCTAGGAACTAGATAATTCTGAACCCCCAGCCATCCTATGCACTACTGATAAAGAAATCTGAGGTGGACCTGTCAGCTTCACTTATGGGATAGAAACCGCACACCTCTTCCATGGGGAGGTATCTTCCCTTTCTGATCTTGGTAAGGGGTGAAAGGAGGGGCTCCGAGCTCTGAGTGGGAGCACACCTCTTCCATGGGGAGGTATCTTTCCTTTCTGATCTTGGTAAGGGGTGAAAGGAGGGGCTCTGAGCTCTGAGTGGAAAGCAGAATTTTCCAGTATTTTTTATCCAAACTACGGAATAGGACCACACAGCCAGGTTGCTTCTGGTTGTTAGGCAGACCGTGATATATAAAGATATTTCATATGTTCTCAGTCTCAATTCTTCTAACATGTATACATGATTAATAGAGACAATTTTATTGCATCCAGACATTCGTTTTTTCCACTGATTTTTTTCCCCTTGGGAAACATTCTTTAGCCAGGAAGAAACCGAGCACAAATATCAATAGCTTTAAAAATCTGGTTTTGGTTCACCTTCTGCTTATGAGACTCTGGTTTCATTTAAAAGACTTTATAGCGGTCTTCATTTGGACTTTCTAGCAGTTCAAATAAAGCCTCAATCCTCCCAGGACAGTAGAGGCCCTGAATAAGTCGTGTAATGACTGAGTCATGTGAATTTAACCCAGGAACCCAACATCCAGCAAGCTAGTTTTCTTCATTCCTGAAAAATCTTAATAATCCAAACGATATGTGAAATATTAAGTTAGAGCACTTTTATGAAATTCCACATCAAATTCAAAACCTGGCATGGGATTTGTTTCCTTGTTTGTATTCACAGATACCCCATTCATCATGATCGCTAATAGCTGAACTTTTCACTTAGAGAGTGAGCAGTGAGTTATTATCAGGAGACAGTGCAAGGTGTTGGCAGCTAGGGCCACTAGGTTTCAAATCCTGGCGGTGTCACTTACTTAAGCTTTTCTTCTCCATTTCCCCATCTGTAAGCAGGAATAATGTTAGCTATTGCATAGGATTAAGACATTAATTAATATATGTAAAATGTTTAGAACGATTCCTGGAATATCAGATTTTATTATTTTAATATTAAGCCAGGGTCAACCTTCCCTCCATCCCACATTGGAAGAAAGGAAATGACTAGAGCCTGCTGGAGTGGGCCTCTAAGTTTATGTAAACGAAGAGAGAGTGGAGAAGGGAGAAAAGATGACAGGTGATGTCACACATACAAACAGGTGGAAAATGCCCTGTGAGGACATTGCAAGGTGTAGCCGAATGGCTTTGCTATTCGCAGAGTAAACTTTGGAAGAATATCGTTATGACCACTGACAGGAGCCATCTGGAAATTCAGTCCTTTTCTCTTTTATATTTTGAAGGAGTAAATTAACAATTCATGAGACTTTTATCTCAGGAGAAGAAAACAACTGACCGGTTAACCTTGAAAAGCTTCTCCTGGCTTCTTGCTCAAAGAATTATCCATTGACATCAGGAATTCCTTCCGAGTCTTACACAAATAGGACCAAAGGATAACTTATTGGCTAATAAGAGTTTCAGGGATTAAAAATAATCAAATATTGACTCATAGATATAAGATCACATCATAAAGTACATGTCTTCTTTCTTTTCTCCTCATCTAAAGCTATTAAAAACCTATATATTATTCTAGGAAAGACAAGTCAAATGCTAAAACATGTGCTTTTTACATGTACATGTTGATTCCAGAATGATATCAATGTGATATAAATTGTTCATCTTCACATTCTGACTTAATAATGATCTCTTACTTCCTGGTAACCCCAAAATATTTTACGGACATTATCTCATTAAAAATGTATTAATGGGATATTCTTGTCCAAACATTATGAAAAAGTGGGATGGAAGACCTAAATTGAAACGAATGCAAAAACAATAACTTGATATTTAACAATAAAATATTATATGATGATATATAATGTAATAATAATTCAGTATCTTTGAATGGTTTAGAAAATGCCCTTTCAGTCATGATATAATTTAGATTTTAACATAAACCTGTGTGACAGACAAGAGAACATAAAATTGTGATAAAAAAAAAACTACTAGGGCATTAAAACTGAGTAATCAACTTAGTTTAGAATTTTAAAAAGTAAATGCCAAATAAAAATAATTTTGTTCATAAATTTAAATGTGTAATGGCATACTCATTCTACACCTTTTTTGCAACTCAAATTTGTGTCTTTTTTCTGATAAAGAAAAGTCTTCTACTGATAAAGAAAAGTCTTCCTTTTTGTCGACTAAAAAATGTAGGCATCTATCAATTTTTAGTGAGGGAAAATCAGTGAAGGCATGAAATACGGTATTTGATCCAAACTTCTAGTTCAAGTATATAATGTCTAACTCAGGAATAATATTTCCCCTGATGTTATGTAAAGTTTTATGACTACAGCATGTTTATTTTACAATCTGTCTTTCTGAGATGTCAAAGAATTAGAAAGCTGTTAGAATATTTTCTTCTCTTCAAATAACTGGCCTTCATGTATTATTTTACAAAAATTATTTTATTACAGTTTATCCTAAATTCATAAAAAGCACAGCTCTTACACAGACCCTTGAATAGTGTAGAAAGCAAAGGCTCATACTGATTAACTCTAACTTACACTCAAGGTTAGCCTGCCATGGATCCAGCCAGGAATAATGTCCAATTTTATCAGAAGTATGTATCTCTTCATCTTCTTTGAAGAGTATAATGAGGAACCTATAAGCAAACACTGAGTATCTCTGATTTCCTATCAGATTTCTGTAGGAAGCGAAGTAACTTCTAAAAATAAAATGTGCAATGTAAATTTATGGAAACCAATCCACACTGCTGTCACTCTCCAGCTTCTGCAACCAACAGACATACATCAAACCCAATGACACTCATAAGTCAGAATGCAACACGTGAGCACAAATTGGAGAAAGGAAGAAACAGAGGCGTCAATTAATGGCTTTTAGTTTGTTCCTCATCCATATCAATTGTCTCCAAAGGGGTGCAGGTAGCAAATATTCAAACTTCTCTTTCTATTAATTCTAATCTTATCTTTTAACAATTTCCACATTTCATATTTTTTGATAATGTGGATAATATATTAGTGCAGTAGTGTTAGGCAGTTAATCCAACAGGCCTAATCCAAATAAAAGGAAAAGATGTTCCTTTGAATATAGGACTTGTTTTGCAGGGCACAAGGTCTTATTTATCCTCAAATGGATGCCATTTACTTTTCTAAACTTCTGGCTTCTTAAAAAAAAAAAAAGAAACATGGCTTACAAAAATTGTTACAGGAGAAGATACAATAAACCAGAATGTCTGGAATTTTTAATCCAGTAAACCTTCTTTCCCATGCATGCTACGTGATCATATGGGCCTAATTTATCAGGAATGCACCAAGATCCAAATCATTATTACATGCTGTAAACCTGGGAACAGAGTGTGTTTGAACTGATGAATTTAATAGCATCTAACAACAGCAAATCATAATGACAGAGGGTGTGTCAAAAAAGCAGGCAGAGGCGAATTGTAAAAGATGCATATCAGCAAGTCACTTTGGGGGCGACTATATGATTTTCCTGTACTTCTTACTCCTTAAGAGGGCCAACCTTCAGGAGTTCTTTCAGAATAAGAACTGAGGTACTTACAAAGTCTGATTTGAAATATCACACACACAAAAGAGTGGGGGCAGGCATAAAGAAAGACATGCTGTTTTAGATATAATTTCATTTTCCCTTAACCTAATATAATTCCCTGATGGAGAGTGACAGAAAAGCAGTTCTAGCAATTTGTCCAGCACAGACTAGGTACTGCACAAATAGCCTCCGTGCGATTCCCCCAACATTTACTTCAATCTAAGCAGACAAGACCTCAGGGGAGGTGTACGTTCACCCTTTTTTCTGATAGCTATCTTTATATAATATTAATTTCCCCTAAACAGATCTTATGTTGACTGCCATAATTGCCAGGATACTCATAGGTTAAACCCAAATTCTGTAATGTTTCAACAACGATAATATAGAACACAAAATATTTAGGTTTTTTGCTCCTGAGATAAGGTTGATATTCCTAAAGTAGTGTTCTTTAAAAACCAAAACCACAACCACATTCCTTATAAAAAACCAGTATGGACTGGAATGAAATTCTTTGACCTACAGCTTGATATTCTAAGCCCTTCAATATCTCTCCATATATTTTTTTAAATGTGCCTCTTTCATCTTTTTTCTTGTTGTTGGGGAAAAGTCTATGGTAATTAAAGATATCTCTATTTTTCTGATTATATTTCCTTCTATCTGGCCCTGGTGGATTTAACTAGAGGCCCCACCCTGCATATAGGAATTCATATTTGCTAGAGAAAATAGTTATAAAGTACTGTTTCTAGATAAGTTGCTAAAATTCTAGAAGTTGAGTTAATGAAAAAGGATTTAATTTCAGTGACTTCATCTTGGATTTAAAGGACAGATAAACTAAAATAATCTGTTGATCATTTTCTAATGAAAACTGATTCATTGGACACTTTACAGGTACTTTCAAATACATGTGTAATTTCACATTTAGATGTAATTTACATAGTAGATGTAAGTTGTTCCTATTTTACTAGAAATAAAACTGAGTGTCAAAGTTTAAGTAACTGGCTAATCAAGGTCACAAAGCTACACAATTCCAGGGCACATTAATCCCAGTGCTTTTTCTTTTATTTCATACTATGCAACCTATACCAAGCTGGTTCTTTTAAATTAACAACTTTAGTAAAATGCCTGTTTAGAATATTGTGGTAAACACAGACCAAAAGGTCACAGCAACGAGTCACAACCTTGCATTCACCCTTCCCCTCACACCCCTTCTTGAGTGTGGAACTGTGATTGTCTTCTAGCCAGTAGAAATGGCAAAGGTGATGGGATTTCACTCTCATCATCATGTTATGTTACATAAGACTGGAATAAGAAAGATTCCGCTGCTGGCTTCGAAGGAGTAAGTTGCCATGTTGTGAACAGGCCACGCAGCGAGAAACTGCAGGTACCTCTAGAGCTGAGAGAGGTCCCTGGCTGACAGCAAGGAAATGGGGACCTCAGGCATACAGCTGTAAAGAAATGAATTCTATCAAAATCCTAAATGATCTTGGAAACAGATTTTTCCTTAGTCAAGCCTCTGGATGAGAATGCACTCCAGCCAACAGCTTGATTGAAGCCCTTAGCTAGGAACCTGTAACTTAAGATGATCCTGGCCTCCTGGCCCATGAAAACAGTGAGGTAATAAATAGGTGTTGTGTTAAGCCACTGCCTGTGTGGTGCAATAGTTACATATTATTATATGAAATGTAGGTTTTAGACATACAAAATATAAAGTTACATTAAACATATGTGAAATTAAAGAGTTAAACTGCTTTTTCTATTTTAATGCACTCCTGAAGCAATAAGAAGTCAATCTGCTTAATGATACTCATCTGTGCAGTCTATAAGAGACATTTCCTCCCTAAGGAATGCTGATGAAAGATGAGCTTTAAAAGTTTCTCTATATGGCACTGTTCGCAATAAGCTATTGGCATTGATTCAACACAAATCCACAAGGTTCTGAGGCTTGGTCGGAAATCAGTATTTTTTGACTTTCAAGATGGTAAGGCAAGTCAGAGTTAAAAAGGGTCCTCCTACTTGTCTCTTCCTTCACCTCCTGTCCTCAATGTACAATAAAGATTCTCTCACTTCTAAGAGTGAAGATTATCTTGATCCACATGGATTCTTCCCTTTACCACAGGACACTGTACAATTCTACACTGACATCAGTTATTAAGTTCGGAGTAACGGTTTGGGGGAATGCCTCACAGTCTTTGTGTGCATGGGAGAATCACCTATTTGCTTTGAAGACAAGATACCTGAATGGCCAATTGACAGAAACTGGCTTCATCATTCTATTTCCCTCCTGCATTTTCTGCCATAATAATTTTAGATTGTCTTACTACTCTAAGAACATAATATATTAGCTTGACAGCAAAAATGAGCATACAAGAAAACCCAGTAATAACAAAGATTCATTCTCTGAAGCTACAAATTAGTTGCTCCTGTCTGTTTTAAAAGCTTGTAGGGCTGATTAATTCAGTATTTGGAAAACACTGCTATTTGCTCATTCTCAGCTCTGAAGAGGAAGTCAGGTAATGAATGAAAGATTGAGTTACGCAATTAGAGAACAGATTTTGAACCTCTATTGTGGGCAAAAAAATAAACTAGGTTCTGTGCTGGGCAATGGCCCTCAACATTGGCTTCTCACTGAAATCACAAGGGGAACTTTAAAAAATGCTGCTACCTGGTCTAGGATACCTAGAATTTTAAAAAATCTTCCAGGTAATCCCAATATGCATCCGATATGAGAGTCAGTGGAGAAGGGAAGCAACATGGGCATGGTAGCTCCTCAGGAAGCTTGCAATTCATTTCGGCTTAATGAATTAAATTCAAACCCTCAATAAACAATCAAAACATTTTTTCCTGAGAGGCTAATGGCATTTGACGATCCTCTTTTCACCTTCCAAACTCCTTTTCTGACTACCAGGTCATCTCCACCATGGGAGAACAAGCTCTCAGGGTCTTCCTTTCCTTTCTGACTCCTGATTATGTGCTAGGCAAACTCTAACCTTTTTTGAAAGAGAGATTATATTTTTTAAAAAAAAACAAAACTGGTTTGTTCATTCATTCAAAAAATACTTATTGAACTCCTACTCTGTTCCAGGTATTGTGCTGGCACCGGGGTAGAAAACAAAAGGATTTAATTCTTGCCCTTGACAACTAGAATTTAATGGGAAAACAGATGGAACTTCAAAGTATTAGCATGCTTTTTGACCTTACCAGGTAGGTACAAGGGCAGGAGGAAAGTTACCAAGCTGTACTAAGTCTGATTAGGTAAGCTGAAGAATGTTTCCTGGGTAGAAACTGAGCTAAGCCTTGAAGGATAAATATTACTGTGACAGGCAGACTGTCAAAGCAGAGAGCTTCTTGTGCTTAGCATGAATAATGTGCACAAAGCTATGGATTCATGAAAGAGAATTGTGAGTAAAGGACCATACATCGTTTGTGGGAGTAGACGGAATGTGGAACAGAAACGAGGTGTGGAGCAGAGTCCTCACACTAAACACCTTAAGGATTTGTTGGGTTCTGAGGACGTGCCCACTTTACCTGCACGCTTTATAAGTGATTCCTTATGATTTCTTATTTAAACGTCATGGCAAACATATGGGCTGGGTATAATTATTCACATTTGCAAATAAGAGAACTGAGGCTCAGAGATCAGGAGTATTGCTCCAAGTTGGTAGGCAGCAGTGCCAGTTCTTATCTAGGTCTGACTCCAGAGCTCAAGGACGGCCTGCTCCACACACTGCCTCCCCTTAAGGAGAACATGAACTATCTAGGCAGAGGCCCAACTTATAACTGTGTAGTAGCCTGGCCTCCACTGGGAACACTTCTCATTATTTTTTTCTTTGGAGTTACTTACTTAATAGTCTCTCCCTATAACAACCCCATCTCCCGTTGGTCTTGGGTGTGGCCTAGACATCAGGAATTTTAAAGCTTCCCCATCTAATTCTAATGCGCACTCAAGGGCTGAGAATCGAGGGACAAGGTCCGCAAAAATGGATAGGGAAGCTCCTTAGGGAGCTTGTGCTTCAATTCGGTGACCATCTGCTCCTGGAACTCCTTGCTCCCCTGGATCTCCTGGGATGATACTACCGTTCACTGTGGGAAGAAGCCTCGTTTAAGGGAAAAAACCTCTCCAACCTGCATGAAAGCAATGGCATCATTTTTGAGTAATACTAGGATACCTTATGGGAAAATGCTGAGGTCTGTCTGGGGAGAATAATAACTTTTAAAAAATAACTTCCTATATAGTCAAGGTGTGGTAATTATAAAATTACTATCATGATAACAGCATTGATTAGTGAAATTGTTTATTTTCTTTTCCTGTTCAGCATTAATAGTGTCTGGATGTTTGCTGGACCATGTGCTCAAGCCAAAGATTAATCTTTAGGGGGAAAAAATTAAAAAGCAATGCACATTTAATTTAAAAATTTTCGATCTTCCCCTGAGTAGGAAGAGGTTAGAATAAATATAAAAAGTAGTTGCTATCCATCTGATATGTGATTTAGAGAATCTGGCTTTGAGTCGAAGAGATGGGGAACAAGAAGAAGAGTGGAAAAGGTAGGAGCAAAGGAGAGGGGAAGGATGAAGGGAAGGAGGATGCAGATAAAACTGCTTGATTCAGAAGAAATAAAAAAGAGGAAGGATTTGAAGGCTACTTCTTCACAGCCATATGGGATAAGTGACACAGAACAGGCCCTGCTATTAGTGAAAATAAGCTGCCAAAATACAGGACCATGCAGAAAATAACAAAGCATTTAATTATACAGTGACGGTTTCAGTGCTGGGGATTTCCCGGAGATTAATGGAGCATCTGGGAAGAGTCGATGGCCCTGGGGACAGCCAAAATGAACCCAGTCAATGAATAATACCCAGGAAAAGTCTCTTGTTAACTTTGCTATTAAGCAGAAAATGGAGGAAGACTTGTGTGCTTAGTTTGTTTTTTTTTTTCTTCCTATTAAAAAATAACTAACATAGGGGAGAGATTGGTTTCAATTAAGATTCCTAGAGAGATAATTAGACGGTTAAGCTGATTTTTCACTATTCAAATCCCTAAGGAAAAAACTCTTCCACTACCCCACACTAAACTAGGAGTTATGACCAAGATAATTTTTAAGGAGTTGGGAATGGGGGAAGAATTGACTTTATAATAATTGAGCTTTTAAGGGCAGTAGAGCTAGTATTCAAGTCAACAAGTAGAATTAAGGCACAATGATAAAATCTAAGTAAAAGACATTATTCTTTTTGGAGAGCAAAGTTTACAACGTACACAAAAATAAATGCAGTATTTAGCATAACCAAATGCTAAATATTAAGACAAAATATAAATATGGTTTGACTACCAGACAGAAAATTTTTTAGATCTGGGATCTTAGCACTGTTATTAATAGGCTCATACTTCAGTGGCTAGCCATAACACTGTTAGCTCTTGTTTGTGAAGTACAAATGTGAATTAAGGCCATACGTATTTACTGCTTCTTGTTCCTTTGGTTATTTTTAATAGCAAAATGTCTCAACTAAATATGTTCAGACCTTTTTTTTTTTGAGTTTACTAGGAGAATTACACTGAAGTAAGAATTTACTATAATTTTATGTGGCTACATATTGTTTTCCTCTACATTACCAGGAAATAGGCAGATATTGAAGATACAAAGAAACAAATATCAAAGGATCTAGACAATTTCTTCCCAACGGAGTAAACGGTAAGAGAGAACACCAAGCTGGGTTACAGTTCCAGAGCTAGAATGGGCTCTTAAACGGAAGCAGTCTTAGTTTAAGGATGGGAAATAGATATCCAGAGAGATGGAGTACTTACTTGCCCAAGGACACAAAGCTAATAAATAAATGGCAAAGTCAAGACCGTAACTTCTATCTCCCACCCCCACCCAATTCAGTGTTCGTGTATTTCTGCCAGTGTTTCCTTTTTCTCACATGGCCAGCCTTAATGCCTCCTTGATGAACAGATGTTTATCTTTTATGCTCTAAGAGAGTAGGATTTTGCAAAGGATAAGAAAGCACACTCTGCTCAAAGATCTAAGCTTGGGTAACCACTGTTACCTTCAGAAGATCACAGTGTCTCCACAGATATATTAAGGAAGTTACGCAAATACATACACAAAGATTTCTAATCTATTAGCATTCTTCTTTGATCGTCACGCATGAAGAAAAACCCAGAAAAGAGGCTGTGGAAAGTATGTCAAGGAAAAAGGGTTGGACTTTGGACTCCATTCTTGCTCCAACACTAAATCCTACCCTGAGAATGTCATTTATCTTCTCTACCTTTGGCTTTACTAAGAAATGGAGATACAAATATTTTACATACTAAGTGTGAAGATGAAGATAACATTTAAATTGTATTTAGCACACAATGTGTGTACATAATGTGTGCTTATGCTGACAGCATATTAAAATTGTATTTAGCATATAATGGCTGTACAATAATAAGATTTTATTTGTTCTTCCTTAAAACGACTTTTCTAGCCAAAATTATAATTCTTAGAGAAAAATGAATGTTGAAAGAAGAAAACTAAACTTGAGAGAAGGAAAAATCTATTATCTCTCAAAATTTTTCATTCTCCATTGGCAGGAGTTAAGAGAATACCCCAGATGCCCATGTCCTCTTGGAGTAAAGAGAGAGATCCCTGATTTCTTGACATCAGTCACCAAAGGAAGCCACGGTATTCCACATTGTCCCTCTTCCCGATAAGTTAAATAGAACTTTCTGTGATGATGGAAATATTCTATATTTACACTGTCCTACCTGGGTTGTTGAAATGGCCTCTTAATTTGTCTCTCTGTTCCTACCCTTGTTTTCAATCCCTTCTCCCCAAACACTCACTATATTGCATTCTTAGCATAGAAATTAGAGTAGTATTATTAAAGTATAAGCTATATCTGATAACATCATCCTTAGTTAGAGCTCTTTACTAGCTTCCCCTCATATTTTGGTTAAGTTACATACTTCTTAACATGACCTGGTTTCTGCTTACCTTTCTAGTTCTCTCTGACCTCTATGAGCCAACTAAGTTAACTTTTTTTTTTTTTTTTTGGTTTTCAGAAGTTACATGTTTTCTCTTGCCTCCATTCTTGCAATGCTGTTTCTTCTGCTCAAAACATATCCCTACTCCCCCACCCTCCACCCCACCCCCGCCTCCTCTCTCCCCGACCACTCCCAATTTGGCTAATTCATACTCACCTTCAGCTCTGTGATCTCTGATGCCCTCAACCAAAGTTAAGTGTTGCTTCTGTGTTTTCCCACAGAACCATGCACTTCTTTTATCCTGGCACTTATTGCTTTGTCGGGATTTGTCTGGCTTGTTAGCTGCTAAATCCCTGAGACAAACAGTGATTCAACCCAGTGTCTGCTGAGTAGCTGTTGAATGAACAAACGCCAAGTTTCACTGTAAGCAGCACTGTCCCAGATGCCTGACACTTCATTTATTTTCCAGTGTTGAAAACTATAGAGAGATAACTATCATCCACGCAATAGCTTTTTTTTTGAGATAATTACAGACTGACAAGAGAGTTGTAAAAATAGTACAGAGCTCCTTATATCTTTCATTCACGTTCATGTAATGTTAACATTTCACATAACCATAATGCAATGATCTAAACTAAGAAATTAATATTGGTACAATACTATCAACTAAACTACAGATTTTATTTGAATTTCACTGGTTTTTTCCAATAATGTCCTTTTACTCCCTCTCTTCTAGGATACAATCCAGGATCCCATGTTGTATTTGGTTGTCATGTCTCCTAGCCTCCTCCAATCTGTGAGTTCTTTAGTCTTTCTTAGTCTTCTCAACCTTGACAATTTCAACGAGCATTGGACAGCTATTTTTGTAGAATGTTCTTTAGTTTGGGTTTCTCTGATGTTAACGCATATTCGCTTGAGGTTATGTATTATTGGAAAGAATGTCACAGAGGCTACATGCCCTTCTAAGTGTCTCATATCACCAGGTTAATATGTTTTATTCTTAGTCATACTAACGTTTAGTACTTGCTTAAGGTGGTATCTGCCAGGTTTCTTCACCCTAAATTATTATCCTTCCTCTTGTAATTAATAAGTGTTCATTTTAAAGGGAAATACTTCAGATTATGCAAATGCCCTGTTTTTGCTTAAATTTTTACCCACTAACTCCATCAAGGTTGCCTGTGGCAATCGTTACTGTGGTATACTAATGCTCTGTTTCCCTCATTCATTCTGTATTTGTTGATTGAAATTGTTTTATAAGAAATCATGTCCTTTCTTCCTCTTTTATTCATTTACTCAGTTATTTGTTTCTGTGAGTATGGACTCAAGGATATCCATTTTTATCCTTTGGGTTATCATCAAACAATTATTGGATTTATGTTATTTATTTTGCTCACACTGTTCCAAGTCTGGCCATTGGCAGCCCTTTCAGGTTGGTAGACAGGTCTCCATCCTCTTATTTTTCAGAACTTCCTACTTTCTGGGACTACTGGTGTTTCATGCTCATCTTTCACTTGCTTGCCCCAGCCCTGGAACCCACCACTTCCCAAGGAATTCTGGGTCCTTTAATTGGAGAATTACAACGAATTACAATTAATTAATCCTCTCAACACTGTGATAATCTTAAGTCTATGCTCCCCAAAGGAAGATAAACTTAAAATGATAGTTACCTATTTGGGTCCATGACATAATGATGGACACAAGGCAGTACAATATAGCAGAAAGAGTGCTGAATTTAGAGCTTGGAGACGACCCTAATTATCTGGCATTTTGAGGCCGGGTCTGGTTTGGATAGAAAAGATATTGTAAGTAAGAGGAATTATAAATATCATTGTAAATGAGAGAGAGCTGCCCAAGAGCACTTGGCTATTATTTCCCCTGTAGGCATTTTCATGTCCCCAAATTTCAGTGGTCGGCAAACGATTCAGGTTATTACCCTAAAAAGGAAGCTTGCTTCCTTTTTATTCTCTACTTTCCCACCCCTCCCCCTATAAGAATTTGAATCTGAGATTTCATTTTACCAGGGGAAAAAAATCTAAGTACCTTTACAAGAACAATCAAAACAATGACTCACAAACTCTGTGCAGGGATTTAAGACAATTTCCCTGTTTTGAGAACCTTCAGAGGATTATGCTAAATCGTATGCTGAGGGTGAAAAAGAGAGAGTGTGCAGCTGGAGGACATCTACACTTTCTTGACACAGATTCACAGAAGCCTGGCTGGACTCTAAACAACAAACAGCAACTTCCTTCAACAGCACATTCCAGGACTGCTGCAAGGGAGCAAAGGCAAAAGACAGTTAAGCGTGACCATAAGTGATCATTCAGACGTCACTTGACACACTTTTTCCATACTCTCTCACATATTGTTTGCTGCTCCCCAGTTCCCAAAATATATATTTTCTCCTCTCAGAACCTATGCTTTGGAAAATAGGTTTTATTACACTGGATGTTTTTAATTTCCCCCCCCGCCCCCCCCCCCCCCCAAAAGTCTGGTCTCCTGAAAAAGGTTGGTGCTCAGTGAAATCTGTACTGGGAATGCTTCTCCGTTTTACTAGCATTCCATTATCTCAGATTCATGCACTATGTATACAGTCTTGGTGTTGTTTAAAAGCCTGGAGCCCATCTCTTCCAGGAATGCTTAACATGATGTCCAGCGCACAGATGCCAAGACGTTCTATTTTGCTTTATTGTTTAAAAGCAATTTTGTTGTCAGTAGAAGGATCTCTTGCTATGTCTATTTTTCACCCGCTGGTTGCTGTAGGATACTGAGCTCACTATCTGACCACCTGATGAACTCCATAGAGAAAATCTTACTGGTGGTGGCAGGTTTTTCAGGTATGATTTCCACAAGCATCTCAAGATCTACTATCTTTGCCAGACCAATTTCTGGGTTGCCAGATGGCATATGGTAACATGTCAAGGATTCACCCTTTCACATCCATCAAAAATTAAGAGGTTTTAAATTTGTTTTGAAAATATCTGCATGTATTATCTTCCAGCACACACTTTGTGGAAAAGTTTAATGTACTACCCAGAAAGTCAGAGAGCTTATCAAATTAATGATTGCAAAGTGACTTGAGTAAAGCTCTCTGCACATCATTATAGTCATGGTTAGTGAACAAATAACTGCTGAAATGGAAAGGTTGTAATTAGCCACCCAGAGGCGGAGGCAGATTGAGGAGACTCCCACACTGCCTTCGGGAGTGTTGCTTTGGGCAAGGTCCAATAGGGCTGATGATGAGCCTAAAGTGGCAGAAATAAAATGAGGCACAAACTTGGTAGGACCACTTCAACTCCCCTTCCCTCCTCACACATAAGTGGCACTGCCCTGAATGCCAAGGGTGCCTAATTAGGAAACAAAAAGTTGGATCAGCAGAGAGAGATCATTGTTAACCTCTCAGTCTTCTCTGCCCACTCATTTTCTTCCTGCTAACTAGGTGGCCTTCGCTATGTTCCGTGAATGATTGTGTATCCTGGTTCTGTAACCACCCGTGGAAAATCTCTACTTACGTTGTCAATGCACAGCAAGGTTGGCTGTGTTTTGTTTTGTTTGTTTTTTGCTTTTCCCTTGTTGGTTTGGTTAATTACTTAAATCCATTAGCATTTATTTGTCTCAAACTGAACGGAGTCAAAAGAAAATCAGCTCAGGAAGGTGGGAGGAAAACAGTGTTGGCTGCCATATGGCACTGAACTGAGGCAAGCTGATACCTAGAGGTTGTATTACTAATGGTAAATATACTGTTAATATATCATCCTCTTCCCCAGACAGCTTACACTTCAGTTCCCATCCTACACTCCTGTCCCTAAATTATGGTTTACATGGGATGTATGAAAACTTAAGAGAAGAGCCGTTCAGTCAGATGGCTTTGTATTTTGCTACTATCCAAGCAGAAAAGACAAACGTGGAAAGGACATAGCCATCTACCCCTAATGTTCAATGGGCTGCACACAGTTGCCACCCAAGGTGGCACACCCAAGCTGCGTGTGTGACCTCTGACCACCTGAGGAATATGATCTGATGACTTCCCTCCCCCTTTCCCTGCTTTTAAAACCTGGAAGGGTTTGGCACGTCCTCTACGGGTTTACATGAGTGAGCCCTCTCTAGTCAACAATTTGTTAAACAGGATTCATCGTAAATCAAATGAAAAACCAGCCCAGTAGTAGAGATATGTGTGAATGCACACATCGTCCACCTCAGTGAAATGGTGTGGATGCAGAGCTTTTATTTATTTACGGGGAAAAAAGAACATTTTGTTCTACCCAGGCACAGTTTTTCTGACTACAGAGATGATCCTGGGTACTGGGACAGAAATATTAACATTACTAGTTCATTACAAGGCTGGCATAAATCTGCTAGAAATGACCTTGTCTTAATCATTCTTTTCCCTGAGGAGGTATCTCTCAAACAGATGCAACCCTCATGCATGGGCTTCACCTTAGTGACTGCGTTCAAGTTTACAGCTCTGGTGTAAAGGTCAGGCAGAACTCGTCTGCTCCCAAGATCATGGACCTTGCACCAAAAATATGATGAGTCAACTCAAGTAAATGCATGAATGAAGGGAAAGCTTTTGATGACTGGTAAGCTTTTAGTTTACTCTGAAAACAAAATCCATGCCACCTCTCTGGGATGAGAAATTGTTTTTAAAGAAGTGACTGGTGATTCTCCAGTTACTGTCAGTAATTCATTCAGAGAAAGGTATTTTATACCTAATCATACTGGCAAGGAGAGGCCATTCTTAAGCATTCATAGTACAGTTTATATCTTATAAATACTGTATAATCCTTCTTAATTGCTGCCACTGAAACCCAACAGTTACAGGTGAGAATAGGAAGAGGAAAAAGAAAGGCCAGGAATGAAGGAGAATGGTTCTGGTCATAAAATAGCCAAACTTCCTCATCATTGGCATCTTGAGGGACTACAGGCCTCTCCAATCACAGATCAAGGGCTTCAATCTCATGTATAATAACAATCTCATGTATAATAACTAATATGGACTGAGCACTTATGAGTTGTAAGGCACTGTTCTAAATATGTTCATGGATTATTCCACTTAATACTTATAATGACAACTGAGGCAGTCTTTCATTTTCTAAATATTTACTGAGTACCTAAAATGTGTCAAACACGAGTCTGGGTGCTGGGCTATTGTACTGATCAAAACACAGAGAAATGCCTGCATTCTGGGACTTACACTCTAGTGCAGCCGGGAAGCAGTGTAGCTGGGATCTGAATCCAAGAAATCCGGCTACTATGCTATAAAATCATTATAGTTATTAGCAAGTATCACGAAATGCAGTCTCTTTTAGAGATCAACGAGGATCTCATAAATCACAAATAGTTAAATATGAAACAATTTGGAGATATTTGCATTCTGTGATTGATATTATCTATTTTTGATTGGAATAGGATGAGCAGGGCCTGAAACTAGAAAGAGCTAGCATTGCAGTAAGCACAACTAGGTTCAAGTTTTGGCTCTGCTCTTTATTACATGTATGCCTTGGGCAAGTTGCTAAACCTCTCTGAGTCTCAATTTCCTCATATGTAAGAGAAAACTTATCATAAGACCTAATGGCTAGTCAAGTAACTTTAAAATGTGGAGCTTGAGGAGTTCAGTTTGTTTCTATCTTTATCTTTTACAGAAAAAGCATTCCAAAATGCTTTGTTTGTTTGTATTTATTCCTCAATAAAACAATTTCATTGTAATAAAATTACAGTAAATTTTGGATCATTCAAACTAGAACATATTAGAAATAGAACCTATCAATACTGTGAATGATATTGGAACTCGGCACCATATGCACAGGACTTAAAATAAACTTGGCTGAGCAGAAAGAAAAGGTATTTGGTAGACTATAATGAATATACTATAGGCAACCAAGTAAGATAGAAGTGTTTACTTACTAACTATGGAAATGTTACATTGCATAAATAAAAGATACTTTAAAAAACTTGTTTCATGATACCATAAATAAAACACATTTACAAAAGCTCATGTATTCTCAAGATGGCTGGTTTGAGGAATTTCTTAATTTGTACAGAACAAAAACTTCTTTTTACTGAATCTGAAAAAATGACATGAGAAAACTATACGTAAATTTTCTATTTTGCCATCAAATCTGCTTATGGCAATTATTAATTTAAATCAGCACCACCATAAAGTAATTTCAAATAATGAATTATGGAATCAAAACCAATCATCAACTGTGATGACAGTGGTCTCTTGCATTTATAAAAAATATCATTGTCTGTAACAATATTGACCTAGAAGTCTCTAGCAATAATTAATCATGAATTATTCATGACAGATAAAAGATCTCTAGTTATCTGATGGGATCCAATCCTACCCAATCTGCCCTCATAAAATGTTTGAAGCCTTCTGGCATTTTGCCCTGTTTAGAAGCCTGATTTTTTGTTTCACAAGAACATCTTGTATTCCAGTGAAGAAAAATACACCCTCCTATTGTGATAAATAATGAAGGAAATCTTTGCAATCCAATATTTTTAACACGTCTCATCATTTAAAATTTTTGACTTGACTATATATTATCCTAAATGTTGACATGCTAGGACTTTCATATTTTTAAAAGCTTCTGAGTTTTGCTTTTGGGCCTCTTCAGGTCAAATTATTAATGTACCCTCCCTTTCCACTTAGAATGTTCAACACACTTCACATTTTTCACATATTCATTGTGAGAAATGTGAAGCTCTTCCATCTTTCTTTACAATTTCCATCCTCCACCCTCACAACCTCCTGCACATACTGCTGGGCCTCCAAGGCCAAGTGAGAAGTTTTAGAATGAAATCATAGGCAGAATTTGAAATAAAAATATTAATTTAAAACTGAGTTGAATAAAAATGTAATATAAAACTATAAGATCTCTTAGTAGTTTAATCACAGTTTCCAATGTTCTGATTTCTCATTTTTTCCCTACTAGGAGATAAAGTACTTTTCATAGACACTGATTAGCCTAAGTGAAAGTTCCTGAGAAACAGGGAAGAGAAAAGACTAGACAGGGAGAGGGGAAGAGGACATTTGTGGAGTACCTACAATTGTGCCTGGTGTTTTGTTGAAATTTCCGAAGTATTGTGGATAACAACACAGACACCAGAGGCAAACTCCCTAGGTTTGAACCTTGCCAGCATCCCATCACTACCTGTATGACCCCAGGCAAGTTACTTACTTAACTCCTCTGGACCTCAAGCTCCGCGTCTGTGAAGAAGGGATAATAACAGAGCCAGATTTACTGGTTGTGATGACTGTATGAATTCTTACGTGTCCAGTCCTATAACAGTTGTTGGCTTATCGTCAATGATATAAGCATTAGCTAATTATTTTTATAGCTGATTTTATTATATATCATTTAGTTTTAGTGTACAAAAGCCCTAATATAAGATGGCTATTCCCATTGGCATTTTACCGAAAGAGGAAACTGCAGTGCACCAAAGTAAGCTGATTAGGCGCAGATAATTAAATGGTCTGCCGGACTGGACTCCAAACCTGTGCACCTGCCACTGATGGGAAATGAAGACTGCTGAGCTAGATATGGGAAGCTTTAAAAGGATCTTTCTTGTGACTCGATCAGCAAGATCCCAATGCGCTCTTCCCTCCCTAACCATCACTTCCTGTCCCTTGCTTTTATTACCTTGTTGTCCTTTTTCTCTTCTAATTCTAACAGTAATGACATATGTGAATTAGAAGAAAAAAAATCAGAAATTTGAGATAAAAAAATAAGAAAGTTATTCCACTTCTCATCATAACATCTTACTGAACTTAAAGTATTTTAGTTTCACTGCCTCCGTCAAGGCCTCTCCAAGTATTTCCCACTGATTTCTCTTCCACACATAGATTCCATGGCAGTTATGGTCTGAACTAAATTGCATTTTCTTACATATGATCTGAAATGCTAAATTGCACGTACCTCCACACACAAATTACTGATAATATAATAAATAGCTTATTAGATTTCAGCTTTTGAAAACTCACGATGAGCTCTATCCATTCTTGAGGGCTCTCCTTCTCCAACTGTCTTTTCAAATGGGCCCTGCACTTGAATTGAATCAAAACTTAATCATTCTGAGACCTGCAGCTTAGTTGTATTCATGCCATATAATTGACACCGTGTCCATGTCAATTTCCTAGTTTTGATAATGAATTGTGGTTGCAGGGCAAGTTAGGTGAAGGGTACAAAACAATTCTCTGCACTGTTCTTGCAACTCTGACAATTCTCTAAAAATATTTCAAGATAAAAATTTGTACCAATCAATCATTCTGCTGGAACAAAAACTATCACTAGTTGATCTCTAATCGTAGGTCAGAGATGCCCAACAAAACACTGTAAGAACAATCGTATAGTTCTCCGGACTTCTCCCACAGGTATTGACATTGAATTGGGCATTTGATGGGAGGATGGAGAAGGTGGAAGAGTTGGGACATAGAAGGAATTGCATAAATATTCACATAGTAAGGGAGAGACATAACAAATAATGGGTTCAATTTGGGGACTCAAGGATTAAAATGAATAGTGACTGTGCTCCTGATTTCACCTTTTTTGGAAAACTGTTAGAAAAATGGATTCAAGATATAAAATATTTGAATGGAAAAATAGTCCCAGGCATTGGAACAAACAACTATTACTCATACTACCATGTGTAGTTGAGTATTCCTTTAAAACATCTAACTCAACATATGTTGCCAAATGACTAGGAAGCTGGCTCAGCCGTTAAGTTCAGTTGTAATTTATGGGGTTCTTAATACACAAAGAAGTCAAATACTTTCAGACAGATAAATATTCGCAATATTTTATTTTTACTTTTTTGATTTTGGCTTTACCTCTTAAACTACTGCCCAATGGCATAAAACAAAAAGAGAACTTTTAAAAATACTTTTTAAAAGAAGGAGAAATGCATCATTGAGACAAAGATGTTATCTTTCTACCTCAAACAGTGGAAACTTATGAACTTTTCTTAATACTGTAGTTCTGGCTACACGACCATTGCGTAAGTTTTATAAATGCCACTGTCAAATAGCAATTTCAAATCATTTTTTCCAAATGTTGGGGAAAGAAAACTATTGTACTTTAATTTGGTTCTATATTAGCCTTAACTTAACTGGACAAAAGTTGGTGTTAATAAGCTCAAGGTTATGATTGTAACTCCTGGGTGATCTACTTAGCCCCTCTCAGTAGAAAACTTGGTATCATGGTCTTAGATGATCTATTTAACACCCAGACACTTAACAATGCAGTTTAGCCCAACTCACCTTTACTACTGCCATATAGCTCAAAGCATCATCTTAAAATCCGAGCTCATAGCATGTCACAGTTGTGAAGGCTTACACTTTTTTTTTTTAAACAAAACTTACCCTGTTATGATGTGAATAAAAAATCCTATTCTTAGAAAAGCCTCACATTTGCTTTGCCCCCCAGACTGTTGTTTGGCTCATTTAGTCTACTCCCACTAGAATATTAGTTTCATGGAGGCAGAGAGCTTGTCTGTTTTGTTTACGACATCATCGGTACCCATGACAGTGCCTGGCACTCAATATTTATTACATACAGCTCACAAAAATATAATTTTTCAAAGCTGAAAACACTATTTCAAATGGAAATTAAGTACTTAGCAAACTTAACACGTGGTTCCCAAAATGTGGTCCCCAGACTGGTAACATCAGCATCACCTGGGAACTTGTTAGAAATGCAAATTCTCTGGCCCTTCTGTAGGCCTACTGAATCAGAACCTCTGGGGAAGGGGTGGTGAAAAATATACTGTAACAAGCCCTTCATGTGATTCTGAGACAGTCTAAAGTGACATCTACCAACACAGAACAATATAGAATATAGAAAACCCTTTTCTATACTCAGCTCTGCTTTGTAGCAGCACTTCTAAATCACATAAATTCAGCCATTTTAGGATAGTATACATACATATCTTGGAATGAGTCTCTGGAAAATGACTTTTTGAATAGAACAGATATTTGGACCAATAAATATTGATCACTGTTACACTTTGTATATAATAATGTACCTTCGGCCCTAAGAAAAGAATGAGACAGAAACAACAAATGTTGGATAAAATATTAAACAAGGGATTATAATTGTAAAGCTTCCTCCCAGACCTCCCTTTTTATGGAAAATCTGAACAGAACTTATTTAATAAACATGGAAGCAATGTGATATGGTGTGAATGCCCCTACATCAAGAGCTAAAGACCTTTGTTTTTCTTTACTAACTTTATTATCTACAAAACTCGTTGGGATTCTTCATCATTTCAATGAGCTAACTAATGTCAAAGTGGAAAATTCTATGATTCATTAAGAGTATCAAGGGCCTATAATATTCCCAAACCAACATATTTCTAGATGGGTGATGGGTGATACCTGTGCTGGATCAAAAAGGTTCCTGACAGACCAGAAGGACAGATTAAATCTAAGAAAACAGTAGTTAAGAGGATGAAATAAACTTCTACACCTGGGTTAAACATACACATATTCAGGCACAGGTTTGGGAAGGTTTGATCAATAACAGTACACATTAAAAAAAAAAAAAAAAAAAAAGACTGCATTTGCAGTAAATTCCCCAGCAGCCAACTCTGTATTCACTGTCACCCTGAAAGAAACAGTGACCTGAGGCTGTCTTAGTGGAAGCAAAGCATCTAATAGCAAAACCACAGTTGTGTTCTGATTTGGTCTGGTCATCCCACAGCTGAAATGTCTGCATTCATTTCCACACCCCACACTTTCTGGAGCGCGTGGGTACAGTGAAACAGCAAGGATGGTGTTCCAAAAACCATGATCTCTGCAGGGCAAATTAAGTGACTATGATTAACCTGACTATGGAAGAAAAAACTCAGGCCTGTGTTGAGGCATGCTAGCTTATCTTCCTCTATCTATCGTAAGGAAGAGGGATTTAAAGGGTTCTATGTAACTCTAAGGGGTTAAGCTTAAAGTCAGTGAGCAGAAACTAATGAACAGCTTTGGTTCCAAAAAAGGTAAAGTAACAAACAGGAAGAGTTGTTGTGATGGTTTTATATGTCAATTTGGCTGGACTATAATACCCAGTTATTTAATCAAACATTAATGTTGGAGTTACTGTGAAGGTATTTTGTAGATGTGGTTAACATCTACAATCAGTTGACATTAAGTAAAGGAGATTAGCCTTAATAATGTGGGTGGGACTCATCCAATTACCGGAAGGCCTTTAGTGCAAAAACTAAGGTTTCCCAGAGTGAAAGAAATTCTGCCATAAGATTACAACACCAACTCCAGCCTGAGTTTCCAGCCTGCCAGCCTGCTTTTACAGATTTCAGCCTTGAGAGCCCAGATAGATGAGTAGAAAGCTAGTGAATACAGAATACATACATACATACATACACACATATGTATGTACATACATACATACATACACACATACATATGCACATACATGCATACATACATAGGGTATTTGTGTGTCCTATTGGTTCTGTTTCTCTGGAAGACTGTGACTGATACAGTTGTCCAGGGATGAAATGATCTACTTTCAGTCATGCTATGTTCCTGGCGTTGAAGATATTCAAGTGCAGGAGAGAAAACCACTTTGGTGATAATAGGGAGTCCATTTAAAATATACACCTCTTAATAAAATCATAGGGCGTGCATTATCCACAGAGTCTAACTCAATTTATTTGCGTCATTGAAGACCCAGTATGTGTTAAATACTGTGCAAGGCTCTAGGGACATAATCATGAGCAGAAATAGCTACTGCTCTGTCTTTTGGAATGTACATGAATTCTGTACTATGTGTAGCCATATGAGAACACAGAGTTCATGTTTAATGAATATTTGTTGAATGAGTAATTGAATGAAAATATAAAAATATATTTTAAGATGATAGGGAAATGTATATATATTTATATATTATTTTAGAAACTTTCTATCAAAAGTATTTATTAGGGGGTCTGGGAGAAAAAGGTGAAGGGTTGAAGAAGTACAAATTAATAGTTAAAAAATAGTCATGGGGATGTAGAGTACAGCATAGGGAATACAGGCAATGGTATTGTAACGGCCACATGCACAGCCAGGTGGGTGATATAGTAACTGCGGAGATCATTTCATAAAACTATATAAATGTCTAACCAATGTACGTATACTTGAAACTAATAAAAAATTCAATATTTAAAGCATTAATTTTTTAATAATGATAACATTTGGTTACCAAAAAATTCTATAACATGCCATACTTCCTTCTCCAATAAGGCAGAAGCCTCCATTACTTTCCTAAACTCTCCTCCCCTCTTTACTGATCTTAAAAAAAAAAAAAAAAAGCCCAACTCAATATCTATTCATTATACATATTTGAAAAGGCAAATGACAACGCATAGAAAACAAAACCTCTGGATGGTCTGAAGCATGATGTAGTCGGTAGGGGAGTAGCCAACTGCAGGGCTGAGCACGTTCTCCTGGCCTCCAATGATGGAGCCAGAGAACTCCATACTGTTTTTCCAAACAGGACTCTTAAGGAGCATCCGGGAGAACTGCATGGGTTTCAACAACAGGAACATCGTAGTATTAAGACCATGTTTGTATCACATTTGTAATTTTTCAAAGTATCTTCAAAGCCTATCCTACCAGTGTAAGTAAGTAAGTAAGTAAATAAATAAATAAATAATAAGCAAGCAAGTAAATGAATGTATTGTTTTGACAGATGAAAACAGACACACGATTGGGATAAAGCTTGTTTCAATCCCAATTCTTTCAGTCAGTAGAGTGGTACTCTTTTTTTTTTATTGTTTCATCATATTGACAGACAGTGCAACATATTCTTTTTTGGTAACAAGAAACTTATTCTTAAGCAGAAGATGACTCATCAGTTTCCTTATACTTGATCCAAATCTGTAAGAATTGGAACACTGTGTTGCAGGGAAACTTTCTCATATATACAGGTTACTGAGAATTTTAGCTATATTGTTCAATCTTACAACCAATACTCCTAAGAAACTTTGCCATGAATTGGTTATTTATTGATTGCTGGAAATTTTTTATAAAACCATATTAATCGATTTTATAAGGTTCATATGATAAAATTCTAATGATCATCTCACCTCCTAATGTAAGGTGCTTGAAAAAATGTGGAAAAGAATGGAGTGATACAAAATATAAACATGTAGTTGCAAAGTTGCAAGAGCCTTCACAGAGTTATACATAAGGATTGCCAGGGTAACTGAGGTGAGGATCTGTTTTAGACATATATTTATGTATATGAGCTTAACATATTTGCTAATTCATGCTGAAATTACCTATTTCAGACTGCCTTTTTAAAAAATAATATAACTACTTTATTTTTAATGGAATGGAAGAAATTATGACTGTTTTTCTGAAACCACATCCATTTTCAAAGGCAGCTGTAGCAACAGAGATGCGTTTGCACTGGAATTTTGGCTTCAAGGCCAGAGTACCACCTTGAAAATTTGGCTGATTTCCCCAAACCCATAAGTTGGAGAAATACCAGGAATAAAAAGGGGAATTACAAGGATGATTTGCAATTTTCTTCACTCTCTTCCCTCAAAGTTAGTCTTTGTCAGTTGCCAAGGAAAACAACTCAACATCAAAATGGAACTGAATGACGACTGATAATTAACTACAGGAAAATATTTCAATGAATAAATTAGTCACCAGTTAACAATCAAGGAAAACTAAATTTTAATAATATATTCCAATAGAAAAAAAGCAGAGGCAGAAGTATGTCCTTTTGGTTGTGAGAAACAGTTCTTCATTTTGTTTTGTTTTCCAATATTGTTTCTTCCCTCATTATATTTTTCTTGAGAAAAGCTTAGGAACTGATTATTGTTAACCTACAAAATGTTTAACTACCCACTAATAAATAATTGATTTTGATCATTTTAATTTTTTCTTTCTTTTCTCTTATTTTCTCTCTCTTTTTTTTTTTTTAAGCCCACATATGCGCCATTCTTCACCTTTGCTTTACTTCCTGGGCATACGAGAAAAGGTCAGTGTGACTTATGCCTTGCACAGAGATCTGACTTTTACACATATCCATCGGTATATACCTGCAATTTGAAAATGCCCTCTTATTCCTCTTGAGATGGAAGAAACAGTGAAAATCAACTCACCTGGGCTGTTTGCCTCTTTTTGCTTTGCCATCTTTGTAGGTAAGGAAAGGTATAAATGCTTGAAAGTAACTATATTTTTTATGACAACAAAATGGCAATTTTTCTAATCCCATGCAAACTTGTCTCAATGCTACCTTCCTCCTTTTGGTCTAACCTTTTAGTGAATAATTATTATTTATGCAAGGAACCAATGGGCTTCATTTCCGGCAATCCTGCAATTTCAACAACCACCTAGAAAAGGCTTCTTCACAGACACACACACACACATGCACGCACGCACGCACAGGAGCTGTGGAAGTTGTACACCCACTTGAAACACCATCTGTGCCTCTTCTAGACAAATTTTTAAAGAAAATTTAACGTTAAGGTTATATAATCTTTGAACACGAATGACCAAGAACTCGATTAGGACCATAAGCAGCAAAAGTACAGGACTGCTGTCAGTGTTCACATTCATATGACATGGCAGCTGGGGCTATTTCCTATTCTTATGGTTCTCAAACTGGACCTAAAGCCTAGGTGCTATTGAAAGTACAGACTGGTCTACAGCCATGCCACCCTGAACAAGCCCGATGCTGTCTGATCTTGGAAGCTAAGCAGGGTCCAGCCTGGTTAGTACTTGGATGAGAGACCACCTAAGAAGACTAGGTGCTGTAGACATAAAAAGTAAAAAAAATAAGGTATTGTAAGCTGACAAGGACCTCACAATCTGTGAGGTCAATCAAGGGTTGCCTCACCAAAAAAAAAAAAAGAATGAAAGAAACTACAGTTGAACCTGCTATATCTCCTGAAAAGTCAATTTTAGTCACTGTTTTGGGGGAAAATAGTTTTTATATTCAAGCAAACATGTATATATAATGAATTAATATTTAATTTGCATAATTTTGTTATTAATAAATCATGCAAAATAATTACGTGACTATAATGAGATGCTTACATACTCCAATTACTCTAGGTTTTTCTCTTCTTCTTTTAGACATACCTTAAAAATAAGGTCCAAGAAGTATCATACTATACCATTAAATCTAATGAATGGTTTATAGCTACTTAAGCAGAGGAAAAATTCTAAAACAGAAAGTCCTATAATGTAAGGAAACTGATCTACCCAAGTTGCTATTGATATTGTCTTTAATATATAAGACTATGTGAGATCTCATAAATATAACCCAGTGATAAAATACATGTGTATATATTAAAGCAGCATCTAGTGTTTATTGGAAAAGTCACATTTAACATCAAAATTGTCCTGTTGTACTTGCAAATAAGATGAAAATACCTTTTCAAACTTTTTATAATGGAGGAAAAGAGAGAGTGCATGCGAGAGAGAGCAAGCAAGAACAAGAAAAAGAAGAAAAAGTGAATCACTTCTCTTTGTGTGAAGGAAAAAAATATTACTACTTGTGTTTGGCACCCAATTTCTAGCCCAGCAATCTGAATCTATGAACTTAAGCCTTCACAGATGAGTGCATCAATTGGCTTTTGAATTAGAAGATAGCATTACTCGATTAACTTTGAGACTAACCCTTTCAAGAAATATATTTAGCAATGGCCCACAATATTTGAATTCTGAAATGAGAATGTCAACTGTGAAACTAAATTCAAAATGTCAGTTTTTTTCCTCTTAGCCCTTCCACACTCATTACAAATTTAAATAATATGAACCCAGGAAGCATTTAAATAAACATTGTGTGCAGTCTAGGTTTTATGTCAGGTCTTATTGCTTTAATTACTTGGAGCCTGTCATAGTATAGGCTGACACACATAAGTAAGGAAATCTATGTCCTACACGCCATGTTATTAGGGCTTGTCCCTGCTGGAACAAGAGAAGATGGAAATGGGCTCAGAGATTGTCGCTTAATGCTTTGCAGGATCCCCACAGTGCTCACCAGGCTGAGCCATAAAGCTCCTAAGCCAGCAAGCAAGCTCACTAGAAGACAGAACTGCAGGTAAAATTAGACAGAAGGAAGAAGAATCTTCCCAATACAAAAGGCCATGTAAATACTGCCACATGTATGTGTGCACACAAACACACACCCCTCACATATTTTAACAATGTTTCTTAGTAATTAACACATTTCTAAATTTTGCCTACAATGACATGTCTATGGTCAACCCATCAACCAAAAAGTTCTGGTTAATGTTAAATTCTGTTTTAAACATACAAGGTCTATCTATTAACTGGGCTTAAGAAACTGTCTAGCAAACACCAGAAGCACTTTCAAAGTAAGGGTGTTAACTTACTGATGACACTAACATATTTCTGGCTGTTTTTCCAAGATCTCCAAGATATAAGACATGAGAAGTGTCGTTATAATCATCAGTGGTCAAGCTGTAACTGACATTAACCAGACTTTTGATTGAAAAGAAAAAGAAAGACAGAGAAAGTGTGTGTGTGTGTGTGTGTGTGTGTGTGTGTGCGCACGTGCGTGCGTGCACGGTACGGAGCAATAGAGAAGTTTTGTCTTATAAGCTTCCTGGTTTTTACTGACCAAAATACACGGGTATGTAAATATATCTTTGACTGTATGTTTCACTAAATAACTTACAAATTAAAATAAGCATTACTCAAAGAATTACAATATAATCTAATTTTCGAGTGTTTACAATGTACCAGGTGCTGTTCTAATAAAATTGCATATAATAACTCATTCAATCCCAATAACAACTCTTAGAGACAGGCATTATTATATCCTTTTTATAGTTGAGGAAATTGAGAAGTAACTTGCCAAAGTTGCCAAGTTCACATAGCTAATAAAGTATAGACTCGGGAGTCAAATCTAACAGCTCGTGCTTTCAACTCCAGGCTATCCTACTCTCTGTTAGCGAATGGAAAATATGGTCTTATTTACCCCAAACTCCAATTTGGTATTGAGTGTGGGCAAAGTGGATGGGACAGTTAAGACTCGAGGCCTCTGAAGCAGTTCACAAACACCCAAGTCAAATCGGAGACCCTCAGTCTCTGTCACTCCAAGATATCAAGCTGACTCCCCCAAGAATATTTCTCATGCTGGGTGTTTGGGGAGAAACAATTTGTTTGAACCCATTCGAAGTTCATGTCCATTTTGGGGAAGCATATGAGTCAGCAAGGAGCTGCAGTTACATTCCAGCAGGTATAATTTCTTGCAGACTTAAAAAAACAAAAGTTACTAATATGACTGACATGGTCTGTACAGTAACAAGGAGAACCTGAAGTACAAGGCCTAGGCAGAGACATCATATATCCCTATTGACAAAATCAGATCTGTATGAATTCTATTGCTACAGTCTGGTTTCAAAGTTAATAGATATGAAGCATTCTTCAGTGGTTACTTTCACTGAACTACTGTTAAAGGTCTCAGAATTGTCTCCCATGGGTAAGTCAAAATGGTAGTATTTTTAAAAGTGAGGTGTGGTTACAAGGTCTCAGGAAAACAGCCTAACGTTGAAATACGAAAACATCTGTGTACAAATGACAGACAAAAGGCAGTTGTTTGAAAGCACGTGTCTATCATTGTCATTTTCACCTAAATGAAAATAACTACAAACGGTAGAATATATACAAGGTAGATAGAGACACCAGTCCAAAGAAGATTGCTTAATCAAGATGCAGAATTTTAGTGTTAGCAAGGATCTTAGAGAAAAAGTTCAACTTCTGCATTTTACATGAAATAAAACCAAGGTCAGCAGAATTTGTACTCTGCGTGCAGGTATTCTCTTCAGCCCTAGGGAGAGTGTATGCAGTGAGAAGACAAGAAAATGGTATGCAGAGCCTGGGAGCCCCAGTCCTTGAGAGGTGGGTCGATGAAGGGCAGCCTGTGAAGGCAGCTGGTTAGGGGCAATGGAGAGGGAGCAGGAAGCCAAGAAGTGTGATATCCTTCAAGCCTGGGAAAGAAAGAGTTTTAGAGTAAGTGGTTGTGTTGAATGGTAATGGGTCTAAGAAGACCAGAGCTGGGAAATGCTCATTATGTTTGCTGGCTATCGATCGGCGGTGACCTTAGCAAAAGCAGTTTCTGTAGCATGATTGCAGTGGAAGATTGCCATGTTTTAAGCAATAAATGGCAGGTTTAAAAAAAACGTTGAGACAGTAAAGGCAGAGCCTACATTCAATAAGAGCTTAGAGAAAAGAAAAAGATGGACCAGTTTTAAGGAAAACTGGTCAGCAGAGAATGAGAGGAATAACTGAAACAAGAATTGAAACAATTTGAGGAAAGACAAAGAAAACAGGGGTGTAAGCTCAGGCTGATGGATTAACCTTGATAGAAGGTGCACAGCTTGCACTGAGATAGTAGAGATGGGCAAGGGGAATATATACACAGCTAAGTGGTTCTCCCAACTGAAATTTTATTTTTTGCCTATCAAACCATGTGTAGGTTGTCTTGGTAACTGATAGAAGGTTAAAAATCCCCTCCTTCATTGCCTATGGTAAGTTTTGAATAAATGAATAATAACGAGTCAGCCCCAGGCCTAGACCCTTCCATCACGAAGGACTTACATGAACCATTGTTGGCAGCACAAGCCTTCCTACACACTCCCCTGCCTCCTTCTTGCATTCGCTGGGACGGTTTCCTCATTCTCCAGATCATTCCACCAGCGACAGAAATTAGGTTCTCACAGCATTGGGAAACATGATGAGATTAACAGGGAGGAGTCTAACTATCTTCAATCTCCTGAAGGCTGGCAGCTTCTCAGCCTTGCCAACTATCTATTTTCTTTGCTGGTTTCTGCCAGAGGCAAGAGCAAGCAGCAAGTGGAAGAACAGAGTAATGGCAAAAAAGAGCACTCTTGAGAAAATTTAAAAGACAAAAAGAGAAAGACTAAAATAGGAAAGATTTACTGCTGACCTTAAACCAGAGAGCAGGTTAGGAAGGGAGAGGTTGCTCGCAGAATTAAAAGCTGCTCATGTGAGTTGGTTTAAGTTAAGTGGATTACCTGTTGTGTTGGATGATCCTGAAGGGGTTTCTCTCTGCACACACACTCAGATAGATAGCTATCTGAGTTCTTTTCTAAGAACCAAAAGCTCCATGTGCAAAGTCAATTATGCGTCTCCTTCGTTAAGAGATCAAGGCATGTTGCCCTGACGTTTTAGCAAAGTCCGTTTTAGCATTCTTTAATTATAAAATCTGAGATGTAATTTTCAAATTGGATTAGAAGCATCGTCACGTCCACCATTTCATCCTGAATTTTAAGGGTCTGCAAGGCTTTTCTCAGGTAGGAAATTTAAAAAACCTTTATTACTTTGTGAGAATTACTAACGTCAGCCAGGATTTGATAATGAAATTCACCCCAGAGGTCCTAGCAATAGTTGTTTTGCTTGGTTTCTCCAAGTTTTCACCACTCCTTCCCAATTTTAGAATTGTTGGGCAATAACACAATTCTGTTTCTTGTAAAGATATGTTCATTCAATAAGCATTTATTAAGCATCTAACACATGCTTGACATTGGGCTGGTTGCTGAATATCAAGATGAATGAGATAAAAAATTGGCCCCTCAGGATCTCATGCATAGAGAAAAAAAGAGCAAATATATTTTTAATTTCCATAATCTGATTTCTTTGGAGGTTTGTTTAATATCCTTCCTCAGAATACAAAGATTTATGACATATTCATTGCTTTGTGTATTATCAACAGAGCCACTTTATCATAAATAAGCACGAGTACATAAAACTTGGTTATGCAAAATTAAAGTTCTAGATAAAGAGGAAGAGACTTCATCTAAAAGGCTACACAGGAGAATAAGAGAAATGCCATCCGCTCTCCTGCCCAATCGAGCAGGCAGTAACAAAGACTTGCGCACGCCCACACACACACACACACACACACACACACACACACTCAACCACAACAAAACTTACCTGACTTGCCCACGCCTGCTCTTCCAAATATTGCTAATTTGACCTCTGCGCTTTTAGCCATGCTGGGTGTGAGGAGAGAATTCACTGTTGTTCAAACTAAAGAGCCGAGAAAATCGTTTTGGTTCCAGCCTTTGGGTTCACCATGTCATGGTAAATCTGCAATCCTTAAATGAAAGACATTTGGAATTCATAAGTGATTAGAGAAAAGAATTAGTATTTGTTAAGCATCTTCTATATGCCAGTCATCATTCAATTTTATCAACATTTTCCATTTTGATCTTCACCACAGTCTTGAGAGAGGGCGATAGTAATTTCCTGCAAACTATTCAGCTAATTAAATGACAGGTCAAGGACTTGAACTTAGATCTATTTTGGTTCCAAAACATCTGCATTTTCATACATAATAGTATTTTCTAAAGTATCTCCTTAAATAATTTTTTTACGAAGGCCTTGTTTTTTTGTCAGTAAATTATAACAAATATTTGAAGCATGTGAATACATGCATTAACCATGTACACATCCAATATACAAACACATGATGGAGAGAGTCACACTTGAAATTCTTTATTCTCCTTTGGACTGAATAATATACATTTATAATAGTCAACTCCAATATAATGCAACTAAGTTTGCATTTCAAGAATTAAATTTTATCTCAGTTCACACTATATCTATCAAATAATGTGACAGATATGCATGTTCAGGAATTGATGTATAACATCTATATTAAATTTTTATATTTTGGGGAGTATGATGCTCTGGTACACAAAAAATAAATGCCATGCCTTGATTTCTGATTATTTTACTATGACAAGCTCAAGTAAGTTAGTTTATGGTATTGTCCTAACATTTGTGAAATTATATTATATACAATGTAAGCACATTTTATATAGGTTGGTGCTTAAGGAATGAGTGGTTCTTAGTACCATGGAAATGTAAAGTTGGAAAGAGCCTTGGGGTCAACCAAAAGAATCCTCCTGCCATCGCAGGAATCTCTCCTTATGATCAGAAACTCATCCAAATATATTCTGTGTCTAATTCACCACTTCCAGCGATGGGTTCCTGGGGGGGGGGGGGAGCAGGTAGAGAATTAAGTCAATTTTTCTTTTCTTTCACTGAGAACCCTTCAAGTAGCCTAGCAGCTATGGGACCCTTTGCCCCACCCTGGGCTCTACTTCCTAGGTAAATAAATGAGAGCCAGTATCTTCCCTTGTTCGTCATGGGACATATGGTCTTTTTTTTCTTTTTTTTTGACCTTCATCTTCTTTCTTCTCCATATGCAGCTCTCTCCTCTGGCACTTGCCATTTTAATTACTCTAAAAATGTGGCATCCGCTGCATTCACCACTTGAGATGTGACCTGACATATTGACTCAGCAAAAGTTCATGGAGATTTTCTCTATTCTTTATCTGGGCACTGCGGTTGTATTACAGCAGAGCCATTCATATGAAGGCTCGCATCTTCCATGAGAACCGCAGACTCCCCCATTCTGAACTTCTGCAATCAATGTTTTAAATCGAAATCCAGGACTTCATTTTTATCCTTTTTAAACTTAGTCACACCAGTCTTCATTTTGTCCATTTTTCTAGTCTGTAAAGATAATTTTGAGACATTTATCTTAACATGTAAACTCTCCTGCTAGTGTTTTGCCACCTACAGTGTTTCAAAAACAGCATCTTGAGTGAAGAAGTAAAAATCCTTCTGCAAAAGTATTTGAAAGATATTAACGCATAATTGTTTGCTTCATAATATGTCTAAGCCATCCACCTGTACCTCACAAATTTTGTATTTGCTGATTTCCAAAGTGCTCAAACACCCTCTGAAAGACGAAAAGGTCAACATTAACTTAGCTATTGTTTACTTCATCCACAATAATGAAAAACCTTCTTAGTGGTCATTGACAGTACAAAAACCAGAAGCTTTAACATCTGTAATTTCTCCAGTCCCATATTTTGGCTAAAGATAAAAAGATTTTTTTCTTTGTCATTTCATATGCATTCATTAAGGCCTCTATGTTTAGTGCTTCATCACAGAAGTTTCACAGAAGCATAACATATAAAGATATATTCATTATACAAATCCTAAATAAGAATGGCAAGCATTTCTTTGAAACATAGACCATGAAAGGGTCTGGAGCTTGTATAAACAACGATTTGTTATTTCATGCAAAATTGATCATTCCCATGCACATAAAATCTAAGTAATTATCTGTCTGATTGATGCTTCGTGAAAGTAGCCACCGAAAGTGATATCTAAAAAAAAGAAAATTGTTAAAGTGAAATATTTCAGTAACTCCCAATGGCCTCAAAGGCACAGGAATTTCATATAAGAATGAGAACCTGTTTGGGTTATTTTTTTCATTTATAACCTAATAAAGATACAGTTAGTTATTGTCAATCTTATGTGATATTTAGAAAAATCACTTAAAGGAAGACACGAACTGACTTATCTTCTTCAACATTTTAGTTTTCAAATGAAAATGTGAAAAGTTACATTGATAAAGATGGAAAACAAAGATAAATGTGTAAGTTGTTGTAATGAGTGACCTGTTGCCAAATTTCTGATGTTCAAAATAATTCATAAACCGAGACCTTCCATAACATGGATCTAAAAAAACTCCACATCTGTTTTAATGTTGTTGTGAAATAAAATATTCTGTCTGAGTCTAGAAGTTGCCATTTATTTTTTATGTGGATAGTGCTTTATCAGTACAAAGACTTCTGAGTTCCTATAGCTCCTAAAGGTAAAATCATGCCTAGACATTTAAGAGATTAAAAATATGGTGATTTTTTCCCTCTAAACCTAAAGGAACTAAAAGAAAGCTTAGAGAGAAGAAAAAAGAAGTTAGCTTCCAACTCCTATGTTATCATTAACTCATTAATTGATTCCTTCCACACTTATGCTAAGTATATCCAAACAAGGTGGCTACCTTCCAGGACCTTACAATCTGTTAGACCTATGACATTTAGGTCACAAATAACCCGATTTAAAAAATTAGTCTAAAGAAAGGTTTCATTCATAATGAATTATTCTGAAGACTATACTTATCAAGAAGGCCCATGCTTTCCACTTCCTCTTGGGGGGGGGTTGCAAAGCAAGCATCTTTATAAGGTAATAGTTTTCCTAATGTCTGTATTTATCATTAAAATAAAGTGCAGCTGTTTAGGGAAGCAAAGAATCTAAGCTGGTCGTGGGAATGAGATTCTCTTAGGGCTACCCTTTCTCTAGCTTTGAAATCAAGTTTTCCTCTTCTTATTACCAAAAATTCTCTCATCTTACAACGCAGCACCCACGGAGACGAGGATAATTGTGCAAGGCTCCCGGCTATGGCGTTGCTCCGAAAGCAACAGGTATCCTGGAATGATAAACAAGACCACTGTGGACCGCAGGTCATTTGCTCTCAACCTAGCGAGTTAATGCAGCCCAAGTCAAAAGGGCATTCTCAGTTCCAGCTCAGAAGGCGCTGTCAAACTCTGGGCGCTGGCGCTCACATCTTCCTTTCAGCGAACCCCAGAGCCGCCTTGGGGGACCCAGTCACCAGGAAGACCGACCCAGAAGCCGAGCGTTCAGGGGCACGGAAGGGTCTGCAGGAGGTCGTCCCGAAAAAGCCACCAGGGCACGTGCGCGACACTCACCTGTTCATACTCTCCAGGCCTGGTAGAACCGCGATCCCCTGCAAGTTCGGAATCGGTCCCGCGGAAGCCGCGAAGCCCTCGCACGCACGCTGCGCAGCCCAGGGTGCCGGGTGCGTTTCCGAGTTGCTGGGCTGCGATCACGGGTGGGAGAGGCGGCGGCAGCAGCAGCAAGTGCGGGCGGACCGGCGGGGGGAGTCTCCTTGCTCGCGCTCGCTTTGACTAGCGGCCGAGGGACTGCGGCAGGACGCGAGCTCAGCCCGGCCGAGGCCGCTGCTCTCCGCCGCCAAGATGCTGCAGTGCGGCGCTTTGGCGCCCCCTACTGGAGCCGGGGACTCGCTCCTCCCGCGATGCTGCCTCCCTGGGGAGTGTGGAATAGCCTCCTTCTCTGTGCTGCACCAGTGTCAGGCTTCCCTTTTCCCTTGCTCACTTCCTGATCTCTAGGTTCTCACACAAGGACCTATTTTCTTAGTTAAAACGTTGCACGTGAAAGCATCACTACGTGATGTCTTGTACTCCTGACTTCAAATGAGTCTCACCACATCCGTTTGAGGTATGTTTAATTATCCCCATGATACCCAAGAGGAAAATGGATAGATAACTTGCCCAAGGCTAGTATCTTGTTGGAAAGAAGTCCAGGCCAGGCTGGAGTCTGAGAGATGCTAGGAGGGACATAAATACTGAATTCCATTGAAATTTATAGTTATATATTTGAGAAAGTTCCAAAAGCTTCGCTTCTCCTTACAAGATTAGCATGTATAGTATTTGAAGTCATACTCCATCATGCTCAAAACCTAACTAAGATGATTAACATTCATGCTGTGCTAGACCGGGCTTTCACCTCTCATCTCATTTTATAGGTATACATATAGGTATAGGTATAGTATAGGTATAGGTATAAGCACTAGTATTGTAGTTATTAGCCTTTCACAGATGAGGTGAGTTTCAGAGACATTAGGTGATTTCCCAAAGACTATCAAAGGAGCAGGAACAACTAGGCTATTTTTTCCCCTTAAGAATCTGGGCATTCTAACCAAGATACCAGGTGGCCGCCAGTCAGGAGCCTAGGGCTATGTGAACAATCTGTAGTGTGTTCTTGATGGAAGAGATATAACCAGAAAGGCAGTTTCCAGGGTCAGTGCTGGTCCGGAAAGCCACTGCAGCCACTAGTGGTGGGCCAGGCTGAATGGAGTAACTGGATGTGTGGTAGGTGCTGGAACTGCCTAGCTGTGCAAGAGATGTCATGTTAATTCTTTGAGGGAGCTCAAATTTTATCCTATATGACTTTTCTGATCACAGTGCTATCTCCCTACGCCCCTAAACACATCTGGATCAGACGACCTGATTCTATCTCATAGCACTCTGTTATCTATTATTATGTGTACATTGTACTCATTTTTATTTCTCAGGCTTCTCCACTACCTGAACTTTCTGAATGTAGGGATATATAGTATGTATCTCTGTATTTCCAGCCTCTGCCATCATGCCTGACACAGAGTGGATATTCAAAAAACAGTTGTTGAATGCATGAAGAGAAAGAACAAATAGTGGTAGGGGATGTTTGGTTTTCTTGTATGTTGAATTTGGGATAAAATGGCTAGTAAAATTGAACATATGGATCTGAAGTTCAGGAAAGAGGCTTGGAAAAGAGATTTCATGTCTCAGCATGTAGGAAATCTTTGAAGCCAAGAGTATTGAGAAAATTCCCAGGTTGATTAAGTAGAATTTTATAGAAACCCAATTACATAGAATTTTGTGGCATTCAGATGTTCAGGTCTCACATATGACCTTCTTTCTCTAGCAAATCATGTATTTATGGAAAGATTTAATACGAAATATCGATGAATCGATAGGTAGATAGATAGACAAATAGAAAGAAAGATGTAGATCTCCTATTTATAGAGACTTAAGTTGAAACCCCCATTTTGTCATGCATGTCTAATTAGAACTATTGAAGAGAACTCAAGCCAGTCTCTTTTTGCAGCAATTCTTTGAACCTTGTCTGTGGAACCTGTTTCTCTCCATTTTCCTTCTCAGCCCGCATATGCCAGCTCTCCTCTCTCGACTAGGGAAGAATTTGCGTTCACAACCTGAGTAGATATATTGGGGTCTGATAGCCAGAACAATGTCTTCCATTCATGTCCTATATTCAATGAGAGTGTTTCCTTTGTCTCTGAAGCAGCAAAAATGACCCATCCTCCCTAATGTGGAAAGTTTCATGGATCAGTAAGAAGGAAAGAAAACACTACACTTAGAGCTCCACAATATTTGCTTTTTGGGCAGGAATTCCCCTCGGGAGAGGTCTTGTCACCCTTCAGTCTTTTAACCTGCCTTTAACTTCTAACACAAAACTAGTAGATAAAGAGTCGGTATAACTCCAAAACATTAAAAACTAGAATCGTGTGTGTGTGCGCATGTGTGTGTCTATAATTGCTAATCATGTTCATTGTAAATAGTTCAAGTAGAAAAAATACAAAGTAGAGAATTACCCTCAAAATCACACTATTCAGAAATAACTGTTGTTTTTATGAGAGGACCATTATTCCAGACACTGCAGAACACAGATGAAGTGATAGTATGTTGAATGGCATATGGCTGTGCTAAGTGCTATTATACTATTTTTAATAAATAAATAAATAAATGTTATTTTTAATTTAAAAATACACTTCATTAAGCAAAAATTTTAAAAAATTAAAGCAGACCTGAAAAGATGAGGGCCCTTTAGGTCTTTATTCACTTTGGGAGGTGTTTTATGCTAAAGGGTCTTCAAAAGTTAAATTTATTACATAAATGCAGATCTGAATTCATTATGTTTAACCACATATTTGTTTCTATTTATGTGGTTATTTACATATGTATGTGGCTTATATAGTAAACCATATATTTGTTTTAGTCAATATCATCTGACTTCTTACTATTTAAAAAGGAAGAAATTAGCTCTTATTTTGCCTCTCACTCCTCCTTTCTTTATCCTATACTTTTACTTCTGTATTATTCTTTCTTTATCAAGATTTATAATCTTTGTGTCTGTTCTATAATTCTAATTTCCAAAGTGGTCTAAACTTAGCTATATATTTAATGGGATAAATTTCTTTAATAATTTTACTGCAGTTTTTTATTACTGATTATTTTGATTACTCTTTGTTTCTTCATTAAGTAATGTTGTCAAGAAGGTCTTATAGGTGCTATATTGTATAATTAAGAATACTCATCTCTTCTTTATCTTCTTGTTTTTAATTAATTGTGTTTATACCCTACTTTTGCTTACTATGATCCTTTCCTCCTTTCCCCTACATATTTTGTATTTATTATGTCATTTATTTTTTAATCAGATATATTTTCTGTAATACATAATAAGTGGATTCTACTTGGCTCTGTTCCTACCCTATCTGAGAACTGTTTGTTGTCTATGAAGCAATGGTTTGAGGGCTGAGCGTTTCACTCTGTCTACCATCCTGAGATGAGAAGATAAAGGAAAAAGGAAAGGTCATCTGAGCCTCTGAGCAGTCTTTCCTAAAGGTTACATGATCTGCTTTTCTCTGAGGTTTTATTAAAAACCATGCACCAGGATCCAGTTCAGACAGTCAGGATCAGACAACATTCCAAAGAAAAGATTCCCTCAGGCTTGAGATGGCTTCCCCCATCCATTCTGGGAACCCTAAATCATTTTCATTATAACTATTCCCTCGGTCCCCTCCTCCTGTCACAACAGGATGAAATAGCTGCTCAGTTTGTTTCATTCCAAAGTTAGAGGTATTCATTATTGTTAAGAAAGAATACTCAGGATTTGATGACTCACCAATTCTCTTCTGGAAGGCAGGGCAGTCTATACCATGATCTTTAATTTCCTTAGTTTTTTTTTTAAGTTTTATGGCAAGATATCATACCCCTTTCCTTTCTTTCTCTTTCTTCCTTCCTTCCCTCCTTCCTTCCTTCTTTCCTTCCTTCCTTTCTTCCTTTCTTTTTTCCTTCCTTCCTTCCTTCCTTCCTTCCTTCCTTCCTTCCTTCCTTCCTTCCTTCCTTCTTTCTCTTTCTTTTCTTTTCTTTTCTTTTTTTCTTTTTTCTGCTTGAGGGATTATTTTTGAGTTGAGGGGTGTTCTTTATTGTTGTTATTGTTAACTCAATGTTAAACAAGGACAAGTCTGATTTGGGCCATGATTGGACTTTCCGTATGATGGGAAACAATTATAAAAGCTAACCAAAATATACAAAATAGCTATTTGGAAGCACTGGAAAACAACCAAGGCAGGGCTGTAATGCCTGACAGAGGGAATACGCTTGAGTTTAATCCCACATTTACCCATGTTTTCTTCTTGGGGTCATTTTAAGAGCCCTGGTCCATGCAAGCTGAGTCCACACAACAGTAAGAGGATAGAGTTCAAGGCTACTAATGCAGCTGGGTTCAGAAGGTTAAAGTGTCTACAGAAGATAGCACAGAGAAGTAACTCCAGATATTTGCATAGAAATGCCCCTGAGACCTTGGTTATTTCCTGGGCTGTATGTTGTTCAGCGAGTCCCTGGGAAACCTAGTAGAAAAGTAGTTTCCTGGAGCCTGAAAGCTAAGTGGGGATTTCAGAGATCTCAGAGTTCTGGGAAGACACTGGAGTTGAGTCTAGCCAGCATTCAGAGAACTTTGTGAACAGCCTGGACATTCAGTTGAGACCTCAGAAAGACCATATTCTAGGAGTGAGGACCATACTTTAGGAATAAAGGCTATGATCTAGGAGTAACTAGAATCTGAAATACACTTCCTGCTCCAAACGAAGACTAAAATGATGCCTGGACAGGAACAAGTTCATCCACTGGTAAAATAACCGCCCGCCAAAATAAAACTCAAAACTCCTGAAAAAGATAACATAATCCAGAGCTTCTATAACTATCATCTGTAATGTCAAGCATACTGTATTAGTTAGATTGGACTGTATCACTTTTGCACTATTAGTTAGATTGGACTGCCATTAAAGACTGGGTAACCAAGATGACAAAATTTATTTCCCACAGTTCTGGAAGCTGGGAATATTATTTGTAAGTATAATCGCATTAAGGGTTAGGGCTTCAAAATATGAATTTTGGAGGGACTTAAACATTCAGTCCATAACACATGCAATAAAAACTACTGACTAAGAAAAAAGTGTGAAAAGAAATACCAATAATAAAGAGATAAAAATCAATAGAAGTAGACAAATAAATGATCTAGACATTGGAGTAAGAGGACAAGGACTCCAAAATAGCTAGAATTATTGTGCTAAAGCCAATAGAGGCAATTATAGATAAAAGTAAATAAAATATTAAGTATTTATCATATTTTCATTGATTTGCATATTTCAATGAGAAGTAGAACCTATAAAAATAATAAAAAATAACTTTAGAACCATACAATATAATACCTGAAATTAAGAACTCATTTGATGGGTTTAACAGAAGATAAAAAGATCAGAAGACAAGATTAGAAAATGTAACCATATGCCAGCAGAAAATATCTGAAATGAACTACAGATGGGAAAAAACATAGAAAGACCAAAACAGTATGAGGAATATAGAGCATGGCCAAAGAGTCTAATACACATGAGTTCCAGAAAGAAAGAAAAAAAAATGAGATATGAGCAATATTGAAGGAATAATGGCTGAAAAATTTGCAGATTCGAGGAGAGATAGTAATCCTCCAATTCAAGAAGCTCTTTGAATGCCAAGCAAGATACATAAAAAGAAAAGAAATCTATGCACATGACAGTCAACGTACTAAAAACCAGAGACAAAATAATATTGAGAGTAGCCAGGAAGACAAAAGCACATGTTATCTTTAAGGAAAAAAATAAAGATGAATAATAAACTTCTCAACATATACTAGTAAAGATATATCAATGGAATAACATGTTTAAAGTGCCTAACTAGAATTCTGTAGTTACTGAAATAAATCATTCTTGGACAAACAAAATTTGAGAGAGTTCATTGACAGAACAATGAGAAAAATAAAGAAACTTATTTCAGATGGAAGTAAAAAGATTCAAGTCTAATCAGCAACTTTAGATAGAGTAAAAGTATGAGTAAAAAGAAATGAATATTGACCAATAAAAGCCACAAGCATTAAAGTATCTTGTGAAGGATAAAATGATATCCAGAAGTAAATATTTGACAATAGCAAATAAGGTGGGAAAGCATAAATAAAGTTAAATTTCTACCATAATTTGGGATGTGGCAAAATTACTAATTTAAGATGGACTAATAATTAAAAATGCATTTTGCCATTTCTAGGAAAAAGATTCCCAAAACATAATAATAGAGATTAGATGAAATAAAAGCACTTCATTACTAAAAAGAAGGCAAGAAAGGAAGAAAAACATGACACAAATTATCAGCAAATAAGATAGAATTATATCTGACTATTTCAATAATTACCTCAAATGTAAAGGAACTAAACACTAATTAAAAGACAAACTTTGTTCAAGTAAATGATGCAACTACATGATTTTTTCTTTTTTCTTTTTTCTTTTCTTTTTTTTTTTTTTTTTTTACAAAACACCCCTAACATATAAAGATACAGACAGACTGAGAGTAAAAAATGGAAAAAGATATGCCATGAAAACAATAATCAAAGGGAAAGGGCAGTTCTGCAGCTGAGCTTCCCTCCGTGCCGTTACATACATAATAGCCAGCCCCAAACCCATGCTCTTAATCATTATGCTCCAGTGCTTTTATACAAATGGGTTCATTTCTCTTTGTAAGATGTCCTTACCTTGGTCATTCCCTCCATCTCTTTTCCATTCTCACTTCCTCAGGTGGTGTCATCCTGAGCATGACAACAAAAATACTAGGAACTAGCATGCTTAGAGGGAAGTAGGCTATGGCCGATACTCCGATAATCTGTATCACTTTTGCACAGGTTTCTCACCCTGAATCACCTCCCTATCGTGGTGGACAAGGTTATTGTAATGACATCCCCCTTTACTAGAAAAGAAAAACACAGTGAATGCCCAAATGTGGCTACAAAAACAAGTTTCAAGTTTCAACAGATTTTTGAACCATTATCCCTGAACCAAATCTAGCTCTCAGGAGTCCATCCCTGTTTAAACTATTTTCCAGACCACTGGAGATTAAATTGTCCTAGTAGAATTGGAATTCTTTTTGAATTCTATCACTTTTGCCTTTACTGATTTCTGAGTGGGCACAGTAGAACAGTTTTAAGAGTAGTGCTTGTGTGTATGCATGTTAGTAGTATGAGAGAGAGAGAGAGAGAGAGAGAGAGAATAGATAGATGATAGATAAATGATAAATGATAGATATATGATAGATGATAGATAGATGATTGATAGATAATCTGCTTGCAGCAAATGCAATTTAGTAACCACAATAGTTATATAAGCTAGACTCAAAGAAATTAACAAATCAAATTAAATACTGACACAATATTAAATATTGTGTTAATACTGTCCAGATCATATAAGATGATCCTTACTTAATAAACTGGCAGGAAATTAGAAACACATTCATAAAATTCTGACAATTTGTGGGACCTGAAATAACATAGTAATAATAAAAATTGGCCTACCACAGAGTCATAAGAAAAGCTAAATTAGGAAGGTCTATGGGTTTTCCACTTCCTAACTTCACCTTGATACATGAAAACAATTCTGAACGGGAACATTTTCCAAACTTCACAAACTAGAATGAAATAATGAGACATATGATCTGTGATTAAGAAAAGGTTAAGAAGCCGTATGCATTGGGGTCATTTTCCCAGCTGTTCTGTTTCATAGAGGGGTCAAAGAAGAATCTAATCTTAAATGAAATGGTAATTTTGTGAATAAGGTTGATACTATGGCCGTGGACTGGAATGAGAAAATAGTGAAGTAGAAAAATGGGTTGAAGGTTTAAGAATATTTCATCAACTACTAGAAATTTTAAAGTTCAATAATAGCCACCAACTGATTCAGATAAGTAGTTTATAGAAAACTATAGAACGTGAAAAATATTACAATTTTATTCACCATTTATCCACAGCTTTAGCATAGTACCTGGCACTGAGATGGAACTCAATTCATTTTCATTATTGTTAATCAAAATAAATAGAAGAAAGAAATGTATAACCTATGTATAACCTATGGATAATTAAGCATATAATAAATAATAAAAATCTCTGACTTAATATTTTATCTGGTTAACTGCCTAACTAAGTCTCTCCAAAATTCCAACCCAAACAAGGCATTAATAAAGATAAAACCTCACACCAACACCAGAACCTAAAGCCAACACTAAAATATTAACCACTTAACAGTTTAGGATGTATCCTTCCACTCTTTTTTTTATGTATTCATGCATGAACACACACACCCCAAAGGATACATTTAAAAATTTACATATTGTATTATAATCTATAAATTGTTCTTCTTTTCACTCACTATGTTTTAGAGATCTTTTTACATCACTACATATGCAAGGCCTCACTGATTCCAACGGTCAGTGGGAAGGAAATATGAATTAAACACAATTTTTTTAGTTTATTTAACTTTCTAAACAATATATTTTAAAATAAGAACTATAATTCATCATTTTTTAAAAATTCAATAAATCCATATATACTAACAAAAATATTTCCAACACAAAACAAGGTGTAATATATAAAATATGGTATCATGTATGTAAAAAACAATAACCTATAATTTCTATATGGACCCACACATATACACATGACTTCATAGTAAATGTATGAGAAATATAAAGTAATAAAATAAGAACAGTTACTTCTGGGGCATCTAAATTTGGTGTTGGTAGACAAAGAGGTGTTAAGCTTATCTATAATATTTTAGTTTGTTCTATTTAGTTTATCATATAATTAAAATATATGTATTATATTAGTTAGAAAATAAAAATTATATTTTCCTTTACAAAATAAAGAAAATATAAACTATAAAGTTAATAAATGTATTCTGGAGATAGTTGGAAAAGTTTGTCAAGGAAAATTGGTTCATCTGCAGCAAAATCATTAGTGCAAAAATGAATAAATGACTGGATTTTGCAGAGTTTTATCTCTTACATGAACACTGCCAAGATACCTCATATGCTTTTCTCTGGTGGCTATGAATAATATTTTAGCCAGCTTGCTCATGAAGGGTGATGACGGGAAGGCAGGAAAGCAAATTGAAAGAAGCTGTCATTCACGTCAAACTCTGGGACCGGGAACAGGACCCATGCTGCTGTCAGTCCTGCTGGTCTGTGGCATATTAGTGCTACCCCAGGGCTGACTGCACAAAAGCCTCAGTTTTATAAAAGCCTGACTCCAGTGCAGTCACCATAAAGTACCCCTTTCTACATTTCACACGTAGTTTGCCTTTATTCCTTTTTTTTCCTTTAGCTCGATGATACTATCAAAAGGATTGTTGGAGGTTATTGAAAAGCAAACTCCGAAACTTACAACTTACTTTGTAATATGCACAGAGCTCAGAATTTCAGAGGTGAGTCAAAGGAACAAATAAAAAGTTATTACCGGGTGTTTACCAAAAACATTGGAAGGAAATGGTTTCTTTCACATTTTAATACCTTAAAGATCTCTAATTAAAGTGAACTTCTAACTAATAAAGAACTAAGTATTCTTTAATTCTGATACGAAGAAGTGATTGTCGCAGCTGAGGATGGAGCGATAATAGCCTGATACCGGCAGAAGAATCTGGAACCAGGAAGCAGAGAGCTAGTTCTCCTACCCAGGCTGCCACTAAGACTCTCTAACAGGAATAAATTGAAAAGTGATGTCAAAAGACTATTCTGCATTAGGCAAATGTATGTAATTACTTGTGAATTCACAACATAAAACAGTCATTCTCAGATTACATATTTTTGTTTTTGTCATAAAATCTGAAATTAAAAAATGTCCTCAGAAGATCTAGACCAGGCAAAACCCCACTAGCCATTCTGTTATGATTCTGCAAATAGTGTAAACAGACCCCTTATTAAAACTATTTTCTAAAAAATTTTAAACATTAAAAAATATTGTATTGTTATGGGTTGTATAGTCTAATGAATGTACAGCAAGAGAGGCAAATTGGATATTTAGAGGCTGGTTGAAACAAAGAGGCATGAATATGTGAAAAGAAATCTTTATATTATAGCATGTATCTATTCTTAGAGCATTTGACAAAAAGCTAGGGAAACATTCATCTAATATTAACTGATTTGTCACCCCAGTCAGGGAACCTTGGCAAGAATTGGGGTTGCATAGAACAGGCAGGGCAAGACACGGTAAAAATACGCAGATATGAAAGCCTGGGGAGTGGTCAAATGAAAAAGGGACAGAGAAGCAGGTTTTATTAAAGTCGAAATACAGAAGCAAGAATCTGGGACTCAGAGATAAGCAAAAACAAAAGCTGGTAGGAGCTAAATAAATAAAAACATCCATTTGACAATTTTTTATTTTAGAAATTTTCTGTTCCACTTGCTCCCAGATGCCTAAGTCCACCATGTTCTCGGCTACAGTATATTTTGAGTCTGTATTCTCTGAGTAAAATACCTGCAAGGCGTACCTCCATTTCTCCTCTTTCCTTAACTCATATGTTAATCAAATGTACCTGTCTGATGTCTCAATTTCTTAGCTCCTGGCTCAGTGACAGAGCACTTTGATAAATCACTTTCTGTCAGGTGTTAATTGGGACAATAGCATCATGGGTAAGATGAAGAACAGCATAGGTTGGGTTCCAGGCTTTGCCATTTAGCTGTGTGTCTGGGTTGTAGATTGTTATACTTGTAAATGAGGACAATAATGTTTGTTTTATAAGACTCTTATGAGGATTACATGAGATAAGTTATGAAACAGGTTTCTGGATGGTGATCAAAATTCAATGATTTCTTGGAGGGATAGAAGCTGAAAATAATATTTAAAGTTGCTAATAGTTTTCTGTGGCGATATCAGTGGGGCAGATTCCTTCTGTTCTAGGAAGAACTAATTGAGAAGCCTTTTAGATTATTAGATAAAAACCTAGGCTTTGTTTTAGGGAAAGAATACAAGGGAAGGAGTTTGTTCATTTTTTTTGTTGTAAGATTGCTTATTTTTACTTGTCAAGAGCCCATGATTTAATTACCATCCTTAGGGATCATAAAGGTTGTCTCCCCTACAGCTCTCTCTGTATCTATGAATTTAGAATTGAGGTAAATGGAACGTTCAGAGAAGAATGGCATTATGAACTAGATCTCATTCCACTTAAAGTTCAAAGTTGTTGAGTCCGACTGATTAATCTGGGTGACTCAGAGGTCAAAGGTGAGTAAGGATCCTCAGGCTCTTGCAAGGAAACACCATAAAGAACGAGAATTTTTAGACTGACTGCCTGAACGCAAAACCAGTTGTGAGAAAGGAGTGCTGCTTCAGGCAGTGTGCTAAATTCTAATAGACTGGGAACTGTGCAGGAATCGAGAAATCTCAAATGATGAAGTCACAATTCCCAACCTTGCGAAGCCGGCACTTGATAGGTAAAGCAGTGGAATTAGGCAGGGATGGTAAGAGCTGGCTTTGCATTATCCAATATTCCATGAGCAGACTTTGAATGTGAACTGGAAGCCATTTCTTGTCATCTAGCTCTTTACAGACTTTATAAGTTGGGACTATTTCCCAACCCAGGTTTCCCTAGGAAAGAGAATAGAGCAGGAGTCTTAGTTCAATTTGATGAATTATCTATGACTTTGATCATTTGTGTCAGACATTTAGTGCATGTAATAGAAGCTGAATACCACTCACATGTTTATAAAGGTTATAAAAAAGGCAAGGAGATTGGGATGTTATCAAAAGAATTCTAGTTGCCAAATTAGGAAGAGTTCTCAAAGAGTAGCATTACCTGAAGACTTCATGATAAACCACGGTTCTGAAGTCTGGTTCTCAGGCTTCAGTTCTCAAAATTGATTGAGCTCAGCTGACTTACATTACTCCAACTTATAAGATATTGAAGTATATATATCGAGCTGACTATTATATTTTAATGATGCACATCAATTTCTTGGGACCAGAAAGTGTGAGTTCCCCATTCAGGTCAATCGGCTTAATATAGTTGCTTGTTACTTTTAACCATGAACACGTTCTTGCTCCACAGACAATAAAAATCTTAGGACAGATGAACTGATACACATACTTGTATGCAGCCTAACTGGGAGGCAGATATGCATTATTCTCATTTTAAAGGTAAAGAATAAGTTATTTGCCTCTTGTGCCCAGCATATCAGGGGCAGCAAACCAGGAGATGACTCCTATAAGGCTATCACTGAGACACGTTACTTTTATTATGATGCAATAAGCTCCCAGGTGATTAATATCTTCAGACTATAACAACCAGATTATCAACCTGATATTGCCAATGAGTAAAAACAATAATCTCTAACATTCAGATAGCAGTTTAATGATGTTATAATTTGTTTTACTCTATCATTAGCTTCATCTTAGAGATGAAAAAGGTAAGGCCTGAAGAGTATCTTTTCTAATACATAAAGTTTGTATTGGAAGGAAGGAAGGAAGGAAGGAAGGAAGGAAGGAAGGAAGGAAGGAAGGAAGAAAGGGAGGGAGGGAGGGAGGGAGGGAGGGAGGGAGGGAGGGAGGGAGGGAGGAAGGAAGGAAGGAAAGAAAGAAAGAGAAAGAAAGAAAGAAAGAAATAAAGAAAGAAAAAGAAAGAAAGAGAGAGAGAGAGAGAGAGAGAGAGAGAGAGAGAGGGAGGGAGGGAGGGAGGGAGGAAGGGAGGGAGGAAGAGAAAGAAAAAGAGAAAAGAAAAACAAATAAAGGCCAAAATGGAGTCACTTTTGCTAAGCTGCATCACCAGACCAAAACTTAATAACTAACTTAATTGGAGTTGCAAACTCTCCAAGGAGTGGAATTTTAAACTAATCTATCTAGAATTCCTTGATCAGTGCCAGTGAGGTAATCTGTGTGATAAAACCCTGACATTTCTTTTCCCTAAAAGAAGATGACCTGGTCTAAAAACAGCCCTTTATTTTCTTTTACTAACATCTTGCCTGTCACACCCTTTGACCTATACAAAACTTTCATTTTGTAAAACTTCTCCAAGTACCCTTTAGTTGCTAGATGGAATGTTCCTGATTCATGAATCACTTAATAAAACCAATTAGATCTTCAAATTTTGTTCTTTAATAGTAATTATTGGATACTTCTTAATTACATTTCTTAAATATCAGATAAGGATTTTATTTTGTAAGATATATGTTTGACCATGTAATCTTTTACTTGTAGGTTATCCATATCATTTATATATTTAACAAACATAATTTAGGCCCTAATATACCCAAGGTACTATGGTAGATCCTGAGGATTCTTTGGGGGAATAATTCCAACACAGTTCATTTCTTATAGATTTTACAGTATGTTTGAGGAAGACAGTTATTAAAAGTTTCGATTCCTACAAAACATTTTAAAGGAGTTTTCTTTGCACTTGTACTTGAGTTAGTCACAGATATTGTGTGTATCTTTCTACCTGCATTTTGTGTCCTACAATGTACTGATGGACAGAAATACATTGGACTTTAGGAGCGTGATAATTTCTAAAAGGACTAACTGATCAATGACATGTAAAGAGGGATGATGGTTTTCAGGGGACAGAGAACAGAATCAAGTATTCCAAAGGTTCAGTGAAATGTGTAGGCTCTAAAGCTGAGTTTCAATGCAGAGGCCTTGAGATGTGAACATGAGCAAGAATACACATGGTGGGATTGTGTAAGGCAGGAAAGGGAGGAGGAGACTGTTGTATGGACCAAATTCAGCACATGCAGGAGCAGAGTTCATACATCGCATTCAGTAGAAGAGGGTGAGAGTTGGCCAGGAGAGGGTTGGAAGCAAAGGCCATAGTGAATCTCAAAAGGACAGGTGTAGCATGGAAGGTGGGCTGGCTGACAGATGTTGCCTTTAATGGGTTAACTCAAGGCTTCCTTTGAGAGCCTTCTCTGGGGCTCTCTATTCCAGTCTGAAAAAGGAGAGTATTTCCTCTGATCTTGTGAATGCAACTCATCAAATGAGAAACCTCTTTATAATTCCAACAAATTAGGAGGAGGAGAAATGGGCCTCATTTTTCTTAGCAGAAAAATCCCCTTCTAAGTAAAGACTCATATTTGTTGAATGAATATTTTAATAATATGATTAGATAAGAGCTGAGACTCTCAAAAGCCAAGTTGTATAACAATGAATTGTTGATAAGTTGACTTTTAAGGAAGATGAGTCCAGTTACCCTAATTAGTTCTTTAAATGAGGTCATTTAAGTTTAGGGTGGAATATGAATTTTTTGAGAAACTATGAATAATTTAGAGATTTATTTGAAAAACATCAAGAAAAAAAGACTATTGACTTATACACCTATTGGCTAAAAATCACTCGTGGAGAAAAAAGTCTAATGGAAATTATTAAGCTGTTTGCTATGAAGTATGCAATGTAAATTTACTCCTTTATTTCTTCAATTAAAATCTTCATTGCTCTTTAATGCTTCTGTGAACTGCACTTAACATTGGAGCACGTGGCCAAGTATTGAGTCCTTATTAAAACTGGTACAGGAAAAACTATGGGTTATTTGTATAAAGAGCCATATTAGGGTTATAATATTAATAATAGATGCTACTTAGCACTACTGTGCCCTAATGATTTTCTTATGTTATCTTATTGAATTCAATCTTTACACCAATGATATACTTTAGTGTATAGTAACGGTTTTAATTGCCTTGTCCTTGAATTGATGCATATTACTACTTCTTCTCATTTTTTATTGGCAAAACTTAGTTTCTTAGTAACCCCAGATATAAAGGGAGCTGGGAAATGCATCTCTGGCTGGACAGTCTCTTCCCAGAAATAACTCTGTACTTTGAAAAACAGAGCATTCATTTGATAGACAGCTAGCCATACTGGCCATATTAGCCAGGTAGATAGTATCCCCATTAGGTAAGTGAGAAAACTACAATTTAGAGGAACTGAGCAACTTTCTTAATGTCACACAAATAGTAGTGGAAGAGCCTGCTCTATGCTGAGTATTTTTCTAGATGCTTAATGCACATGAATTAAGTTAAATAAAAGGCAAAGATTCTTCAAATAAAATGAGTTAGATGAAATAAAGTCAAGCCAACTAATAGAATTAAAAGAGATAAATAATTAAATGAAATAAATAACCTCTTTATGCACTGATAAGGAGTGAATTCCCAGATATGTTGTTGAATAGAAAAGAAAGAGCAAACTGATATGATACAATTTGCATATTTTAATGTCTTTCATACACGCACTCATGAGTACTCATGCGTGCGTAGACTATCTCTGGAAGGAGAATACACAAGCTACTGGTACAGTGGTTTCTTCCAGAGAAAGGTATTAAAGGCTTGGAGAGGCACTTAATCTTTCATTACATACTCCCCTCAAATTTATTGCTTGTGCCTAGACCTACTCTCCTGAGACTGAAAGTCTAGCCAGGCTTTCTGGGTGACTGGCCCCAGTGCAGCACACATGTAGAAAATTGCCAAAATAAGCTGAGCTGTACGACTGGTCAATGAGTGACTTGAGAACAAAGGATAATGATGTTTCAAATGTGAATTCCTAAGATTAAGAATTTTAAAGAAAACAAGAATCACTTTCTTCCATTCATGTTTATCAGAGCAGATCATTAGTGAGTTTTATGACAGCTATCTAGTTAGGTCAAGCTTTACTGGGGTCAGAACTGATTTCATAAACGTGAAAGCAAACAACTCAAAAATAGTCTTGAATGGAAATAATTACTACTTTATATGATCAAGAGGGTATATCTTTGTTCCAGAAAACCCCTTTTCTACTTGGCAAACTCGAATTACCCATGCTCAGAAAGGGAGTCGGTGTGTCACTTAAAATTTCTAGGTTCCAATGTTTAAAGTTGTTTACTAGAGTTTAGAAAATGATAAAAATTATATTTTAGTCCAAAATGGAGTCACAGACAATAATTGTTATTTCAGCAATACATAAAACATTTTTCAAGTCCTTTTGTCTTACTTTTGAGTCTTTTTTTTTTTTTTTTTTTTTTTTTTTTAGGGAGAGACTGCACATCTAAAAATTAATTCTTAATCCTAACAGCTAAACTTCTCTTTAAAATTATATACACAATTGTTGTCTTCACCAGAAGTTAAAATAATTTGAACCACAAAGTCAAAACAAAATTTATAATTACAAGCTTTTTAGAGCACAGACTGTATTAGGATAGGTTATAGAGCATTCCCTAACTAGAACACAATGCCCTGCTCAGAATGCAGGTGGAGAGATCTTAATGAGACTTTCCATATGTTCTCAAATTTTTCATGTTTAAGGGATGGTACTGTGGACAAAAAGGGGCACTGTAATGAATCTAACCAAAAGTAACCCCACGGGGTCATCTGAGCATAAATTCCTCACTAGGCAGATCATTGTAGGTAGTCAGGCCACAGGCATGCAACTTAAGTTAAAAGTTTATCTTTGCCTTAAGCAAGTTCTGTCCATTGTTTCCGTACATCTAAGTTAACATATCTTTGAAATGCCTCCTTTTCAGACCCCTGGGAAGCTCAACCACACTCAGGAGAGCAAATGATCATGGTAACTATTATGTAATCCAACCTGTACTTTGCTGTCTCCCACCTCCATGTAATCTTCCTTACTTTCCCTCCTTAATTTCAAAGGCATAAAAGAAACTGCAAACCGTCATTCTGGGAAGCATTGTTCTCAGTCTATTGAGATCTTGCTTTCCAGATATCCTCTGTTTGGCTCAAATAAACTCCGATAAACTCATAAAATTCTTCTACAGATTTAGATGTGCTTATGTCAACAGTACATATTACATACTTTCTTTAATTCATTTATATTCACTCATGCCAGTCAAACATTTTTAAGATTATTCTTTTTAAATGTACTAGAATGGTAAAAAAAAAACATCAGTGTGCAATATGCCTTTTCTACTTCAGCCTAGAAATGGATGTCTCAGCTCAAATGTCAACTTTTTAAAACCAAATAAAAGAGTCAGCTATTATGTTCTAGTATTTAGATATGAGAGTAAAAATAAATATTGGCTGCTTTCCTAATGGTTTTTTATTTGTTTGGTTGATTGGTCTTGTTTTTATTTTCATTTTGGCTTTTTTATTTAAATTCTTCTCCTTGACCCACAATACTTTAAAATGAAAATGTGCTCTCTGGTGTTTTCCATTGGTTAGATTTTGTTACTGATCAAACTAACTAAAAGCAATTCACTTCTAATTAAAAAAGGTCATGCTATTTGGGTTCACCAAGGATTTTAATCTTATTATAAATTACAATACATCCCAACATTGGCTAATGTATTTATGTCTGTGAAGGAACAACAGCAAAAGCAAACTTTATTTCCGATAGAGAAGGCTCTAGATGATAATCTTTGCTTTTATTAAAATAACGTGATATTATTTTTCCTCTCATCTTTGTCTTCATCCCCTCCTAAACTCCTCTGCAGTTTCCTCCTCTACCTTACCTCTGACTATTGTGATCCTGGACGGGCCCCTTTTTTCTGTCTTTCTTCCTAAATTTTCTCAGTCAGTTTTCTAGTTTAAATGCTCTCTCTGTGCAGATGGCTCATGCATCTACACAACACTGTGAAAACTGTGAAGTTGTCCCAGAAGCTGTGAACAACGCAATACTTTGCAAGGACCTCCATATCCTAGAGAAGAGACTAAATCACTTAGGGACTGTGAAACCAGCACTACCAGCATTAGTCCATCCCCTGCTTTCAGAATCTCTAAAGGAAGGCAGCGGATCCATGGACATTGGCGACCAATAGAATGGTTTTCTTTGGAGGACGTTGTCAGTGTGCTATAGATTTCCTCCATGTTCTCCATGTAACCATTGGGGGGCAGCTACTCCCCTCTCATCTTAAACCATATGTCAGGATCTGTTAAAAATCATTTGCGTTTAGGTAAACAACTTTTGAAACACAAGGACTAATATTAGACTCCCTCGAAGAACACAAAAAGAACTCTAGAGATAGAGAAAAGAAGGTTGCTGTGGGATGAGCTGCAAGCTCTCAGATTCAGGGTAAAGGTGTATATTTTCCAGCTGTCAAATGTGGACTTCGCAAAGTATCTTGAAACAAGTTCTTCTCAGGAAGACTTCCTGCCGAGAGTGAGGTGACCTCTGCAGAAATTGGCTCCGGATACAGTAAGCTGTTCACTTCACTCTACCCAGAGGACGTCGATGCTGCATTTCAATCATACCAGTTATTTCTCTTCTGTTACCTGAGCCCCTCAGATCCTGTGAGACCCACAACTATCATAAGTTACTGGAAGAGTTGAAGGCAGGCCTCAGTGCGAGGCCCAGAGTCCAAATGTGGGACAGATTTCAAATGAGATGAATATCTGGAAACTTAATAACTCAGAAACTACAATAAATCTTTATGTAGCCTGATACTGATCTGAAAAAAACAAGCTAACAAAACAAAAAACAAAAACCAAAGCAACCAACCAACCAAACAAACAAAAGCTATAATATTTCCTCATTTAGGGGGAGGGAAAGAACAATGCAAAAGAAAGGAGTTAAAAAGACAGCGTAGGGAAAATACAAAGCTGCTTTTTACTTTCTTGAGACGGGGAGGGAGGGAGAAAGGAAGGAAGGAAAGAAGGAAGGAGGAGGAGGGGAGGGAAGGGGAAAAGAGGAAGAAAGATAAAAAAGCTGTCTTTTTACCATATATAGTTTAAGAATTATTGTGCTAGTATGTATTATATATTCTCTATAAACTTCCTGAAATTTCTTGTATAAAGTGGTAGAGGATAAAACAAGCACATAAACACCCAACTCCACAACTTTGATTCTCTTACCTGATAATTTGTCCTCCCTCCCACTGATGTTCTCTTTCCCTCACCATCCAACTGTATGTACCTACACTTTTCCCCACCTACCTGGCCAATTTCCTCATCACCATACTGCCAACTACCACAGCTTTCTTCACTTGCGTTGCTTGATATGCTATTTTAACTAAAATGAACACATATTATAGTTCCTAAACAAACATGCTCATGTGCCCCAAAACAGATCATGGATTGTCAATAAAAATGTTTTATGTCCTATTGATTTGTGCCTATATTTCTTTACAGTTTATAATAAAATTGCATTTCCATGTTCTAATGCCAAACATTTCATGGGTTATATAAGACCTTGTTGTTTAAGATATTGTTTAGAAAGATTAGTGAATCAGCTTGCATTAGGAAAAACAAATATTAAGAGAAACAAGGGATAAGATGTTTATATAATGATGTTACAAATTTTTCTGAACACAGTCTGTTGGAAATTCTCCCTCTAATTAAAAAAATAAAGATAAGCAAATTAAAATCAGTTGGGTTTATCTCAGTTTGATTGTAGTGATTCGATACATACCAACAAGAAAATGCTTTGTTAAGGATCAACTAAAGGACTACCTTTCCCTCAACCACATTTGGCTTTTGGTCAATGTTAGTCTGGAGTTAGTTTTCTCTTCCAAATGGAGAAAGTATGCTGATATATCTGTCAATGAGATAATAAAACAAGATCCAGAAACATTTGGATCTTTATATTTGGATTTCTCATCCATTTGGTTAAAGACTTAGTTAAAAACCGAAGCATAGAAGATAGAGAATGCATTTGGAATTCTACAAGTGAAGAATTCATATTTTATTCTATTACTCATTTTAGTGTTCTGAAATATATTATAGTAAAACTATGAATACTTAATACAGTTGAAGGATTCTAGAAATTGGGGATGATACAGATAACAGTGTAATGGAAGATATGAACAAAGCAATTTTGGTGTGTGTGTGTGTGTGTGTGTGTGTGTGTGTGTGTGTGTAGCAGAAGAAACACAGGGCAGAAGAGAAGAGCTGGAGGAGGAAAAGAAAAGCTAGAGAAGGAGATAGCTTACATAAAGTTTTTTCCAAAAGTTTAGAGAGGTTAAAACATTCTTCATTTCCTCTTTCTCTAATTTTATAACATTTCCCATTTTCTCCACTTCCCCTTTGTCCCTTATCATTTATCACCTAAAAAAACACATTGCTGGAGGAAGAAATGCAAGCGAGCTTTCCAACTCACTGCTGTTGTAGCAGCAGCATTCTAGGATTTTAGCAGCAAGTAACTGGGCACAAAAACTCTCTCTGACCTTCCCATTCCCTCTCGTATGCTCACATTCTGTCACTTTGAAATCCTTCCCTTTTCTGCTCCCTCTGCCTCATAACAAGAAGAAGAAGAAGAAGAAGAAGAAGAAGAAGAAGAAGAAGAAGAAGAAGAAGAAGAAGAAGAAGAAGAAGAAGAAGAAGAAGAAGAAGAAGAAGAAGAAGAAGAAGAAGAAGAAGAAGAAGAAGAAGAATTAAAGGCACTTAAAAGGAAGCTATAGTAAAGGTTATTGTGAGGAAATTAACAAAAACACACAGCTTTTGAATCAAATAGTATTGCCATAGAGAGCCCAGAACTGGTCTGTAAGATATCTCTTTATCTCATAATCTCAACAAGCATTTCTAGAAAATCTAATATACTGGACTTGCAGTGTTCTTCCTCTCTCTACCTTGCAATTGTGGCAGTTTATCTTCCCCTGCCTCCAAGCTGGTAGCTTGTAATTGAACTGGTGGATGGTAGAAATTGCATGAGGGCAATCAGTCTTGTGCTTTAAAAAAGACTAGGCTCATTAAAGAGATTGTTACGTGTTTCCAGAATGTAGAGGGGAGAAGTATCTTTGGAAGAGAGGGCAAGCATGAGAAGAGAAAACCCAATGTCTGCCCCCAGAATGGAAAGATGATTGAGCACAGTAAACAAGCAGAATGGAAACTCACTGCTTTCAGGCGGTCCCTTGGGGTCCAGGTACCTGAGTTTCAGCACGTGCCAAGAAGACTCTGTACTGTAGCCTGTAAGGGCATCAGGGCTCTGGACTTCAAAGGACCATGAGGGCTTGTAAACAATGGGTACCTGAACAGGAACCAGAATGGATCCCATACTGTAAGTGCCTTCTCAAATATTTGCTTTTCACGAAACCCAGGACTTATGTACAATCTTGGAGGACTATTCAGGGTTTAGTGAGAGAGATTGGTAGTATAGGAGCTTAGAATTAGATTTAAATTAATTTTAGGAAAAGAAAAAAGTGTCACAGTTCTTGCACATGAAACTCATGCTCACTCTACAAGTTCTGTGACTACAAAGAGAAACGCATAGAATAAATACATAATCGTATGATGTACGTTTATATGTATGTACATATGATTATAGAATCCACGTAAAAGTTACATCTGTGTACTGCATGTGGACATTTAGGAACCCTTTCAAACAAATGTCTGTACCCCCTCGAGTGTCATGAACATCACACATGGCCAGGAATTCTTCCCAACTTATGTGCTTGCAGACTTCTAATACCTGCTCTCCAAGTCTCCAACTATTTTGAAGCCAAAGAGAGCTCTTTTAATTTCAGGTCTCTTACCCCACTCATAATACAACTCCCCTGAAATGTTTCTACCTTGGTTCTTACTGGTGGGCTACAAGCCTATATGACGTTGTGAGGTCTAAGTAACTCACATCTCCTGGGAACCTGTAAAGTGAGGCAGGCCCTTGACACATACTTCATTTAAATTTTTTATTCTCCTTATTAAGTAGAGTGTGTGTATCTGACTGAGGGTAATTCTATTTATTTTTCTATAGCATTATCATTTATCATTTTAAAACATTTTTCTTCATGTACTGACCTCTTCATTCCAGGAATAAATGGTTTCTTCTCTCTGTGCTGGAGGATAACAACACAAAAACTTAGCCAGTAATTTTACTTGGTGGTCCGACAGACTCTCATAAATGCCTTGTTTGCAACCTAAGAACATAAGTGCATATTTACACATATCTCTGGCAAACAGCCCTTCCATATCTGATGGACATTAATTTGGATTTAACTAGTTTCTTGTAAAAATAAATTGCATGCAGCCAAGGAAGAATATTATGTGTTTGAATAACTTCCTCTGCCTGCTATAAACATTAAATTAAATTTATATGCTAGTCATGACAATAATGACCCTTTGGATGATTCTACACAAGCATCAATTGAAATGAGGTCCCCAGTTGTCACTGAGAAAATCAAAAGGATCTTGGTTTGAGGAATAACTATATGATTATAGTGATTATGTGTGAATTGTGATTATATTCTTTAATAAAGAAAACATGCTGGGATTTACTACTTTCCTCTGAGAATCAATCAATGAATTAGCACATATTGAACACCCGCAGGGTTCCTGGAGCTGAACAAACAAATTACTTCATCAACCTGCAAAACAGCTAGTAGACTGAGATGAACAATGAACCAGCTGAGCACGGCCCTGAGAAGAACCAATAAGCAGATGGAATTTATTTCATGGTAAATAGCATCTGCATTGTGCATCCTAGAACAGTTTAGGCTAGAGTCTGAACTAGATTCCATTCCCGGTTCTGTCACCTGCTAACTGTATAGTAATAGCCAAGATACATCACCTTCCTGAGATTTAATTTCCTAATTATGACATGGAAAATCATTACCCTGTCTTACACAGTTTCAAAGGAAACAAGTAGTGAAAAATTACTTTGAAGATTATTAAACACTCAACCACAAAATATTATTTCTCTGCTTCATTTTTTCCCCCTCGACTTCTCCAAGGCATTGTTTGTTCTCATAATCAATCTTTAGTCAGAAATGACTCACTTGGCCAACCCTAATTGAGTCTGAGAGGGTAAAAATGTAACAACAATGGCAACAATGAGATTCTGTTTAAGGAGGAAGAAGAAAATATGTATTTGGTAAGAAGTTAGCAGTGTCTGCCACACATGTGCTATTCATCGTTTGAAATACTTGAGCACAATTATACTCTTAAAGGTATGTATTTCCTTTTCATACAACAATGTGCATAAACAAAAGCCAACTATTTCATCTGGTGGTGAACCAAAAATAAAGATCGGTCTCGAAAACTGAAGTAGAAATTTGCTACATTGAACTTACTGACAATTAATATGTCAGTGGTTAACTTGATTCATTTCTAAAGGATTTTCAAGAGAAGGTATGCATACTTTAAAACTAATCCCTGTGAGACGGATGTAGACTGCCCTGCTTTGTGGATTTAGCTTTTCCCCAACTTGGCATTGTGTTCTGGAGGATGGCGGCCTCTGAAGTATTTCCTGGCTTTGCTGAAATCCTGAGGATATAATGGGCTTATACTTTTCAGGATTTGTCTTTGAATTTTCATCCGTTGCTCATTCTTTTTCTAAGTTCCAGAGATTTCTGGTAATTCACCTTCAGTGGATTATCTGAGCCAACGCTTATCCACAATCATCTTTCCCAGAGTATCTTTTCCTCATGGCAAGTGCAGAGATAAAAAGCGAAGTCTGCTGCATGGGGCTCCTTGGAAAACTTCGCTTCTTTTTACAAAGGGACCTTCTCTTTATATGGCATATGGTAGAGATGCTGGCAGGTGTTGCCATCCACTATGAAGCAGCAAGCATGAGGGCTAAAGAAAACATACCCAAGTTTTTGTGGAGCAAAAACTTGGACCAAACCATGGTCTCTATCAGCACTGCTGCTTTAGCTTGGGAATGTCTACCTCTGGGCTCTTGACATCACATACTGTCAATTGCAGAGGCTATACTTCTAAGATCAAGTATTTCCAAAATATTGAATTCCTCAAAATATTTTTCACTCTGTCTACAAGGAGATAAACAGAAACCATTGTTGTAGAGCTCTGTCTAGAATCTATGTCATATAAACCACTGGCCAACAGTCATTTGAAATTTGGTTTAAAATCCATGTATACCTGGATAAAAGATGATAACTTCAAAAGCAATTTTGAAATAAACTCTTAGTGAACGATAAAATCCTAATGTCTCATAGTTTTCAAAAAAGCAGGTGAAAAACTAAAACTAAGCATAAATGCTAGAAATGAAGAGGCCTTCCAATTCCAAAGAAATAACACTGGTTTGGGAGCAGATGTTTTTAAAATTCATTCTTAATTTTTTTTTTTTTTTATTTTGAGAAGTTACTTAACATTCGTCTCAGTTAAATTAGTTAATAACACCTTCCATGCAAGATTTTCATTATACATGGAAACAGCAGTTCCAGTCCTGGTACACAGTACTTATTCAAAATGTATTAATTATCATTGAAGTTCACAAAATAAAGTCATTTTCTATGGTCACTAGTTGTGTGAACTTGAGGTTACTAATTCCTCTTCTATAAAACAAGACAAAAATTGGCCGTATCATAAACCCACATCACACACAATGTGGAGCTTCAGAGAAAGAGAACGATCCCTGGGTTCTAGTTCATCTTTGCCCTTGTCCAGCGAATTGACCTTGGGTAAGTCAATTGAAGAAATTCATCATTCCTTCTGCGTGAAACTGCGACATTGAGTGACTATTATCTCTGACAATGTCTGATAGTTTGGGTTCAGATAAAATTTTCTGCTACTTCTGGTTATTGTGGGCAAATAGGCAACATGAAAATGAAAACAGAAGTGAGTTGAAAGTTAGAGAAATTCATTTGGCAGTCACCAAACTCCATAACCAACTGCTAAGAGTTGATCAAAGACTCAAACCTGCATATCTTGACTCCAGTGTCCATTGTTAAGAGCTCAATTTGAGAGAAAGGTAATTTCCTTGCCCTAGGTTAAAGAGGAAGTTCCAATGAAGTAAATGTCAATGAAATGAGAATAAAGTGGGGATGAGCGAGACGCATAAATTATAAAACGGAAAAGAGATGTAACCCCAGCCCAAGAAAGAGGTTCTGAATTCCCCTGTGAGAATATCACATAACAATTACAGAAAAGAGATGGTAAACCCGAGGATTTGAAAATCCTCTTTGAACTTAGGGCAGGCAATGGGTCTCAATCATATAAATGCAAGTAACTAGTCAATTTCAGAGGAAAAGACAGAATTTTAGAAAGTTCCTGCTCACATCACAGTCAAAACTGTGACAATGCAGAAAAGCCTACAACTTCACTGATGTAGTCCTGTTAGCTGGGAGTCATTATGATGCTGTGTGTAGTCTGGCTCTCGAGCTATTTGAAATGCTTAAAAGAATTCGATCTACTATATTGGTAAGTGTGATTTATTTATAAGTTCAGTGCTTAGTAAGATGGTGTTAGATATGTACTTGGGTATTTCAAATAAAATCTGTATGCTTGGGCAATTATATATTTGAGATAATACAGATGTATTAAAATCGTCATTGTAGTTTAACATGTCCAGAGCGATTTGATTAAATATTTAATGATATTAGATGTTTGGAAAAGAATTTGATTTGATATGTCAAATTAAAAAAAAACACACATTTTTCTCCAAATTACTACATATTAAAAATAAAGATCTGCAATATAAATTTAAAATCTTAAGTTTAATTCAAATACTAAATTTAATAAAGAAATATTGATTAAAACCCAAGCATTAGATAGAATTCCTGTTCTTGCACGAAATCCTCACATGTATTACTCCCTTCAGTATTTTTCTTCCACTAGCTCAGGCTAACTCAAGCCAAGTCTCACAGAAAAGATAAACAACTTCAACTCTAGGCGGGCAGGGGCAAACCTCTGAAACAATGTCATATGCCAACGCCTGCATTTGTAGTGCCATCTACTGTTAGAGAGTAGTATAACATTTTCAGAAGTCAAACGGGTGGAGCCATGAAGCTCATTTTAATGACACTATTATCAATGTTTAAGTGCTTAAGGCAGGAAACTTGTGGAAATTTTGGTGCCTATAGTATTTTTTTCCCTTTAATAGTTTTATGGAATTTTGTGTTTTCTTTTTTATATTCCCATAGACCATTCATTTGTATTGCTGAGCATGTATCTTAGCTTTGGGGTTAGAAAAATTTCTGTCTTCAGAGAGCTGGTGTTCTAGTCGAGTTTTTATTTCTGTCATTGTATTTATCACAGTTGCTTCATATTGAAATCATTTATATATGTCCCCCTCTCCTACTGCCTGTGAGTGTGAGTCTTTCAAAGTGTGTCATTAATAAAAGGCTTTGCATAAAGTCAGTGTACAAAAGACATGTGGAATTAAATAGATGTGCAAAAAAGAATGTTAAGCGCAATTTATGAATCAATTCATTTTACTGTCTTAATGAGCTGCTTTTCTCTTCAGATCTTTGATCAGCAATTATTCTTCTCTTCTATGCTGGAAATCGCCCTGTTGCATACTTTCTGACTAGCTTAAGACATAATAGAATGTCTCTTTCTTTGTATGAGAATGATGATATGCTCATAAAAGAATTTTTAAGTCGCTTTAAAAAATAATTTGTTATTAAGTCAATCTTTCTGTTGTATTGTATCCCTTAATTTATCAAATGTAATATATCAAGTGAGAAAAACTGTTCACATACTATGTCTATCAAACATTATCTTTGTGGGCACCAGGCCTGGCTGAATCCAGTCTGGCTGGTCCAAGGTCTGGCTGGTCCAAGGTCTGACTGTGATCCAGGCTCCCGGCTAGGAATAGGATCCCAGATTTAGAATGTCACATTAGTGTAATAGGGTGCCTGCACCTAAAATATGTAAATGTACTTCAGCTTATTGTATCATGCATGTGTGGCTGAATGCCACCATTGTACTCTGCTATATGTGGAGCCATGCGGTCCCCTGGAGAGCAGAAGGGGAGCGCAAGAAAGGGAGCAGAAGAAGGGCACGAAATGCTGAGCTCCACCCACCCCCCAAAAAAGAACTGCACTTCTAGAAACAGAAATGCGCTCCCCACAATAAAGTCAGTGCCTACCTTTCATTCGTATGTCTGCCTCTTCTGCATTCTTCCAACTGGGCGTCTCACCATCAAACCTTCCCTTCTCCATCAGCTCGATGCTAACTATCTTCCACAAACATTATGCCCCACTTTTCATAAATGCCATTTAAGAATCTCAAGCTTGTATACAAATGATTAAAAGAAATCATAGTATTTTTTAAAGGATAGTTAACAATGAATGACCTGGGGTAGAAATAAAGAGAAAGTAGAATCTTTTATTTGATCCCCAAAGTCCTGATATCATATCTTCCATTTTTAGGAATCTCACTCAGTATTCTTAAAAAAAAAAAAAATTATATATATATATATACATATATATATACATATATATATATGTGTATATATATGTATATATATATATATCAACTAGTTTCACTATAATTTTCATGTATTTGGAGCTCATGCAAGTATAAAATGTGATAACACTTTACAGTGTTTTGGCTTTCAAAAGAATGCCTGTGTCCTAACCCTTGCAGTCTGTGAATATATTACCTTACAAATCAGAATGAAGATTGTTTATCAACTGACCTTAAAATAAGATTGTCTTGAATTATCCAGGTGGGCTGAGTGGAATCACGAGTGTCCTTGATAGTGGAAGAGAAAATCAGAAGAGAGAATCAGAGAGCTGGCAGCACGAGAAGGACTCGGGGTGGCTTTGCTGGTTTTGAAGGTGGAAGAAGGGGGCCAGGAGTGCAGGAGTGAGGGCAGACTCCGAACACTGAAACCCTGAAAAAGGCCAGAAAACTGATTCTCCCCAAGAGCCTTTAGAAAGGAACACAGCCTTGCCGATATCTTGATTTTAGCCCAGTGAGACACATGTCAGACTTCTAATCTAGAGAACAGCAAGATAATAAATCTGAATTGTTTTATGCCACTAGATCTGTGGTAATTTGTTATAGTAGCAGTATGAAACTTACACGTGTCAGCAAGTAACGATATTCCCTTGGTTATAAGAACATTTCTTTAGGTATTAATGTTATCTATACTGGTATTAGAATAAGACTGCAATAGTCAAGTAAGGAACCCAAATACAGCTATCGAACTCAGACATTCGTTAGCAATACCTGGAGTTGCTCATTGACATGGGATTTGCTAGCATAAAAATAATGATGTACTGAGAAAGATCAAGCCTCGATTATGAAAGGAGAGTTATATATTATTTTTGGGTATCTGTACATTATATATACACACATATATATTATGTATCATATATTACATATGCAATTTATTTCAAATTCTCACTACAGATATATCTATATCTATATAAAAATATGGATATAGATGATAGATATAGAGATAGAGATAGAGATAGAGATAGAGATAGAGATAGATATCTTAACTCTCTTACTGCTGCAAGCTTTGTTTCCTCAAAGTGCTTCATTACTAAAAGGCTTTGCATAGATTTAGTGTTCAAAAAATTCATGCGGAATTAAATAGATGTGCAGAAAAGAATGTTGAGCATAATATATAAGTAATTTATTTCAAAACCTCACACACACACACACACACACACACACACAAGTATAAATAGAGATATATAGTGAGGTTTTGAAATAAATTGTTCACTCCTGATAAATCAGAAATGAATAAAAACATAATGTAGTAGAAAGATCTCAGTCACTCAGTTTCTCATCAATCTGCATTTTTTTTTCTCTTTGCTTTCTAAGTGATATTGAATTTTCTCCAGGTTTCCTAGGGTGTTCTCATCTGGTCTGTGTTGCCATATCATTTTCTCATATCAGAACCTCTATCACAATTTGTAAAAGAGTCTCAGTATGTAAAATTTTAATGGCTTCAAGACTTTGTCATCAATAACTTTATAAGGCTTTGCTCCCTCAGGTAGGGTCTGAAAAATGGGAATTTTTTGCTTTGCCTATTATCCCAGAATGACTTTGCTTTCATCTCTCTCAGTGCCTCAGCTCTGTGATGAGCTCTGATCTCTGTGCTTCAGTCTTGTTTCCATGTGCACTCATAATAATGTTGGGACAGTCAAGTTAAATCCTTCAAAATAATGTCCTGTCAGGAGCATGATCTGTTTTCACATCACTCAGAACTTTTGGATGTCCCTCCAACTGTGCAGGGTCTTAAGCGATCCCTTTATAAACAAAGCTTCTTCCTCTGCTTTATCATTTGAAATGGCTTCCTAGGCTATGATTAACAAATAAGATTAGAGTCCATTCATCAGCGTTAGTGTGTATGCTGTGGATGGTGAAGAAAGGGTTTTCAGACTTGTCAATGTCCTGTGCATTCAAAGAAGTGGGATATTAGGTTGTCCCACGCTGCTCACCATCTCAGGAGTAGGAACGAGTCTGAAGAACGAGTTTGTCTTTTAGGAGCTCACATTTCTCTGGCAGGAGGAAGAGTGATGGTAGTCGCCACAGTCTGTGGCCCTCTAAAATTTTCCCATGTGTTTGCCCTAGCTGAGTTTATCATGAGTCTCTGCCCCTCCTCTGTATCTGTTACCTCCCGGGTAATCAGTTTCTTCACTCTTGAAAAGTGACTCTAACTGTAATCACTTTGAAAGAGTAGGACATTTGGCACAACTTAAATGAACATGTTAAATTTAAACATTTTTATTCAGTATATACTCAATTCTCAACAAATTCTCAACAAATGAGAAGCACTCTGCTGGCCACTGGGTAAATAAAAGTGAATTAGACAAGGTCCTTGACATGTTTGCAGTCTTGTATAGGAAACGGACATGTACCTAGATAAAATTCTAATAAATTCAGTCAATATTACCATGGAAGTATGTGTTAGCGAAAACTAATATTACTGAGAAATATAAGAAGATTGAGTTACCATGTGTATGGATCCAAGTGTTGACAGGATATTGTCAAGGTTCTCTTCATCTTTTACTTTTGCTTTAAAATTTTTTTTCTGCATTGACCTTATTTTCAGGCAAGCTTTCTTTTCCTGGTAACAAGATGACTACCAATATCTCCATCTTCACAGCAAACAGAGTAGAAATAAAGAGTACTTTTTTACAGAGTGCATCAGTCAAAGTCCCAGGATTAGTTCTGGCGACACTGATGTAGGATAAAACCTCGTCTACAAACTCGTCACTGCGTCCTGGGGATGATGAGACCCTTGTTGAACAGGCTAGTTCACCTCTCCCTGTGGTCAGAAGTAGAGTCAGCTCCATCATAAACACCATGTGGACTTAGGGAAAAGTCTCTGGAAAGATACATTGGTAGAGTGTTATGGCCTTTCTTTTCCCTGTGAGGAAAGGATAGGGTCCCCCTTCCCTGCCACACCATCACAGGTCAATGGGAAAAATGACTGCAGAGAGTGGAGGTCATTGAAAGAAGTTCCCAGCTGCAGAAATTTTAGGTTTGCTTTTGTCTGACACCGGAATGGAGCTTCATGAGAGAGTTGAGAAAAATTGGCATGTATTCCCTTGATTATAGGTCAAAAAAGAGAGTGGCACCAACCTCTTGCTTAGAGGCAGGAGGTTGATGGACTCTCTGTGATGACAGGAAAGTGGGAGAGGGAACGACACATGGCCAAATTCATTTCAACCATTGTCAAGGCGAGGAGGTCATATTTTCTCAAAGGATGCCTTGGAAGATAAATAAGATCCCAGATCAAAGTGTATCCTGCTAGAACAAGACGATAACAGAGAGGGGCTGAGGGTGTCCTGCTCGGGGCTGAGGAACTACAGAGTGTGCATGGCCTCACTCAGACTCCTCAGAGACTAGTTCAGTTGGAATTGGGCACATTGAGGACAGAGCATTCAAAAATTTCATCAAAGCACCACACAAAAAAGCAGCCAGCACTTAAACTTATGAGACGCAGAGGGCACTTTTAGCCGAATTACATGAGTCGTATTTTTCTGAAAAAAAAAACAACAGAATTCGCTTTATCTACTTCTTAGGGGAGCCAGAAGTAAAAGAGAAATTGGAGGAGGAGTAAAAGAGCAAGGACAAATAATGAGAAAAAAAAAATACACCTAACACTGCCCCAGTCAGCTGCATAGATAGTGCACAAAGATGACTGGGCAGGCAGCCCAAGCAACGGCTAAAACCTAGCCAACCTTCCTCTTGACCCAACCTGACTGGGGGCCGCCTCAAAAGGATCACCTTTAAAAATTCACCTGAAGATTTGTGTGTGTGTGTGTGTGCTAGATGTGACCCCAATCACATCCCTTTCTCCACTGTGGGTCCCCAAGCCATGAGTCAGAGCTGAGTTGGGAAGAGGAAACAAGCTTTGAACTAAAGATGAGATTACAGGGGTTTTTTTTTTTTAGATTTGACGGTGCATGTTTATACCTGAAACATAATAATGTTCATATAATACCTAAAAGTAACTGGAAAACTGTGGAATCGCCCAAGACAACATTAAGAGATGAGGAAGAGAGAGAAGACAGAGCAAACCTGAAGGCTGTGGCTGGAATAAAAATAGAAAGCTATGTTCAGGCTGTGCCTTTAAAGTTCAGTTCCTTCATTAAACTGATTACTTGTAGGCGTCACGATCTCTTGATCTCTTTATATCATTGTTAGCTTTACTAGCTTGTATAAATAATATGTTCATCACGGGGCACATACCAGAAGAAAAATTTCCATTTTTTTCTGAAAAAAGAGGCCTAAGAAGGAAGCCAGTATTTATCAACATGTATTATGATTAGGCAGAAATCCTCTTGATCCCTTTTAATTTTCACAACAATCCTAAGGCATGATATCACTCTACAGTTGAGGAAACTGAAGGTTCTAGATGGTGAGTGATTAGGTCCAGGTCAAAACAATAGTAAACAGCAGAGAGAGGATTCAAATTTAGTTCGGTTTTGATTAAAAAGTTCTGTAATTTCTCAGACTCCTTCCTGTGAAAATCATAGAAATTGTAAGACTGCCCCCATCTGAATCTCCATGGACATTTAGCACTTAGACTGGAGTGTACACGTTGGTTCTTTAAACCTTAGTCAGCCTGGAATTACCATACGGCCTTGACCTAGGTCACCGTGAACTAAACCTGAAGGGGCAGTTATGTAGTCTGGTTTCTAATCCAAACAGCTGAAGAGCAGGGAATGTGCTTGCTTGCTGAACCATAAATCAGTGAACTTCGTTAACAGTTACCCTTTCAAACTGCAACAGTGAATTTCTTTCATAGAAGTGGAGAAAACTTTTTTTTAAAGTTAAAATTAATGCATTTGAATTCCAACTTCATTTCTGGGGAATATGTCCCTTCATTCCTATATATGCATTTCCCTTTTGCTCTTTTGGAAGAGTTCTTTCCTGTTATTTAAAAAAGGACTCTCCAACATCCTCTTTATTTGCCTCTTGATGGTTATGAAATGTTTTCTAGGACATAAGAGTTAATATTTCTTCAAAAATTTCATCTTCTACTCCAAACATACTGTCAAATTTCCTCTAGTAATTGGGCACCAGAATTTTTTCTCAGTTTCTAAAGTAAACAATATTTTTTTGGTTCATACTTCAATTAGTTTAGTTCTTTGCTAATTTATGTCAATTTTTTAGGCCACATTTAGTCAAAATTATAGGACATTAGAAAGGAAGAGGAGCTCAGAAATCTTCTAGACTATCTCATTTAATAGATGAGGAAACAGGGAAGTTAACTGCTATGTCCCATATTACATAGCTAATGAGTGATGCTGCCTGCAACGCTGTGTTAACAGTCGTTCTGAAATCAGGCGTAGACATTGCTGAAAAGAGTGGCATGACTTAACTATCTACCACGAGTGTGGCATAGTGTGCACAAATACCTCTTCTAGCCTCATACATCATACAATGCTTTCCAAACTTTGATGTACATACAGATGATAAAAGGCAGAGTCTGATTCCTAGACCTAGGCTGGCTCTTGAGCATCTGCATTAACCCGGAGACAAGCGGTGAGCAAACGCCAGCCCACAGGCCAAATCCAGCCAACTGCCTGTTATTGTAAATAAAGTTGTTTTTTATTAAATTTATTGGGGGTGACACTGGTTCATAAATTACGTAGGTTTTAATTGTACAATTTAATAATACGTCATATGTATATTGCATAGCGTGTTCACCACATATTTGACCCCTTTACCCTTATCTCCCTGCCCCCAACCCCAAACTCCTCTCCTCTGGTAACCACTAAACTGTTGTTCTTGTTCATGAGTTCCTGTTTGTCTTGTTCATTTTGTTGCAGGGCAGGGCAAGTTTCCTCAAGTGGGGGCGGGGGGAGGGGGGACAAGCCCTCACCCCGAGAAGATGGTTCTTTGGAGGAGAGTGAAGAAAGAATTCAACACACAGGCCAAACTTAAAGTCCAAAGGAGAGTTTATTAGGAAAGGGGTAACGCTCCACAGATAGCGTGTGGTGTCCTCTCAGAGGCAGAGTGAGAGGGACCCCGAGTGTTCAAGTGTTCAGGGAATTAGTTTATGTATCATTCTTTAACTTCCCATTTCTTTTGATATGGACATATGGTGAGGAAGGGGAAGGGAAAAGTGTTTAGCCTAAAAGGCCTGCAGGCAGTTCTCAGCCTTAAATCCATAGATTCCCCTCGGTTTTAGCCATAGGGAATGAACAATTTTATTAGTGTAGGGCAGACACTTAAAGACTCTTTTGTTCCTGTTTCCCCTTAACAGGTGTGGGGAATGAGTTGTTGGGATCCCAGCAGAAATCTTGCTTTGTTCTGAAGGTGTCCTCCTGGCCTGGCTGCAGGGCTGAGCAGCTTATTGCAGTCTCTGAATGTAGCTTGATTAACATTTAATTCTCTGGCCTCCCCCTACATTAGTCTGTTGCTTTCTGTTTTATATCCCACATATGAGGTTGTATAAATAAAGTTTTATTGGAACACAGTCCACACCCATTTGTTTACATATGATCTAGGGCTGCCTTCCAGCTACAACAGCAGAGTGGAGTAGCCTGCAAAGTCTAAATTATTTACTATCTGGCTCTTTATAAGAAAAAGAAAAGAATCGCCAATCCCTGTCTTAGAGCATTGGCTGTCAACTTGGTTGCAGTTACAATCTCCTGGGGGAGCTTTTAAAAATCCAAATGCCCAAGTCACACTTAGGTCAATTAATTCAGAATTTCAGGAGTAGGCTAAGCATCATTTCTTTTAAAATCACTTAAAAAAAAATCTCTTAAAAGTTGGAAACTACTGTTTTAGAGCAAGAGTTCTCAAATGTTGGTGAGCACAGGAATCACCTGACCTGACTTGAAAATGCACAGTCCACGGCCACGGTCCCAGAGAGTCGGGGGTCTTATAGATCTGGGCTGGGGCCTAGGAATCTGTGTCAACACACCAGTGCTTCTGACACAAGAACCTCACTTCAGAAGTAACAAAGTATATTTTCTAATGTCATAGGAACTATCTTTCTTGAAAGTTCTGCCTCAACTCAGGTGTTTATAGAATGATGAGTCACAAGAGTGAGTCATTAGTATAAAGTACAACCAGTACCAGCAGCTGGACTTCTTACGAAGAAAAATGATCTTGCCCACAAAATATGTTTCACTGGCAACCTGATTTTGCCTAACCTCTGAGTGTCATTACCAGTATGTTATAAAAGAAAAAAGGACAAGTTTCCCCAGAACGATTCCCAATCTCCATAACTGCATTTAAGAGTTTGCTCTCGTAAGTGGGAAAAGACACGTGAATAACTGCTACTAAATAATTTGAATCACCTAGAAGGATTTTGATTCCTCTCACCAGGTTTAGGATCAGTTTAAAGACTAGCAGGATAAATAGCTCTCTTTCACTCAATTATAATATTTAAAATATTAACAACAATGCAATTTCTAGGTATCAGCAAAGTGAACCAAATCTCTAGTCAAATTATAATAAATGTATGCGGGACTCACTGCTTTGCAGGGAACCTAGTCATTGTACACTCTGCTTACTGACAGGGACTCCAAATCAATGATTCCTGCATCCCCTTCATTTTCTCCATTTCTAGGGAGTGTGGGGACAGTGGCTTTCAGTGAAAAGTTCCTCTTGTTTGGAGGTATTACTAGGAAAACAAGATTAAAGCAGCAGGGAGATTCCCGATACACCTGGCTTTCGTCTCTGCTGAGATGCAAGAGTGTAGTTTCACCGAGGTCTTCCTCAGTCTCACTGCAGATCACCAACTCATCACTTATTTATCTTTCATTTACCCTCTTTCTACTAACGGTTTGTTGTGTTTAGAAATGTTTCAACTGAGAGTGTAACCAGACAAAGGAAAGAAAAGTGAAGGAAAGCACATGTGAGAAATTTATTGCCTGCTTTTGTTTCCAAGGACTGAAAGAAACCAAAATATCTTATATGTCGGGTTTTTTTTTTTTTTTTTGGAGAAAAAAAGAGAAAAACCTAGCGTATATCTTCTGGCAGCAAGATTTATTTGAGTACATGGATTAAAGATCTAATCTTCCACAGGAAAAACATATTTTTGGAAAAAGTAAAATCTCTCCCCGCCCCCCAAAATATGCTAAGCCTCAAAGGGTGGAGGTGGAAAGAAATAGGCTAGTTTGCCCTGCATTATGGTGAAGAATAATTCTAAAGTAGGCAATTAACAGTAACTTGATGTTTAGAATGTAGAAAAATCAACAAATGTCATGTCTCTGTTGACCACAAGATGGCAGGATTTCAGCACATTTCTGCAGACAGAAGGCATCCTCTTCCTACCAGGGTTAATGGAGGGTAGTAATTCCGGCATGACTCTCTCCTTTCAAGAGATTTCACTCTCTGATAAATGAAATACAAATATGGTTCAAAGACTTATGTTTTATAGTTTTAAAATGTCACGAGTCAGCCATGCACATCATATCGTCGGAATCCACAAATGGAAAGCTATGGAAAGGCTCTAGTTTGATGTATTAATGGGTCTCTCAACTCTCATTGGATAAGGTCTGGGCAACTACCTAGATGCTGTTCGCCTTGCTAAGGCTTTTTCATAAGGGGCAAATAATGCTGCCGCTGTAGACAGACACATGATTTTTGCAGCCCGCAAGGCAACGTGGGGAGAAAGGAAGGGAGGCGAACTTTGATGGTAGAGATAAAGAAAAAGGTTGTGGGAGAGGAAAGAGTGTTTACATTTGGGGGCAATGAAGGGTAAACCACTAAGCAGGTCCAGCTCGGTGAAAATCATGAAATGGTACAGCTCTACCACATTTATTCACTCACTTATCCATCTAATATCTATTCAAAATTTTTACTAGGCAGTGTGGTATTCCCTAGGAATGGAAAGATGAACAAGGCATGAGTGACTGTCAAAGAGCTAGTCCATTAGATGACACCTAGAAAATTTCCACATGATGACTAGACTAGAACAAAACAAAACAAACTACAGAATAATTGGGAAATAAATTGGCCAAATTGCAAGTAGGTGAAGAATAAAGAGGGAAGCAGGCAAGTATTAACAACAAGGAAGAAGAGGGACTCCAAGATAAAATAAAGGATTAGGAAATGGAGTCACCCTGGGGACTTGTGAGTTTAATATTTATAAGGGACAGGAACACAGAGACAGGATTAAAAACAAAAAGCAACAAGGTACTGTATACTTGAAATTAATAATTAAATTAAATTAAAAAACAAAACAAAACTGTATAATCACCACAACAAAACGCTTGGGTTTTGACAGCAGCTCCAGGACTGGCTAGCTGTGTGACCTTTTGCGATCGGTCAAATCTTTCTAAACCTCAATTCTTCATTTGTACAGCATTGCCTGCAATGACGAACTCAGGGAGTGAGTACGGATACTAAAGGTGAAGCATAAGTGAGTGTGCCTGGTGTGCAATTGCTCATTACAGAACAACCAGTGCTTTACTCCTCTGTCAAAGGCTTTATGATAAGTTAGCAGAAAATATAAGGAGGACAAGGGTTCCCCATGCTAGGCACCCTAAGCAGACACTCATTCACCTCAGGCTGCCAGCTCTTCCTCAGGACAATAGCAAGGGTAACAGTGACATCCTGGCATCAGCAATCCTGAGAAAGATAGAAGCATTTCCCCAGGGAGGCATAGAAACAGGCTGTCTGCTTGTTTGACCAACATAACATGAATACATGCTCCTTGGGATAGGTAGCTATGAAGAAACATAGAATGACTAAGTTTAAACTGTGAACCTTCCTGACTTCATAATCTCATGCCCCTTTTCCAAAAGTAACCATGATGGTGTTAGGCGTGTTCTTCCAACTTCCAGGGTGTGTGCGTGTGTCCCCACACATAAATCTCCTCATATGCCTGTACGTATAACTCAGATGGGGCTGTCTCCAAGTAAAGAACATCTCTTTACCTTTCCAACCTGGAAGCTGAATGCTTCTATAGTCTACACAAAGGAAATTCACTCTACTAATAATTCACGGTTATGGTGAGAAGTCATCAGCTAAGATATTAGAGGCCTTCAGTTGCTTAGATATAGGCTCTATATAAATAATACAAGTAATATAAAATATATAAGTTATACTAGTAATATAATGAAAGTTATATTACTTATATAGCTAATAATGAAAACTGCTAATACTTCATTAGCATTTTTCTATGTATCAGGAACTATTTCTAACCATTTGTATGTATAGTAGCAATAATCTACCATGAAGTAGGTTATTCTCATTTTATAGATGATCATTCTGAAATGTGGGAAAGTAAGCAAATTGCTCAAGATAACACTGCCAATAAGTGACATTGCCAAAGCGTGATGAGTCTGGCTCTAGAGTCTGTGCTGTTAATCACTAAATCATGTAGCATTATGTCCAACAGGAAATACTCTGTACAGGCTTAGCCACTGGAGACCCAAACTGACTGTCATTGACCAAATGTACTAAACATTTTCATTCCCAGGAGAGTTCCAGAAGATCCTGGCATGGAGTTCTCTGTGCTGCTCTAAATTAAGCAGCGGGGTTGAAAGGAAACAGGCAGCACCTATTAAGAACAAAATGAGGCTGAGTGAAATAAGTTAGACAGAGAAAGACAGACGTCGTATGATTTCACTCATAGGTAGAATCAAAAAACACAATAAATGAACAAAGAAAACAGAAACAAACTGATAGATACAGAGAACAAATTGATGGTCCCCATATAGGAGGGGAGTTGGGGGATGGGTGAAAGGTTGAAGGGATCAGGAAGTACACATTGCCAGTTATAAAAATAGCCACGGGAATGTAAAGTACGGCATGGGAAATACAGTCAATGATATCATAATAATCATGTATAGTATCAGATAAGTACTAGACATACTGGGGTGATTATTTTGTAAGTTATGTAAATGTCTAATTATTATGTTGTACACCTGAAACTAATATAATATTGTATGCCAACTATAATTGAAAAAAAATTGTTTTAATTAAACAGTAAAAGAACAGAGTGGAGCAAGGTCTGCTGAGCCAGGCATGGCACGGAGGGAAAAGTCGGAGGAAAAAGAAGCTAAAAGGGGAGAATGAATGAATGCAGAAGAATACTGCCAGGCACCTGGCCCAGCCGAGAAAGCCTCTGAGGTGAGCATGCCAAACCTCAGCAGCTTCAAGCCTAAGCGCCCAGAATAGCTACAATGAGGAACACTGCCAGGGAGTCACTCTTTACGGCCAGAGCTGGGAGCACTTAATCAGATGCATCCGGTTTGTGTTCACAAGATATGAAGTGGAAATATGTGGTCGACTGCAATGAATTGGCCAGCCCTTAAGTGGGCCAGGCATTGCCGGAAGCCAGGTCTTTTGCAAGTTGAAACCTAATCGTTTTCTCCTCTGAGTGACTGCCACACATCTAATTGGTTCTACACATTTTATCCCTATTTAATAGAGTCTCTAATGCAGGGGATATATTCTTTCTTGTGATGACTGAACAGAGATTCAGAGTATAAGCTGACAGGGCCATGTCTATGAAGCGCTCAGGTACCCATTAGAGAAGGCCAGTCCCCTACTTATGGCACATTACAGTACTGCCCTCAGGCCCAGGGAGGCTGGCACAGAAAACACGGCACCAGCATGGAGAGGGGCAAGATGAGCCTGAGAATTTATAAGCTTCTTCTTCTTTTTTTTTTTTTTTTGTCAGTAATTCCCACAAACGGTATGCTGTCATTGTTTGCCAGTTGGCTTCAAGATCTTCCTGGACTCTGATCTCCCAGTTGGCTAAGTCAAAGAACTTTGGGTGTTTACTATTGTCTTGAGTATTTTTTTTCTCTTGAGTAAAATTGTGTGGCAGATGCTCTTAGTATCCGCTCCCTATTCCATTTACAGAGCAAGTGTGCCTGTCTTCCAGGTTCTGTGACCGGTTGGTTACTTTCTTCTCCAGAGGATTGTCACCTCACCAGGAAGGAGATGCTGGGGAAAATTATGCTGTTCTCCCAAGTGGTCTATGGCCAATGACAGACTGAAGTAGGGTTGTAACACCTCAGTCTCCTTGTCTCTGGGCAGGGCAATTTTTTGTTGTGTCTACACATCAAATTTCCTTGTACGGTAAGTCTGAAGCTAAGCTTCTCCTAAAACTGTGATTTGCCTAGCTTCTTCTCCTACCCAATTCTGTTCCCTTGTTTCCCTAATGGGTTTCTTTTGAAAGTATCCATCAGTAAGTCACCTGTACAAAAATTCCTGGCCTCAGGCTCTGCTTCCCGAGAACACCAGCCTAAAACAGTATATATATACCTTTGTCAGCAAAAGACCCAATAAGTTATAACATGGCACTGTAATGCAATGTTTCTCAAACCTCAAGCTATTTACACACCACCTGCATTATTTTTCATATTTGCATATTACTTATGCAATTATTTACACTTACAAGTTGTTTTTAAAGTTTTCACAAACTCGATTTTAAAAAAAAAAAAAGCTAACCAACTACCTTACTCTTAAAAAGAGTATTTCTGAAAACCATGAGTTTTGAAGTGCTAATAAAATTTGAATACATAATAATATATATTCGTCTTAATGTCTATCATTCCATCAACCGCCATGTGTCTTATGCATACGGGCACATCTTTAAAAACAAGATGAAATGAAAAGTATATTTCTGTCTGATCTGTAAACTCTGTTTTTATTGCATTATACTAATGCAGAGCTGTGCTCATATTGGACGTGAAATAAATTTCTGTTGATATCTACATGTTCAATAATTATTTTCTTATTTCCTCTTAGCCTCAGATCTTGCCAAGAGTCCTAAGGGGGATTCTCATGACATGGAGTAAAAAGAGGAAAGAAGTATCAGTTTTTTAAAAAAGCACAGATTATTCAAAAATCCCTTGGTATTTACATTTTATCTTAATGTTTGGATTTTTCTAGGATTACCTGACAACATGTTTCTGTCACATACAAACATCTCAATTATTCAATTGAGGTTTACATGCAAGGAAAAGAGAGCTTCTGGAAACTTGAAACTCTTATTGCCAGGATGATTAGCTGACATCATGAAGGTCAGATGTTTTTCTCAGAGGAGGAAGAGGCATCAGTGGCCATCTGCTTAAATTACTGAGCAGCACAATGCAGATTCTGGAGATCATGTACCCGTTTTCTCTGAGCTGTGGTAGTGCAATTAAATGTGTGCTTGGAGTCATGATCCTCACAGGGGAAGGCTGATGTCAAAGACACAATCTTCAAAATGAGACATGCACTAGGGACCACTTTATTACAGGTGTGGGTGACCAAAGGATACAGATAACACAGGGCCTGAGATGGTGGGTCTTCCTACTGACTTCTCCTATTTTGACTGCATTGACTTTCTTTTTTCTTTTTAGTTAGTTAATTTTTTAGTGAAATTTATTGGAGTAACATTGGTTAATAAAATTATATTGGTTTCAAGTGTACAATTCAATATTACCAGTATATTGCATTGTGTATTCACCACTCAAAGTCAAATCTCCTTTCATCACTATATTTTTGACCCCTTTACTTTATCTACCTTCTCTCCATGTCCTTCTTGTAACCACTAAACTGTTGTCTGTGTCTATGAGTTTTTTGTTTGTTTGTTTGTTTGTACTGTTTGTTTATTGCTTTCAGTTTTTTTATAATGGCTCCTTTGAGAATCAGAGTATTTCAATGTGAAAAGTGATGAGCCAATTGTCAACAAAATATTTCAAGGTCAGAATTTTTCATCTTATCTCCAGCATAATGGCTTTCTCGACCACTCATCCTTCACACATTCCTTCTGAAATAATCTAGTACTGAGGGGATGAAAGCTTAAGGTCTACTATATCTTGAAAAGCAAGTTCTGTATACTTGCAAGGATTGTCAAAATCATACATGTTGAGCCTGATGGAACAAGTTTAAAAATAGAGACTGAAAAAAAGTAGCACCTATAGGTAAAGGGGAATGAATGCAGCCTGCATAAAAGTTTGTATTTAGTTGAATCTTTAAATTCTTTTCACAACAAAAACCTATAAAAAATGTACTACTTGGTGTTTTTACCCACCAGCGCATGCCTTATTGAAATGATAAGCTCTACTGACATCCAAACTTGAGCTCCATCAATATGTACATTAGTATCTTTGGCTGTGGATTTTTCTGGAGCACAAAAGTACATCATCTTGCTTTCATCTTGAAGTGGCAAGGAGTTATCTTTAACAAGGGATTTTTTTCCCCCCACTAGCTTAATAAGCTTAATATTTTCAGCATGATCTCTGTTTTGGTTCATTTCCAGAAATATCCTCTTTATTAAGGTTTCAGTCCTGGGTGTTTTTTTTTTTCTAAGCTCCTAATTGGTGTAGTGGTCTGTCTTTGCTTTCCTCACTCAATAGCTATGGCATTAGGAACCTAATTCTCTCCTTTCTTGTAGCCCTCTAATTTAGCCAAGTAAACACCATACCCTAAAGCCAACCCAGTCCTCTCTGGGATATGAAATGCGGATTAAAATGCCACAACTTTTAACTATATATATTAAATTATAAAATAGGAAATTAAGCTTTGCTAACATATCTCATATGGATACATACAGGTGCCCTAACTTACTCTGTATGTAAGAAGGACATGTGTCACACGTGGTAACTAAGACATCCTAAGGGAAGGGTAGAGTTCCAAGTGCAGAGAAGGTGATAGTAATGATTTCATGCCATCCTATATATATATATATAAAAAAAACTTGGCCTAAACACAGTACCAATAATTCATAGGTAAACATTAAAAATTGGCAGACATCTCTGTTCTGTTCAAGCACATCGAGAAAGTAGAAACAAGGAGGATGTAATCAGATTCACACGAGGGGAGTCAAAATAATTCAAAATTATCCAGGCTATTTTAATCTCACATTAGTGTGTTTCCTGCCTTGAAATGTTAGCTAATGATAATGTGGAACCATCACAATTAATAAGACATTTAGAATTTAAGCATCCAGATAATGCAGACAAACCTTTACAATTTTTCCCACTAATGTGCAAGCCCCATGAAACCAAATTTGCTGACCTTTGCAGTGAGAACAAGTGATTCTCAGTAACATGCTACCCAGAAGATATGTTTCCCAAAATAAATAGACTTAATCTGTTTCTTCAAGGTAAAGGTGAGATTTTAACAAGAGTGAGAAGCTACCTGCTTGTAAAAATAGTTCCTTGTCATGCAGAGCACATTTTGAGAACTGCTATCTGCTAATGTTTGCATCACTATGTGATTTTGTTGCTGAAAATGATGTGTCATCTGCCAAAACTCCCATATCTACACACTTAAAATATGACCACAGATTTATTTAAACTGTTCCATATATTTTCAAATAAATAGATTTAATGGATTTCGAATCACTTTTTAAAATATAAAAATCTGACATATTTCCACTTATTTTGAAGTACAATGACTAGGCATCTGGGAAGGCAGAAATACAATATCTACATTTCAACAAAAAACTTTTGTGTAATTGATGGATGGAACAGAAAAATCAATACATAATATAATAAACATGGACAACTGTGTACTTTATTCATTTGTATCTATTTATTTGAAGGGATCTTTTTCAGATGTGACAGCCATTCAAATCAATTTTCAAAATAAACTAAATTTAGGAACTACAGCTTCTGCCTGAAGTAAGTAATAGTAATCAGATTTACCCTCCAGCCTGAAATTATTTTATAAAATATACACAATAAATAAAACAATAGTTTTCATAACGCTTGAATTCAGAATTCAGACATAAAGAAGAGTGATTCATGACAAATGGGTAATAAGGTAAGCCTATGACTATCCATATTGCTGCCTTAAAAGAGCTTCCTGGCAGCTGGGGCGTGGAGGGGGCGGGGTTACTGCTAGAAGGAGCCAAGTGAACCTCTTGAGTTGAGAAAACAAGCTTGGAGTCTGGGAAGGCCATCCTGGCTGGAGTTTGCAGGATGGCGCTCCAAAGGAAGGAGAGTTGCAAAGCAAGATTCCCACGTGATAAAAGCATTAGGAGCATCTTTTGTTCCAATGTGGCTTCTGGGGGGTGGGGGTGGGGTGGAGATGGGGGGGTTGGGGACTGGGAGGAGGAGGTTAATTCCGATTGCTTAACTTGCCTGTCTGGCTGGTGCAGGAGAGGTTCTGAGAGAATGACAGGGAATTACTGCAGACTTAACCAGGAGATGATGCTAATCACAACTGCTTAGAATGTGGTATCTTTATTAGAAAAATTGAACACAGCCCTTGGCTCCTATTCTGGATATAAAAATGCCTTTTCTGTCTGAAAGGCTTCTACCCAATATCTATTTGTAGACTTAAATATATCTTATTCACTGCTCTGATATCTTATCTAACATCACATCCAACCGGGATAACTTTATTGCCTAGGAACTGAAGCCATGGACTCTTCCCACGATCCACTGTCTCATGTATCTCATTCACTCCCTCCCCCCCCCCAAAAAAGTACTAGAATTGTCTATTGAGAACTCATTATGGCATCAGCTGGCATACAACCCTTAGATGTTGGGTTGCTGTCTAATGAAATACGGTATATGTCTTCAACCAAACAAAAAACAATATATGGGACTGTTTCTACAAGGTCATCAGGGACAAAGGTTATGCATAGTCTCAACAAGGTAGCTGTCCCTTTACCAAGATTGGCTGCTGGCTACTGTCCCATTGCTGAGTATCCAACTGCAAAGCCTATGAAGTCAATGCTGAATCCCTCAAATGGAACCATCACCCACGCTTAGACCTTGCTACCCAGTAGCAGGTTTTTACCATGAAACTCTCCCATCCTGTGGGGCAGTTCCTTTGTTCTCCAGGATTGATTTATTTTCCTCAGATCCAAATTATCTGTGGGTTTTTAAATATTATATATATTATTTTATCTTTAGATCATTTTCAGCATTCTCTATACTCTGAATGATGAGAGCTTTCTATAATGCTGAGGTGAAACAGGAAGAAATGAGTTTGACTCTCTTTGGTGAAAAAGGTTCCCTTCTTAATGGAGATCAAGCTGAAAATCGATTCACTTCAGCTGTGTGGTTCCATGTCAGATCTTGTATATTCTCGTTATCTAGCTTCCTAGCAGAAGTCGTTCAGAAATTATTTTAGTCCATGTTAGTTATATAACAGCCATAAAAGTAACTTGAAAAGAGTAGCAGGCAGAAATATTTTAAGAAAAAAGATAATGGATAATCTAAAATTAAGATCTTTCTTAGTATAATTAAAGTTGTAGTCATTGCGATTACTTAATTTAACTATGAAATGTCTTCACTAAGGTTCAGTGCCACTTGGCCTTTTCTTAATAAACAATCATTTGACATGTAGTCACAGAATAGACTATGGTAAATATATCCCACATATAAATGCATATAGTAGGGGATGTTTCACTGCAATATTGAAGGTAATATATTTATATAGTTTCAATGAATGCTTTCTGGATTTTTAAAATCATGGTTAGGCACAGTCACAGGGAAAAAAGTTACCTGTCATCATCCCCTTGTGCCACCTGTTTGTAACCATTACTAACCCTATCAGTGTTTTTTGGAAAACTGAAGTGAGGAGAAACTACAGCCAAAGAGTACACTGGGAGCTAGAGGAAGGCCTTGCAGTAGGATGCCAGCCCTGTCCCCATCCCTGGGGAAGGAAAGGGAGGATATAGCACTGACTATATGCGTGAGTAGCTGGCAGAGGCTCTGAAGCTAATAAAGCTTAAGCTCCAAGTCCCCTTCTGAAACTCTGAGACGGGTCCTATTAACATGTTGCCATGGTCACATGTTCTTATAAATTTGCAAAAGTAAAATTGTTAAATTTGTTGTAACATCTGTTTCTTTCTATGCTGATGTTGCCTCCATCATACAATCTACCATTCGTCTTGGCTGGCTTGAGAGTAACCTCAGACTTTTTTTGAGATCTGGTGAAGGGAAAGTTGAGCTGGAGAGGCATTTCACTTGGGTTCAGGAACATATTTGTGTAGGTCATTGTGTAGTCACTTCCATGAAATATAAAGCTGTGGTCTGTCTAGGAATGGCTTTTACAAGTACCTCTAATGCCCACTGTCTGACCATCCAGCATTGTGACACAAAGATGCAACGTCAGAAAAATATTACAGACCGTGCTCATGTATATCTGATTATTTCAATCTTTAGACATTAAAATTGTGAAGGATTTTATCTTCAATACCTCATAAAATGAATGTCCTATCCTGTCAAAAATATTTTTTAAAATGTAGCTTATACAATTATTAACAGATTTTATATTTTTTCATATTTGATGGGGATTAAGCAAAATGATATCAGAATTTCTGTATTTTTAGAAATACGGAAACAAACCAAGCCATGCTCATAAAGTGAATATGTATGGGAAGTAAATATTTTATGCATGCCAAAAACTAATAACAAAATATAATTTTGATCAATCATGCTGAATTATATTTCCATTCTTCTATTAAAATGATATTGTAATATTGTTTTCAAACAAACAAGTCAACCAGAGAATGCACCAAAACAGTAGGAAAAATTATATTAAAGATATGGCAGACTAAAGTATAGTCATTTTCTGGATTTTTATGGTATTTGTGGCAATTATTAACTTAAAATTTTATAATTTGCTGTGATTTCTTTCTCTCATTCTAAATAAATATTTACTTTCACAAGTAATTTCATGTTTTCAATTTTTTATTTTTTTCTTTAAAAAGGTTTCTCAAATCATACAGACTTTGGGGCCTTAGGTCTGCCTCTCTCTGAAGCTGCTTAAAGTCATTTGACATTCATTTCTTCCTCAATAACATCATTGATAGGCTGTCACCATATAAAGTGTCTGGAATGGTCATTCTACTTAGTTCTGTTGTTAAGGTGACTTGGGAACTTGATTTAATTACATCTAGAGATCTATAATTACATCTAAAGGAAATAGAATTGTTTAGATCCAAGTTTCCAGGACCCCCAATATTACCAAGCACTGGGGTATGATATATCACCCACAATTGAAACTAAGTCCATTTCAACAACCTGACTGGAACAACGTAGAATAAAAATTTAAATATTTATTTATTTTTAAAGAAAACTTGGCTAAATTACACTTGTTTCTTAGCTGCATACATGCTCTCAATTCTCAGCACCAATTTCTGAACTCTTTTGTTAATTATTTAGAAACATTTTATATAAAATATGGAGATGCCAAAGTACTTTAAATTCTGTCTGATATGATTTGAGGGTAGATATAAATGAATAACTCTTCTTCTGTGTGATGGAATAAATTATCGTGTTCTGAGATTAGAACATCAGAAAAGATGAGTGACAAAAAAAAAAAAATGCCCTAGAGTAAAAATGTGTGCTTGTGTGAATCAGAAATATAAAAGATGTTTTATTCCTGTGTGCTTTAAAATCAAATTATGTGTAGATTTGTGTGTGTGTGTGTGTGTGTGTGTGTGTGTGGAAAAAGGAAATACAACCAAGATGTGTTTCTTGTTTTCCTATTCTTATGTCTGTTAACCATGATAGGGTAGTTGTAGACATCTTCCTGCCTCCATTATTTTGATGGTTATATGCCACTAACTTCTCTCAGATATTTTTAATCGCTGTTAGTTTCTAATGAATTTCATAGTCCTGAGGGAAAGTTAAATTCACTGAGGAATCTTTCTGTCTTATTGAAGACCACTGTGCAGTACAAATGTCTGATACTGGCATAATTAATACGATTGCATGGAAAGAAATTTGTTCCAAAGAAGGACTGACAAAAATTTAAATGTATTAGATATTATTGCCAATTCCAATGTAATATTCTGCAACCATATTTTTTTAAAACATGGCGAGAATAGCTTATTCACAATTCAAAAATTCATAGTCATTGTTACACTTGTATTTTGTTATAGCTTCTGAAGTAGAATTGGCAAACTAAGATCATGGCATTGTTCTTAGTAATGTGGAGCTAGTTTGAGTGTTTTTTTCTATAGATGTTTATTCTGATAAAATAATATATGATTAAACTTTTAATATTTGTTTTAAATGCATTTATTGTGTCCTCACTTATGTCTCCAATATTTCCAATTTTTTTTTAAATTTGTGGCCTTTCTGCACATTATTATTTTCTGTAAAGTTTTTACATACTATAAAGCTAACAGGCTCATCAAACATATTCTCAATGTAAATTTTTTTTCAGCATTATAAAAGCACGAAGAATCAATGTGAAAATTTCCTTGTGTAACCACTCATTTCTGCCTCTTCAGAAATCAATATACCTGGAAAGTTTTCCTATCCACTATACATGTTCTTCTCCTTAACAATATGTTTGAAATCTTTGCCTTTTGTTACATTTAAGAGCACATCATTCTTTTCAACAAATTACTGTAGTAATATGAGATATTCTACTAAGTATCCGATCATTTCCCAGGGAAGAAATTTGGGTTGCTTTCCATGTGGATTGCTTTTGTAGGGGTGGGAGTCATAAAATAATTTCCCTCCCACCTTTCTAAATTCTTCTGTCTGAGTGATAATCAGATTAATGTGAGACAGATTAAGAAAAAAATATCCAAATTTTATTTTGGCTGTAATACGGGGGTGCCATAAGCACATGAGACCCAAGGATGCATTGGGCATTTGAGATTTACATGCCATTCTGGAACTAAGAAGAAAAGGGGGCGTGTGGTTTGGGACTTCAAAAGGCAAGAAGGCAATTCACATGGAGATGGAAATCAAATGTTTGATAAGTAAATGTTTGTTGAGCCACTTTTAACAATGGGACACAGAGGGGACTTTGAACAAATGGACTTTGCTATGTTCCGCTCTATCAGATACTAGTTTATATTAAACTGTAGTTGTCTATGATGATATATTACTTCTTGTAGTAGGTCCTCTATCTAAATCCCTTTCAGGCAAGTAAAGGAGGAGGGTCAAAGATTCTTTCTGTGTCTTTTGTTTCTTAAAAGCAACGGAGTTCAAATAGTCAAATCCAAAGAGGGATATTTCAGATGAAAAACTCTGCTCTCCTTCACTTTCCACAATCTACTATTACAAGCAACACTGCTGAGACTATTTCTTTCCATCCATCTTGTGTACCTGTAGAGGATCTTCAGGACAGATTCATAAATGTAAATTAGCTGAGGCAAAGAGTGTGGATATATCCTATTTTGATCAATTCCTCTATTCACCCCCAAATTTACACTATAATCAATAGTTTATAAGTTTTTTACACCCTTAGAAACATTGGATAATATTTAAATTAATGAGATGTATAACATATACCTGATACATTATAATTAGCATTTTATTGATTATCAAAGAGGTTGAACAGCTTTTTTTCCTCACTGTTTACTTCACCTTGCAATTATCATCCTAAACATGACTATAAGGACACTGAAGTTTTATTTTTAAGCAAATGAAAACAATAAGAATTGTTAATATTAAGGCTTAGTTTAGGATTGAGAGCCCAGTAGTAGTTGATATAGATCAGTGGAGACTGGCAAGAATTAGTAGCTTTAAGAGTAAAACAGTGAATTCCCAGGACATCCTTTAGCTCTTCAAGGTCATTGCCAAAAGACTCCGTGGTTCTGATATTAACTGGCTTCTTAAATTCAAAGTAACTCATTCGACTTTATAAAATCTTTGCATGTACTAGAGTGAGATTCTTAAAAAATCATTTTTACAACAAAGTTTTACAACAAAGAATTTTGTTAATTTTGTGTAGTTATAAAACAGAATAAATAAATGTATGCATGTTTGATTTTGTATATCTATTTTCAACTCTCTAAAAAATTTTTCACACTTGCTTTCTGCTTAAAAATTCAAATGAGAGTTTTAAAAAACAAACAAAAAAAAAATAATAAAATGAATAATGTTTTTAGCCGCAAGACCTAGTCAGAAATACTTGATATATAGATACTTAATAAATACCTATTAAATAAAAGAATAAATGAATGAATGAGAGATTTTGTCTAATTAAGAACTACCTAGTGATAAAATAAAGACTAAGCCAAATAAGACTGAAAATACTATTGGCAAATATTTAATAAATCACATACACATGTGAAAAGTTTTATTTTGACACCTATTTGTACACATTCAGTTTGCTCCATTAAGTTAGATTATGATATTTACTTTATAAACTGATTGTACTATCATATAGCTACTAAAGGAAGCTCTTCACAGACTTCTGACAAGTGGACAATTTGTCTTCATCCTGATGGAGAGGAAAAAGGAGGAATTTTTATCTCTTGTCTAAAGCCAGAAGACAAAAATCAGACTCAGTCTTTAGATTTTTTTTATCTTCTGTATCTACACTCTCCCATGGTGATCTCGGATGGTTTCAATTTTAAAAATCATTTTATATACTAAACATGCCGAAATGTATTTCTTCAGTCCAGACTGGAGTAAACCTAATTTATAAAATGATTTCTCTAATGCTTATTAAACATCTCTACTTAGGTGTCTAATAAAAATTCAAAATTAACACATCCAAAATGAAGCTCCTAATCATCCCTCTCACCCTGCACTACCTCAGTCTTTTTTCAAACAATGTCAAGGCCGTCCTTTTGGTCTAGGCCAAAAACCTGGGTGTTATCTTGATTCCTTTCTGTTATCGTTCTATCAAATTCATATATAATTCATGAGCAAATCTTGTTTTCCCTCCTACAAAAACTTACCTACACCTATATTTCTCAGCATGTCCACTACACATTATTTCTTACCTGTGTTATCCAATAATCTTCTAACTAGTCTTCTAACCTTACTTCCAAGGATATATTCCTACCATAGAAGCCAGTGAACCTCTAAATCACTCCTCTGATCAAAATTCTAAATTGGTTTCCTCTCTCTCAAGTTAAAAGCTAAAGTCTTTACAATGATATGCATGGTCCTACTCAATCTTCTCCTAATATCCCCCACATGCATCACCAATGAGCCCATACATGTTCCATTCTAAACATGTTGGCCTCCTTGCTTTTCCTTAAATACATCAGGGACATCGCTGCTTTCTAGGTCCTGCTCTCCTGCTTAAATGCTCCTGTGGATTCTGAGCACCAGAACACAGCCTGACACATAGTAAATGCACAATAGATATTTGCCAAATAATTTAATGAATTATAATTTAAGACCTACTGTAATTGAATTAGTTTTATCAGAAAGACAGATTTTTAAATTATTCATACAGGACTAGAACTTAAGAATATGCTCAAAGATCAATGGGGTGCTATAAAAATGACTCAGAATTAATATTGAAGAAGTTTATACAGTCTAAGTGGAAACAATTAAAACATCAAAAAGTATAATTATAGTAATTGATAATAAAATTTTAAATGGATAAACTATAGAAGACCTCTTGATAATGAGTTTTTAGATATAACACCAAAAACACAATCTATGAAAGAAAAATTTTATAATTTGGACTTTATTAAAATTAAAACTTCTGCTCTGTAAAATACACTATAAAGGGAACAAAAAGATAAGCCATAGATCGGGAGAAAATAATTGCAAAATACTTATCTTATAAAGGACTTCTTTATGAAATATACAAAGAATTCTTAAAACTCAACTATAAGAAAGCAAACAACCCAGTTTAATAATGGGCCAAAGACTTTAACCGACACCTCACCAAAGAAAAGATACAGATGGCAATTATGTGTATGAAAAGATGCTCAACATCTTACATCATTAAAGAATTACAAAAGAAAATGACAATGAGATATCAATACATTCCTAGCAGAATGGACAAAATCTAACACACTAACAATACTAAATGTCAGTGAGGATGCGGAACAACAGGAACACTCATTTATTGCAGGTGGCAATGCACAAATGGTACAACCAGTATGGAAGACAGTTGGCAGTTTCTCATCAGGATAAACATACTCTTACTCTATCATCTAGCAATCATATTTATAGATATTTATCTATTTGGTCTGAAAACTTATGTTCACATACAGACCTTCCCATGAATGTGTACAGCAGTTTTATTTCTCCCTGAACGACTCTTAGACAAGGGCTTGGCTGGGGTTTGGAAGCTGAGTGAGGGATGGGATTGGATTGTGGCTGCAGGGCATGGAGTTCCAGGAGATACGAACCTAGTGGGTACAAGTGAAGCATCAATGGAGGGAAAAACAGTAGACAAAATGAGTGATAGTGTGAAGGCGATGAGCAGGTATAAGACAATTTACAACCTCAACAGAGCAAGTGGATTCTAGAGGCATGAGGTGAAATCTTGGTGCCAACATGTGCCCAGCGTGTTGTGTATGACCCAGCTTATGGATGTTACTAAGTCATTAAGGGCTCAGAAAGGTTTGAGCTTGTCCTTACCTCCACAGATCTTATTTTTCTTCTGTGTTCAATTGCTTCCTTTCCCAATATGACTATTATTTTAATTCCACTTTTACTAGAACTTTTAATCTCTTGATATATTTTTTTTTCAATCTACTTTTCCAAAAAAGTTACTCAGACCAGTTTTTCCAAAAGATCCAGTGCTGATCATGTCACTCCTCTGTTTTAAATAGTTCAGGAGACCAGTTCCCTTGCCTTGGCCTTTAATGATGATCTCCTGATCTAAATAGACTTTTCCAATTTTCAGTTGATGGTCTCTAGTAGGTTGGCTGATGTTCTCTTGCAGATACCCAGATATCAAGGCTCCTTCTATCTTGTAGTTCTTTACTTCTCTAGGTCCTTGGAGTCTTTTCTACTCAGGATGAGAAAAAGAGAATGAGGATTGTGCATGGAGGTTTTATGGACCAGGCCTAGAGGTATACATCATTGATGCCACATTCCATGGGCCATGACTCAGACTTATCTCAACACTTATCTGCAAGAGAAACTGAGAGATGGCATACAGCTGTGCACTCCCAGGAAGAAGAAACAGACATAGCTTTTGAACAAAGAACTTTCTGCCCATCAGTCTTATTACCCCAACTCCTCTAACTGTACTTTTATTTTAGAACATTCTCTGGGCTTTCCAGCTTCCAGGATTTTTACACATGTAAATTATCTCTCTCTTCCCTGAATGCTTTTAGAATTTATCTCTATCTTTGCTTCTACTTACTATATTTTATCTTGTTTGTAGTTCTTTAGTATACCACCCTTCCTACTAGGTTGTAAGCTTCCAGAGGTCAACAGTTGTGTCTTATCTTAACTGTGCTCAGCTTGGCAGGAGTTGAAAATACGTGCTTGGTGAGTGACTTAATAATTCATGTCAATTTCTCAGCTAAAAAGAGTCAAAAGGGGAAAGAGTTAAAGAATTTTGTAAGCTTATTTCTGAGATTATATTATAAGATAATATGGGATAGCACAAGTCTCAGTGTCAGGAGGAAACCTGAGCTTCAGAAATTCAGAGAGCAAAGGAGATAAAGATATGACAAGAAACTTGAGTTACAGTTAAGAAATTGATGGCCTTATGGGCCATACTGAGGATTTTATCACCATTCCAGAAGTATTTGAAAGCCATTGGTTGAATTTATGTAAGAGAATCAGAGTGCTCAGATTTGTGTTTCAGAAACTGGTTCCAACTGGCTGCAGATGGAAATACTTTCCTGTTGTGCTTCAGGGTGGAATAGAAGGAGCTATAGAGGTCACAGGTAGATTTGCAATTGGGAAGGTATTGTAATAGTTCAAACCCAAAATAATGGTGATTTGAACTAGGATGGAGGTGATTGGGATAGAAAGAAGTGAATTGACATAAGAAGTTTTTCAGAGGTAAAATGACAGGACATTGAATTAAATTGAATATGGTGCCATTGAGGGATGGGGAGGGGGAGCCATCGAGGAAAGTAGGCGTGTTTAGGATTAAGCATTGAAAATTGCAACACTAAAAAGACAGGAAGGAGAGAATAACCTAGCAAGGGAGATTTCAAAAGAACACTAGGCATCTTGAAGAAAAACCAGGGATGTGCGGGGTTATGGAAAGTCAGAGATAACAATCAGAAAGGACGGGGTAGCCAACATGGCATATGGTCCCAAGAAGATCCCAGTGACCTTAGTGAGAGCAGTGCTGGTGAGATGATGGGAGTAGAAGCCAGACCAGAGTGGTCTGAAGAGTAAGTACATAGTGAAAAGTGGCAAAGACAGAGAGTATACGCCACACTTTGGAAGATATTGCATGAAGGGAAAGCGATGGAGAGAAAGACAAGATAGCAGCCAAGGACATGAGTGATTCAGTGAAGATTTTCTTTCCTTTGATTGTAAAGATATGAACATGGGTAAAAAGCCAAGGGATAAAATATCTTAAAAGGGAGAGGTTAAAAATAAGAATTTAGGTAACACTGGAAAAAATAGGACCTAGAAAGTAGGTTGGTAGAATTAGTCTTTGATGGTTATTGAGAGAGAGAGCAATATGTTTTTTACAAGAAAGATAGAAACAGATATGAGTATTATGTTCACTGTCCAGGAAGATATAAAAGAGGTCACTTGATGGCTTCTATTTCCTTTGTAAGGCAGAAGATAAAGCCAAAGCACTAAGAGTTCCATTTGACTCCTCATTAAGAGTCTGCAGGGCAGAGGCTTGGAGGTTTGAACTGAGTAGAGAAAAGGTTGGAAATAGTCCTCATAGCATTAAAAAGGGCATTGACAGAGAATGTCCATGGGCTTAGCATACATTGATCCCTGATTGTATTTCCTTCAAATCATACTGTACACATATGTTAAATGGTTAGTTACCCTTGTAATTTGTCTGCAATATCATATTACCAACCAAAAACAGAGTCCTACATTCAAAACTTCCCTCTCCCAAATTGCTCCACTTATAGATATCCACACTATAGAGCATATCTAGAAATGTACAGCTTCTCAATTATGTATTTTCTTCATGTTCCTTTATGAAGAGGATAGCCTTTCCTTGAACACTGGAATTTCCTCCAGAGCACTAGTGCCTTCCTCAAAATTTTTCCTCTCGATTCTTCTGCTAAGACAAATAATGACACTAATCTATCAATGGCATGCCCTGCCCCTTTCAGATTGTAGACATCATCACCACTCTCTCACACAGTTGAGAATATTATAAACTTTGTTATATTTAGCACAAAAATTGATTGCGTGTGATTGATTTAAAGTAAAATTGTCAAAGTAAAGTTATTATGCCTTTTTGTAAAAGCATTAGCAGTTAAGGCGGTGCATTTTCAAAATATGTGATTAATATTTTCATAGCTTCTACATAGCACCTGAAATCGCCATGACCAATTTTTCCATAATTATACATTCGAAACCACTTTTCAAGTGACACATATATAGACTCTGTGTGTGACACATAGTAGACAAACAATGCTGCATTACATTTTTAATTTGAAGGGAAATAAAGAAGAAAGAGAAGGAAGGCTGAGCAGACACCATTTCCACTTAGCAAAGAATATGTCTTTTTTATTGATAATTTATATGCAAGTTCCAGTTATGCTGTTTTGCCAGGCTAAAGTGAATCCCAGGATGTTAATGTTTTAAATTATAATTAGCAAAGAAACCTAGTTATGAAGAAAATCTAGGCGAGTGGATGATAACAATTCCTGGAATGCTCAGAAAAAAATTATTATAAAAGTCCATTTGCCAATCCATTATGCATAAACAAAATATGAGATAAAACTACATAACTTAAGGCTCTTTAATGTCTTTAATTTTTTAATTATTAAGGAAATTAACAACAAACAGTGGTCCTAGTGTATAACTGAGAAAGGGAATAGTATCTACAAAGAGCAGTCTGCTTTCCTAATTTAGCATAGTTCATACAATAGCTGGCAGTTTGTGTCCAATGATAAATGCTGCTCAAATTTTCCATATAGATTTTCTTACTCCTTTTTTGAGCAGACAATTTTATGTCACAAAACTTAAGCCCTGTAATACAATATTCATAAATGATTTTCCTTAAAACTATGTAAGAGTCAAGTTAAAAAAAAAAAAGATAGATCCTGTAATAGGAATTACTTAGGAAGAAAAAAGAGGCAATGGGAAAAGAATCTCCAAAATAAAAAAATGACCTTCTGTAGTGAATTTCACTGTTTTTTAAGTATGGCAAGAATAATATGTCTTGGCAGCTGAAACATACTCTTCACCTGAGGGCTGTCAATCATTCACTTTGAAAGTCACAGAATTTATGAATTGTCAACACATCTTTTAGGCGAGAACCCAGTATTCATCAAGAGAAAACTAAAACAAATGCTCAAGTAAAGTGAAAATCAAAATCCTGCCCCATCATCTGATTTTAAGAATAGATTACATATAATCTAGAGTTCATACGTGATAATAATTGTAATATGTGAGGTACGGATGACAAACAACATGGCTGTCACTGTGCTTTTCAAGTCTGGAGATCAGTGGCTTGAGTTTTTTTCTGCATTCTCTGTAAAGTAAATTATTTGTCATTGAGCAACCCCCATAAATGCAATTCTCTAATACTGAAACTGCTGACAGCCTTATAGGAGATTTCAGTAGTGGAAGCCTGGACTAAACACACCAACTACATTAGAGTTGGCCCCCGGAGGACAGAATTGAGCTTCATTGGCAAGGGCACTGTAAGAGTTCCATTTGACTCCTCATTAAATCTCTCAAAGGGATTAAAGCTCCTGTTGTGTGGCTGCTATTGTTTCTCTTCCCATTGAGGAGATGGGCGTGACCTATACAGGCATGGGTACATTTTTAGGTACTTAAGAAAATGTACCCAACAAACACAAAGCCTCCTACGGATTTAAAAAAGATCTATCAGTCTCTTGATCATTAAAAACTTTATTATTATTTCCAAAGAGATAGAGCTTTATTTCAATTTATGAGAATTCACTTTTAAATGCCTGTCTTGGGCATCTAAGAGATTCTGGTTTTTTGTTTGTTTGTTTGTTTGTTTGTTTGTTTTTTATCTTCTGCATTTATCTTTTCTCCAGGAGAATGAGCAACTATTTGGAAGCAATTGGTGAAGCATACATTACTATATGCACTATATGTTGCCCATGGCCATTCTTGTTGATTTGGAATCTTGAAAATAGCATAATAAGATTTGCCATATGCTTAAATTATTGTATCAGAAAAAATAGTCAATAGTTCAAAGAAACACACAGCACACTCTACGGATTGAAAACCCCCACCCTGCTGATAATAGCATTCACATACTTCTGGGAGTCTCTCCTAGGAAGATTCACAAGACTGTTATTAAGTGCAAAAAAAACCCAAAAAACAAAAAACAAAAACAAATGAAACTAGTTTATCCAGTAGCAGCTAAGAAAATGCTTTATTATGAAGAGAAAACTTTGTGATTTTGAAATAATACCTTGAGTCATCGGCTGTTTAATTATAGCGTTACTTAATGGAGTATTAATAATGCTAATTACTAATACTTTACTGAAGAATGATTTACTGCTTACTGTTTACTGTTATTATTCCCCAAAGTGGTCCATATGTACATATGTACAGGCATAAAGAGCTAAGCAATTTTGATATAAGTGATAAAGAAAATATAGAAAGACAACATAGCAAAATATTATTATATAAAAATATACACATTGTGAAAGGTTTTTTCTGTTTACAAAATAAATGTGTGATTAATAGAATTGCTTTCTAACATCCTACATACATCAGTTAAGCCTATATCCATGCATCTATACACATTCATATACACAAAATATGAATAGTTTCATGTATGTCTACAATCTACACCACACACTTTAAAATGAAACTCTATTCAAAGAGGAATTGTTAGCAACTTGTATGTATGATTTTGCCACTGCTCTAAACATAGCTTTAGTCTTAGACATTAGATGACTTTAGTGCCACTTTGGGGAGTGGGTAGGAATAGCATGTTGCTTTCAGGAGCTTCAAAATGAGAGAAAAATATATCAAACTAAAGTCCGTACAACTGCAGTCCCAAAGATAAAATTTTCAGGTAGTCCATGAGTCTGACTCAGAGGTAGGGAGAAACTGACAATATTTTCCCAAGAGAAAGAGAAGATTCTGGCCAACAAATCATGGAAGTCAGTGCACTAAAGTGAGCAAATGAGGGGGGGAGGAGGTAACTAAAAAAAAAAGCTTCTAAAATAAGACATCAAAGGCAATATTCTCATGTAATTTCAGATTGTTATATTATACTTATGCACATGAGGATTCAATACACCTATACATTCATGTAAAGATATTCAATCTAAACCTTTCCCAGACACACATGTACATAAAGTGATTAGGGTTTGGTCCCCGCTCATCTAGCAAAAGGCCAAATGAACATAGCTCTGCGTCCTTTCCAGGCCACTACTACCTGTGTGACTGAGACAATGTTGTTGCCTAAACTCCTGTATTCATGACCAGGGTTACCTTGCCAGTCTCCTGGTGCCCAAGCAAGTCTCAAAGACAAATAGGAAGTTCCATTACTGGCAGGACACAGCAAGGATAATTTATACAACATTAAGGAATGATTTATATTTGAACAGTATACGTCATAGTTTATTTTGACCAACCTCTTTCAAAAATACACATAGCAACTGAGGGGACATAAATAGTTTGGGGATACATAGCTTGGAAGTAGTTGCCTGAGCTTCTACAAAGTCACATATTAGTTATTGATGAATAATTCACATGTGTTAAAAAGTAGATGGGTGAAGGAGGACAAAAGGTACAAACTTCCAGTTATCAATAAATGGCACAGAAATGTAATGCACAGCATGGTGACTATAGTTAATAATGTTGTGTTGTATATTTGAAAGTTGCTAAGAGAATAAATCTCAAAAGTGCACATCACAAGAAAAGACTTTGTAACTATGTGTGACGATGGGTGCTAACTAGACTTACTGTGGTGATCGCATCGCCATCTAAACAAATATTGAATCATTATGTTGTATGCCTGAAACTAATATGTTATATGTCAATTATATCTCAATTAAAAAATAATACAGAAAGGTCTCATGCACTCTTCACCAGTTTCCTCCAAAGGGAACATCTTATATACCTATAGAACAGTATCAAAACCAGGAGACTGACATTGGTACAACTCACAGACCTTATTCAGATTTCACCAGTTTTACATGGACTCATTTGTGTGAGTGTGTGTGTGCAGGCACAAGCTTCTATGAAATTTTGTCTTTTTGGTAGATTTAACTACTACCACAATCAAGGTACAGAATTCTTTCATTACCACAAAGATCCCTAACATTACTGCTTTTTAATTACACACCTTCCTTTTTCCCTGCCTTCCTCCATACATTGCTGGTGAGAATGTAAAATGACATAACCACTCTGGAAAAGTTTAACAGTTTCTTTAATAAATAAACATTTAAGAATATATATATCTGTTTATAAAGATATGTATATATTGTGATCCCCCCCCATATTTCACTTCAAATGACCTGACATTTTGTTATCAAAGGATAGCCCTTGAAATTTACAAGAACTGATTGCAAGTGGAAAATCATATATAATATAATTGTGCTCTTTCCTCCTTGGTGACTGTGGGATGAAGAGAATGGGAGTGTTTCAATGGGATGGAGAGAATAGAAGAGGGGAGGCTTATTCTCTCTCTCTCTCCCTCTCTCTCTCTCTCTCCTCTCTCTCTCTCTCTCTCTCTCTCTCACTCACACACTCACACACACACACACACACACACACACACACCACACACACACACCCAGCACTCCATCACGACAGCCACACCACCAGTCTCTTCCAAGTGTTACTGGTCCTTCATAATTGCAACTGAGAGCAGATTTAGGAAGATTAAGAGGGCTCTGGGACCTGGTCCTCGAGTTTCTCAAGAGGAGTCGGGGAAACCCCACAGAACTCCTGAGTCCCAGAGACTGGAGAGGGTTGGGGCGGAGCCTGGAGAGGGGCTGTCCAGCGATCAGAGACGGCGGGCGGACTCTGGTGAAAGGGCCGGGAGACTGCTGTCACTTCATGAGTCCGCATCCCAGAGAAGAATATCCCTGCTGCCAGAGGGCCGCGGCGGGCTGGGCGCAGTCCCCGCCTCTCGCTCGCCACCCGGACCCCCCAGCTTCCTCCGGCGGCCGCGGTGGCCGCGGCGGCAGAGCCTCGCCCACTCCAATCCCCACCCTCTCCATCCTTAGCTGTTAAAGAACAGCAGCGCCTAGCGCATTCCTGGAGGACCCCGGGCGCAAAACAGGAAAGGGAGCAGGCACAAGGAGACTGAAAAAGCAGCATGAGCCCGCCAGGAACACCCTCGGCACCCAAGGTCTGAAGCTGCAGCCCCAGTTCGCCTTTGTGAGCCTCCACGGGGGGAGCCCGCTGGCACCACCGTCCCTCCGGGTCCGCGTCCGTACCGTGATGGGGCACCTGCCCAAGGGGACGCGCGGCGGCCGCCGCCTCCTGCCTCTACTCGGACTCTTTGTGCTGCTCAAGGTAGGGAGCCCCACACCCCACCCAGGCGGTTCTGCGGGCGCCGCGCTCCGGCGCCCTCGCTCTGCCTCCCGGGAACGCGCGTCCCGGGGCGCAATGGCCCGGTCGCTGGCACGTCTGGCAGTGTAGCCGGGCGCACGCTTTGTTGTCCTTGTGTGTGCGTGTTCCCGGTGATCTTAAGGGATGGGGTGGAAGAATAGGGAAGTTCGCTCCCTCCAGTTTTCACCCTTTGTGCTTTTGCCACCGCTGGTATCCACATCAAGGTGGGCTTCTTGGGTAATGCTTCCTTGGGCAAAATGAGCTCACTTTCTCTTCTGGTCGCTACGTACTGCACCCCAGTGTTGCTTAACCTTTTCGCTGTTCCCCAACAGACTGTGCTCCTGCTTTGTCTTAATTTACCTTCTGCTGGAATTATACACCGGAGCTCCCTAGCCGCCAATGGAATGCTGGGGGGTGGCTCGTGAGCATGATTTTCTTTGAAAAAGGAGTGTCAGCTTGAGCTGGAGTCCTAGGACTTGTCTCCCTTTCCAAGTCCTCCTCTCCAACCTGAGAATACCCTTAACAAAGTCTCTAGACTTTCCCCACTCTCTTTAGAGAGGATGCTACCTCTAAATTTCAATGGCAGTAAAATCTGTGTAATTAACTTTTTCGTGTCTTCTTTGGAATATCGTATCTTGCTTCAGGGTTTTACTTTGAGGAAAAGGAAAAGGAAATGAGCTGCTTTAAAAAGAAATCCTAGTTTGACAACTATCCTGACAACAATACATTAAAAATTTAAATTTAAGATAGATATTTTCTCGGAAAGTGGTGTGAAGTTAGGAGGTAATTGTCTACCGCTTGTGTCTTCAGTGAGTCTACTTTAGTTTTGTCATTAGTCCTTCCTTTGCATCCTTCTCAAAGCAAACTCAAGTATGTCGACTGGTTACAGGGAGCTATTCTTTCAGCACCACTGACATCTTCCTTAGAAATGGATAAAACATTAATGGATGCAAACGTTTTCTTATCAAAGAGTCGCTTTTTGCTTACATGCGCCATTAATTATGAATGCTCGACAAGGAGATTGTGGACAGAACCAATGGATTGAAAACAGCGTCAATTTTATATCCCGTATTTTCATTTATCTTGATGGAAAACAGGAAAAATAGTTTCCGAGAGAAACAGCAACAGAGTGTGTAAAGAAGATTCTAATTCATATTTAATGTGTTTTTACATTGTTAAAGTTATAAATAATATTTTTATTTAAAATCTGGTAAATAATAAGCTTGGTCATATGCTTTCACTCTGGGAGGTAGCTATTCTTTTAGCACCGCCACAATGTGTTAGACTTATTAAGTTTCCTATTAATGTTTCTATTTGTCAAATTCTGTCATGACTATTTTTATATACAACACTTGTGATAAATCCAAAGTGACAAATTGAATCACCATACCTTTTACTAAGTAATAGCTAAGACTTACGTGTATGACATCTGATCCAAATCCAAGCTTTGGGACAACTGTAGGTTTTCACTGAATTCTTCATAATGGGTGAGAATTCCAAAATGGACGAATAATGAATTTGGGAGTGGAGGAAGAGTGCTGCAATGAAAATGTAAAAACTGTGACAAAGTTCTAATCAAAACTTGATACTGGAATGAGAAAATACAGTCAGCGATGGCTTAATGATATCCCCATTGCCTGTAACAGAGATTCATCATGTTCTACATGGAGGTGTATTCCCGCACATTTGCAGATGAGTGTCAATTGTGGGAGACTGCATCACATAGCAAATACACTGATACGGCATGTCACGTAAATAAATATTATAATGAGACAAATAATCTTGTAAAGGAAACCTTTACTCTTCACTTTATGTAAATGCAGTGTTTTATGTCACTTGAATGTAAAGTAGACCAGAGGAAGGGGGAAAAAAATATATGTATGTATGCTGAATACCCACAATGTGCTAGTTAGTCTTCCAGGTATTTCTCATGTGCTATTTCACTTAATCCTATTTTGTTACATTTGACAAGAGGTGTTCAAAGTGACAAATTAGGCAATAAGGTAATGCATTTACATTTTGGGAATAGTGTATTACATTGTAAATTTGGTACATAGTATAATCTCTTTATAATTTAAGATACTTTTGCATTCAAGATCCTAAATAAGTGTCAGCAAAATAGACCTAATATGCAGGTAGTGATAGGAACATGGGAAAAAATCCTATTATTAAATAAGAAATTGTTGATTGAATCTCAATGATAAAATATAAAAAGATCTGTGTCTGCTGAATCAGAAACAAATTGTTCCCCCAACCTCTCCAGTAATCTTTGTAGTTCTCATTATATAAATAAATCTTTCGCTACTCTATATGAAGTATTCCCCATACAACACTAAAAATTCCTAAAATCATAAAGTTACAGAAATTCAAATATGAGGCTTAATTTATAGTTTTATCTTTTTCACAAATCAGAAATAAGTAGCTTGGTATAAGTGGTGGGAAAGTCTGAAAATTTGAATTTGTAGAATCAGCTCCAACTGCTTCACTGAGGCAGCCAAATGTGCCTGGTCATGGATGTCTTTGTGCATCATTTCTCATCCATGGCTTTGCGATGGGCACATTTAATCAGGCATCTTGGATTGTCTAAACTGTCCACTGTATGTTGTGAGGTGAATATCTGTGTAACTGATGTTGCATATGTACGATGTTGGTTATAAAAATTTTAAATTAATAATCAATATTGATTGTATATATTAGGAAGCAAAAGTGGAACTCTATTATCAAACATACTGGGAGCTTACCAGTCTCAAAGTTTTCTACCTACGTATGAATGCAAATGGAGTATTTAATTTATCTGGTGAGTCTTGCCTCTTGTGTGTCTTCCCATAATTCCCTATTAAAACAATGGAATTTCTCTCAACTATTTCATCTTTACCAAACCTCTCCCTAAAAATTGCTTTCTGTATCAGTCCATTATCTATTAGTAATTTGTTGACCAAGATGCAAATTGTAAAATATAACATCATAGGAATTTAAATTCTGCCTTCCCTGAAATTATGCTCATCAGTAGCGCACTGGAATGTTTCCCTAAACTTGTAGGGTTGGCATGAATCTTTTCTTTCTTAACTTTTTATTACATTTCCTTCCATTTTTGCTCTTACCTGACTTATAATCAAAGAACATTAAATTTGAAAAAAAAAGCTTTAATTATATTTTCTGAAAGAGGTTCATGTTTAATTCTATAAGGCATAATAAGTGTTATGATGCTGGCCATAGTACTCTTATTCAGGATAGACATCCACTTTCCAAACTCTGTCTCCCTTTGCCCACTTCCCCGTGTCCCTCTATATCCTTATTTTCCCCTCCCCTCCCTCTCTCGTTCTCTCCCCTCCTCTTCCCCTCTCCCCCTCTCCCCTTCCCCCCACACACAGAGTTTTACTTTCCTCATTGATGGTTTATCCTCATTATATATTATATAATGTTGGCAGATGAACCATATCTTTTCAACTTTCTAAGCAGCCTAGACCATCCTTCCAGCAATAAAGTTTGCTCCTCTGTCAACTGACTCCTTTGATAAATGTTGTTGCCAACGTTTGAGAAAAACTCTTTTACATGTGACATCACCAACAAGTTGGAAAAGGTTCACTTGGCTGGACTTCTACAGGAGATTGGGGATAATCTTCCCACTGCGCACATGTGTTTGTTCTTTGTTCTGTGAAAGATTATATAGTGGGAAAGAATAGAAAGTTCATACCTCTGCCTCATTTTGGCCTGTAAAAAATACACAGTTGTATACCTAGGCAATTAAAAATATATGAGTTGTACTTTATTTTTAAACATAACATTATTTCTAGCATCTAAATATCCAACTAAAGGTATTTAAACTTATAAGCACAGAGACCCAAGTCTTATAAATATAATTCTCACTTGAGTCTTGAAGGCATGCAAGACTTTAGTTGTACCATTACAAAATGTAATAGGCAACAGCATGGCAAAATAAAAGGCTTAACAGCAATGACCACAGATATTTATTTCTCATTTTCTTCCTAAATTAACACCTTTAGGTACATATTTCCAATGCTGTTGCCATTTTGGGAGCATAGCCCCAATGCAATGATGAGTTTTACTAGGAAGAACTTAGTGTCCTCATTTAATTACTCCAGATATATTGTAAATATTTTTGAAATAAAGACATATTTATTGTAACTTTTTTCTCCCACTGTGCCTGGGATGTGGCATTTGGCATTTAATAGAAGATTAATAAACAAGATTCAAATTTTTGTCATTTATAATTTCTGACAGAATGTTAAATAGAATAATATTGACTTGTGAACACATCTTTAAGGAAAACATGAGAAAATTATTGTTATGTGAATTAAGTCTTTATAATTACAATGAATCATTACACTAAAGAAGTTACTAGTTCCTTATATTAAGAACTATTAAAATCATAAATCAAAATAATGATGTTTTTTTCCAAAAAAGTAATATAATACTCCTGATTGTTCATTTATTCATCAGTGTTACCTCAACTGTTATTTACTGTCATCATTAAAAAGTAGAGTTGAAATACTAGGGGAAACGCTCTTCTTACCTCTATACATGACCTGCAACTTTAGCCAGGTAATATTTTTGTTTCCTCTTCCATATCATCCTTCTTCTGTGACCACTGCCAATCACAACAGACAAAGATTTCTGCACTACTTTAATTGAAATTCCTCAAATTTTTTACCAGAACTTTGCCCTTAAGAGATGAAACCTTTTTTATACTTTGGTCTGCATTGTATCTGTGGTGATATTTAATTTAGGGCATAACCCGATGCCTTAAAGAACTCCTCTGTAGTGGCCTTAGAGACCCATTGGTACCAGCTCTTTCTGCTTAAATAAATATGTGAGAGACTTCTTTATGCACTCATGTCATTGATTTGAGTAGCTGAAACAAGATTAATGTGACACAAGTAGAGTAAGCAAGAGAGTGAATGGGATGAGATGAACACAAGGCTCTTGTCATCTTCTCTCCTGGTGCTATTGACTTCAGCAGGTCCTACCAGTCATTCAGAGAATATGTGAGTAACTTTCTTAAACACCTTGCATGTAATCTATGATTACTAATTACTCCTAATTAGTCAGCTTGTTCTTTTGCAAGCTTGTCCTATGTTTTCAGAGTGCCAATCTTTAGTTTTTGTTTGTTTGTTTGTGTTTTTAACTCTGAACCTTGTGTCTTCAAGTTTATTTCTATAAGTAGAACCATATCTTATTCCTGTGTCAGAAAATCATCTTCAATTTAGTCATTCAGAGTCTAATTCTCTAGTGAAACGTGGACTTTTTGTAGGCACTCTGGTTACCTAAAAAGCCAACTTCTGAACATGTTAAAACCACCAACCAGAGGGTGTTTGAGACATGGTTGTAGGGATTTCTTGATTAAAAAAAAGATTTTTTCTTTGCTTTTTGTTGAAAAATTGATGTGAAAGAGAGAAAAATAATACACACTTGGAAAAATAATTCAGAAACGGAGAATCGAATTAGGAGGACTCTGAGTCTGAGATTTGTATTACAAATTATAAATATACTTGGTAATTTCTAAAAGAAAATGAATATAGTGAAAATCAGAGAATCAAATGAAAAAAAGTTTGATGAAAACAAATGTATTGCTGTTCTCCTATTTATATGCAAATAAATGTATTTCCTTATCAAACACTATTTATTTGGTTTTTCACTTTTCTTAAGTAGAAATGTTGTATAGTTTATTTTCCTAACAAAACCATTCCTATCATAAAGTAAATTAAAACAAATGAACCTGGTGATTTTTGTACCTTAACTAGCAAATAAAAAAAAAAATAGGGATGAAATTACAATGTAGGAGTCCAAAATCAAAATTATGTATTTTTAATACTAATGTGCATGTGATTTAAATGATGAATGTTTCCTTTTTTATATCATCTCATTTAACTATTCTTTAGATAATTGATACTTTTGTTATTTTTTTCTCCTTCTGCTCACCAATTTTTAAAAATAGATGCTTTATGTGTGAGAAAATATCATCATGAGTCTACCTTAATCTTCTTCCTTCATTCTGACCCTCTTGTTGACCAAATCCGGTGCAGAAGAATTTCCGTCCTTTACCTTGAACTCATACCAGAGACCAACTATGGTCTTGTGTATTGGTCCCAGTGGTGATTCCCTCTCGGTTCCACCCATAGGCGCTTGTAATTGGCACATGCAAACCAGCAGTTAGAGCATCCCACAGAATCTTCAGTGCCCTTTGTGGTCCTGTCTGGGTCTGGCTCCTAACTGCTTGTACCTTACTTCCTGAATCAGGATTCTACTTGGATGAACTCTAGCATTCCTGCTTTTTGATCCTGGTTTTAACTTCTAATTAATCTCTCTGTGTCTTTGATCTTCTTGAGCATCCTAGAAACTTTCTTGGCTGGACAGTCTTTTCTCTAAGTCAGAATGGCCACAATGAGAAATTACTTTTTTTCTTCAATACTAAGTCTGTCTTTTGGATCCCAGGATAATGATCTATTGTCCAATTGCATTCCATTAGTCAAACATTTTATCAAGCTTCTATTGTGTACCAGGAATTCTATTAGATATTGCAGGTATAGGAATGAAATCAGTTGAATTATCACAAATGATATATTGGGAAAATAAACATAGAAAAAGAAAACGTCATTAAAATGCAGTCCTGTTTGTTGTTTTAATAGAAGAAAATACAGGATAACAGAGGAGAGACACTTAACTCTATCTTATGGTGTGGGAAATGATTTCTTATAAGTTGACATCTGAGCTGAGTTTTTAAGCATAGGTATGAGATGAGTTAGTAAAAAATATGGACATACAGGCAGAGAAAACTGCATGAGCAAAAATGCGATGCTCTGTGTCAGCACCAAGCTGATCAAGAAGGGAAGGTTCGATGGCGAGACACCAAGTTGGAAGAATGTACAAGAGGCCAACATAGAATGAAACGGCAGGCACCAACTTTATTGTGGGGAGCACACTTCTGTTGCGGGGAGCGCAGTTCTATGGTGGGGAGCAGGCTTCTGCTTCTGTTCTTCTGCTCCCCTTCTTGTGCTCCACTTCTGCTCCGCAGGGGACCACATGGGCTCCACATATACCAGAGTACAATAGTGGCATTCAGCCACACATGTGTGATACAATAAGTTGCATTGTGTTCACATATTTTAAGCGCAGGTGCCCTATTACACTAATGTAATATTCTAAATCCGGGGTCCTATTCCTAGCCACGAGTCTGAATCATAGCTGGACCTGGAACCAGCCAAGCTTGGGACCCACACTGTGAAAGCATGGCAGGAAAATACAAATGTTTACAGAACGAAATGAAACGATAGAAACCAGACCAGGGAGACTCCTATATGCTGCACCAGAAAGAGCAGAGTCTTTATTCTCTAGGTGAAGAAGACTATTAGAGGGTTTAATCAATATTTAATGGGATAAGAATTGCATTTTAAATGGAGCCTTTGGCTACAAGGAAGGCTATCCTAAAGGTGGAGCAGGCTTGGAAGCAGTTAAACTGCTAGAAGGTTATTAGAATTGTCCAATTAAGAGGTGACAAACATTAACACTAGAGTGGTGGGGAAAGGAACTGAAGAAAGAGAGAGGATGTTTAAAATAACTAAACTGACAAGACCGATTAAATGTGGGAAACTGGGGAGAAAGGACTCGAGAGCAATTTCCAGATAATGGGCAGCTTTACCTGGAATGTTGCAGCTTTACGAGAGCATGTATAGAGGGTAGTGTCCATTCCCCTCCAGATTAGCTTACCCCCTTCTCCACTCTGCTCAATGCCAGGAAGCTTCCTTGTAGAGACTACTTCTTCAGGATCTTTTGCCCTTTGGTCTTTAGTGAGTTTGACTAATAGGAGGCACTAGCAGAAGATTACTGGGAGGAGAGAGAAAGCAGAGCATGCGTTCCCTGTCTCCCCCTTGATGGGCCCTTGTTAAGCAGTAGCACTTCTTATAAGGAAAAGTTTTGGTCAAGTTTTAGAAACAACTTCCTCTCCTTGTCTCTTTAGTGAAATAGTTTCTCATTGCTGTTTGTCCCTGGATACTTTTCCATCCCTCCTCAGTACCATCATTCCTGCTCCATGCCTTCATTATAGTCCCTTGATTAAACCCTCTAGGATTTCCACTGAGTGTCCTGCTGTGACCCCAATTGACATAGCACATGATGAGTTGAATGTCTAAGAGAGAAGGCAGACCTGGAGATGTGAATGCGGATGTCCCAGAAGAAGGCAAAAGAGAAAAGAGAAGTGGGCCAGGAAGGAACCTGGAGGAGCACCAACTTTTCATATGGAAGCTAAAAAGATGAAGGAGAAACAGCCAGAGAGGAACAAGAAGAAAGCATAATCAAGGAAACCCAGGGTCTAGGAAATTCCAAGTGGGAGGGATGGGCCAACATCAAATGCAACAGAGAGGTCCTATAAACTAAGATCTAGAAGATATTCTCGGACTGAGATAGATATAGGTAAGCTGTTGGTCCCTGTGGAGCTTAGGAGGTTCTGGGGATCGAAGAGTAAAGAACTAGCTGCTTATTTATTAGAAGCATAGGTGTCAGGTTGGAGAGATCTGATTTCATCTCAGGTCTCAGCTGTGCCATTTACCAGCAGTAGTATCTGGGGAAAGTTATTTCACCACTCTGGGTGCCCCTTTGCTGATCTATTGTATTTATCTCAGAGGATTATTGTCAGGAATAAGTGAGATAACAACCATAAAGTACTTTAAACAGTGCCTAGAATACAGTAAGCACTCAATAAGTATTACATACAAAAAATAAAAAGAGAAGGAAAGAAATAGGATAATAACGATTGCCAAAGCAAAATCAATGGATAGAACAATAAAAATGTTTATAGAGCAATAGAGCAGCATCTTCCAAAATGTGCTCCATGAAACATTAGAAATTTGCAAGTTAGCAGAATTTATCAAAAATAAACACCTCTGCAGTAACATAAATTGGGGGAATAATTTTTTAAACTTTGTTTAAAACAGTATTAATTCATTTGTTATTATTTTTGTACCATGATTTCTTGGAAGGTTTAGTATGTTAATATACATTTCATACAAAAGGGAATTACAGTTTATAGAGCTTTCCAGGTTTGACTATAGAATCTTTTTTCTAAAAGTGATTCATGGGAATAATGAATACACTCTAAGAAACAGTATCTATGCTTGTACACTAGATACTTTTTTCCTTTATCTTTCTTTTTTTAAATGACAAATATAACCTTAATGATAAAGAAAACATAGCAGAAAGATCAATTATAATTTAAAACTCAGAATCAGAAGAATTTTCATGAAGGAGAGCAGCCATTCCAAACTTTCTTATCAAGGATCAATGTTCAAGAAATTCTCTTAGAAGAACAAAAATGTACGTATTCTCCTTATTTCATGGATTGTGTCAACTCTGGGTTTGACAATTATATATACAAAATATTCCTTTGGATTTTGACTATTAAAAAGATGGAAAATTTATTTTAACACTACTTTCAAATATGATTATCTTAATATATTACACAAGAAAAATATATTTCATTTAGTACATTTCATTGAATCGCAAAACTACACTTTTTGAAGATCATCTGGTTCAAAACTTAAGCCTTACTTAGATCTCGTCTGTAATATTATGCCAATTGGTCATAAATGGTGAAATTACTATTAGCTGAAAGGTGACTGTTCCATGCTTAGACAACTGTAATGTAGCTCGGTTTGGCTTGGTCTTGAGATAAACTATTTCTGGTTGTAGCTTTCACATATTACTTCTATCTCTGTTTCATTTTAGCAGACACTATGCTGTAATGGTTCCTGCTTTCTTACATGCTATGAATAATTGTTTGGGCAACACATCCAACAGGTTATAAAGATCAAATGTGAAAAAGTCCTCATCTCACTGTCCTGTCCTTAGCCTTCCATCACACCTCTTTAAAATGTTTATACCAGCCTATGTTTTCTGCCTATTGCTCTTTCTTCTCTTTCATGGGTAGAAGACAATCTCATTCTATCATGATGAATTCATGGTAAGTGGTGGAGAGTGCAAGTGTGAGAAAAATGCTTTGCACATCGTAAGCATTCTATAAATGCAGATTTTATCTTATTCCAGTCTGCTGAAGGGTGTTTCCTCAACATATCTTCCCTGAACAGCCAACCTAAAATCACCCTTATCACTCTCAATTTTTCTTTTACCCAGGTTTATTTTCTTCAGAGAATATGTAACTTACTACATGACAGTGTATTAGGTCTTTATTATTACTTAGCTCCTCTGTGAGATATTGTAGGTTCCATGGGAGCAAGGACTTTATCCATTTTGTTTACTGTTATATCTCCGCTGCTGAAAGAGTGCCACAGTAGGTAGATGGTCAGTTTGTTGAATATTTGTTGAGTGAAGGTTGAATGAATAAATGGGTGAGAGAGGTATGGGACAGACTCAAGACAGAAGAAGAGCAAAATGCAAGCACGCAAGTACAGGGAATGGAGTCAATGCACGGTGAAATAAACTAGGAGGGAGGGCCTCTTAGACGGTCTATGCTTAGTGGCGATTGGGGAAGGAGTGCAGTCAGAATGGGGAGATGATCTAGAAATGCTGTTTTGTTGATCTTGTGGAGGGAGCAGAGGTTCTGTTACCACAAGTGAAAACGAAGTCTTGTCTAAATGAACTTCATGTCTGTGAAGAAAGGTTCATACGGACACACATTTTTTTCTTCTTGCTAGTTTACTAGGTCCGAATAATCTACCAAGGACAAATGACACATGTTCCAGTAAACAGATTCTCTCTTATGACAAATTCTCATCTGTAATGAACTAAAAACTCAGTTTTTCTGATCATTTCTTGACTTTATTCATTGACTATGCATATAATTTATTTTAACTTCTAAGGCAAAGTATTTTTCTGAAATTTTACAATCTAAAAATGTGGGTTTTTTCTTGGCTCTGCAATTTGAAAATATCAAAATAAAAAGAATTTTTAAAATACTCATTTTTCTCTCACTATGTATGTTGATATATCTAGATTGGTTCTAGACCTCTAAAGACATTTCTGGAAACTCATACAAATACCTGAAGCTCAGATGATCAATTTTTAGTTTTTTTTCAACACTTAAAATAAACTTTGCAAACTGAATTCTAATAAAACTTATGATTCCATTTATTCCTGGAAAATATATTTTTAATAAAAAATGCATATGAGTACCACATAGAAGTTTTAAAATAAATTTTAGAAAATTAATTTTTTTGTATAAGGTTCCAACAGGTAACAAATGATCATTTTTATACTCAGTTGAATATGAGATAACAAATATTTTATTTAAATGGGCAGTTAATTAAGTAGGCTGATTAAATTAGCATATATTCACTCAAATGTTTGTATACAAACACCAAAAACCTGGATTGTCAAGATTTTCAAGTGACTAAAATATAAAAACATATGCTTAAAACAAAAGCTATGACTTATGTAATTCAGTATTTCACTAGAGAATTGAAAAGTATTATATTATCTTGTAATATACTAGTGTGTATCCATAATTTTATACTGTACTAGTAAAATGTAGAAGTTTGGGTTAGCTGTAATTTTTTCAACTTGTTGATAAATCAATATACACTCTAGAGCCAAAAATAGGGGGAATTGTGATCAGATTATTTATACACTCACATACATGGCTAAAAGAGGTTTTCCCCTCCATTAATGTATGATAAGGAGAAGTGCATCTACAGAGCATAAAATAACAATAATTTGTGATAATTAAAATATTTTTCTTAAGTTTAACATTTTTTAATATCAAATAAAAATTTCTGGAAATCTCTAGGAACACATTTATATGATTCTCTTTCTGTCTCTTGAATTGCTGCGTCAGAATTAAGCTAATCATCACATATCACCCTTTCTCTCAGATAAACCAGGAATTTTCTGTTTAAGTTAAGTTGGTGGTCCACAGAATAGACATTTGAGTGATATTGCTATGGGATTTCTATTTACTTTGAGATTGTACTGAAAACTAAATTGTAATCATAAAATGGAAGTGTTCTTGAGAAATACACGAAGTTTAAGCATCATATTTACAATAAGTGCCAACACCATTACCACAAGAAATACCTTATTACTTGGATATACTTAAAATGCCTAGATTTTATCTAGAAAGAAAAATTACCTTCTTAAGTTCCTGAATGTTAAGTTGATTAATAAGGTGAATAATAAAAGGCCAAGGGAATTATATATTGTCTGTAATGTATTATTCAACAGTGATGAGTCTTTTGGTTCTCCCTTAAAGGAATATAAAAAAAAGACTGATTATAAAATGGATTGATACAATAGAGTTATTTACATATAAATATGGTGTGATTCAGCCAATTTTATTTTGCATCATCATGGGGAATTTCCTCTACAATTTCTCCTAACTAAATTATACTTTTTAATTAGTCTCTCAGAAATTACTATAGGCTCACTCAAAATGGTGTGATTCTTGGGATTTGTAATATGGAAATTCTGGTATTGTCAAAACTGTGCTAAAATGATGGCAAGGACTTAGAATTAAGAACTTTATTCTAAAAACTTAGCTTATAATTTTTTTCTTTTTAATTAGCTGAAACTGTTAAATCTGCCAAAAATCACCCACTTTCTTAGAGGTGTTCCAGGTTGCTTTCTTTACTTCACTTTTGTATACAGTTGACCTTTGAACAATGAAGGGGAGATCTCCCCTCCTCAGTCAAAATTCCATATGTAATTTTTGATTCCCCAATAACTTAACTACTAGTAGCCGTCTGTTGACCAAATGCCTTACTAATAACATACACAGTTAGTTAACACATATTTTGTATTTTACATGTATTATATAAAGTATTTTTATAATAAAGTAAGATAGAGAAAAGAAAATGTTAAGAAAATCATAAAGAAGAGAAAATGCATTTATAGTTATTATTTTAAAAGTCTGCTTATCAGTGGACCCACACAGTTCAATCTGTGTTGTTTAAGGTTCAACTGTATTTGCAACTAACAAAAGACAACTATGCCTTTAAAGTCATTTTTCATCTGACTGATGCAACATCTTTTTATTTTATTTTTTTGATGGTTAATCAGGAACCTAATGAGAATCTTTCTATTAAAATTCTTGTGGCTTTGCTGAGGCCTTTAATTAGTGTTTTTACTGTGTGTCTTCTTATGGTTCTAAAGTAGGGAGTTTTTAATTTGAAATCTTTAAGTAAGTCTGAATCAGGCATGCGTCACCATACATAAGAACTTTATAATAATGTATTTAGAAATAGAAAACTAATACATGTTCAGTGTGGAAATGCATAAAATACAACAGACAGAAAAAGAAGAAAGTAGTCATTCCTATGCACTCCATTCCAATAGAACTACCACCCGGGGATTTATCATTACAATTTTTTTCCTATGTCTACATATCCAAGTGCATATGTAAAAAGGGGGGAAAACAGTATTAAACTGGCCTACTCTGTTAACATGCTCTTTTTACTTAAATGTATTATAGCATTCTAATTTTTTTAAGACCTGAACATTTTCAGCCCTCTGCAATTAGACATTAAGCCATAGTTCTATAGGTAAATTATATCCAATTCCCAATTTTATTTGTACCAGTGACGGACATAAAAATTGATTATAACCTTGAAGTGTTGGGGCAATCACCTATATGTATGTTTCCCATTCTTGTGATTATTTATTATATAGAAAAACTTAAGGTGCTCTATTGACAGGCATTTTTTCTTTTTTCTCTACAGCTAAATACTGTGCAAAAGAAAGAAAACACCTTAAAAATATAAGCTTTCTAGTCAAAAGATATAGAACTGAGTTCTATCTATATTGCTTGCTAGATGTGTGGCATTTGGCAGTGTACTCACTTCTTCAGAAGGCACAAATTACAGTAGCTGCCCAGATCACCAGTTCAATGGTGCCATGTTCTCCATCACCTTTTTTCTATCTTTAGAAGAAATCTCTTCTTTTTTGATCTGTGTGATCTGAAAGGGAGATGCTATCTTCCTGCTTCATTTCAATGCCCTGGACAGAGTGGTCACTCAAAGCATGAATTGCAACCTAAGCTAAACCCATTTTGGGATTGCACCTCACTCACCATTGTCTTTGAGACTGGCAAATGACCCAAGCCAGTCAGAATCTGTCCCTATAATTGCATTCAAACTGTCAATGGTGGGGAAGAGTACTCTTCTTTCCAGTTGTGGGCTAAAACGTGAGTAGTTTGAAAATTGTGCCCAACCATAAAACTGACCGCAAGAAAAAAAATTTCTAGCAGAAAAGAAGGAAGTAGGAACAGTAGAGACTTTAGCAAGACTAACTTTTATTTCAGGAAGACTACTTCATTTCTCAGACTCCAGAGAATCACTTCACATGTACTCAGGAAGATTACAAAACAGCGATCTACCAAAATTCAATTCGATTTATCGTAGCTGAGAAAGCATATCAGTAATGCTTCAATCTTTAAGTTACCTGAATTAGAATGATTATATAATTTATCATACCAACCAGGGCACTTTCGAGAGTGAAACGATCATTATGTTAGAACAACAGCCTGTTCTCTAAAAACCAGGACACATGGTTACTCCTTCCTGAATATAACAAACATGTTTAATGTAGCATGTAGCCACTAGCTCCTCACCCATTCTACCCATCTCTGAAAACCTCTGTTCCAAACAAGATGAATTAGCCATATTAGATGAATTGTAATTATCTTCATCAAAAACTAAACCTGTGTGGGACTGTTCATATTAGCTTTGTTGTATTAGCCAAACCCTGAAAATAACCAAAATGTCCTTCAATAAGTAAATGGTAAACAAACTGGTACTTCATACCATGTAATACTGCTTTAGCAATGAAAAGAAATTAACTGTTGATATGCACAACAACTTCAATGAATCTCGAGAAAGATATGCTGAGTAAAAAAAAAGTCAAATAAGGTTGCATATTATGTGATTCTATTTATATAACATCTTTTAAATAAAAAAAATCGTGGAGATGGAGAACAAATTTATGGTTGCAAAGGATTAGAGATTCAGCAGGGTAGGCGTGGGGGTGTACACCCCTATGATGGTCACAGGGATGGGGAGCATGACGCAGGGAATGCAGTCAGCAGTAATGCAATGGCTACGTGGAGAGCCAGAGGAGAGAAAGAGCAATTGGGGGATCGTTTTATAAACTATGTAAATGTCTAACCAATTTACTGTATACTTGAAACTTATAAAATAAAATTAAAAAGAAAGGAGAAAAAAAGAAAGAAAAGAAGGAAGGAAGGAAGGAAGGAAGGAAGGAAGGAAGGAAGGAAGGAAGGAAGGAAGGAAGGAAGAAGCATGAGGGAGCTTTGAGGTAATGGAACAGTTGTGTATCTTGATTGTGCTGGTGACTACATGAAGTTATACATGTGATAAAAGTATATAGATCTATACATACACACACAAATGAGCACATATACAACTGATGAAATCTGAATAAATTCTGTGTATTATAGCAATGTTAATTTTATAGTTGGGATATTTCCTTCTTTTAGGTATTTTCTCACTTTGATATGCAACATGTCAACATCTCAGGAGGCAGGGTGGAGGGTATATGGGAACTTCCTATACATTCCTTTGAAACTTTCTAAAAATTTATAATTGTCTCAAAAAATGGTTTAAAAGTTTATTACATTTATTTTACTTTGTTTTATTAAGTTTTGTTTTTGCATCTGATACTCTGCTAAGTATTTTAACTGACTAATTGATGGGTTTAGCCTCTGTCTTATGAGGACTGTTCCTGAAAGATAATAATTACATTTGCAAGGAAAGTAAGGATATCTAAGCAAATGTGGAAGAATTCAGGACAATACATTAAAAAAGACCTCAATAAAAACCCATCAGCTGCAAATTCAAATGCATTACGAGGAAGGTTGCATATCGAACTATATTCTTATGAGATTTATCTATTGAATCCTGGAAATGACTAAATGTTAAGGCATTTCCATTTATAATTCCCATAACACCAAAGTTAAAACATCTTAATGACTCCAGAGTATCAGTTAAAAATGGAGTCATTGAAATTATCGTTGTGGGAGGTAAGGACAAAATATTTTATTAGCTGATGAAATAATGTCGTTCTTTTATTCTTTTAGCAATTATTAAGTAACATATCTGGAATAATATAAATAAATTAGAATGAAGTGGAATATATAAGATAAGCTTAAGAGGCTTGATTCAACAGGGGAGATGAATGGAAGATATATGAAAGTGAATATATATTTAAATATTTCAACCAGTCAATCATCAAACATCTATTAAACTGAACCTGTAAGGAAGACTCTGTGTTCATGATTTTTAAAACTATAAAACAAAGTTATGCCTTCAGGAAGTCTGTAATATTAGGAAAAATAATAAACATGTTAAAGGACAATATATGACAATAATGTGGCAAAAGCCTGAAATAGTAGTATATTAATTTGCAAATGAATGAGATAAACAACTATATTCATCTAAGTTCTCTTGCATTCAGATAAGGAAGGAGGCACTTAGACATAAAGGAGAACTGGTTTCATGAAGGAAGAAAATTTCAGTCTGAATCTTGCTGATAGAGTTCAGATAGATGATTAAGAAAAACATACTAGATTAGAGAAACAGAGAATCAAAAGTAGAAACATGAAAAAATGTTTATGTTAGGAGGCTTCAGTAAAACGTAGAGCATGACTGAATTCTGATCCTGAGGAGCATGTGTGGTTGGAAATGATGTGGAAAAGGTGGTTTTGCCTGGCCATGAACTTCTATTCATAACCTTCTGTTCAACAGTGCTACAAAGGCAAACATTTGAATGAGCATTAGCTCAGCAGTGGTATGCAGGAAAAAATTATCATACCTCATTTTAGCTTTAATTGCTTTTATAATTCTGAATTTGCTGTTAAATGCAAATGCTTAATTCTAAGTACGTGTGCTCTGTCTTAATTAGATAAAATAATCCTCTGTTGCTTGAGTAGTTCAGTAAATTAGTCCCTAGATTTCAACTCCCCTGGATCATGTTGTTTATGCATGAATCTGAATGCACTCTTAGAGATAAATAAAAAATAAATGGATTTTTTTCAGAGACAAGTTGTAACTGTCAGCATACTTTTAAATTTATATCCCCTACATGTGACCAAAAATTTGCCATATCTCTTACAGTAATTATAATTCTTGTATATATGTCCCTACAGTTGTAAAATTTCTGCTACGGTTTTACATTTTATTTAAAACTATAAGCTAAAATTACAATTTGCTAAACAAAACTAAATAGAAGATCTAAACCTTTCTGTTGTATACATAAACACCCTACCAACTCAACAAACAGGGTCCTACAGGTAGTGCCATATTTGTATATAAGGTATGTCTCACAGGAAACAACTGATACAAGTATCTTAGGCAGAAATTAGAAGGTAAGTTCTTCCAAACCTTACTGCTTTGGAGATGATGATGACGATACTGACAATGACTACTGTTTATTGAGTGGCTGCTATTTATCAGGGACTGTCCCAGAGACTTTACATACATGATCTTATTCCATTATATATTTCTGTATTTAAATATCACCATTTCAATAACGGAGAAACTGAGTGGTACTGAAGGAGTTAGGAATGAAATGAACACAGAACCCATGCAAACTACATCATGTTGTCTTGTGTGAAAACACTGAGATGACTTTTATTTCCTATTCACTAATGCACTGCTGCCTCTTCCTTTCATTCTAGAAATATCCTGAGACACAGGGGAATGAATCAGTTTCTAAGTCCTTGGTGGGGACTACCATTTGGACAGAAATGGGGTATGGGTTACTCCTGGGGATAGTTGGTTACTACTCATAAAAAATCATTTTTTGTAATTTCTCCTTCTGTCAGTCCGTCAGTCACATAGTCCCAGGTAAAAGTCTGCTTACTGTCAGAGGGTTCCTATAAATTCACAAGTGTCAGATTTACACCTTTGTTTATCACCTTCTTCCATAAAAGATCTGGGGCTTTACCACTTTGTTAGATAATTGCACATAGCTGAATGCATTGTGATGTGCTGACACGGCGAGCCTGTGCTTCAATTTTTATATGTCTAGAACTTTCATGGTCAATGACGTAAGTACCCAGGAAGATTTTTGCCCTGGCTTAAGAAGCCTGGATGAGATTTTGTGGCCTGCTGGTTTTATGCGACGTTTACACCTCAGACATGCCTTTCTCTCCATGAAATATACCACCTGGACAAAAACAATTTTAACACTAATGTCTTCCTTTTGATTGCATTAGATTTGCAAATTAAACAGATTAATGGTAGTGTTCTGAGCTTCTCTCAGCTCTTCTGTTTAATGCTCTTATCTGACAAAGTGTAAATAGAAGACATAATTAATTACTCATGACTTGCATGTCAAGTTGCATGAAAAATTACATCCCAAAGAGGCCCCCTTATCACATATCTGACTGTTTGTGAAATTAGTTTTGCAAAGAAAAAACATACCTGAAGATAAGAGTTCTATTTGTTTTCCTTTTCTTTTTATTTAATTTATTCAAGTATCTGTAAAGAGATGTAAAAAAAAAACATTAACTATTAACACATTTTTAAGGAGCTTACTTCATTTGCTTGAGGGTATGTTATTTTCCCTTTAAAAATATTTTTCTGTTTGTTCATTAGATAGCAAACTATAACTTATATATAAAAGTTACAAAAATGATGATGCTCCTGCAGAAGGTAGGCCCCAGAATGTGACTATTTGTACTGCTTCAAGACATGTCCTACTGGGAAAGTTATTAGCCAAGCACACTATGCCATTCTATCCCTTTTCTAAATGGTCTTACTCTTGAGCTGGGAAGAGTACTACTGTGACTGAAAAAAAATAGAATAACTGTTCAGCTATTTCTTCTGTCTGATCTGTCTGGAGTTGATCTGAATGAAATGAAGTCTCTGCTTTAACTAGAGAGCTCAGCATTTCATATTTAGCTCTCAATCTGTTTCATGATAATTTTTGGAGGAACAGACGGCTCATGACAAAACATGCTGTTATTAAAGGTGTACTGCCTTTGTAGGTATCTATCATTCTGAAGCAAAACGATGGCTGGGAAGAATTTTTGAATGAGCATATTTTCTAAGTTTTTAATCGATATTTAACGAAATGCCTCAGGTTAGAAAAAAACAAGTATCTGATGAGAAAAAGATGTTAGAGTTATCAATGAAACAAGACAGAGGAAAGACTACTTGCCCACAGTCACTCAGTCACTTCACCTGTAAAAATGAGGATCATCATCACTCCTACCTCACAGGATTACTGTGTAGTCTAAATGTGGTTATCTTTGAAAGCACTCTAAAAACTGTAAAGCAAAATTTAAATATATATCATCTTATTAAAAATAACTGCCTTCCGCATTTCATTTGCTCTGGTATAGAGATATTTTCTTTCTCCACATTTATGTGTATCTGTCCATATGTGTAGTGTGTCACAGAGGGCTATAATTAATACTACGGTACATTCTCTTAAAAAAAATAGTTTACCATACTCAAGTTAATTTTGGGTCTTCTGTAATTATGGCCTGATTACATGACTATAATAATTTAATATATAATATTTATAAAATAGGTCTAACGGAGAAGTACTTTCAGTTCAGTTCTACCTCTTAACTACCAATCAGATCATTCCCATAAAAAATGATTTTCAGCTGACTTCATACATATAATACTGTTATGAATTCTAGTCATACAGTCTATGATCACCAGTTATCTTCAATACATTATTTTTAACCACAGTTCATTCATATCTTCAAGGAACATTTATCGAGTAACAATTGTATTCTAAGTACTGTGCTAATCTGAATCCTTGGGTTTTACTCATCTATGGGTATAAATGGGTACATTTTTACAGTAATAAGCCCAGTTGTAGAGTAGTTGGCCCCATCAGTACACACGAGGCATCAAATGTCTTCCTATAAAGTGCCCACTCAGGTACTTTCTCAGATTGCCCTGAGGAACATTTGCCGTGGAACCCTAGTTCTTCTGGGTCCCACCTCTGTCCTCTCAGGCCTTATGTTCCTGTTTGACATCCCCCTCTGCACCAGGTACTGCCGCTGCCAACCCCAACACCTTCCCCTATGCACTTGAAAATTTCCCTGCACTTGGTAACTAAGGCTTTTAACTGGGTCAAGATTATATTTTATTTTTGTTTGTTTGTTTTTCCTCTAGGAGCTTGTCAGCTATGAGCCAATGGATTTCTGGAATTCTTGTCCCACTAATTTTTCAAGCATATCTGAATTCCACTCAGGCACAAGCAGGGATCCCCAACTCCCTTCATCTCATTAACAGTAGCAAAAAATACTTATCTAATTTGATTTTCCTCTATTTACCTTGTTCACTTTCTAGTGAAGTTGAATAGACTAGTGAACAGTAAAATAATCTGCTTGATAGTATGTAGCAAGATTAAAAAAAACAAAAACATGAAGACAACCTAACTAAAAAGAAAGAAAAAGGCCTGTATTAAATACATTCCGTTTAATAATCTGTATAAAGTTTGACATATTATTTTAATATGAAAATAAATATAAGGTCAAAAGTTTATTTATATTTGATACTTTGCCCTCAGGGATTTATTTCAAAATTCCACAGTCATAGAGCTATTATAAACTATTAAAAGCCCTATTTATCACAAAAGTATTTTCATTTTTACATTAGATATCCCAAATAAGTAACCATTTTACATGAATTCACAGTTAAAATTTAAAAATAAACTTTATTTTCTAAGTTGAGGAAGAATTTTAAATTGAGTCTATATAATTATGATCATGTTCTAACTAAAATAGAAGGTAAATATGAAAAACAGTTTTTGTGTCTTAAAAAAAACATGAGATAATAATAATAAACTTGTGTCATTAAAAATTCTCACTTTTAAACATTGTAAATGTTAAAAATCAGAACTATGGGGAAATGGGAAATATGCCATACTGTGAGTGCAATGCTTGCTGATTACATTATTTTCAAATCATTGGTGGTGAACGCAATCCAAATGGTTCTGGAATACATTTATTTGGAAATTTAAATTCAAATTGCTGGTTATCTTCAAGCAATAAAATGTATTTCACAGACACAGCACTTTTTAGAGCTTGCCTTTTCCAAAGGAATAATTCAGGATAGTCAAATTCTACTAGATCTCTTTCCACAGAAGTCTTATAAAATTTAGATATATGCAAATAAGTCAATGAAAAGAATATCATTTTCTTCTTCCTAACTCAGTAATTTAAGATTAATAAAACACCTATCAAAAGAGGTGAAAGAAAATGTGGTATATATTATTGAAATAGTTCCATATTGTAAGCTAAAACTTTTATATGTGATCTTTAAGGCCATGTAAAATTTATATAAAATTTTCTAAATGAAGTTTTCAAAATACTATATGGAAAAAAATGGGTTTTAAGTTTGTGATTTCATAACTGTTTCGATATGCTGCTCTCAGTTCAATATCAAGTCTCCCTCTTTTCACAAACCATCTGGGAGACTGACAAGTCGTATCTCACCAGATGGCCTCACATACCAACCTCTCACTTCCATGGCACCATATCTCCATGATATATCCTGAAATGCTTTATACCATGTTCCTACCTAGGAAGAATTCCATAGCTCATGGCACAAAAGGCCAGTTCATCATTAGCCACTTCATTTCCCAAGGTTGAAATGAGTTATGATTTCAACTGGGCGCTAAACTGTTTTAGGGCACAAAGGAATTAAGTGATTCCAGCTATGTATGCCCACCAGCCTCCTATCATCCTATCTTTCTACAATTTCTCTTCTTGCCCCATCTTTCCTCTCTACTCCCTGGTCTATACTTTTATTATTTACACTTTATATAGAGAGAGTCATTTCTTCTTTCTTCCTCTCTTTTGTCTCATATATAAATCATTGGAATATGCATATTAACAGATCAGAAAATACTTACACAGTTATTATTCTCACGTGGGGAATAATATTTGCCTGAATTTAGCATGCTGCCTTGGTTATATCTTGAACAAGAAATTTAATTGCCTGTGTCAATTACTTTATAGAATAACTACATATTTAAAACTTACTATGTGTTAGGAGGCTCTTAAAGCCCTTCTGCCTTTTTTGTCTTTATAAATATCAGGGAGGCACTAGAGAAGTCGAGAGGGACAGGACATGGAAAGGACTCTATTTTTTCCAGTTTAGGGATCAAATCTGACCTGAGTATCTTCCCACATTACCTACCCTTCTTCTACCTTCTGAATTCCTCTCATAAGTTTTATAAGTTCTTCCAGCCATTTAGTGTTTAAGAACAAAGCGTGAATCAGAAACTTTCACAAATATGATAGGTCTCATTTCTCTGGTGCCTTGAGCACCTTTCTTTTTAACCTATTGGATATTAGCTTCTAAATTTTTGATTTATTTTTCCTGTTTTGACTTTCAGGCTTTAGTGCCTTTCTGTATTCTCTGACAAACATATAAACTGCCCATATCCTTAAACCATGTTTTGAATACCAAGTCTACGTACCTGCTGGGTTTTTCTTCTCATTTAGCAGTAATCGACTGTCAAAAATGTGCTACCACTATAAGGATAAACTGTATCACATAGAATTTTGCCTCCAGAAACTTTATTTCAAATATTTTTTTCACTTGTTTTCAAAATGTTATCATGTGAGTTATTTTGTTCTTCCTGTTGCATCCTCAACTAGGATATAATAAGTGTGCCTGCAGCATTTTTACATGTGGAGACTTGCTTCTCATTCTTTTCAATGTGGAGTCATGGGAAGTTGTCCATAGCTTGTCAGAGACAGAAGGAGCATGAGGGAACAATCTCTGCTCAACTCAATCTGGTATTGATCCCAGAGAAGCTTAATGCTTCCCCCAGGTGTGATATTATAGACCAGAAGATCATCAGCCATTTTTCAAGAATCCTGAACATTCTATTTGTTGCATAAAAAAAGGAAAATGAGATGCAATGAATGAAATCTCGATATAAAAAGTGGTAATGTGGGAGCTACCAGCAATTCGTTAGTCAAAGAATAATTGAATTGACCAAGATAAAGTCTGTCATCTCATTTCCCTACATTAGACACATAAATGGCTTTCCATGATGTTTTGGATAAAATCCACACTCCTTCATGGGCTTAGCATTCTTTCTTGATCTGGTTTACAACTATTCCTCTAGTATCATTTCTTCCCCATTCTTCACTTTTTATGCTGTGTTCACTCTCAACTTTTCTCACATCCTCAGACTTGATACTCATTCTCACCATCCTTTGTATATGCCATTCTACCAGTTTTCTGGCTTGAATTATTAGAATAAAGATGGTGCAATTAGATAAAAAGGTCATAGTAGGAATTCTGGGTTGGGGCAGGGTGAGATAAAAGTATGAAGCAGTTACCCAAGTAAAGATGTTCAGAAGCCAGCTAGATGTCAGTCTGAGTTTAGAACTGAGAAATGGATTAAAGATGAGGATTTGAAAGTCACCTACCTATAGGCAACTTTCACCAACTTGAACACTTCATTTAAAAACCTTGGCGAAATCTTGTATTTCTAGGGGAATAGTGTATGAGTCTATATTTAACTCTGCTCTGAAATTCTCATCTGAACTTAACATCAATGTGCTGAATTACAAACTGGGGCTGCTGGCAGAATGGCAGATGACCAAGGGAACCTAAATCTTATCTGTGTGTCTTGCCTGGTGGGGCCAGCGCCCTGTTCCCATAGAAGACCCTCTATGCAATGCAGCTTTTGTAGTATTGGCAGCCAGCGTGAATATAAACAAATTGCTTTAGATAACTTTATAACCTCTTAAGGAACATATTGACTTCCCCCACCCCCACCCGCAGTTAGCTGATTGACAGCACAGCCAAGGGAATAGTGAAGGCTGCTTTTGCAAAAAACTGTTAAACCTGGCTTGAGTCTGCTAGTGGAAAATGAGAGAAATTCAGAGCAAATACTACTCCATTTTCCCTGGCCAAAATTTTTAAATGAAATCATTGCCATAAAATATTCTGGTATAGAATCTCTTGAAACTGTCTGGTTACTTTATTAGAGGGGAAAGCAGTCACTAACTGCAAAAGACTACCTCTGTTGTACCAGATACACAGAAAGGAGTTTCACCATTGCAGAGCTATTTATACACAGCCAACTTCTGTCCTCAGTTCACATACACACACAACTCTCATTGATATCAATGGAAGCTCCCGGCATGTGGCTGAGAACAGAACTTGGCCCACTGAGCTGCAAGGCTTGGCATTCTTTCGTTCACCCTGACAACTTCAGAACTGGATTCCTTAGCATATGAACTTTAAGAGAAGAGTTCTTGATTTTTTTTCCCTTTTTTCCTCATTATCTTAGCTTTGAAATACAAAATGGAAACTTGGAGATCTATTGGTTGCAATGGGTTCCTTGCATAGAATAAACTATGTAAGGGACTTGGAGAAAATGAGGCCTTCCAAGTTTCCAGATTCAACAATTTGACAAAATACTTTCATGTAAATGCTGTTGTCCCCAAGGTACAGCCCCACAGTTTGACTTCACAGTCACCCTGGAAATATAAACAAACTTCGAACCCCTAAAATTCTCAAGTCCAACATTTAATTTACAGGTGGTGTATTCTGGTGAATATTTGAGACCAGTCATGAATGTGTGCCTTATATTCTTTATTATAGGAATTGTTCCTCCCCTAGTCCAGGTGATTCTAGTGGGGCTGTCAGCAAGATTCCTGGCTCTGTTATAAGCTTACATGTCAGGCTGGCAAATTGGAGTATCGAATCCTTTGGATACAAAAATTGGTCCAGAGGTAGGCACACAAAGATAATCAGTGTATACTGTTTCAAAGATTATAGGCGCACAGGGAAACAGAGATGTCTGAGATCAGGAGCTGAAAACCTACAAAACTTTTAGCTCTTCAAGGATAGTTTTCTACCACTTAGAGAAAACTTGACAACAAATACTGAAGCTATCGGAGGAACGTAAAGATATTAAAGAATTAATATTTTATGATGATGTCATTTAAGTACTTGGATCCAGTCACGCCTTACTGAATTTCCCCAATACAAAAAAAAAAAAAAAAAAAAATCCCTTTTATTCTTAAGCTGGTTTGAGTCTCTATAACTTGCAAACTATAGAGATTTTTTTTTAAATGTTATTTTTCCACCCCATGCAAACACTCAAATTCCACTAGCTCTATACATTCTGAAGCTTTAAAATAAATAACCTCAGGGGAAACATGTCATCTGAACATTACTGTGGGTGATCTGCACACTAAATGAGAATTCAAAGCATGCAGTGTCTCCACATCTCTTTTCTATAGGGAAAGAGGAAGCCAAAGGAGGCTCCTCTCTTTAGATGCACTTGGAGGTAGCATCCCATTGTCTCAGCTCTTGGCTCCTGGCCAGTGAGCACCCTGCTGGAGCCTGAGCCCAGCATGTAGCCCTGGTAATGAGTCTGGCTACAGGGAGAGTGTGTTGCAGGGCTCATTCCACTTGACCCGCTATCATCACCACATCAGTTCTCCCTAAATTATTCAAGTGTCATTTTTAGAGGAAGTTAGGAACTATGCATAGTTCGTAGCCATAGAAGCCATTAATTCCAGAGAAGTGAATGCCAAGGATGCAGAGTAAGGGACGGGATTTTCAGAGGTGTAAAAACCCAGAGGGAGTAGGGGAGTTGTATTCTGCCATTGCGAAGATGTACTGCTCAGATCAGAGGAAATGTGATTCAGCCTTGATGCACATGAATTAAAAGAGAAGCTTACATAACAGGTTTAATTATCTTCATTTTGCATAGCAACAAATCCACACAGAACCTTAACAGTTTCTCTGTGCAGTAGATTTTGTCATACAGAAACTACATTGTTAAGAATAAATATCTATTGTTTTCTTCCTGAAGAATTTGATTGTAAAACAAATTGTTTGCTTTCAGCATGGTCTGATTCCTGGCATCATCATCAAAATGTGTTTTTCAACATGCAATGACTCATTTTTCAGATATTCACCTTAATGTGTCACGTGCCATTGAATCGGCTCTGACTCCTGGCCACCCTATGAATGAGTGATGTCCGCAGTGTCTTGTCCTCAACAGCCCTGCTCAGCCCCTGTAGACTCTGGCCTATGGCTTCTTTTATGGAGTCAGTCCATTTACTATTTGGCCTTCCTCTTTCATGCTGCTTTCTATTTTTCCCAGCATTTCTTCCAAAGAACCTGCCTTCTTGTGCTGTGCCTGAAATAGACAGCTTCAGTTTGATATTCTCATTCATATGCAGATTTTAATTTCCATTAGACATAGAAGCCTCCTTCACCATACACACACACTCTCTCTCACACACACACACACACCATAAAACTAAAAACTTAAAGTTTATGTAGTATTACTCATCTAAGAGAACCTCAAGCATTTATTTGACTGACTGTAGGGGTAACAACAAAGCTTGTTTTTCTTCCATTTTAAAGTATGCATTTATATATTACTGAGTAGTAATAATAAGAGGGGCCATTTAAGGAGGGCTTGCTATATGTTATAATAAATACCTTATATACATTATCTTACCGAATACTCACAACAGCCCTGAGACAATAAATTGACCCCCATTTTGCAAATGAGGAAAACAAGCTTCAGAGATTTGAAGTAACCAAAGGGGACTGACTTCAAAGCCCATTCTCATAGCCACTGAGTAAATTTCAGTGCATTGTTGTATATTTTAATGGAAATTTACAAAAAGATCTTTTAAGACCAAAATTCTCTATCCATGTAGTTATAAGCACAGCCATTCCTGCTCTGCATATTTTCCCCCAATACATTCTCCTTTAGATTATACTGATCTTCTCAATTCTATTATTTTTGAAATTTTAGTAGTAAAAAAAAAAAATTGAGAGTGAGGATGAAGGAAAAAAAAGGAAGAGAGAAGCACATAGATTTAAAATGAATGCAACTGTGACTCATGCTGGTGACATTTCTCTCTGCCTCCTTCCAGCGCTGTCATGAGATGGGCCTTTTTTTAGGCTGGGTTGAATATCTGTTCCACAGTTCTCACTGCTTCACTCCCAACTCTCTTTTCCTACAAAGAACTGAAGATAGTGACCAGAAACGATCTTTCTCATCATTAGTCACAGGTCCTTAGGGGTTTTATGTAATAAACTATAACTATACTCTCTTCCATTGATTTCCATCTTAGCTCACGATCTTAGGCAGATGATTCAGCTGCCAATCTCCCTTGTCTGCCCAGGAACATGCAGTTCTTGCTGGGCAATTTTAGTTCTCACTATTAAGAAAACACTTCCAGCCTGAACGTATATTGCCCGGTGAGACTCTTCCTGAGAAGTAGTATTGCTCTCATGTACAGGACAAGGAATGCAGGAATTTATTCATGATCTCTAATTTATTACAAAGATAAAACTAAATCCTATGCTTATCTTTCTCTTCATCTGAAGGTTTTAAAAAATTCTTGAAATCTTGTCCCACAAAGAAAACACTTTGGCCAGATCTTTTAAATCTGATAGTCATACATCTTCGATAAAAATCTCCAGCAAGTTTAATGCTTTTTAGACTGAAGTGTTAGGATTAAAACTCCTTGTACGTTTAAAATAAAGCTTTTCATGGCTATTTATATTATTATATAAAGAAAAATAACAAAAAAGTGCTTTTATTCATTTGAGGAGGTAGCTGGTATTTGCTAGCAAAGGAGAACTGCCATATAATTAACTGTGTCAAAATGTTTTCTTTGTTCACAGTTAATCTAACTGCAGCTGCTAGGAGGCAGAATGCATAAATATGACTGTGTACTTTTAATTACAGAAAATGACAGGCGTAAGTTGTGACTGGAGCCTTGCCTGATATTGTTATAGGCAAAAATGTTGCTCAGAGACTCATTGAATTAATAAGTAGCCTTTTGTTTTTTTTGGCATCAAAATTTTATAGCTGTTAATAATGACTAAAATAAAATTAAAATTCAGAATTTTAAACAACCAAAGAAAATTTAAATAAAACCAGGTAACATTTATGGAGAAATCATGGCACATGCTAACCATCTCATACTGAACTTTACAGAAAGTAGTATTTCATACATTTGCCTTTGTCTTGGAGAAAGAAACGTTCTACGTATGTGAATTTTCTAGAGACACCTTTAATAATTAAATTATTTTCCCCAATTTTCTTCTTTATTCTATGCAAAGAAGACACTCCCAATTTTAATTTTTATCAACATGCTCTATTAATAATGAAGAAAAAATATTTCATTTGCTGATTTTTCTGTTTTTTGATGCTGTGTAATGATGGCCCTAAATGGGAAGGTGGGTATCCCTGCGCCCCGGAGTTCATCCCTCTCTAAATGTTTATGCCTATGAGATAAAATTCACTAGCGATGAAGCAGCATTTTATTCTTGGGATATTGTTCTCTTCGTCCCCATCACCCATCTACCTTTAGTAGCTGAATGGTGGAGCAGAATGTTCCCTAGGCTTCACAGCAAACGAAAAGCTTTATCTTCTTTGTAACCTGAGCAAGGTACTTAAAACCTCTCTGAAAATCAGTTCATTCTTCTGTAAGGATGAAATAAGATAAACCACATTTAAATCTCAAATATATTTGTTTTTCCAAAATGATATATTTTTCCTTTTTTGTTTCATTCCTCTATGATTATTTTTTAATCATCTCTTTGCTCTTATTCTTATTTAACTTTTCTGTACAGTGTTCGACAGTAAGGGGTATAGTTTTAGTTAGAGAGATTTCAAGAGTCATGGTCAAGGTTGTGGCTAAGAGCTGTTTGAGCTTCCTTGTTGCCTTCATTCCACTGTTTATCTCTCTATGCTCTCACTGTGGGGGTGGCCGTCACCTTGGTGACAGCAGTTTTGTGCAGCACATGTGGTGTGAATACTGGCCTAGTGCAGAGCATAACCAGGCCCTGCTGTCTCAAGTAATTCACTATAAGCAGACAGGCTATTGCCTTTGTCTGCAGCTTTGCTGCTGAAATACACTAATAATAGAACATGTTAGTGGAAATTGTGCCTCTCCATCTTGAATTACTGCATGCCAACGTATTCTGACTGCTACTGTCAACAATTGATGGCTTTGGAAGATTGTTTCAGATTGTGCCCAAGGGAATTCTACTCATCCTGCCTTCACCTCCCTGAATTATGTGTGCAGTAACTTGACTGATTCATTTCAATAAACTGAATGGTTTAAACAAAATGGAAATGGACATTAAGAAAATATTTCAAACCAGCAGACGATTATTGTGGATTGTTTAGTTAAGAAATTGTTTAGTTAAGACCATCTATCCCTTCTTGAGTCCAATTTACCTGATCTTGGTGAATACCATTATTCAACTTCATCCCTACTCTTATCTACTCCCTCAAGTCTCCAAACATTTCAGACAGGACTTCAACCATGACCTAGCTTCCTTCCTACTGCAGACAGTTGCCTTTGCTCAGTCCAATAGAGAATCTTTAACCTAGTTTGCAAATTGCTTAAATGAAAGAAACTCAACTTTAAATGAATTCTTCAAGTTCTCACAATAGTTAAAGCAAAGACAGAACAGAAATCCAAGTTTTCATCTGTTAATCCAGTATACTTTCTGCCTCACTATATAGTCTATATCTTTTACCTGTTAGTTAATGTCATAGATGTTGCTGATTAAATGTGTACAGAAGTTGTTGGTGGCAGGTACAAATCCTAGGCTAACATGGAAAGTTTGTCACTGCCAGAACTTTGGTTCAATTTTCATTATATCCATTAAAGAGTTTATGCTCAGTTTACATGAGTCTCCCAGAAGACCATTGCCATTTTGACATTACTTTCATTTATTCCCTCCGGAGATCTTGTATAAAGTGAGATCGAATGCATATACAATTTACATATTTGTGCAGTCAATGTTGAATTTTAGGTGCATCTAGAATTCAGCTTAATTCTGTAATATAAAACCTCAGTTGAAACCAGGCTATACTCCAAAGTCAGTTTGATACAAGTGAGATGCAAAAAGATTATGTATTTTCCAGAAGACCCAGCCTGCTATTTCTGAAGGAAAGAGTACATTACCTCAGAGACCACTAGAGGCAAATTGTATTTTAATGGAGAGATTTGGGTGGGGAGATAATTAACATTTAAAATAATATTGATTCTCATTCATGTGTGAACATAGTTGTATCTTTCCATTTATTCAGGCATTTGTTAAGACTCTTCGTTATCATTGTATTAATTTGCAATGCCTTTGCTATTCTAAGAGAGTAAAAAGTTTTGGTTACTGTTGTGAACAAGCCTATTTTTTTTAATCATGTTTTTATAATTTGTTTTCATTGATTTACTAGAACAGAGTTTTTTTGTTTGTTTGTTTGCTTGTTTGTTTGTCTTATGTTGATCCCATAGGTAGCATCACGGCAGGACTTTCTTATAAGTCAAAGAGTTTGTCCTTCCACTTTCTCATCTCATCTTGTACAGCCGCCCTAGCTTTGCTTCAACAACGCTGACCTTAAATAGTTCCCCAAGTGTTTTCCTTATTCACAGCCTTTGTTCTTCCTGTCTCTTTTGTCTCAAATGTTCAACTCTTCAAGTGGTTAGCTATTTTTCTTTATCTTTCAAGACTTCATTTAAAGATCAACATTTTCGAAGCAGTTGTTCCTGACCACACAATCAAAAAAGGGCCTTTCCTCTATTTTGCTTTCTAAAATCGCCAGTATCACCTTACATCCTCTTAAAATGTATCACATGTAGGAACTGTTTTATTTACTTATGTGTTTACACTAAAATATGAGTCTCATCAGGGAAGAAACTTTTCAGTGCAGCTCACTGCTGTCTCTTTTGCACCTGGAATAGTGTCTGGCAGATCGTAAGTGCTCAGAGAATAGAAGACAGAAAGATCTGAGGTTAATGATTGAAGATCTCTTGTTATAGCACAGAAGATATATTTTCAAAGCATATAGTAATATACTATGTACCCATTGTCAAAGAACACAAATAGTATATAATCATAATAAATACTATGATAAAAAATAATTGCAAAATTTTCTTTTCCAAGTACTGTCTTAAAGTAGTCTGCAGAAACAAAGAAAAATCATGTTATTAGCCTCCAGAATTTAAACAGTTGATAATCTATTTAGTTATCTACATATATTTTAAACTACAACGTATAAAATATATATGAATACAATAAAAAATATATATGAATACAAGATAAAATATTATAAATATTTAGTAATAAATAGATCAGAAATCACTTCTTCAGAAGAATAGAAACAGTAGAAGAATAGAGCTTATTTGGTCAAGGTTCATTAACAAAGTGTTCTATTACTGAACCTTGTATTTGCCACAGAAAAGAAGTTATTCTGATCTGTCCAATAAATGAACCAAGTACCCAGCAGTGAATCTGGATTAAAGAGCACAAATGATTAAATGAATGAATGAGTTAAAAGAACTGTAAGTTGTGTGGATGTTTGTCAACTGTAAAAAAAAAAAAAAGTCTTTGAAGTTTTGTCACCAAGTAGATGTGATGCTGTGTTATAATATACTATATTATAGGGTTCGACATAAAAACAAACTTCTATGTGGAGAATAACCACCTGCCTCCATTATCCTTATGCTGATATCAAGCTCCTCTGGAACAACATGATCTATAAGCACAAACTATCCCATAGACCCCATTTATGGAGACATTTCCATGTGTGTTACGATTACCGAACACACACCACCATTGCATCTCATTCTTCAAGCTTCTGAAGCACCTCTGAAAATCACGGAGGACTCCAGATTCACCAGAAACTGTGAAAGCCGCCAGCAACTGCTGAGAAAACAATGCAAAATGAAGTGTAACCCTGATTGGGCAGTACATAGAGAATTGGGTGTTTAGTTCAAACCTATCTTTTTTGGCTATGTGCCTCAGAAGTAGATGCCAAGTTTTGTACAGTAGATTTACTTTGAATATATCAGGCATTTAGAGCGCAAACAACAAATCAGAAATAACTGATATTTACAGAGCATTTTCTCAGGTTTATATATCTTATTTTCACATGCCCTTTCTTCTGTGATAGAGTTTATAATGTTTTAGAGTTCACTAGGAAATTAATTGGAAACTAGGAACTACATCTAGTAAAATAGGAACTAATATACCAAAAGGAATGATTTCCTAATCTAGAAGTGGTTTAGACTATAATATAAATTCTAGTTAAAAAAAATGAAATTATGATATGCATGTTCAACAGGTATTAATAAATTACATGAACTCTTTTAAAATGTAAATCTGTAAGTATTATAGTATAGACAAATACATACAGAACTTTCTAATTCCAAATTGGAAAAGCTAAACCTATTTACCAAAATGTTTTCAGTTGAAACATTTTTAAAATTATATATATTTTAATTATTACGTAAGCTTTCTAAACTTAATTAGTCAACCTAAACTAGGAATACCTTGACAAATGTGATTAAAAGAAAACTTGTAAGAAGGAATAGGCTATAAATTTAAGATGGCAGAAATTTAATTTCTATGCCAACCTTGAGTATGTCTAGGGAAGAAAATTGGCACTCTCTTAACAAAATAAACCAGAGCTGCATTTCTGTATGGAATAAAGTTTGAAATTAATATGGAATAAAAGTAAATATTCAGAAGATTAATTCTTTGAGCTTCTCCAATATCTTACTTTTGCAAGACTTTGAAACTATCTTCTCCAGAGACAAAAGAAAGTAATTACCTCTTCTCCACATGGTGTTTAATCATGCTCTATTTTTCGAAGAGCAGCTGTGCAACACTGGCTGGGCTACAAATTAAACACACCTCCTTCAACTTGCCTAGATTTAAAAGATAATGAATATGTTGGGTGACAGAATCTGAATTCAAAAAGATTTTAATAGGGTAGAGCTATAGGCTGAAAAGGAGATGAAAGTTGTCAAGGATAAATGTTAAGATCTTAGGCTTGGATCCAAGAAACCCAGTGAACAAACACAGGGTGAGGAAGCTATGACTTAATAGAAATAGAATAGCCAAGTGAGTTAAAAACCACAAAATTTAGAAGCCGTATTTGAGAAGAAGCTAAATAAATATGAGTCAGTGGTTTGATCTGATTAACAAAGAGTAATTGAATGTGACTCATACTACCTAAGCAAAAGCAATCATATTCAAGACATAACTTAGGTTGACACACAAAAAAATAATTGCAAAGCACTTAAGGCTCTTTGCAAACAAATGCCATCACTGTTAATTGAAAATTTCTTCAGAGATCGAAGGATCTGACTGATTGACATAATGTTAATTTTACTAATGTTACCAAAACTCCAAGAGTTTCTCTTATGACAAAGTTTATAAATTCATAGATACTTGGTGGCATCAGAATATTATGCATATTAAAATATTAGCATATATATTGTACAAAATCAGAGAAAAGGTTCAACTAAAATGAGATTGTTGTAGAATTAGCTGTTTAATTGATGTATTTTCTTGGCTTCTCTCTCCACAAATAAATCACTATAGTAAAAACTCTTGAAAGAATGTCAGGTGGGTTTTCTGGAAATATTTACCATAATTGATTTCAGTGGGTTCCTAAACGCTTTAATCCAAAACCCCACTTATCATCTTTCTGTCTATTTCACTGTAATTGCAGAGTTTTCTATTACTATATTATGACAGGTCAAAGCAGTGCCGTCACAAAGAACCCTGTATTAGAAGGAAAGAAGCACATTCAACATACCAGCCCTGCAATCCAGCTTCTTAGCTATAATTAAATGTACTTGGGAGTTATCCTTGTTTGTCAAGGAAGGAGGTGGGAGTGTTTGTAGGACTTATTAAGCCTTAGCAATAATGCTGGATACCTGTCCCAAAACATTCTCTGAATTTTTTCAATGTCTGTATGCATTTGGCTGAAGAAAAAGACTGAACGATTTTGTTCTGCAACAGAATAGTACGTATTGATGCTACTGAGCCATACACTTGAATCCTAGAGTCACTGATCTCACTAATTGAACAATTCGAACATGCTCTTGAAGAAATCGATATACCAAATTTTGCTCTTTTAATACCAACTCATTGCAGTTAGAGACTCTCATCTGCATCACTTCTCCAGCTTTGACCATTTGCTCCTATCTTTGCCGAGAATTTTGAATCTAATTCTGATTATTTCTACCCTGGACACATCCCCTTCAGTGGCAGTCTTGAGAAACTCTAGATTTTGGATGCCCTGGTCTCTTCCTCTTCTTCCATTCCCTCTCCTCTTCCCCAAAATCTGGCCAATGCACATGATCATTCAATTTATGTAAGTGAGTTTCAACCCAAAGTATAGAAAACCTGTTTTCAAAAAGTAAAAATTCAGACTTTTGAATATCACTGTTTAAAATGTGTTGAAGTCTTTGGAATTCAAAAATTTGCTTATTGTCATATGGTTTTTCTTATGTTTAAGGGAGAAAATGGTTTTAAAATAACTGAAAAACTATTTTAATGTATATCTTCTAAGAAAGCAAGAATTTACCTTAGGTAAATGAGAGTGCATGGAAGTTGTGTCTCATCTAAATAATATACTTACATCGAAAGGAAAGACAGTTTAAGGAAAATTCACTAAGCTAAACTAAATTCAACCCCAAATAGCTTCAAGCAGCTGAGCAAATCCCTAGATGGTGAGATTCACTTCATGCTCATCCTTATGGGTCCATGTTCCTCGACAGGAAGCAACCACACCAGCTCCACTGGCTGTCTAGTATTTCCCATTCTCTCAAGCTTCCATGGCTGCTACAGAAAGTGAAGAGCCCTCCCTATGGGAAAGGGTCTGATCTTGCTACCAAATCCTGCTTTTGAATATTGGGTATATCATCCTTTGACTGCTAATTTTTGTCCTTTGCCAAAGGAAATGGAAAGATTGCAGCACAGTGTCTGAGTTTGAGGCAAATTTGAGAGATGGACAAGAAAGAAATATGGTTCCCAGGGTAAGATTTAAGAAGAATTAGACTTTCGTGGTTTTTGTTGTTGTTGTTGTTGTTGCTAATTAAAACTGTCCTTTAAGGGAGTTTGACTTTGAGAAATTCTTTAAATTTTGAGCTTCCCTAAAGGATATTTTGTCCACCAAATTCTTCTCACACATTCTTCTGTGTGTCAAGTATTTGGGATATATTAATATTGCTGATGAATTACTTATTTGCATGTGCCAGAATGTTTTCTGCCTTCTTAGCATGTTGGGATGCAATCTAAAACTCGAGATATTTGATTAATAATGTGATTGTTGGAGCCTAAGGGGAACAAACTAGGAAGCTCTTCACTCTTTGCTGTCTATAGCAGAAACCTTTTGTACAAAAGTATAACTTTCTAGTTTCATAATGCCTTCCATCAGAAAGACTCTAAAGTCATTTATGGAACTAATTAGGAGATTCTTACTGTTTATGAAATGCAGCCCTTTGACCACAACTGCTATGTGGCTGTGAAAATACAGTTTGATAGTTTCTTGTTCGTGTTAAGAGAGAAAGTAAAGAATAGCTTTCTTTGGAGAGAGAAAACTGAAGTTCGTATAGGTTATATAACTTGCCCAAGTTCACAGAAATATAAAGTGGCAGGATATGGTTAGCAGGAAAGAATCATGCAATGAAAAAAAATAAATGTCTTTAATTAAAACTACAATAATTTGGTGGATTTTATTTTTCTTCAGAGGAAGAATAGTGTAATTTATACAGATTGGAATGTAGCCGAAAGAGTAAAACTAACTACTTGAAAGGGAAATGCCACATGAGAACTTATTTACAATAATAAACTGTTGAGAATGTCAGATGGGCATGAGAAGGATGCTCAAGACTTTCCCTATGTTCTTGTAAATTGAACCCACCACTAAAGGTAAACTAGATACGACTTTTGAAATATGATGAAAATACTCACTTTTCCTATATAATTTAGCCTTAGAAATAAATAGACTTACCAGTGCCAAGAATTTTCACAGGCAATTTTGCAGAGACTTATTTTGTGCAGGATTCAGACTGAAACTGGTAGAGGCAGGTGGACCATCTGTATTTGTCAGTTGATTAATTAGAGTTGGTTCTGAGTCAGTTAATGACATGACTGTCACGAGGGAAACTGGAGTGTAAGTTTATAGGACAGGCAGTAATTAGAATAGCCAGAGGTTTCACCTGGGATCTTGTTAAAATACATGGAAAAATTAAAGTAGAAATAATTACAGCACCTGTATTCAGATTCATATCTAAAATGTTAAGAGAGTGGACAAAGGAGCTTGGTAGAAACAAATGTAATTTTGAGGTCACAAAGTTAAACATAGGTTTTGCTGCCTCAGACTGTTAATGCTAGCGTGGCGACGGCAAATTGTCCTGTGGGAGATACTCACACGATAGGAGAGGAAGAGAAAGTAATTTGGGTGTTGAGATTGGTATCACAACGGAGGTCTCTCAGAGCAAATCTTCATCAGTGGTTTTATACTTTTTCATACCAAAGGATCTTTTGGGGAGGAAGATCTTAGGAGTAATGGAAATTGAGATATTTCTAAAGCTTGCCAAAGTCAATTTTGAATCTACTCTCAATTTCAGCAATACTTTTCATCTTTTTTTTCTCACCACCACTCTGATGCTTCTTGAGTGTAACATATTATTAAACTAACTATCCTAGCTTTTTATTGAGGGCAATGTTTATCTGTTAAAAGTTGAAACAGGAAGGCTGAAATAATATAGGTAAAGTAGTATTTATTAAAAATATAATTATTAAGCACCTATTATGCACAAGTCATTTTATATAACATAGTGACTGACATTTAATGAGCACTCAATAAATGTTGATTTTTATCCTTCTGTTTACTATCAAGGATAAATGTTTTCAGTGACAAAGATGGTAGACATAAGAACAGCGATTATAAGCAAATGTCATATACAATCCTGAAAAATTCTTAATGTCTTGATCTCCAGAGAGAGCTTAGAGACTCAGGCTCATGAACACATTCTAAAAAGTGTGTATTTTTGTATTTACTTGTGTTTACTTAAGGATGAGAGTCCATACAATTCATCACATTTTCCCAAAGATTCTACCACTCACAAATGACGAAGAACAATTGGTTAAAGGAAAGGAATGAAGATATAGAATAAGTTAGAAAAAATGCTGCTTGGTATAGAGTTTTGTTAATAATTATGCTTTGAAAATATTTAAGCCCAGCATATTTATTACGTAGTTTTGTAATGACACAGAACAATTTTTAGGCAAATATACTATCCATAGGAAGGACTTTTTTTTTCTCTCAAATAGAAATGGGGTCATTAAAATATTGGGAAGGGAACAAGGTAAAAATAAGAGTCAATCAAGGAGCTTGAAAATTCTGGGATGTCAGAGTGAGAACTTCCATGAATCTACTTCTCCATAAAAACAATGAAAACACAGAAAAAATATTATTCAAATCAACTTTTTCAGAGCTCTAGAAATTACCAAAGGCTTGCAACCATCTAAAGAATGTTTGTTTATTCAAGAAGAACTGATGAATTTCAGTAAGAACAATATGATTTATGGCTTTTACACTTGACCTGTACCCAACCCTCCTCCCCAGTTCTCAAGTAGCCTTGAAAACCAGCAGCCTTGGAGCCATGCAGGGGACAGACCAAGTTTGCAGCTCCTGAAATAGTTCCATGCCAAGAGCATTATTATCATTTGATTTGTCTCAAAGCTTCCTGGAAAAGCCCTATTCACATGGCATTGCCATTATTTGACCTGATTCTGGGCTCAAAAGCCCTATTCTAGGGCATTTGTTGAAAACAATCAGCAGAAATTGTATAATATCACAGATGCTTACATTGACAATTGGGGCAAAGAGCCTGGAAAACAACATAAAAGGAAGACCTGGCAGTGAGATGTTCATAGTGGTCTTTGTGAAAAGTTGTGGCATGTTGCTGGTATTTAGAAGGCCATACTTATAAGTACCTCTGGCTGAGGCACCTTACAAGCAGGAAGTGGTAGCAAAAGCAGAATTATAAATTACTTGAGCATTGCTAGAGTTCCCCAACATATAAAGTTCCTTGGAAAAGGGTAGAAGACCTATTGGTGAAAGGTATTTAAGAAAATTGCTGACCAGTTATTTGCTTAGTTAATCAAACAGCAAGTACAATGGCTGCCCCCTATAGAGAATACGGACTTTGCAGAATTAGTCCCAAAAAATCACTAAACAAACAAACAAACAGCATACATGGTACATAAAATCTATCTCTGTGTGTGCATGCGTATGTGTGGATTATTTTGAACCATGTGAAATCGCTGATTGCATGTCGAAAACAGTCAACCATTGGCCATTTCATATGGTTAAGCCTATACATATATTGGATTGAGGATGCACTATGTATTATGGGTTTTCCATGTAAAGGCAAAAACAACAACAAAAAATTTTTCCTGTAAGGATTCTCAGAGTTCTGTCTCATAGCCAGTAGCCTGTTTAATAGCATTATTTTTTTTTTCAGAATGTAGAACCCACACACAATTTTATATAGCTTAGCTCTGCTCATGATAATGGTGCTGAATACTTAACTGTCTTTGACAGACACTTGCCTATATGTCCCCAATTCTTTCCTAACAGACAAGTATCTAGACAAAAGGCTCTTAGTTCTCCAGAAAATGCTTGTATAGTGATTCCTTCTTTGCCCTTTACTACCAAGTATTAGTAACACCTGATATCAGATTCATCTCAGATAAAGATGGCTTGAAATATCCATAGAAAGCCTTTTTATTTTTAAATTATATAGCCAGTGAAAACTTTTGTAAGCTGGATATGTCTCAGAACTAAAATAAAAATGAGCAACCTAAAGAAAAATGACCCCATGTATGCATGTATATCAAGAAAAGCATTGTTTTCACCACGCCACTCCATTACTCACTTTTTATAAATCTTCACTGCTTAAATGGTATATTTTAGATTCCTTTATTCAGCGTTCAGATTCTTCTTAAACCTACCTCCAGTCCTCATTTCCAATCATTCACCTCAATGACTTAAGCATCTAGCACATGGCCATTAGATATCACTTCCAAAATTAATGTGATCTTTAGCTTCCTCTAGTTAAAAAAAAAAAAAAAATGCTACTGTCCCTAGGAAAAAGTCCAAACTCTTTAACATGTTAAAAAAGGTCAGAGACGAAGCTGTTCTTATCCCTAGAACTCCTAATTTCCCACACATGCTCACCTGCTCCAGAACCCCATGCTGGCCCTCATGCTGTTCCTGCCCCGGGGCAGTTCTCACCCACCTGATGACATCTACTCCTTCTCTTCAAATGTTATTTCCTTAGTGAAGCCCTCTCTGCTGTCCTCATCAGCATCGGATGGTTTTTTGCTTATGCTCCCCTAATACTTTGTTTTTATCTCTGCCTGCGTCTCCCATTTGACCATAAATTCACTTTTGTCCAGGGTCATGCCATCTGAGTATGCCAGCATCCAGAACATAACCTGGTACTGTATATCTCTGCTGAAGGAATGAATGAACTAATAAACACATGAATAAAAGGCCAATGATGCAAGTTATTTAAATAAGAGAAATAAATGCTGGAACACTAATATTTTATTGCATAACAAACCAGAAAAAACTTAACCAGTGGTTTTCAAACTCAAAAGCATATCTCCTTGATGATACCAGTCATAGAAAAACAGTTCCTGTGTTATTATTGTAATGCCAGAATTAAAGGGTTTTTCTGGTTCTAACAGACTATAGCTGTATATATATATATATACATATATATACATATATATACACATATATATACATATATATATATGTATATATATATACATATATATATGTATATAATATATATGTATATGTATCTATGGGGCTGATTAATCTGCTATTCTTGCAATTTGATTTATGTGAATTGTGGTGCTCTATCAGGAAAACAAAAAAAGATCTACTTCACTGCATACAGTGCTCATTATAGAACAACCACTAGCCAGACCAATGCAGAGGGCTTTCGGGAATGTTAAAAGAGAGTAAATTTTTTTCCTTGCGAGCACAGATTACTTTTTAACCATAAAAAACAATGTGCAGGTTTGTCTTCTTACTGAAAATATGATTAATTTCCATCATGTGAGAAAGTAATATATGGATTACCCAAGAAATTTTTAATTTTAAAAGGATTCAAGGAAAAATTATGTGAATTCAAGAATAAATATTACATAGAGATTTCTACACTTCGTTTGAATGATATAAAAAAGGTATCCACCCACTCACTCTTTCCGTTTTATGGTAAAATTCTGTGTTTTACTTGAAAAAGCATTGAGTCTTTTATCTTCCTATACTTTAAATTGCTTAGAAATGATAAGATTTACAAGACCTTTGGTAATAGTCAGAGAGTCCTGCCATTAACAAATGCCAAAAGAATAATAAAACCCCTAAAATGATAAGGTACTACTGAGTCGAATAACTCTTTATTTGGAAAAAGTTCTTGTTTAGTATTCAACCTTAAGAAATGACTAATAGATACAGCATGTGCTTTTTTTTAAGTAGGATAGATAACAACATGTTTAATATTAATGTAAATTTAGTGGAAATTTAGTTACTCTAAAATGTTTTGAATAATTTCAGAGGTGATTTTAAAGAGTTTATATTAGTGAACACGTCCATAGAGTGTTAACAGTAAAACTCCTTAAGTAATTTTATTCTTTGAAATTGTTGTCATACCTGGCTGAAAAGTTTTCATATTTAATAAGTACATAACATATCCTTCAAAAAAAATCCAACAGAGATGTTCATTCTCTTCTCCATCCTAGAAAAACATCAACTCTTGTTTGACCTCTTTCCTGGTTCTCACTGACTAATCATAGAAAAGGCCTATTTTTTTTTGGTCTTCTTTAAGAAATATTTATTTTGACAGTATTTTTTTTTTTTCCTCCAGAGAAGCTTTAAACAGCCAGGTAACAAGAATCTCAATGTGAATGGCACAATAAATGTGAAAGCGAAGAATGATATTCAGAACAACTTTTTCTCTAGTTTCACATTCAGGAAGCTCAGTTTATTAATGAAGAGCTTTGGTCTAACTATGTTCCCAAAATATTGCTGTCACATTTAGTAAATAGCTGTTACCTTTTTAATGATAAGCTCATCCTTTCATACAACTTTGACTATTACCCAATTTCATCCTTTCACCTTAAATCCAGGCTTGCAATGCCAAACACTTTCTGAGTGAATTCCATAGTTAATTCTACAATTTGAAATTAAGCTGATAATCTCTCCAATTCAACAAGTAGCTCCCTTTGCAACATTGCCTGGTTTCCATCGACACAGCCAGATGGTTATTCAGGCTCAAGAAATTGATAGACAGGACTCAGCTGCCCCTTCATTTCATGTTTCTAGAGAGTCTCCAAATAAAGTTACCTCCAAAAACTTTTTCAAGTCCTGTTTTAATTTAAGGTTGCCCCCAAAACAGAGCCAGAGACCAAGGCTTGTATAAAGGTAGTTTATTTAATTTCAGAATATAATCAGAGAACAAGCATGAGGGGCTGTGGCTTCGAACAGGGGAAGAGGAAAAGCCAATTTGAAAATGTGTTATTGGTAAGCTGCCATAAGAGTCACCATTGTTTAGTCTCACAGGATCTTCTAGAAGGCCTTATGAAATATATTTAACAATTGATGGCTTGAGGGCAATAGAGGAAACCTTCATCCATTGGTCTCCATCCCTATTTCTTAAGGTTAGAACTTAAGTAATGAGCTTCTGGTTGTGCAAACATACATTAGGACCAAGTATGGTCTCAGGGGTATCACACCATTGTGCTAAGAAGTCCGGGGCAGGAAGTAAGAGTTACATGGTCTAGGCCATAAGGTACTGTATGGCTGAACCAGGGTAAAGCCTGTTTAAGCATTTAGTTTAACTAGTCACTACAGCAGTAGCTGGGCTAAGGGGTGGGCTGTGAAAGGTTTAATTCCACGAGTTATTGAAACAAACTCCAGTCTTCACTGTTGTAGCCAGTACCAAGATCGTAACTGTATTTATAATCTTCCTTTTTCACTATTTATTCTATTAATTTTTCTCCCTGTTGGCCAATACTTTAGCTGGCTTAATTTTCTTGTCTGCTGAGATGGCCCTGATTTTCAAACTTAAGAGATCTGAGCCCTTGGTTGCCTTTCCTTTGGGGTCATTCGTTATAATTGCCCATTTACATTATCCTTAGGTACAGAAAAATAAATATTCACCCCTCATGAATGCTGTGGTTCCAGACATACTCCTCCCTGTTCCCAAGATGTCACACCAATCCCAGCACCTCAAAGAAATTAGAGTCAGTTACCTCCACCAGTATAGCAATTCTTCACCTTGGCTGCTGCAATGGCATGGGCAGCCCAAATGACCAAGTAGCAGCTGTCAAAGTTAAAGTGAAACTAAAAAATTGTAATTTGTTCTATTCTGTCCTTTGACAAAAAAACAGTCCTTTTTCCCAACAAAGGGCACTAATCCTGCAAAAATCTTTGTTTGTGGAGATGAGGAGGAGCATGAATCCACAAGTGAGTCCCTGAAAAGAATAGTAAGATGGACCAAACCTACTACTACACCTTGGCTCTGGAACCCACATATTCCAGCTACTGAAGACAGCGCCACAAATCAGTCACTGATTTAGTACATAAACCACATCCTAGATCCCAACCCATGGGTTTATACCTAAACTTGTGTCTTCACAGGGCCTCTCACTAACCATTCCATTATTCTGTCTCTAGGTGATGAAATATCTGGTAAGACAAGGAGGTTTATGTGACCATTCTTCAATCTCCTGTATAATAAAACAGAGATAACTTAGTGTGAGAAACCATGAAAAAATATATCAGATGTCGTACAAGCCCTTGAATGGTGACAGTGTTGGTGGTGGCCCTAGAGGCAGAGAAAGCAAATGCATGTGCAGAAGAGGTATCAATTCTGAAAAGGGGGATAGAGTCTGAAAAAAATCAATCTATCACCAAGTGGTGACTGGTCTCCTTGAAGGATGATGTCATAATGTGGACTCTATTGTTCTCTGTTCCTGACTAGTTGGTAGTAGCCAGATAAATGTCAGATAAAGGGAGCCTGCAGTTAAGCCTGCAGAACTGTATCCAGGCCACCATGGTCCCTCTGTCCATGGTTCTATTCTGCTAGTGCCGAAGTTGCCAAAGGAAGAGGCTAGCTGACATCACAGAACAAGTCTTCCTATCCATTTAGTAACTGAGTGTCTCTTCTGAGGTAAAATGCTCCCAGGCAGGCCTTAACATGAGGCACAAACAAATGGACACATTGTGCCCGCTTCCATAGATCCAGTTGCGTGTACTATCCTAAGATTTCATTGTCTGATCTTGTTTTGACTTCTCTCACTGAGGGGGGTTGAGGAGAATATATTCACTGTATCAGTAGTAGCCACATGTCAAGCGCAAGAGACCGAGTTAATCTATCCCCCAAAAGATGCAACACACAACATGCAGTAATTAGAAGTACCATTTGCTTAAGTTTTGCTGACTGTCATGGGCCCTAATCCATCTGGTTTATTCAAAGATTAGACAAATTAATTAAATAGAATTATAAGGAATCTCCACTTTTCAATTCTTAAGTTCTTAATGGTGGTGTTAATGTCCGAAATTCTTTGGGCATGCAGTTCGATTTCTGATCGCTATTTTTTGCTGGAGATAGTGAGGGGTTATGCAACTCAACAGTTTTATGTGGACTTTTCCACCACAAGGGCTGGTGCTGCCTAATAAGGTAGCCATGAAAGCTTCCTCCAAACCATAGAATAGAACTATCCAAATGATATATTCAAGAGCCTGGGAAAATATAGGGTTTGTCTATGTTCCATTAGAGCCATTTGAGATGGACTTGAACTCAAACCCTCCTTATCACCTGGACAAGATATCACAGGCAAAGAAGAAATCATACACAGTAGAACAGATGAAAACTCTAGTAACACTAATATTAAGGAAGCAAAGGGAAAGCATGCAGTGAAAGAGACATGGAAAGAGGGACCGAAAAGGAGAATAAAGCAAGAGCAATATTCACAAACCGGGGAGGGAATATTTTAAGGAGAGAGAAATGGTCTTCAGTGCGAAATATTGCTGAGTATAACAATGGAATTCAGAATTAAATGAGGCCAATAGATGTAAAGATAGGGAGATATTATTTCCCTTTGCTTGAGAAATTAAAGCAGAAGAACAGGGGGCAGATGTCAGATTGTAGAGGGTTGAGACATATAGGGAAACTGAGGAAATTTAGGCACTGGGTTTAGACTCTTCAAATAAATTGACCCTTGAAAAGACAAAGAGTAAAGGGATGATGGCTTAAAGAGGAAGAAGCAGAGCTAGGTGGTGGCCGCTGTTGTTCAGGTTTGGGACAGTATGAATGAGTTTTAATCAGGTGACAGAGAAATCAAAGATCTGAGAGTGAAAAAGAATTTTTTTCCACATAAAAGCCTTCATTCTTCCAAAAATAATGTGAACAATAAAATATTTTTTCATCTACCTCTGTCAGAATTGGGTCTTTAATGTGTTATATCTGCTAATTTTATGACCAACATCTTAATTTTATTTTCTTATTACCTGTAGTTTAGTGCATAAGATTTGCAAAACTATTAAATGTTAGACTGCAGCATGAAAAAAGGAAGGCATATTTCCACAATTACCCTGACTAAATTGAAGCCGTCCAAATTTGAATTACTAGTGCTTTTTAAGAGATAACAATCGATTTCACTTTATTGTCTCTCAACATATGACAGCATTGCAAAACTAAAGATCACACATACTGATGATGAAAACTGTTGTATTGAAAAATGGGGTATTCTGGTGTGCCTGAAAAGATTGATTAAGCAATGAACCAAGGCAAGTGTATGGTTGTTTCAAAGTAATCAGGCCTTTGGGACTACTTAAGGTTATAAACAGAAGCAGGTGTCTAATTCCTCATGAGTTCTTTCACTGCTGAGAACACTGAACAGCAATGTGTGTGTGTGTGTGTGTAGTATATTATTTCTAGAAGGTACCAAATTCTATAGTAGTTCTTTTATTTCTTTCTACAAGTAGGATGCCTCTTTGGATGTATTCTCATAGAAATGTATCTGAATATGTGATGTGGAATTTACCATGTATGTGTGAATTTATGCATAAATATACAGGTTCTTAAATACAAATGTATATATTTGGGTGTATACATTTGTATTTTCGCATGAGCAAATTAAGGTTAAGGTGCGGAACTTACTTGAATCATGCTTGTGTCTTCACTGTGACTTTAAAAATTCTTAAAAATGGGGGGAAATTAGTTAGGCATGTATGATTAACTTTGAGAAAAACAGATATCCTAGTAATAGTATAGCCTTAAATGTTACTGAATTACTATATTTTTAAATTAAAGTTACTAGAAAGAAATTGCTGAGTCAATACTATTTATATAGCTTAGAACTAACTGTAAAAAATTGGATCCAAAATATAATTCTTAACATGATGTGATAATAATATAAGATTAAGAAACTATCAAAAAGAAACTCACTAAATAAAGAATCCAGAAACAAATTCATAGGGCCAGATCAGGTATCTATAGGCTAGTTCCCTGTACTGTTTTTTGTCTGACATAGGCTCACTCTTCAACATGATATGGACATCTATGATTCTGTAGAGGAAGAAAATAAAATGGAAGTCAAGGAGGCATTGTTATTAGGACATTCACTCCTCTTAACATAGCCCTTCCCTTTGGGCTTTATAATAAAATAGACAATATTTTGCCTTCCCATGAGAAATCTAACAAAAGAAAGTAGAATTTTAGAAGGATCGCACACAAAGTAGACAGGGTGTTTTTAGAAACTACTCCCCCAGGGAGTGGCTGAGTTCTATGACTGATGAAATTAATGCAATCTTGAGGATTTTGCTGTTTTTTGGCTATCCATGAGCTTTGCATTAGCATGAGTTATTGTATATTTTTTCTTTGTTTACAAGGCACTGCTAAATCCTAAGACTGCATTTGTCCTCAACAGAAAGATACAGTGATATACTGAAATAGTATATTTTTAGTCATTGGCCTATCACCAAAATTTGTAACTCAAAGATTACATTTCTTTCTAATTAGATTTGCTTTCTTTAGCCATCGAGACTGAAGCAACTGATAATATTTATATTTCTAACAACTGTGTTTTATTTATACAAAATAACAGAAATAGTCTTTCATTAAATAACAATGTGCCAATCACTGTGCAATACGCTCTCACATGTGTTATTTACTCCTTGCAAATACTAAGAGATTACTACCATTGTCCCCACATTATAGACAATACGATAAAGAAGTTAGGTTCTAAGCCAGATCTTTTTGATTGAAAAGTCCCTTCTTGGGCTGACAAACAAAATGAGTGTTTACTTCATTATATTGTTTTGAATTGGCCTCAGTAATCCAGTGTTCTTCAAAATAGCCACATTTCAATGAAGTTGGATTTCACAAGCTCATTTCTCCTCTAAATGAGAACATGAATATACACAACCCTCAATGCAGTCCCCTGAGAAGGCCAAATGGCCCATAGGGTATAGGGTTTGTGGCTTTGGCCTTAATTTATTCATTCATCAACTAATCTTTATTGAGCATCTACGTGCAATCTACTGTTTTAGGAGCAAGAAACAAAACACAAGAAGTTCTGGCCCTCAAAGATCGTACATTCTATTGGGTTCTGTGAGGGGAAGAGAGGGAGGTGCAGATAATATACAAGAAAGATCTGATTACTAATTAACCAATATAACCAAAAACATACCTAGTTAAGAACTTAATCCTTCTAAGATAGGCTTTGTGGAAGTTGGGAATGTACATTATTATGGCAATAGACTACTTCTCCTGACCACAAATCCTCTTTTTGCTACCCTGAAGAATTAAGAGTAAAAGAAATAAACCTCAAAACTAAACCAACATCCACAAAATAGACAGCAGGGGAGCAAGGCAAGAATTAACTGATGCTTTCAACACAGTTATGCTCCCATCTTTAATGTGAAGATAAATCTGAGGGAGGTGAAGAGAAATCTAAAGTGGTCACAATGGGACTGCTGTAAGTGGATGGCGAGCACTTTTAACACTAATATCACTAGTATCACATTAAATAGATGGCTTATTGTGATGGTGAAATAAGTTGTTCATAGAAACAGATCATTGTTCAAATGTTCAGATGTAGTCTTTTAATAATCTCCCCTTTTATGGCCTACTATTTTAAAATAATGGTTCTTTTGCACCCTGAAGCCAAGTCTTCTTCTCATGTGCAGTTTTACTTTCTCTTTTACTTTTGTCCTTTGATTCTCTAGGTACAGTGGAAAAAAACTGACAGAGATATGCTCTAATTCTAGGTCTGCTATTTATATACTAGCTATATCTATATTTCTTCTGAAAAATAACTCTCTGAATCTTGGTTTCTTAATTACTTCATCTTTACTATAAGGACAAGGAAACTTACCATAGAGAGTTGGGAGAATTAAATGAAATTTAAATTGCCTTTCACATAAGTAGGTTTTTAGTAAATTTAGTTAAATCCTTGAAATACGTGTTCAATACCATGTAAATGTAATCCTTTACAGAACTTTAACTGTTTCTGATTCAAAGTGGGTCCTCAATCAATACCTGTGGTTTGAATGATCATGTTTCATATTTCAAATATTTTCAATATCATATGCTTAATCAAAGTAACTATGTACAACTTAGTAGTTATCATGTTTTAGGCATATCAAATTATCATACATAGTGTGTTAATTCAGGATGGAAACCAGTCTTAAATTTTTTTTTTTTCCCCTTTAGAGTTTGGCTCAAACCTAGAAAAGCTTGCTAACCATTAGACATGCCTCACAATGGAATAGATTAGTTGATTCAGAAGTAAGCTTCAGATTCCTGCAAATGATAACAAAGAAGCATCCATCAAGAAAGTGTTAGATCTCTAAAGTAGTTGGAAATCATCTAAGATAATTCCCAAGGTATTATCTCTCTTGAGCTCATAATTCCAAACAGTATATAGTCCCTCTTTTAGAAATAAACTTAGTATCAAACTAGCAAGAAATCTCTCCAAAGATCTTCAAAAGAGACCATGGTAAGGAAATGAACCATTTGTTCCTCAACATTCTGTGCACATTCTCCTTGTATTGCTCTGAATATGAGACTAAGCCATCAAACTAAGTCTCATTAGTGGGCAGGGAGCCGTGCAGACAGCAGGTTCTCCCTCTGTAACTAGTCAATGCTTAGTTTTAGTCAGAAGGTTGAGGTAAATTGCTAAGCTCCAAATCATTGTGTTTGACTCTGTTAGAAGTAACAAAAAATTGAAACAATACCCTTCATAAACTTTTATTTTAAAAAAATCTTCCCGGTTTAATTTCCTCACAGCAACCTGAGTGTAATTTTGAATTCCTTCAAACACTGGATCCCTGTATCCTAGACCGAAGCCTACAATCCTTAACAAGACCCACTGCACCGCCCCCCAATGGTCTCACTTGCCACATCTTGTACATTTGTGCCTATTGTTCCCATTCTTAGCCTAATATGGTCATTTCTTTTTCATGCCAATGTCATGCCCATGTCAGTGACTCTGCACATGCCATTCCATTTGCCTGGGACATGCTCTCCTTTCCCGCTCTGCCATCTCTTACCTAGTTAATTCCCACTTCTCAAAAGTCACTCTCTGATGAGGATGTCAACTCTTCTTCCCTTAGGTAGACTGGGCACTTTGTATCATTACAGGTTGTTATCACACTTTATACATTTCCACTGTGGTAAGTATTGATATTTTAATTAGCTTATTCAATTCCTTCTTCATTTGTTTAATAGATGTTTGTAGATCAGCATCTACTTTACCTGGGTACTTTTCTAGCCCTAAGATGCAGCCAGGAAGAAAATGTACAAAAATCCCTACCTTCATAAAGTTTCCATTTTGTCAGTGCTAAGTATCTTTGCTAAAACATAAGCACCACGTGGTCAGTGACTGTTTTTGTCCTGCTCATAGATGAATCTCTTAGCACACCTAGGACACCTAGTCCACCAATGTATTGCACATCGTTTGTATTATTTAGCACAGCCTGGCTAATGATATGGAAACAAATGACCCTGAAAGTTTAGTGACTTAAGACAATTGATTTTCTGATCATTCTATATGACTGGGATCTCTTCTCATCTTCCCATCACTGTCGTTCAGAGACGTAGCTCAGTAAAACAGCCGTCATCTCGAATATTGCCAGTCATTATGCGCACACATGCGAAAGGTGAGAGAGAGAGAAACTGTTCAGAATTTTAAACAAGAGTGAAATGACTACTGAGATATTCTAGTCCAGGAGTTCACAAGACACTACTTACAACTTACTAGCTAAAATTAGTCACTTGACCATATCTAAGCTATAACAGGCCAAAGTGAGAAACAATAATTATTTGACAGATATCACTACTTGACTATGATAGAGAAAACTTAATGTTGAGGAAATGATGACTGAATCACAATAAAGAGTGATTGTAACATGAATGAAAGCTATGCCTTTTTCTCTGTATAATTTTTTTTATAAATTATGTGTTTGTATGACGTGTGTAGTATGTATAGATTAAGCTAACAGTAAAATGAGTTTGCACTGCTTCTGCTATATCATCTACCCATAGCTTGATGAAATTTAACCAGGGATGACAAAATTGTTATGCACAAAATATGAAGTAGAGACCATACAGGCAAATAACTGAAAATTCACTGTATGTTAAAATTGATTCTTCAAATGAACTATAAAATATTTTGTAGGTTAAATTTCATTAGACTGTTTCACATTGCGGTTTTTTTTTTTGTACTGCTTTGCAAATTCTTCAGAGTTGATTGAAAAGCAAGCTCTATTGCACATTTTGTTCTCCTTGCCAACTATAATTTTATAATTTGCCTAAACATTCAATTTTCTATATTTAATTAAAAATTAATTAAAATTCATTAGAATATAAATTGTACCTCATCATTTCATTGAATTCTCACCATGGGTCATGCTTCTTAAACACAGAAATGGTCTAGCATTTTATTTCAATATGAAATGGAAGAATTGTCAGGATTATTTTAGTGCCCAGATGGGAATTTGATATTTGTTTAACTAAATTCTGTCTTTAATTTAGGGCATGAAAGGAGTTTTTGGAACTTAAATTAGAAGGTTTAACCAGAGCAATAAGAAAACACAATAGAAATTTCTCATTGAAGCGTAAGGTTTTTGGAAATTTGTTTGCCTCAGCTTAGTGAGATTTTCAATTATGAATTCTGAGAACTCCAAGTCCCCTCTCTGAAGGGACTGTCCATAGGACTATGGCTTAGACCAGCACTTCCCACCTGGATGGAGTTTCTGGACGTATTCTTGGAGGCCTGAGTTTTTTCTATGCAAATTTTTAAATGTTACGTTCCTATTGTTAACAATTCAAATGCATATAAATAAATATACATATAGAAATATTCTAGATAATCAAGATGATAAATGCTGATATTTATTTTATGTCTGACTTTAAAAAAATTTTATTGTGGTAAAAACACATGAGATCTCTCCTCTTACATTAGTTTTGACTATAGGTGCAATGTTATACAGCAGATCTCTAGAGCTTATTTGTTTTACTTACTTGAAACTTTATGCCTGTCTATTAAAAATGCCCAATTTCACCTTCCACATAACCCTTGATAACTACCATTTCAGGCTTTGATTTTATGAAGCTATTTTAGATGTCTCATATAAGTGGAATTATGTAGTTCTTATCTTTCCGTGTCTGGCTTATTTCCCTTAGCATAATGTGCTCAAAATTCATTCATGTTTTTGCATATTGCAGAATCTCTTTTTTTTTTAAGGCTGAATAATATTCATTAGATGCATATAACAGTTTCTTTATCTATTCATTTGTTGATGGACATTTAAATTATTTTCACATCTTAGCTATTGTGAATAGTGCTTCGATTAACATGTGGGTGCTAATTACTCTTAGAGATTCCGATGTCTGTTATTTCACTGTCATCAAGCAGTACTAGTTTAGTTATTCTAACTAGTGATGTGTAAGATAAAAGAAAATAGTTATAAGATAAGAAAATAGTGGATTCAAGCCAAACAAAATATAAATGATGAGCTAAGTAAAAGATAGTTTCAAAATAACTAAAATAAGAATATTGGTATTATTATTTAAGTATGTGTAACTAAAAAGAACCTATGTTGTCACACTTGGTACTACATACATACATTAAATGTAACATAATGTCAGTAGAGATTATCTGCCACATTATATCAATGTTGACAATTTAAATCTTATCAGTTTTGTAGTTTTTTTATTTGATTGATAAATTTTTATTTTATATTCTATACGCAAAGTAAACATTTCATTTCTTATTCATTTAAGAGTTTATATCTGTTTGACTTTACACTAAGAATAACATCCAAACCCCTTACCGTGGTCTGAAGGGCCTAGAATGACCTGGGCCCTTCCAGCCTGATCCCTTCCCATCTTGCCACATTACCCTTGGTCCACTATGCTCCAACTCTGTTGGCACTTCTGACAGTTCTGAAAACACACTTAGTCTTCTCTTAACTCAGTGCCCTTGGACTTGCTGTTTCCTCTGCCTAGAGACCTTTTCAGGCTCTAAACAAATCTAGTTACTTCTCATCTCTCCAATTTTAGCCTAATGTACTAATGTTCAGGACTTACCCTGAACTTCCTACCTCCTTTACCATTATTTTCTATCAGAGTCCCTTGCTCATTTCCTTCACAGTACTTAGATCAATTTATAACTCTCTGTTTGTTTATCTAATTATTGTCTGACTCTCTTAAACACACACACACACACACACACACACACACACACACACACACACACTCCAGAATGTAAGGTTCATGAATACAGTGATCCCATCATCTTATTTTTTATTTTATCCCCATTTTTAAAGACTGCCTGGCACATGCAATAAATATATTTGACAGAGCAACAAAACACACCCTTCACTAGTCTCTAGTACTCTTTCTAAAAGTTTCGCTAATTTCATAAGTGAAAAGCATCATATTATTTTAATTTCTCATGACATTGACATTTTTAAACGACCATTGACCATATTATTTTTGTTAGTGAATTTTATATACTTTGTTCATTTTTCTATTGAAGAATCTTTTTATTTATTTGTGAGCATTATTTATAAATCAACATTGACTTCTTAACCATTTCATGTATTTTAAAAATGTGGTTTCAATATTTTATGACACAAAAGTTACCAATGTTTTTCAGATGAATGTTATCATATTCCACGAATGAATAATCTGAGACTAAGAGAAAAAAATTTACACGACTCATATTTATTAAGATTTATCTAACTCAAATTCCATATTCTTTCCATTCTACATGTCAGCTGACTTCTGCACATTTAGAGACACATATCTCTCAATGTTTGGGAGAAAATAGTTAAATATGTATTTCTGTGCATATATTTGAGGATATAAACAAGTTTTATTGCTTTATTGCCACATTCATATATATATATATATATATATATATAATGAATGGCATCTAGTAAAAGATATAGGCATCCAAGTACTCTGAATTTTAGAAAAGCTCTTCTGGTGTGTCTAAAGGAAATTGCTCTTTGCTTGCATTAAGACAATGTGGGCCAACTGAAATATGTTTCTGAGCTTTCGGACAACTTTTTAACCACCTGGCATGGTAACAATGATATTTCATACTAATCAAAAACTCTAACTTATAGTCCTGTATGTCTTGGTAAATATAAATAGGAAAATGTATGATTTCCTAATTACCTAGTAAGTAGACAAAAATATTTAATAATGTAGACTCTATAAGGGCAGAAGAAAATCAATGCTATCCTTCTTGGTGAGAAAAATTGGTAAACCATTATCAAAGATTATCTATATTCTCCTTAGACTATAATGAGTATTACACTTTAAGAAAAGGAAAGATTCTAAAGTGAATTTTTCTCATTGTTAATTTATTGAACATCAATTGTTACTATTATAAATAATACATCTTGAACCACAAGCTTTTTTCATACCAGAAGATGAGTTAATAATGAACTATTCCATTTTATCAAGATTAATGGAACTCTATGGTCTTACCAGTGGAGAAGTAAAATAGCAAGACATGAGTCTAGTGAAAAGAAAAAGTAGAAGAGGACGTGAATGATACTGACAACTATGAGATCAAGTGCAAATTCAAAATATTTCTGTATAGTTGCTAAAGTGAGCTTAAATTTAGATTAAGATATTGAAGTCATTAGATTTAATTTTTTATTGTAATTTGATTATTTCATTTTCAGCTCTGCTTAGTGAGTCGTCTTTTGCCTACCATACCATAAGTTAGTGATGGTGCTGAGACAAGAATTCAGAGGTCTCCTGAGTTCATTGTAATATTGGCGTAACCATAACTCACTATTTATAACTCTGAGGATAGTGTGATTTGTAATGATCACAGTTATGTACCAAATCACCTTCTGCTGGTTACTGGTTATGCAGTACTTGCATATGGATATTGTTAAAACAAGTTGCACAACACATGAAAGGATACACACAAGGAAATTTCTGTAAGCTCTGAAAAGATAGAAAGAGTCATGAAACTTCAAATGAAATTTGTGTTTTTGGTATAGCCAAACCAATCATGAACCCAGAAACTTCAGGTCCAGGGTATGCTTTGATTTGCATCAATTTTTCTTATAGTCTTATATCCAATATCCACCTCGAAATACTATCATTTTTGAAGGTGATTTTGATAGTAATTTGTAATCTTTTTTTGATATTTTAGCTCCTTTGTTTACTCACTTTCGGATTAGGCTGTTTTATATGTATTTTCCTTTAATGAACTTCCTTGGCTAAACAAAGGTGATAATGACATGGTCTTGTTTCCTCAAGGGTTTGAAATCAGGTCACAGTAAAAAATAAATGCCATCAATTCAAAGTGTCCTGATGTAATCATGCTTACAGAGAGTGCACAAAATGCCACATAAATGATGAGGCTGAGAAAGAAGCATCATAATATTCTTCATTTTCTTTCAGTTTACATTTAATAAAACAGGATAAGGACTAAAAAATCATATTATGAGAACAATTTTGCATCAACAACAAGAGAAATAGTGATTTCCCTGAGCTTTGTATCATAAGAATAAGAATGTCGTTGTTTCTCTACAATGCAGGGCTCTGGTTCTCTCATCATTAATGTGCTTAATAAGTAGATAAGCTTCATCTCCCAGTTTATGGTAAAATTATATTGCAAGTGAGGTTTTTTGGGGGCTCAGCATTATTTGGAAAAATCTAAGGACAAATGTCAGTCTAGACCTTGGTATGGCCTCTATTAATAATTCAGTTTATTTAAAATCTCATGGAAACTAATTTTGTTCATAAACACAAAGTTATCAGTTTTTTACCCCCAATTCAGTTGATCACCAAATATGAAGTATTAGTTGAATTCCTAGCTAGAGCTTAATACAGTGTCTAATCCAAAAGCACTCCCTCATATTAGCCTTTGGGCAATTCTGAGTCCAGTGAGAGAAACAGAAAAAAGCAGAAGATGCATTTCTTCCCTTCAGGTAGCTTACCGTCTACTTAGAGGGCCAAAACAGAACAACCAAAGAACAAAAACTATATGACTATCGTATAAATCATCTTTTGTACTATAACCCATGACCAACTTCAATATTATAATTACAGCTGGGATTTCTAACTTTTCTCTTGCATCACCCAAAATATTTTTACCTTGTCTTCTCCTTTATTATGTTTGTTAAAAATGAAAATTAGACCTTACAGAATTTCAAAATGAATGAGGGCAAAATGTAGACGAAAAAGAAAAACATACATGACCATTCCTTCAGATTTTTCTTTAATCATTGTATGAAAGACTTGAAACAATCTATTTATTTATCAGGCTCATTCACTTTGCCCCTAGCAATTTCAAAGTTGACTGCTCCTATGAGATAAGGACATTAAATTTTGAAAGAGAGCAGACGTCAATGAGATGGAATAGGGCATTTGATGGAAAGGACTGATTTGATCTCCTTAAAATCCCTGACTGTAGCTCCAGATTATTTTCTTCAGTATTCTCTTTTATCATTATTTAATTTCAGCCTCTAAGACTGAGATACTATATTTTCTAAGAAAGAATACATTTTATATTAACCACATAAATATTTCCCTTAGTGGATATGCCTTGATGCTTCCCTGTGTAAGGGGATTTTTAATTATGTTAGTAATTACAGGTCTCTGCTAGAATTGTTGCTATTCTTTTTTTTTATTATCTCAGATTAGAAAAAGAGATAAATTCATTTTTACTTTAATACTCTGTACAAAGCTGTATTATCAAGTATCTCTCCCCCCAAGCAAGTTCAGTGACATCCTGTGTTTAATAAAATGGCCAAATACTGGAGAGTAGACCAGTCATTTGAAGTTTCATTCTTTCTTTATGGCATTTTGAAAAAAGGTTTCAAACCTTGATGGAAGTCAAATTTTCTGCATAGTTTTTTTCCCTCTAACATTATCTTTGAGGTGTGAAAATAGAAGAAAATGTACGTTATTTTCCACTTTAAAAAGATAAAGCACAATGTAATTTCTGTTAGCCCCAGTTATTATTTGTTTTCATTTATCATGCAACATCAGTGCTTCTTGTAAGTAGTATAAAGGAGTGTAAAAGTAAGGCTGATTTAGTGACAACTCATGGGAAATATCCTTCCATCAACTCATAAGAAGCTGTTCATCCTTCTCTTATTCTCAGAGTAGGGACCACTAGCTTCAACAAGCTTAGGAAATTGTAGTAAAGAGAGAGCCTCATGGTACTTGATGCCTGACTGATTAAGGTACACCAGAGTTACTAGGTAAAGGATAATGAAAAAAGAGAGAAAGACAGAAAGAAAGAGGGGGGAAAGAAGATTTACAGATGTAAGAAAAAGAAATATATATTTGCATGAAAATAACACAATTTGACATAAGAAGTGTCAAGTCAACAAATGCAACTAGTGAACATACCTAAGCAAAACAGTTCCCTAAATGCAAGATCTTTGATTATTATTTGATATGAGAGCCAATTAATCAGAATTGTCACAAAACATTAAACTTCATGACCATTTTTTCCCTCACAGGTGCATAATTATATTGATAGGATTTTTACTGATATACATTACCATTGTAGTTCAGTGTGTTGGAGGAAAGAGCAAAGTATGCAAGGCTTGATGGTCCTGAATTTGAATCAAGTTTCTCTTGTTCATTTTCTTAATGCATAGCCATGGCAAATTACCCTTTCAATATCCTAATGTAATAATAGAGATATTTTTCTTATTGATGGTTGAGAGGATTTTTAAATAAATGTGCAGTTTGACATTCATTATGGTGACTCCTGTTATGTTGTAAATGTATATAAGTTTTGGACTTTGTACTTAAAGAATGATAATCAAATTTAACATTTTGGCCATTTAACAATTGGTTATTTACGGAACAGCAAATAATATCTGCTGGGATTGTGAGCTGGGCTAGTGCTTTCATGGGAAACTAAAGAGCAGAAATAGCTGTGAAGGGGACCCACTCTGGGGGTTGGGGTGGGAAGGTCGAATCTGGAAAAAGAGAAGGCAGGAAGAAGGCCTGGGTGTTGGGTATGTAATGCGACGGCCTTGCTGATGGAGTATCTGGGGCCAGCAAAAAGTTGCTGGTGTCTGAATCGGTCTGGAGCTGAGGTGAGTGATGTGGTGGGGGATGCTTGTGGCCAGGCTTTGGGGCCAAGAGGGCAGGACTGGGGGCCCTTCATTATTGAGCTGAGTTTCTCAGCCACCATAGGATCATCCTCTTTTGGAGGACTTTGGCACCAAGCAAGGATACGCTGAGAACTTGCCCTTTTATAACATCTACTTTTCCTGGGAATCTGACAGCCTCTGAAGTGTAAGGATTGCCCACCTTGAGGGCAAAACCTTGAGGGATGGAGTATCCCCTGAGCCCTGGTCCCAGTTTTTCTCCCTTGTCACCCAGCTTGGGGTGCACATAGTGTCTCCTAAGAACAAAGGCATGTGGATTCTGAACAGGGCGGGTTAGAGAAAAAATTTAATTATATATCTAAATTTTAGGAAAAAATAGTAATGGTCTACATTAGAAACAATATATGTAGTACCTGAGGCTTTCTTTGAACCGCAAGTAAACAGCTAGGTTAGGTCTTGGGCAGTCGTGGCAGGAAAGGAAAGGGGGGTAAGGTGGATAGTTCTAATATTTTTGGAATAGTTAACAAGTAAGGATCATAAATAACATGAATCATGAGAGCTTTTTTAAGGGAATTATGCTTACTTAATTTCATTCCTAATGTAATATCAAGTATCAGTATCTATTCACTAATTAAACGGAGATAATATTATCAAAATAATAATATGTCATGTTTATTATGTCCCATTTATATATATGAGTTTATGGGTTTTCTGTAAATATTTTAGCTATTTTTATGACCTAAACATACTAAAGTCATTCTGTGTAAATCACTCCTTTGAAGCTTGTAAAAACACGTATTTTTAGATCTTTTCTACCAAAAGAACAAAACTGAGAATGAAAGAAGCAAACGTACTAGAATGTTTGAAAGAATGACATACGCTAGAAAAAACCAAGTGGAAGTTCAATACGATCCTACATGTTCTATATAAATTAAGATATATTCTTCTGGTAAAAATGGATTTCACTAATATTTTCCAGGTATAAATGCAAAGGTAAATTTAAGTTAGTCTAGGTAAATATTGTAGACTATAAATGAGATTCAAATTTGCTTCTCATCAGCAGCCAATGGAAAATCTTGCCAATTAAAAAAATATTATTGCATCCTAATAGAAATGTAAGCATTGTGATAGAATGCTGTAGTCAGGGAATTGAGATTTAGAATCACTGATGATGAGGGAACCACAGGTTTCTTATTGAAGGAGTGATTTTATATTAACTTCCTCATTTAATATAGCTCTTCATATTTGACTATAAAATTGGATAGTAGTTTAAATCTTGGCACATACAAATTATGTGCCCCGGACAGCTAATTTTCCAGCTGAAATCAGGATGCTATGCAATTAACTTTCTAAAGGAATTACATGGACAATTATGCAATATTTTTGGTAATGAGGAAATGTTAGCTCACTAAATTAAAATCTGAGGAAGTAAACTGCTATGAGAAATGTGAAGTTGATTATTATAAAGAATGATATTTAAACTGTATCTTAAAGATAATGAAGCCCTTTAGATCATTCAGTAATTTAAAAAATTAAGTTAAAAAGTAAAAAGGATGTTTAGTAATTTAGAAAGTATCTTTACTTCCAGAGTCAATTAAAGCAATTATTTAGATATTTTTAATTCCACCATCTCCTAGTTGATACATTAAGATAACTGTACATGGTCCAAGTTAATTACTTGCCTAAATGTTTTTTTTTGTTTTTTTTTTTGTTCTTGTTTTTTGCTTCCATTGTCTACATGTAAAACAAAGCTATGTTTTATGTAAAAATGCAATAGAAAGTTATGTGCAGGTCTTTTCCCTTGCTTCAGAGAATGCAGTCCTATTTTTAAGTTCCTTAAATAATCTACTTTCCTTGCTCCTCCTGGGCATATGTCTTACACTTGGGAAGGAAACAGAAAAGGTGCAAATGCGTGTAGAGAAGCTGAAAGCAAAATTTTGAGGTCTGGGATCTCAACGCAATCAACAGTGACTGTATCGATACAGAATGTTCTAATACAACTCTTCCCATTCCCAAGTCTGAACATGACACTTCAGCACATTCAACCCTTATGTAAGAGCTTGATGGACATATCTGATATTAAAAATGAGAGTCTAAAGGACAATACTGAATACTACTATGATGTTTAAGTTAGGCAATTGGACTACAATCTACTTCTAATGTGATTTCATGTTATTCCACATTTTTAAAAAGAGTTTAATCCTCACATAATCTATGATTGACCTCAAAGGCTCAGAACACTATTTTGGGTCATTTTACTTTGTTTAACCTAAATCCTACCACAATCTGTGAAAGAAGTTATGTGGCCAAGCAGTATGCTTCAAGCAGTCTAAGCAATCCAAATAATTATCACTGAATAAGAAAAAAGAGGAGTCTGTTGGATGTTCTGCCAAGGTCATTTACTACCTTGCTTATTGTTTTCACTCGCTGGGCTCTCTCCCCTATTCACACCCACCTGTCAGCAAAACTACAAAATGTCTTTGGGGGGTCACTCACACCTGTTGAAACCATGCATCTTTAGTCTGGATTATCAGATTTTCTGGTGAGAATAACATTTGAAAAACGCCTTACAATATTTAAAAGCACAAAGTGTCATTATTTCTTGCCCTAAGGATACTGTTTCTTTTGAAAACCAGCCCTTAGAAATTAGATTTGAAAAATATTTTGTAGGTCCTTAAACCAATGTGCAATGTCAGCTACAAAATTTTATACACATTTCAAGACAAATAAGACTTTTTTATTAAAAGTTCTCTAATATGGCTATTTAAATGCTATAAAATAAAATGTTTTACTATGAGAAAGGATATCATGGGTTCATTGGTAAGTCACCAAAAATGATTTTGTTTTTTGTTTTTTGTTTTTTCTGTTTGTTAAGACATTAGTTTAGCCGTTGCTGTTTTGGGGACAAAGAAAACCCTTAATTAACATTCCTGTGACTTTTTTTCTTTGTCATCCTATTTATAACTAGTTGAGTCATTACAAGAAAGAGACAATATACAAACCTAAGTAATTGTTTTGGATAAAGTTTTATTCTCTATCCCCTTATTAATGAGTATTTGATGATCATTACATTCTTCTGAAAGTTTTATGCTTTCAAGTGCCAGCCATTAATTTCTGGAAATAGTATTACATGTTATAAAACACCTCTTGTACTTATAGAAATAATAGGCCAATAGATAGATGTCCTTGATATAATTATTGATTGGGTATGATTTTTATAGTGGATGACTATATGCTTTGAAGAAGAGGCTACTGAGATTTTAAATCGCAGTCCTTTTGAGATTAAGAAAAATATTTTTAAAATATTTAAATGATTATTTTATGTGGGAAAATATATATCATTTGAGCAAAGGGTTCCACAGCTAAAAAAAAATTTTAAAAATAAACAAAGTTTAAAACTTTGACTTGGGATCAAGTATCATGTGAAAAATTGCAGTTTCAATGTCAACATGTTAAATAAATATTTTCATGTATCTAATAAGTGTAAAACATAAACTGCAAAACTGCAAAATAATTAGAAGGGAAACAGTTGATCCCTACCTCATCTGCCTTAGTGCAGATATTCATTTAGTTCAATGTTTACCAGACTTGTCATTAGACAAGAATCTCCTGGGTCCCTTGTTAAAATACTGGCTCCCAGAAGTAATTTAACACTTCATTGACATACATTTAGGAAATGCTGATCTCCTGTTTTCATTAGAGGTATACTCCTCACACTTTAAATTCATATGAATAAAATTTCTTAGATTTAGGAATCTTCTTAAAATGTAGATAGAGATTCACTCATCACAATAATATTAAAGCTGCTGTTCTGCAGGTCACACGTTGAATTGCAAAGCATTCTAAAAATATGCGCAAGTCCCTCATCTAGCAGGTCCTCAATAACTGTTTACTGCTCAAAATAGCTAGGCACAAAGGCATTAAATATCCCCTTTTATATTCTCCTTTATTTTCCTTCTCCCTAACTCAGTGCTTGTAGGAACTATTTTATTTTACTCTGATAAATTGAGCACTATGTTTGCTCTGTTTGAGGTGGGCCTTTTCTGTTAAATATCCTGAGTCATAATGGTCAAATTCATGTTTTCTCAGTACTTATTCTATATTTTAATTTATTTAGCTGCTTCAATTAAAATCAAAAATTACTTTTTAGAATAGCTTCTCTTTCTCACACTTACTTTGCCCAGAAACTCAATTATCTGAATACCTGTAAGAGAAACAAAGTGGTGACTGACATTTTATTTCAAAAAGCACAAAGAAGGAAGAAATGGATGTGATTATTTTTTCTTGAAAAGGAAATTTAGTCATCTATACAGTCATTTAGAAAAGTGCCATTCCTGAACATATACTTGTTTTTGTATGCTAAATTGACCTGAATCTACCCAATTATTTTTTTAAGCCTATAATGTTACCATGGAGAGTGTGAAGCCAATACTGCCCATTAATTTCTTCAAGAAAAAGCTCAAAAGCTAAGTCCACTAAAATGGTGTGGAGACTAGACAGCATTTTGTGCATGAGAAGTTCTAATAAGAAAAATGGTAAAGAGCTGGGATAGCTAAAATAGGGAGGCTAAGAAATAACCCTGAGGGACAGCTGCCATGCACACTTCACAGGAAAACACTCAGATTTTGGAAAATCTATAAACAATCTAAATTGTTTTCTTTGCTGACACATCTAGCTGCCCAAAGGTAAATGTCTTGAATGACCTCTTTGCATTTCTCAGCTCATCAGCAGCTTGCTCAAGAAAAAGTAAGCAAAATTTACCATTTCATGTTGTCCCCAGGTTTTCCTTTCTCTCTCTCTCTCTCTCTCTCTCTCTCTCTCTCTCTCTCCTTTCTCTCTTATAAATCAGGGATTTTAACTGGGTGAAATGAATTTATTATATACTCTATTGATTATGTAAGTAAAATAATGTGCTAAAATTAACTAGGCCTATTATTCTTTTAACTTAATTTTAATTTAAAAGACACAAGTGTTTGGTTTTAAGACTGTCTACATATAACTGTGATAGCTAGCCTCAAATATTGAAAGACTATCATAAAGAAGAAAACAAACACTTCCTTTATGCCACAGGAAACCAAATTGTAAAGGTAAAAATCACAAGGAGAAAAATCTGCCTAACATGATAGAGTTTTCTCATAACCAGGATCCCCATAAAGTCTCTTATTTAAATTCAAGGATTATGTACCTCAGACTTGAGATGAATAATGCTTATCATATATCTTAATCCCTAATTTATTTGTCTGTCAGTCCCATTAACAGTGGACCACTTGAGGCCAGGGGTTATTTTTATTCATATGTGTATCTCCTGCACATGTACACTGTCTAGCTCATATTCAATGAACAAATTCGGTCTGAGCGATACAAAAAGGCACAGACTTAAGATTTTGAAGCTTTTCCCAGTGCCATGTCCTTGCCATGATGTTGAATGAATGAATGAATCATGAGTTTCAAGCTTACTTAATATTTCCCACATGCCATGATTAATGGTCAAGCTAAATCTCAGCTCTTCTCTGTTAACCTATTTTCCCAGAATTTTTATTGATAGCTCTCTGATAGGAAATGAGCAGTTTCTTTACATCCTGGAGTGGTTTTACTGCTTTCTCTTTTATTGGCAACTAACGTGCTCTTCTCTATGATAAAGTAGATTTTGCAGATTTTTCTCTAAGTCGTAAACAATAACAGTTGAGCTCCCTTTCTCTTCATTAGCTTTGTAAATTTGTTCTTGTGACAGTGGTTGGCCAGAGAGAAAAAGTAATACAAAATCAATATTCCATATGAGGAGAAGTGGAAAAGTAGCTGGAAATGTAAATTGTACTTGAAGTTCCTGTCTATATACACTTACACAGATTGGATGTAATGGTAAAATTCTCTTATTTTTATTCCCTTAGCCCTTTTTTTGCCTTCCTTAGAGCCATAGGAATGTAGACTCCCTTGCTTTATGGAACTACCTGAACCACTTTTGGAAATGCCAGGGCTTTTATTCCTACACAGCTCAACCAAATGCAAAGGTATCTAGCACAAGGTACCAAAAACGAACAAACAAATATAATTAATAATACCTTTGCAAATACAAGATATCAAGAAAGAAATGGATCAACTTTATGCATATGTTCTTAATAACCCTGACCAGAAGAATCTTGATTACAATAGACAAGATCTTTAATTTTTGTCTTCATGAAAACAACAAAAGAATATATGGAGAATGACTGACTCTAACTTGCTACAATGATATATACAACAAACTGTAAATACCACAAACCAAGCCTCATTACTCAATGTGACCTACTGTCCAGCAGCATTATGATTGCCTGGAAGCTTGCTGAAAATGTAAAAACGGGGGCCTGCCCAGACTTATTAAATCAGAATCACATTCTTAACAAGGCCCCCAGGAAATCTGTATGCACATTATGTTTGAGAAGCTACTCCAATGAATATCATGTGTATTGATCACACTCCAATTCCTTTTCACAAAGGAACTAATGGTAGAGTCCTAACCACGGTGATTGAAGGAATGTAACCAAACAGAAACATTAGTTGGTCCTAAATTCTCTTTTGTGTCTGTGCTGCCCCAAAGTCTACTCTGAACTGGAATTTTTCAGAGTCTTTTATACTAAGATATTGTCTTTCCTTAGGCATTCACTCAAATTACAGCCTTTGTGAACTGAGTCTACAGTTGGTAGTTCTCAGCAAGGTGGGCATAGGGCCTAGACCAATGCAATCCAAAGTGAGGAGAGAATGCTAGTTGCCCATCCACAAGTTGTTTCTTCCTAGTCTGCACCAAGTTAAGGACCTTGATAGAATGTTCATGATGAGATAAGATGCTTGTATCAGCATGTAAATGATCTACTTCACAAGGCACACTCGTAATTTTAGCTCCTACTATTTCTGAGTAAGACTTTCTCAATGAAGGCAGCAGTGTATTGAATTTCATTCAGGCCCAAGCTCACAGCCCTTTTCATGGACAAGAACTTTGAGTAAAACAGGAAGAGATTAAATGCAGAGGGCCTCTCTACTTGCTACAATGTGAACATGCTTAAGCATTCCAAGCTCTTCATGTTATAGCAAAAATGAATTACTAATACAGTTAACTTCTCTGTAAACTTCATAACATCCATTATAGTCACTTCCAGATTCCCAGAACCTGGAACAGAGATAGCTTCAATAAATGATCTGCCCGTCTCAACTCCTGTTGTTGTTGAAGTTTTCTTTCTTCTGATTTGGGTTATGAGCTTCCTGAGGCACAGATGTGGTTGGTCATGCTCAAAGGGCCTCTGCAGAAGTGACTTAGGGACTCACCATACACATACAAAAGTATTAAATGTTGTAATAAAAATAGAAAAATTGTCATACTTTTGAAAGCTTCAAGAGTAAGATCTGCATGGCAAATTAAATATTTTCCACAATGTAAAATTTAGAGTATACTAACACATATTAAATTAGCTAGACTTTCAAGCTAGAGTTCACAAAAGATCAAAATAGATGCAATTTTGAAAGAGCAAGGTGAGTTTGAATCGCAAAGTGAATAGGCACAGATAAGCTCTATGGCTTTTAGCAGAAAAGCCTCCTTTCCCTTCATGCGTGCCAACGAGTTTATCATTTTAAGATGCTTCAGTAATGATAAGAGAGGGACTAAGTGATGTGGTCTAATTTTTCAGACTCAAGAGTTTTGGAGAAAGGTCAATAGTAGTAAAGCTGCCCATTAAAAATAGCATCTATAAACTGTCGGACAAAAGCACATGCCTGAGGATGAAGCAATTTATATTTCCAGCTCTGTGACCTGGACAAGTCACACTCTCTGCTTTAGTTCTTCATCTTTAAAATGGGACAAGAATAGCACTTAACCTTATGGGATTGTTGAGAGTATGTGACACAATTAGGACCATAATTGATTTATGATAAGAATTTTTTAATATGTTAACTATTATTATTATCTAGTTAAAAGAGAACAGTAAAATAAATGGAAAAAGTTCCATTTAAGAAAAAAAATAATTCTATTTAAGATACTAAGATACTTTCTCTGCCAAAGTTTCTAAACAAAGTTTTGCAGTAATTCCAAAATAACTTACCCAGAGAGTAGAATTTTGTTATTGCCAAACTAAGTGTTTAAGATAGTTTTTGGTTGTAATTCATTCTTGCCTCTCTCAAATGTGATTGCAAAGGGGGAAAAAGACATTATCTCCACACAAATGGTTTTACTTTTTTCTTTATTTTATTTAATTATTGTTTTTTGGACATTTGCAACAATCTTAAAAACTTACACATGGTACCCACTACATAAATGTTAAGGTGATGGCTTGGTGCAAAGGTGGCTTGATAATGAATAAAATAGCAAAAAAAAAAAAAAAAAAAAAGCTTGGAAAATAATTAAAATAATTACTTTATTTATAATGGAGTGCCTATTAAGTGTCAAATGCTTTCAGTCAGTGCTTTACATATTAGGGTGAACCAAATAACACTGTCGATATTTGACATTTTTAACCTGAAAAAATGTCCATGGAATAAGTTTTAGTTTAAATCCATTTTCCCATTCCTTCAAATAGTAGTGTCTCATTTTGTCAGGAAGGAAATCAGGTCTTATATTAGGTTTCTCACCTAAACTACACAGCTACAAAATGACGGCATGGGATATGAGCCCAGGTTTTGGGGCTCATCTCATTAGTGGCTAATTCTAACATCCTTTGCATATTTCCTGTTCATGTAAATAATACAAAATATAAGAAATGTTTGGTATAGTAAAAGAGAGACTGGCAGTAAGATGTTAAATATTTAAAAGAGGGTAAATATTTAGTGGTTAATCAAAGGTAGCACAAAACATCCTGCTGATTTAGCAGATAATATGGATTAAGGAAGTGAGACCCGTGTCACATAACCTAAAGAACATTTCCCCTCCATGTAATGAGATAATTACCATTGATCAATTCCTGTTTATTCTGTCCTACATTCTTTCTCCCTAAACTCTAAAAAGTTATGATCATATTGATATACGAAGAGAATATCTTACTTTTTTTGCTTAACTGAAAAGAGAAGGTGAGAAAGAACATGTTGTATATTCAGGATGGCAGAATCACCCAGTGGAAAGTGCTCCCAGGAGGGAGAGAAGAAGGAAGAACTCCTGCCCGCTTCCCTCTGACTGCTGGGAACTCTGGGTAAACCCCTTTTCTCTCCTGGGCCTCTGATTCCTCTTAACACTAAGATGCCTGAAAGATACTTCATAGACTTTTATAATTTCATAGACTTTTTATAATTTAATGATCTTGTAAAATTAGACCATTAGTTATCATTTAAATGTATGTTTCACAAAGTGTTAAGATAGAAGAAATAAAACTGAAGTATGAATTAGCTTGTCATCAGAAATATTATCCATATTTAATCATAGTTTATTTCTTGTAGAAATGTAAACTGAGGTACGTTCAACCAGTACTAGGCCAGCCTGTGAAAAAAATAGCTAGAAATTACTAAGCACTTAAATATTTTTCAAAAATTAGATATTATTTGCCATTCTGTCAATAATGGCAAATAACATCTAATTTTTGAAAAAAAAATTTGATATTATTAGATACTACTTGCCTTAAGGTGAATGCAATTGTTTTGATTCATTTGAACCTATAATATAATTTAGAGGACTTAGAAGTTTTTGTTTGTTTGTTTGTTTTTCCATGTGTACAATGACATCTTAGGTTCATTTGGTTTTAGAGTTGCTTCTGTGCTTTCAACATCACACTGAAGAGGGCAAGCAATAGGATAATCATAGGTTCTTTCACATTCTTTGCTTCTGCCTATCAATATCCTAATTACTTCTCTAACCCACTGACTCAGAGTCAATACCATGAATACTGATGAAATGAGATGATGCTAGGGAGAGAACTTATTGTAGTTCCATCTTGTCTTTCTGCTTTTACTTTTTCTCCAGCTGGGAATTTAAAGGCATAAGTTAGAAAAGAGTCTGATCATCAAAAGGGAATTCATTAGCCTTTTAAAATATGACAGGTTAATGGGACGACAGGCAACCTACGAGGAGAGGCACCTCTGACTTGCTGGACAGCATTTTCAGTTATCAGCATTTTTCTGGCACTTTAAATTGTAGTTGAATATTCTCCCATAAATATTGCAAGAATATGAAATGTAGCACATGTACTATCTTTTCAGTGAAATCTATTCTTATTTACATCAAGCATGTTCTATTTTCAACCTTGTATTTATAGAACATCAAAATTCACACGTTTGACAAGAGGATCCTTTCCACTAGAGTATAAAGATGGAAATTAAAAGAAAAATACATGGATGGTATAAATATCCCATTTTCCTTTAACATTTATGTGTTAAGTAGGGATAAATCTGTTAAAGAGAATAAAATGAACTTGTGATTTTTTCCTGAAAATAAAAAGGAAATATTTTTAAACAGATATTCATTCATCAGTTACAAAGATTTATTAAGTCTCTACTATGTGCTGGTCCCAGAGAAAGAAACTCTGAAAAATAAAATGACCTTGGTCTTTAAGGAGCATGCAGTCTTTTGGGAGATATGCACACAGAATGATAAAAGAAGTCAGAAGATGGGATAAACCCATAGTTGTTATATAGACCAAAAACAATGGGAGCATGAAAGAGGGAGTTTAATCTCTCCTGAGAAGCTAAGGAATATATCCCAGAAGAGAAAACATCTGAACTGCGTCTCGAAGGATGCAGAGAATATTCCCAGACGAAGGAACAGACGCAGGACATTGCAACTAGTGGAAATATCAACAGATGTGAAGGAGGTGTATTTTTACAGGGAATGATTGCCAGGCCAAGGCAGCTCAAGTGTCATGGTGAAGGTGAAGTGTGGCACCATTGGGCAGGCCATTTGATGCAGATGTTTGTCACCCCACAGGTCACCAGGTCTCATTTGGGAGACTGATAGCTGTTCCTCTCTTCATGTATCAAGTACTTCCTGAATCTGCAGTTATTTCATTGCTGTCTAAGTTTGTGTTATGATAAGTTATGATAAGATTGAACCCTTGGCTTTCATTTTTCTTTGATCTATATCTTTCACCTATTTTCTTCATAATTTGTCACAATTTGCTTTTTGACTTGTAGAAGCTCTGTACAATTACTGGTAGTCACCCTTTGCCATTTTAAATGTTTTGCTTGTGCTTTTACAGCATTTTGTTTGTTATTTCATCTATGGTATTATCCTGTGCACAAACGTTATCTATTAAGCTTAGTTAAGAAACACTTATTATGTGCTAGGTTATTCAAATGTGCTTTAAAAATGTTAGCACAGTTACTCCTTATAGTAACCCTAGAGGGAATGTATTAATATTCCCAAATTACAAGTAAGGAAACTGAGCCACATGAGAGGTTATGTAACTTGTTAGTAGGTATGAATCCAGAATCCGCTCCAGAACCTGTACTTTGAGCTTAGGCTAAGCTGTTGTTTTTAAAATTAGACACTATTTCTTTATAGTACCTATATTTTATCTCTCATTAAACAACATCTTGCCCAAATGAGAGATTATAAAATTACTTCCTAAGACATTCTTATAATAATTTGATAGTTCTGTGACTTTTAGGTTTAAAACTTGAATCAATTTGTAATTCATTGTCTTGCACAATTTGCATTAGAAAGCTCCTTTTCCCCTCCAATGTACATCATTTATTATACTAGCCACTATTTCCTTCATTGGTTTGAAATAATAAATTTATTCTAAAATAGATTTTCATATATACATTGGTTTTTTAATAGGTCCTTGAGTCCATTTCATTGTTTAATTTGTTCATTCCTTCATGAATACCACATTGTTCTAATTACTGTAACTCTATGGCATTGATGCTGATAAATGTTGGAGTAAGGTTCCTCATTTTTCAAAATATTTGTCATTCTTTTCATGTACTTACTCCTCCAAAGAAGTATATAGAATCAGTTTCTTAAGTTCTATAAAGATTTTTTTTTTTAAATTTTTGAGGGTGCTGCATTTTGACTTGGGATACAGTGAACTTATTAATTAATTTGAAGAAAACTAATAACATCAAAATAATTATCTTCATATTAATATATGGTATTCTTTCATTTATTAAAGTCTTTCTAATACTGTACTTTCAATTTTTTTAAAAAGTCTTCCACGATATTTGCTAAGTTTATTCCTAAGCATTTTTCATTGCTTTCTGCTTTTAATGAGCTCTCAAATTCATTAAAATTCTAATTGGATCCTGCTGACATATAGAAAAACTATTAATGTTTGCATGTCTTTCTTGTATACAATTGTCATATTAAATTCTTCTATTAGTTTTGTTATTTTTAAATTAGTTATCTTGGAAATTTTCTTAGAAGTCATACCTGTGAAAATTGTTAACTTTACTTCTTCCTCTGCCATATTTATACTTTTTAAATTATGTTGTCTCCTTTTGAATGTATTTATAATGAAAACTATTGGTGATAGTATTCTTAATTTTCTAGTTCCTGATTTTAATTGAAATTCTTTCTATCTTTCATAATTTAGAATGGTCTTACACAGAAGCTTGATTTTTATTCCTGGAGTAGTTTATTTCACCCATGCATTTAAATGACAATTTGGCTGGTAAAGAACTTTGTTTCCAATCTTTTGTCTCAACTTTCTAGCTTCTTTCCCAACATAGTATCCTGTGTTTCAGAGAAGTCTGATGCTAATCTAAGAAGTCTGATGCTAATCTGTTAGGGTCCTCCACTCTTTCCCTTGTTAGTTTCTAGAATTGTCTTTGACCTTGGATTTCAAATATTTCATCTCAACTTCTAAATGTATACAAATTTGGAGTTAAGGTGACGAGATAAAATATCTGACACCAAGTCAAATAAACAATGAATTAAAACTCTGTCTCAAATGCATGTATTTTTATTTGCAAATCTAATCACTTTTATGGGGTTATTTATAGTTATTATTACTGTTTGGCATTTAGTGGGCTTTTGGGACTAAAGTCTTTTGTACCTCAGAGAAATATTTTTCTTACTTCTTTGACACTTTGTACTAGGTCAAAAAACCGGTTCTTAAAATCATTGTGTATGTTGAATATCATTGCTGCCTTTATCCCTGGACAAGCTATTCTTAATTTGATTATTGTCATAGGCTCTGAAATGCTCACATGATAGAAGTGGACAAAAATGATAGATTTTTTTCTCCTTTATTCTTTCTGTCTCTATTTTCTGGATAAATATTAGAAATTCTAAATCTATTCTCTATTTCTTATAACTTTTCTACTAATATTATATATATATATATATATGTCATGTTTGGGAGCTGTCGTAACCAAATCAATTTATTACTTAGACCTTTCATTAAAAATTTAAAATTTTAGCTATCATGGTTTTAATTTCTAAGAATTTTTTCTTGATGTCAGGTTATTCTTTTCTCATAGTGATTTGTTCTTGCTCCACATGTTTTAAAATTCTTTTGTACTGTTGAGCTATTTCGGGCTCCTCTAGGATTAGTTTTGTGTGATCAACTTTCTCCTTCTCCTTGAAGGTGTTGATTATCCTCAAATACTGGTCACACATTAGTTATCCATTCTTGTTTATATACATTCATATTTATAAATGAAGGATTAGGTTTATCAATATAAATAACAACAGTGGTTTTTACTATAGTTGTGAAAATCTGTCTTTGCAATAAGCTACTCCTCTGTATAGGAGAGGGAAACTTGGGGTCTCTGAGAATGAGATCTAAGCATGCTGGCCTTCCTTTGTAATTTGAGCAGGAGGAAGCAGAAAAGCTGAACACCTTCTTAATTGTCAAAGCAAGAATTCCTCAAGGTAGCACTTTTAAGATCAAGTGCTTTAACAAAGGACAATCAAAATTTAAAGACCTCACTGTTTTTAGAACAAGCTGACTCACAGCCATTATTATTACAAATCATTCTGTTGCAAAGGTGCTTGATACTTAAAATAACATAATGATCCTTAAGGCGCTCACTCTGTGTTGAGCATTGTCTGCAAAAAGCAGGGGAAGATGTGGATCATGGATCATGCATGATGTTATTTTCCATCTGTGGGAGTAGAATCTCTTTTCTTATTTTGATACTCAACTTAGAAAAGAATTAGTGGTCAAGTTGAAAATATAAGACTTTACTGTAATATATTTTAGTTTCTTATGAAAGAATTGTATATGAAATTAGACCTAAAGTACTGATTCGAATGTGAATGCACTTTCAAATATTCTGCCACCAAGGTGTTGGATTACCTCACACTTTTAAACTATATGATGCAATTAACTTGCTATTAAGATTAAAATATACACACAATTTTAAATTTTATCCCTTAATTTATGCAACCACTTTCTTTTCTCATTTTTGTCTCTTGTTTTTTAAGCACAATTTTCAAATTCAAAATACATTTTGAGGCATTTCTTTCAAGCTGAGATAGTTTTTGTGGCATCAAATGAGAGAAACTTTGCATCTTTCTACTTGCTATCCTTAGGGTATTACCCACGTGTTTATAGTTCAAAATGAAGTTCTAGGCATCACTACATTTAAGCAGCAAAATGAAGGCATAGGGGATAGGAAAAGATAAAGAATGTTTGCTTCTTGTTTTTTAAGGAAATTTCATATCTAAAAAACAACGTTATCTGCTTATATATCATGGAATGAAATTTAGTTACATGGTACACCTTGCTGCAAGAAAATCTGAGAAATCGAGTCCTTATTCCATGTATCTATGTGCTCAGTTAAAAATCAATGGTCTCTGTTCCAGATTAAAGAAGACTAAAGAGACATGACAACTAAATGCAATGTGTGGTCCTGAATTAGATCCTAGACATGAAAAATAATTTGTTATTGAAAACATTATTGGGACAATTGGTAAAACTGAAATATGGGCTGAATTCTATGTAATAGTATTGGGTCACTAGTAAATTTCTTGAACTTGATAACTATATTGTGGTTAAGTAGGAGAATATTTTTGTTCTTAGTAAATATGCACACGTTATCGAGTAAGAGGTCATGATTTATGCAACTTACTCTTGAATAGTTAAAATTTTGTTAAATGTATTTTATATTAAAATCATATGTATTTATGTGTATACAAATGATATAAAGATAATGATAGATAGATAGATAATAGATAGATAGATAGATAGATAGATAGATAGATATGATAGATAGATGATAGATAGATAGATGATAGATAGAGTAGAATGGATGGATGATAGTAGGTTGATAGATAAAACAAATGAAGCAAATGCAAAATGTTAACAACTGGTATATCTGAGTAAAAAGTCTCTGGGATGCTTTAGTACTCTGCTTGTAAATTTTCTGTAAATTAAAATTATCTTATAATTTAAAAAATCAAAATTTCTAAGATGGAAAAACTTAGATTTAGGTGTGACTTACATGATAGAAAACCCAAAATATTAGTGTTTTCAAATAAGAAAAAGTTGGTATCTTGCTCACATAATATAAGTGTGCTCGTCCGAGACTGGAATGGTGCTCCCTGGTGTCAGGAACTTAAGCTCCTTCTGTCTTGTTGTTTCTCTCTTCCTGGCTTCCATTTTTCACAGTTTACTCATGATCTAAAATAAATGCTGAAATTTCAGCATTTCCATCCACATTCAGTCAGCAGAAGATGATTGGAAAAAAGCAATTCCTTTCCTTGAAGAACACTTTCTAAAAGTTGCACTTTTTCTTACATCTCAGTGACTAGGACTTAGTCATATAACCATTTAGAGCTGCAAGGAAAGCTAGTAGGTACAACCTTACTTCTCAGCACTCATGTGCCGACTGACAATCAGGGGTTGTTATAGAAATGGATATCGAAGATAATGAGAAATATCTGACACACACTTGAACAGGTCCACATTTTTGAATCTCATGAATCTCTCATTCATTCATTCCAAAGATGTCTCCTTAAGTGCTTACCATGTACTAGGCACTGTGCTAAGACTTGAAATAAACATGGTCCCTGTCCTTTGGAGTTTTAGACTAATGAGAAAGAGACATTAATGAGATAATCCAACATATTAGTATATTCATGTAAACTGAGAGACTGTTATGAAGGAATTTACCAAATATCATGAAAATGGTCAGAAGGACTTTGCCATATCCATGGCAGGGTGATGGTGACCATTCAGGAAGACTTTCCCGAGGGGTATTACATGTACTTAACCTAGAGAATGAACAAGGGTAAACTATTTAAAGAAAGGGCTGGAGATGAAGATCACTTAGAGAAAACAGCATAGCACACAAATCTCAAGATGGGAGGAAGAAATTTCTGGTTAAAAAACTGAGAGAAGATCTGCAGAGCTGGAGTACAGAAAGCAAGATGGTAAGTAGAAGGTGATGAAGCTGGAAAAGCTCAAGGCTAAAATGATGTGGGAACTGAGGCAGGCCTCATAAAGTTACTTCTGTCTTTATCCTAGGTATAAATCAGAATCCTCTGAAGGGTTTGAAGCAGAGAGCAACTTGCCTAGTTTTATATTTTGAAAAGCTTTTCTGAATACAGTGTAGAGAACAGCTGAAGAGTTTATAAGAGGAGAATACTATAGAAATTCAGGCAAAAAAAAAAAAAAAACAGTGGGCAGAATCAAGAGATATTCAAGTGATAAACCATAGGACCTGACGATTTAAATATGATGAGAGAGAGCGAGGATGAAGAAGGAGTTGAAGGTGACCCATACATTTTCAGATTGTATGAAGGATAGATTGTGGACCACTTTCTGAAACAGGGAAATACCATGTAAAGATTAGTTTAGATAGGTAAGGTGTTGATTTTTAGTTTGTTTTTAAGACACTTGAGTTTGAAGTGCCTTTCAACCTTCAAGTAGGTATTTCAGGGAGTCAGTGAAATATATAGATCTGGAGCTCAGAGGAAATATCAGAGGTAGAAGAAGCAGATTTTAGAGTGTTTGGCACACAGATTGGTGGTAACTAAACCACAGTCCCAGATGAGATCACCTACAGAAATAATAGAGAGGAGAAAAAATGAGAATCTAGGACTTGAATATAGAAAAACAGTAGGAAGGAGATGGGGCAGGGAGGGAAAGAAGACTGAGGGGAGTGGCTGGACGGGTAGAGGCTAAGTCAAGAGTTTATAGTGTGATAGAAACCAAGGGAGGAACACTCAAGAGCACTGAACAGTCAGGTTCTACAGAAAAGTCAAGGAAGATGAGGGCTGAAAGTTAAAATTTCAGACTACGAAAGGGTTCTGAAATGTTACACCAAGGATAAGGTGTGACGAATACATCTTTAAGTCAGTGTGTGTGTGTGTGTGTGTGTGTGTGTGTGTGTGTGTGTTTAACATTTCGATCACTGTGATGCTGAATTCTCAATGATCCTGGTAAAGATTAGCTTTATTAAGGATGGCATTTCCATAGAATATATGGAAACAATAAAGTCATTAGTTTACCCAATATTTTGCAATATTTTGATGTTGACCTCAACAAAAAATGTTTAATTAATTTATGAACTTTTAGTCATTCAGGGATCAGAATTGTTACAGTTTCCAATTTTAGGACAAGATGCTTTGCGTGCTTACCCCAGGAGCCTCTGGTTTGCAGTTGACTAAAAAAAAGTGGCCATGTCCCTCAGAAACACTGCCTGGGTATCACAGAGTTAGACTCTGAAAACTGATATTGTGGCCCCCTAATACTTTGCTTTTAATCTCCGAAAGAATGGAGTCTAGTGATTGACATCCTCATTATCTCAGGAGGGGCTGGTTATTTCACTCACATTGGGAGAATGTACCTTCAAAAACTGTACCTTTGGAAAGCTATAGCACTTATTTATCTCCACTCAAAATAGCATAAGTATTTAATTTATTTTACTTTAAATTTTTAAAGGTTTTACAATAAGAAGCTATGTCAAATTATCTCCTGTTGTAATTAAAATATTTAATGGATGAACAACCTAATTGCCAAATTAAGAGATACTTATAGTTATTTTAAGAGGCAATTATAATTTTAATGGTTCTAATAATTGTTATAATTCAATGAAATAGGTTCCATGTGGATGCAACTATAAAAGCAAATGAAAACAATATGAAACTCATGGTTTTTCTGTATTGTTTTAAATTCAAAAAACTTTCAAAGATATTATTTCTCTTATATTTATCTTTTTAATTTAGAAAAATATTAATATTAGAAAAACTTTGTGCAAGGTTTTAGAATCTTAACCAAAAGGACCATATGTTATTTCAATATCAGTTTACTACTCTTGTTTAATCATTTCTTTTAAACTTGCTTTCTCAACCTAGGGGACCATGCCTTGTCCCTGTCCCTGTTTGCGCTGCTGATTACCAAAAGGCAATCTTAGCTAATATTTCATGACTACTCAAGCATCTTTAGTTCATTCAAATTAACATTCTTTATGATCTTAAGCTCAGCAGTTTCTTTTTTATTTTTTTCTAAATATTTACTAAATGTTGTTTGTATCTTAAGTTTCTAAATCCTTCAAAACTCTCCGTCCATTTGCTAAATATGCACTTGGTCTCTGGGTCACAGTGCAGTCCACTGAATTCTGTGTGCGCACCTGTCTCACGGGTCCTTTTCACCCAGTATTAGCACAACTGCGAGGCCCTTTTAACAATTTAAAACCTGTTGCTTCCTTAGGTAAAAACAAACGTAGGTCAAGATAAACTATCTTATGTTCAAAGGCATTAAATTCTCATTTCACACCAAATTTCAAAATACATGTAGGTCTCTATTCAGCATTATGGTTTTGATCCACAAACAGAGTAACACTAAAATTCATTTTGGTGGCATGTCTCTCGTATAAGTAAAGGTAAAGAAACAAAGGGCAAGTAAGTGCTTTATTTTCTCTCAGGGTGAGAGGCAAAGTAGAAAAGATCAATATTTTCTGGAGAAAAGGAGAAAGCCTAATGCTCTTGCCAGGGGTCTACAAATTCATTTGAGCAATGAGCATTGTTCACAGACAACATGAAAATAGTATACAAATATAGATGAGATTCCCCCCTCCCAATTTTTGTAGGTACTATTACGATTAAAGCACAAGTTATTGTAGCCTTTTGGGTTTATTTCTCTCAACAACTTCAAAAATTTCAATCAGGTGAATGAGAAATTCTTTAACATTTAAAAGAGCTATTGAATGTGTGCAAAGATTTTGCTACAGGCATATTCAGAATTCCACTAATTACAGCAGTGAAAATGTGCAACAACCTAGTAAATAAAAATTAAAGTTTTATTAAATAATTATAGTATTCTATAATTTTGTCCTTTCACAGTGCAAGAACCACAGATGCAGATGGTCAATTTCGAAAGAGTAGGAGTTCCTGAGAAGCGTTAGCAGCTGTGCTGTAGGACAGGGCCCCAGCTCTCATCCTGTTCTCTCAAGGGTCTCTAGCTCCTGCGGAAACAGGGTCCCTAATTTCTTTCTAACTTAACTTCTATAAGCAAAAAGGCTCTGATTAGTTTTATCAGTCACTATTATACATGGAGCATCTATAATCATAACAGGTGTCAAGAAGCTGATATGGGGTAATTGACTTTTAAAACCATCAGAGGATAAGAGTAATGTCACTATCAAAAATAAGACAGCTCTTCAAATATATGTGAAATAAACCATTCGAATAATGACTCCTAAGGCATGGATTATATGATTTGGGATAGTTTCACAAAATGTAATTTTCATCCATCTTGAACACTAAAGCAAAGAAAACTTATAAAAATTTTTGTGTAACTGAACCGACATGACATATGGGTCATGCAGTCTCCGGTCAGTATTTGCCATTCTTTCCAAAAGAATGTATCTATTAATGTCAGTCCCAATGCAACTTTACATTGCACAGCATATAAATCTATAATTGTTTTGACATTTTGACTGAAGTTGATTATAGTTTCTTAGTCAATGATTAGCAAAGCACCTCTTTTCTTCTTGACTACTCTTGACAATCTCTCTGTAAAATTTCTTTTTACCATTATCTATTTTTCTTTTTCTCACATTTCTCAATTCTATATTATTATTTTTCTTCTCTCTCTGATTCAGAATTTCTGAGAAAGTTGGTCTGGAGTAACCAGCTATCCAAAGTTAGAAGAAATAACCTGAGAAATGGTGCTTCAGTACATGGATTAAAGAGTATCTGTTTCTCAAAGTACTAATTCATACTGCCCTCCTCCTCCCCCATATTTTAGTTTTTGTATTATTGAAAGCATATTCTTATCAGCCAGCCATTGGCTCAGACTGTGATTTCCAGGCCAAGAAGTTCTGGTCATATTAGCTAGATTGGCTTCACTTTTTAAACCATCTGTGCTAAAGAAACACCTCACCCTCCAATTTATATGAGTCAAAAATAAATGTATGAAAAATACATTCAGTTAAAGCAGGAATATAAAATACAAGCTCCAATTTATTTATTATTATTACATGACAGCAGACATAGCATGCTGTGGCAGATTGCTATAAATGATTTCAATGTTTACCCTTAACCGATGTGCTTACTTTGGTCACTGATGAGTAACAGTTTTCAGACTGGCATCATTCCACAGACCACACTCTGAGTGGTAATGACTGAGAAGCATAGGATTGATGGGCCCTGTAATTGACAAACACTCTAAAGTAGCCAGTGCGCAAAAGTGGAATACTATACAGTCATTTTAGATGAATGCAAAAGAGAATATTTATTGATGTACAGAGATTTTCTCACATATATATATGTATATATATAATTTAATTTTTAATTAAATTTATTGGAGTAACTAGTTAATACAATTATATAATTTTCAGGTGTACATTATCATTTGACATCTGTATATTCTATTGTGTGTTTCACCACCCAAAGTCCAGTTTCCTTCAGCTACCATGTATTTGATCACCTTTACTCACTTCATCCTCCCCCAAACCCTATATTTAACTCCTTTTACCCTGTCTACCTCCCCCTGTTCTCCCCCACCCCTCTAGTAACCACTAGTCTATAGTCCTCTGGTAACCATTAATCTATATTCCATGTCTACGAGTCTGTTTGTTTGTCCTGCTCATTTGTTGCTTTCAGGTTTGATATCCCACATATAAGTGATATCATGTGATTTTCAACTTTTTCTGTCTGGCTTAATTTACAGATATTTCATTTAACATGATTATATCAAGGTCCATCCATGTTGTGTCAAATGGCAGTATTTCATCTCTTCTTATGGCTGAGTAATATTCCATTGTATATATGTACACAGCTTCTTTAGCCAGTCATCTATCATAGGACACTTCTGTTGCTTCCATGTCCTGGCCATTGTGAATAATGCAAATACCTTTTTGGATATGAGTTTTCAAGTCTTTGGGGTAAATACCAGTAGAGGATGCTGGATCATATGGTAAATCAATTCTTAGTTTTTTGAGGAACTTCCATACTGTTTTCCATAGTGGCTGTACCAATTTGCAGTCACCAGCAGTGTATGAGGGCTCCTTTTCCTCTGTATCTTCTCCAACATTTGTTATTATTTGTCCTGTTGATTATAGCTATTCTAACAGGTATGAGATGGCATCTCATTGTGGTTTTGATTTGCATTTCCCTAACAATTAATGTGCTGAGCATCTTTTCATATATTGGTTGGCCATTTGTATGTCCTCTAGGGAGAAGTGTCTGTTCAGGTCCTCTGCCCATTTTTGATTGGATTATTTGTTTTTTTTGTTGTTGTTATTGAGTTATATGAGTTCTTTGTATATTTTGGATATTATCAAAGGTGTTGCTTGCAAATATATTTTCCCATTCAGATGGTTCTCTCTTTACCTTGTCAATTTCTTTTGCTGAGCAGAAGCTTTTTAGTTTGATGTAGTCTGATTTATTTATTTTAGCTTTTACTTTTTGCCTTTGAGGTCAAATTCATAAAATCCTCTTTAATTCAAGGTCCTTGAGTTTAGTTCCTATGTTTTCTTCTATGCATTTTATTGTTTCAGGTCTTATATTAGGTCCTTAATCCATTTTGAGTTAATTTGGTGTGTGGTGATAGACAACAGTCTAGTTTCATTCTTTTGCAGGTGGCTTTCCAGTTTTCGCAGAACCATTCATTAAAGAACCTTTCCTCTTTCCACTATATGTTTTGGCTTCTTTGTCGAAAATTATTTGCCCATATAAATATGGGTTTACTTCTGGACTCTCGATTCTGTTCCACTGGTCCATGTGTCTGTCTTGCTGCCAATACCATGCCGTTTTGATTATTGTCACTTTGCAGTATAATTTGTCTTTCTCATATATTAATTGAGAAAAGCATGTTAGAAAGAAGTATGATCCTACTTTTATTAAAGAACACTAGCATGGTGAAAGGTCAAAAATATAACAGTGGTTTCCTCCGGGTGATGGATTTATGAGGGATAATTTTCCTTTGTTGTTAATATTTTCTTATCACTATATCTTAATTTATGTACCATGATTGTGTATTTTATTTATTAAAATATTAGGACTCATTGACATTTTTAAATTAATCATTCAGTATTTTTATATTTCAATTCAGGGTCTATCACTCAGTTTCTATAAGTTTTATAAGCTCGGAGAAGTGGCTGGATTGGAAGCCCATAAATAAAGGACACAGCCTTGAACATAATAATATGTGGGTACTTAAGATGCATTCACTGTGTAGAAATGAAAGAGCTGATGTTATTTGGTTTTTATTTTCAAAGCATTTATTTCCAAAGACATATTTGCTTAAATATTGGTAATTTCATATGGCTTAACTTAATATTAAATAAAATTATAACTAAGTAATTTCTCCCCCTTTTCTAAGTAAATTAATTATGTGCCCATAACAAGTAGATAATCATTACTTTTCTCAATTTTGCAAAATATACACTGTTCTCTCCTTTTAGAAAAAAAAAAAAAAAGTGCTTCATTAAATGAACCAGCCTGAACTGACATGAACAACAAGTTCTGCAAATCTCTGCTTGGTTTTTGCATTGTAAGTTATCTTCAATTAATTAATCCTTATCTCCCTAGGGCAGGCCTTTGACATATCTGGAACAAAACTCAGTCAAATGTCAAAATAGGAGGGACAAAAACAGTTCAACTGAAACATATCAGCCACATCCAATTTATATGAATTTATTTCTTCTGAGGCAGAGAGCACTTATGAAATTGATATTTGTAAAGTAGAATTTGTAGCATATTAATAATAAAGGACTGAATACATAGGCTTTTAAAATAGCAAATCACTTAGTACTCTAATGCCTCTAATATGGTATTAATCTATTTAAAACAATGCATAGTAGCAGTACGCTTCTTCAGTAGATTATTCTAGTTTCTTCCATTTAAAAAGGAAAAAATAATCCCAAACCTTTTCTTTAAACTTTTAAGTTCATATTTTAAATTATATCTTTTATGTTGAGGTTTAAATTTTACTAATATACCCAACCTCTGTGATTAAAGTCTCCTGGTCAGGGCATTATTAGAAGAAGCAGAATCAGAAGGAATCAAACAGTCCCTTTCCTGCCTACCAAAGAAATGGGGAACACAGAGTCCCCACAAGGTACTCAAAGCAGCAACTGCTGAAGCAGCTAAAATAATGGGAGAATCAGAGAATCCTCTCTTTTTTTTACCCGGAGTCCAAAGGCAAAGCAGAAAAAAGACTCATCTCATTGCATCAATGATTGGTGTTTAAAGAAAAGATGCTCCTGAGTAAGCGAGATTGGAAAGAGCAGACCGTTACACTTCCCCTTTCCCTTTTCTTATCACCAGAGGACAAAAATGAAAACAAAAACCAGAAAGTAACACCTGCAAAGATCCTACATTACTCATACTCGGGCTAATTACCACGCCTCTTTGCACACGCACCCCCTTCCCTGCATACTGGCACACAGTGAGGGGCCACCCTCCAGAGACTCCTTTCTAATTTGCTTCTTAGAGCAGATGTTCAGCATATGAGTCATCAAGCCCCCAGCAGAAGACTGCCTGGAAAGAATAAGATTTTAGTTAGAGAACCAGCCCTATGGATTGATGGTTGCTTCTAACCACACAAGTGAAGTAGAACAACAACAAATGACCATACTTTTCTCTTTGTGAATGAATTTCAGGAAAGAAAGGCAGTAAAAAGGATAAACGGATGAATATTTAGCTTCAAATTGTGCTTAAGTAAATCTGAAAAAGAAATCACAGCAGGGACTTATTGCTCAATTCCAGCCCATTTGCAGAGGATAAAAAGACAGCAATGTGAGTGAAAAGCAAGGAATCAAGCTCAGCAGGAATTTGCTACCTTAGTTTTAAATGCTATTGCATTTATGGCTAAGTGTTTTACCATCAGCATTCACTGATCTCACTTGATCTCCATCAAGAAAGATAGAGAAGGTTTGGACAAGCAAGGGAGCGTTGACACAAAATTATCTCTAGGAATAAAAAAGCACACTCCATGATGAAGGAATTGCTAAAGTTGAAGACAACTAATGGATTACTGGTGGAATTCTTGATGAATTCAGGAATTCCTGATGGACCGTTTAAAAGTCAGTTCCTGAATTTGCCACAAACCTATGTCTTGTAAGTATAATTTCCCACACAACACACAAAAAAGAATCTAGGAAGCAACGTTTTTGAGAGCTAACTTTGCCAGCTACGTAAGTGGGTTGCATCTTATTGTCTTCAAACAAAAAAGGATAATTACAGATATTTTAAATTGTTGGATTTTTTTGAAACTAATGATTCAATATCTTATATCAAGGAGTCACTTCAAAACACTGCAATTTATGAGAGAAATTGTGGATTCCATGTGTCAGTCTTCTTAGGAAATATTTGTTTTATTTTGAAGTATAATTCCAGTTGAGCTACCTCACAGAAGCAAGTAAAAACAGTTTCGGTTATCACTGAGATAAAAAATGATTTGTTTTAAAAATTCCAAATTGTGTTTACTTGTGGTAACTAAACAGTCACAACTCTGTGGCAATGTTATAAAATGCAGAACTACTCTGAAACATATGATGTATATCTCATTTCTTTATAAGATAGTGAAATGCCAAACATTACTTACATATGGACTTCTGCTTAGCACGTCGCAATGTAACTTGGTTACAGCATGTTATACAGGATGTTTTTTTTCTAATACTAGAAATTTTCCTTATGGAATTGTATTTAAAAGGATCCATCTGGGGTTTTAGTTTTGCCTATTCTATCCTCCCTTGTGTAACAAAAAGCACTCGTTGTGAAGGAAAGGTGGTAAGGAATAGCGAATGGGCCTTGCCTACCTGAGCTTGTAGGTGGCCTTGCGCAGAAGGTTCTCATCAAACACTTGTTGAATGGTTTCCCCTTAACAACTATCAAATTCTTAGCCTTGTTTCTCATTGTTTCTTCTTATGTGCCATCACTGAAAAAAAAAAAAAAAAAAGAAAAGAAAAAACTTCTTGAACTCATCAAAACAGGTCCTGTACTTACTTGATACTGTCTGCCTCTAACAAACTTTCCTCACCATTTTCACCAGCATAAAGGAACAGACTAATTTACTTGCAAAATCCCTTCTAATTTTAAATCATAACTTATGATTCAAGAATGTACCACCTTCTATGGAAAACATTCTTTGTTTCCCGCCCCCGCCCCGAATATAATCTCTTGTTTAGCTTCCATCTCTGATTGTCCATTTCATGTTCAGGATTATATACATCTGTATCCATGTCTTATGTTCCCTGCTGCATTTGCAAGTTCTCAGCAATGCCGCACTTTTTTTTTTTAACCTTATGTCTCTTACGGCCCGTGACAGTATCCTGCATCCAGAAAATTCCCTCTAATTACTGAAGTGCAGTGAACTACTAAGCAACACCCTTGGCAATGCAGAAGTTTTATACTGCAGCTTATTTACCAGTTTTTCCTTTCCTGGGTACGGAAACCCTCAGGCAGAGAAGTAGCTCAGGGAAATGTCTCAATTCAGATCCTCTCCTGCCTTTGTCACCTCAGCCCTTCTTCCTCTGTGGGCCATATGATGTGACTGCTTGACAGAAACCTTGCTGTTACTTATACCGAGTGCGCAAATTTTAAGTCTTTTTGTCCATCCATATTGTTCGGTAAAGTTTAGATCTTGAAGTTCAAGCTTTCTGCCTCTTCTACACGAAATTCATGAACTTTACTTGCTCTTTCTGGATCTATATCAGATTCACAATTCATACAATCTCAGAAACGTTCAGGAGCAACATTCTTTTCAGACTCTAATATGCCATTTCCATGTGAAAAGAGTCACATTTAACTGCCTGATATGGAAGTGCTTTTATGAATTTTCCAGACCAGGGGTAAGAAAAAGAATATTTAGATCTAAGGCTTGAAAGATTCACCCACACAATTTTCAAACACACATCTCTCTAATTCTTTTAAACACTTGCTATGTAACAGTCAATTTCCATGTGTATTATCTTATTACCATCCCTGAATAATCCTAAACATAAAGTTGACAAAAACTGAAGCTTAAAATATAAAACCGAGTAAAACCAAGGCTCAAAATCTTTAATGAGTAAAGCAAGGTCATAAAGCAAGTAACAGAATTTGTACCCAGGTACCTAAAACAGAGTCTAGTGCTCCCATGGTGACACCCAGAGTGTCAAGGAGATTTGTCATCTGTAGTGGCACATGCCTAATGCCCCGGTTTATTTTAAAGCCTCTGCACCTCATCTGTGTGTTGCTCCACTGGTGGAATCCACCCTCTTCAAAAGGTGGCTTTACAATCAGTTATACACAAATCACTTTGTCCACTCAGTTACCCATTTTCACACTGCAAACGCCTTCCAGTTAGAGAGACTGACTTGCTCAGAATTGGCAACCTGTGAGTAAAGCTGAAAAGTGAAGGCCTGGCTACTCGGGTGTACTCTGTGGACCAGGAGGATCAGCACCACCTGGGAGCTTATTAGAAATGCAGAATGTTGGGCCCCATCCTAGGCCACCTGAATTCATATGCTTTTCAGTTTGAAAGACCTAATATAAAACACTCTACGGATTTAAGATACTTCCCTTAAGATATAGTAATTGTTTGAATATGTTTGTGAATAAAGAGCGAAAAACTCTCAGTTTCTTGATTTTTGTTTTAAATGTGTCCATTTATTTATCAAAAAATGACAAGCTCTAAAGGCAGTCTTCATCGCCTCTTGGAAAGCAATCGCTTCATTAAATAATAGCTTCATGACTCTGACCATTTAAGTGCCAAATTTGCCTCGTAACCTCTATAGCACGCATGGAAAGCCCACCTAAGTAAGCTCTATTTCCAGTGGTAGAAAGGGAGAAAAATTAATTGACTTGGAAAGTTTCAGAGGGCAAAACGTTGTTAATGGAAATATCCCTGGAATGGGTTCAAGAAGCCCTGCATTTCATGAGTCTTCCTCTAACCAGCCAGACACCCTGAGGCAACCCCCTTCCACCTCTGGCCTTGGGTTTCCTCATCTGTAGTAAGGAGTGTGGACAATACAATCCTCAAGTCTCCTTCTCACTCTGCACTTGTTGAGATTCTACTAATACTTTCTTAATAGATCTTTCCTTGCCCCTCTCATCTCCTTTACCACTGAGGAGTCCATATAAGTTACTGCTATGGCCTTCTAATTGATCTCCTGCTTCATTTTGCCCTCCCCCAGTCCAGGCTCCACATTACCCCCAGTTCTTTTGTTCTCAAAAGAAAATCTAATCATGGCCATCATGCTTAGAGCATGTCCGCAGCCCCGAGGCAATGCCCAAACGCCTAGACATGGCCTTCGAGGCCCTTCCGGTACCTTGAAGGTGCGTGCTGTCCTCAGTCCCTGAACACACTACTGCTCCCGGACCCTCTTGCCTGAAATACCTGCCACACTCCAGCCTCCTTGCCAGCTGAGTCCTGCTATCCTTTCAAGTATCAACGTCATCATCACTAGGTAAGGTGTTCTTGCTACCAGAGTATTTTGTGCTTCTTGTCATAATATTAGATGCTTCTTACTGTTACTACTTGTTTAAGAATTAATGTTCTTGAGATTTGAAGCCAGTCTCCCTTGCTCACAATCATGCTCTTATAACTAACACCAAGTAAACATTACACATTATTGTTTGAATTATTCTTATTTAAATTCCTTCTCTTCTGGCTTCTAATTACTGATAAATAGTAAACTCTAAATATTGTTTTAAGAATTAGGCATAATTAATCTAAAACACCTAGAACAAACCCTGGCATATATTAGGCAGTTAATATATGCTAGGCTATTACTAATGTTATTATTCTTTTCTTTCTTTAATTATGGCCATTAGTATGGACCTAATTATAATTACCTGATAACTAAAAATCTCTTTCTCTCTTTGAATGCTAAAGGGAATAGACAAAGAAGTAGACACATTAATCAACTAAACAAATGTGTCAGGTTAATGTTATTTTTTATTCCAATGAAACAGAATTATATTGTTGTGTGCTAATATATATATTAAGCATATTTATTATAAATTTGGCAGCAATATGTTTGGAAAAAGATTCTATTGAATTATCATATGGTATTATTAAGTCCTTCCAGTAAATGTTCTATAATATGTTTCCTCGAAGCTTAAGCTAATAGAAAAGGCTTGGGAGAAATTGTCATTTTGAGGAAAAATGGATCCTGGATACTTATGATCTGAAAGAAAATCTGGTATGCGTCTCTTAATATTCTTAGAAATTACTCATAGGTTTATCTTTTATTAATTCATAACTCTTCAAAGGTATGAACTGAAAGAGGTTCTAAAGTTTCAGTCTCCCATCTCATTTGAATCTCCATGGCACCATCTTAGCCAAGTGGATGAAAGGCCTCTACATGGGCAGTTTGACGATTAAATCTCTATTAGTTCCCATAGCAACATATGATTTATTAATGGTTTATCTCTAAGTCTTTAAGAATGCATTCTCTGCATATCAGAAATAAATTATAATACAGTTGTAGGAGAAAAAGAAAGGTATCAGTGGATAAGGAAACAATTGAGATATTAATCAGAAGATAGCTTCATTTTTTTTTCTGTCAGGTATTAAATAATAATGCAGGTAGAATTATTACCAGCAAAGATACAAAATGTCAGTCTTATTCTGTAACTGCTTTATTGTTCATTATTACTCTTATTCTCAATTTTCAAATTTTCTTCTTTTCTCCCACTCATGCTTTCTTTATATTCCTTTAGTCTTTCCTTTTCATCTGATTGCTTCTCTTTCTCCATTTGGCTCCTTGCCTCTTTCCCTAACACCTTTCTATAGCCAAGTATTCTTTTATTTCTATAGTACAGTGATATGACTTTGCCCTAATAATGCAAGAATCGAAATACATACTCTGGCATATAAGAATAGGCTGGATGGACACAGTAAGAATATGTAGATAAAGTTTCAATAAACATAGCGTAGATAGATGGATGGGTAGATAATGAATGTATGAATTTAAGTTTACAAATATTTATTAAGTCCAAATAGCAAAGTATTGTATTAGAGTCTGTGATATATAATAAATGAGATCTGATTCTCTGTCCTTAGGATGTTAAAATCTTTATATACAGAACTAACCAAACATAGCACAATGCAGACTGTGAGAAGCAGTACAATGAGAGGACAAATGGAGGGGGAAAAAAGGTAGAAAAGAAGGGAGGATGGGGACATTATTCAGGGAGGAGGAAATAGAAATAAAGAAGTTAGCAAATGGGGAATTAATACTCATTACAAGTATTGTATTTCAAGGTATTCCAGATAGGAAAGGGGGTGTTTCAGAACTTAAAGCATACTGACATTGGTTTTAAAAAATCACATGGATTCCGTACTCAGTCAATTGGTAAAAGTACCTCTTGCTATGACTTTATTAAGTCTTCACTATGTCTTGAATAAAAGCTTCATAAATAAGGATCATTTAAAGTAAACTGTAGATTAGTGTAAATTAGCGTTAAGTACTTGTTTCAGGCCACCAGGAACAGCTGCTGCCTTTAAGAACAGAAACATTAAAATAGTAGGCAAAGGTGTGGAAAGAGATTTATTCATTTCTGCAAAGAACCTATGAAAAATTTTCACCATTGCAGTTAATTCTGTATCATCAAAACTCTTTAATGGTGAAAACCACTTTTTAAAATTATTTCAACAATGCAAATGTTTCTATTTTTGAACCTTTTAAAATATATCTTGTACAGGGCAATAAGAAAATATGTAATGATGAAATGCCAATTAACAATAAATGCAGTATGTCAAGTAAAAGTAATGAGATTTTCTTACCAAATACCACAGCATGATTTATATAAATGCCGTCCTTTCCCAAAGAACGGAATCCTTTCACTTGGTGCAGTAAATTGCATACTGTCTTTTTACAGCTGTTCCCCCAAACAAAGATATTTTTGAGCTTCATTTATAAAAATAAATATCAGATTGTTGTTCCATCTTCTTGTAATTCAAAATAGCATCACTACTGGCTGAACATATTACTCATAGAGTCGAAAGTTAAGAAATGGTGATGATTTAAAGGTAACATTGCGAAATGAAGATGAATATGCAAAATGTTAACTTCAAATGGTTTAAGCAGATGTTATAAATACTTCATGCAAAGAAAGCAGGATCTTGGTAAAGTGAAGAGCCATTTAAAATTATTTTCACCTCTTACTGTAAGAGCAATCTGCCTGTTAACTAGATTTGTATGATCCCATGGACAGAGTGATGTGCCCTGGCAGAGATTTAGTTAGATACTGCTCTGCAGGATGACAGGAAGAAAGAACTAAGTCTTCCTAGGGTGGTCAAAAGGCTTTTTCAAAAGAAGGTGACATTTGATGGGGTGCGGTGACAGACAGAATTGGATATTTAAAGTGGGGGAGGGAATGCTGCAGGCAGAAGGAATACATAAATAGAACCACAGAGGCAAGAAAAGCACTGGGCATATGGAGTGGGCAGTTAGACTAATTTGTGGGGTTCACGGAGTTCAGAATTGAGAAGTAGTGTCAGATAAGTTGGGATGGTTAATTCAGGACCGATTGTGAAGCGTTTGGAGTGTCAAGCTAAATAATCTGATTTTTATTGGCAGCGAATAGTAACCTCAGTGATTTTTTCCCCAAGTTTTTAAACCCAGAACCTTCATATGATAGAACTGTGCTTCGACTGGGCACTTAAAATGTGCCAGCAGACCTAGGTAGTTTATAAACGTTATGCAATGTAATTGTGGCAAAAATATAGTTGAAATAGTATTACCCTCATTTTACAGATGTGAAAACACAGAGAAGCTATATAACTTGCTTGTGTTCAACAATCCAACAAATAAAAAAAATTTTACCCTAAATTTTATGCTCCTTATTCTTTATAATTTTGTTTTCATAATCCTATTGTTTTACCAAGATCCTGAAACCTCATAATCCTAATACCTTTCATAATTCAGTATTTTGAAAAGGAAGAAATAGGAGTTAGACTGTTTAGAAACTTTTTAATAAAACAATGAAAAAATACTTCTAATTAAATTATATTTCTAACTAGTTCGGGTAGCAGCAAATCTGAGCTACCACTGTTCCTGAAGGATACACACTGAAAAATTGCATGATTATTATTTTAGAGTTTTATTATAATGGTGAAGGTTCATATGTAAGTGAAAACTAAAATTTCTTTTATTGTCTATTAGGTTCTTATGATATTCAGAAAGTCTGCAAGAGCTAACAAGAGCTTCCTTAGCAAGATTCATTAAGTATAATTTCTACTTTTTTTTAAACCATCAAAATTAAGCATTTAGTATGTTCAAAGCATAAATATGATGAGTATCTTTACTACATTTTTCAAAATTTTAATCTCATAGCAACTTGTAAGGTAGGCATTCTTTTCCCAATTTGTAGATGAAAAACAAAGGTCAGAGAGGTCTGTATGTGATAGTCTGTATATGATGGAACTGATATTCATATTTAGCTCTGTTTGTCTTTGAGTCACTATTCTTTCCATTACACCTGAACATCCCATAACTCCTCACCATGTAATATAGATGAGTGATCTTAAAGTGTTGTTGACGCCTCATGGCTGTATAGGAATACAGTAAAAGTCTGTGACACAAAACGAAGTGCAGCTCATAGCAGATATAGGTATTAGTGCATTGACTTTGGAATCAGAGGAACATGGATTTAACTCTAACGACCACCACTTAAAAGCTATGTGACCTCGGGTATGTTACTTAATCTTTCTGAGGCTCAATTACTAATCTGGAAATGCGAATAATAGTAATATCTATTTTGGAGGGTTTTGAAGAGGATTAACCAAAGTAATGCCTAAAAAGTTCTTAACACGAAGTAGATGCTCAATAAAAGTAAACTCTATCTATTAAGAGTAGTAACTGCATTACCACACTATGGTGTCTACTAATTCTCAGGGCTCCAGCTAACCGTCTCTGGGTCAGTTTCTTCCAAATATTAGATCCAGACCTCTCTTCGGAATTCTGGAGCCACATATCTCATCAACTACTTGGCATTTGCACTTGGATATCCTACAGACATCTGTACTCGTTATGTATCAAACTGAATTAACTAAGAATGCACATCGCCCTTATTCCTACCCTGTTAATATCTGTTCACCTGCAGTCTTTTCTATAGATGATGATGAAGATGATGATGGTGATGAGCGTGTATGTGTATAAAATCAGTGCCATGACCAATCAAATCTCAAGTCACTGAATTCTGAGGAATATACCCTCTAAATTTATCCTGACACCATCCTGGGCCTAGCCATCATCATTTCTATTCTATAATAATACTTTAATCACATCTACTTCTGCTTATCCTCACCAACCAGCTCTCTGTACTATATCCAGAGGATCTTCCTTCCCTCTTGAGATTTAACTGAAATTGGCTTTAAATCCTTTTCCATTTCCTATGGAAGTTCAAATCCCTTTGGATTTTTGTCAATTTGGAAAGGTTTTCACTCTCACAATTTCCTCTTCTCTCAGGCTCAACTTCCACAAATATGCCTCTGTGTCCTAACAATTAGATGTGAAACTCAGCCCCTTCAGTAAGTTCCACAAGTGATCCACTCACAAAAAAAGCATTTGTGATTGTAATAAACATTAATGAAGATTAGAATGTGGGGAGGTGAGGAAGTGTTTACTATTCAAAATGCACTTAAATAGAACATTAGGCATTTTCAGTTTTAAAATGTTCTTTGACCTTCTCACCGTCTAGATATTTCCCTCAGCTGATTTGTCCTTTCTGCATCCCAGCATCACATCATTTTGCTGGCTCTTCTCTTCATGTTTGTTCTAGCTCTTTTCTTCTTATCTCTCCCCTTTATTTTCTGGGATAAAGCCATTTTCTTTGTAACTTGAATACTAATTTGGCTGTTTCTTTTGTTTGCTTGTATTCCTCTGCTTGCCAAAGTGGTTTGTTATCATGTATTTCTTCATTGAAAGTCCCCTCCCTACCAGTAGGAATTTGGGAGCCAGCAGTTAACATAATTCTTTTTCTTCTATTACAAAATGCAAATCTGATCATTTTACTCCCCTGCTTAATAACCCTATAAGTGGCTTTCCATTGCCTTTAGCACTAAGCCTCAACTTTTTAGAAGGACCTACAAAATATCCCTTGATTTAGTCTTCACTATTGGCCATTCTGATGTTATTCTGGTTTTTGAACACAGTATTCTTTCTGCAGCCTCCAGGTCTTCACATACACCATTCTTTACATATCTTGTTCTTTCTCCAAATCCTCATTAGGCTAACTCCTACTGTAGCTTATGTAGTCTCTTACGTTCTCTAGATCAGATCCTCCTGCTAGGTCCTCCTTGATCATCATGCACTTCTTAACAATGCTTTTTCCACTTGTAACTATTTAATTATTTAAAATTGTGTATTTCCTCTCTTTTGCTGTGGACTACAAACACCACTTGGACAGAGACTAAATTCTTTTCTTAATTATCATATCCTTAGCACCAAGCATTCAATTTTTAAGAACTACATAAGGTAAATATTGAGCAAAGAATGTATGTAAAGTATTTCCCTTCATCTCCTTTAACCTCTGGACTTAAATTTATCTGGCATGAAGGGATCAGCCTTCTAGCAAAGCCATAAAATCCCAGTGATGGAGGAGGACACGAGAAACTATTTGCCCTAAACATCTGCCAGTATTGTTGATGATGTTAACAACTCAACAAGGAGGGGAGTTAAAAGGCAGTGCCTACAAAAGGTCACAAGTCATGTCACAATATCTTGTGAACTGCATGTTTAGTGAGTAGACTGCATTCTTTGTCAGCTGTCATTAGTATTTAATTAACTGGTGTCACAGTTGAAAAGACACTTTGTGCCTGTGGGGAGGTTTGACTGAACTCATCCATTCTAAAATAAATGATTAGCACCATCATCTTTCACAATATCTTTCAATAAGTAGGGCAGCTATACTTTTATAAGCATCTTTCTGAGGTTAAACCATTGTAAAACCATAAATACTGATAAGAATAGAAAAGGGGGATAGGGAATTTAAAATTTAGGCAAAATTATGTTTGTCAGTGCTTCATTTTATGAAAATAACACTTGTTTCACAGGCAGAAATTAACCTGTCAGGAACCCCTATTTTTCATAAAACATTAAGTCAGAAAAAATGTTGCATATTTTTAGAATTTTCCAGATTATTGAACTGTTGAGAACAAATGTAGTTTGTGACTTTCTGAATGGTGGATTCATCTCTTTCCAAGTCAGTCATCAGCCAGCCACAGCTTCACAGGTCCCTGAACTTCTCAGCACAGTAGGTCCTAGAAACTGTTCCCATGGTAACCTTCAGTAGAACAGGTTAACTCAATCTGGCATACACGAGCATAATAGAAAAAGAAATGCTGGCTGTTCTTGTTCCTGATGCCACAAAAAGGGGTAATACTGATTATTGAATAAATAGACTGAAAGTCAGAATGGTTATTGAACCATATATGGATCATAGCATTAATGACATAAAAAGATACATCTTCTAAAATTTATGTGTCCCAAAGAAAATCAATGAGAAAACATAGATCATAAATTATATAGTAACAATTAGCTGCTGTTTTTGGAGGATCTACTAAATATCAGGTTTTGAGCTAGATAATATAGACATACTCTCGTTCATTCCCCCACAATAACCTAATCGTAATAGGTGTTAGTATTTCCATAATTTACCTCAGGCAACCAAGGCTCAAAAAATCCAAATGAGAGGCTATACCTTAAGTGCGATTTGAACCCAGGTTTAATTATCTCCAAAATTTCTTTCTATCTCCAAAATTGCTTTTGTCCTGGCAACACATTTTTTGAGCATCTATCAGTCATGTTCTAGAAATGCAAGTCATGGTTTATGCGGAGGGAGCTCACCATCAATTAAGTCCAGATATGAAAGGTAACATTCGGGAAATCATTTTGGCTCCAGGACCTTACAGTCTGGGGACCATAGTAAAATAGAGTCATAAAATGTATAGTTAAAGAATTGAGTATCCAGCTCCTTCTCTATTAAAATAGAGAAGCCTTGAGAAACCCCTTTAATTTCTTTGCACCTCAGTGTTTTCATCTAGGAAGTGAGATGATTTAATTGGATGTTTTGAGGAACAACAGAGAAAATGTATTTGAAAGTGCTTTATAAAATATAAAATATGATATATATTGTTATCCTAATATTATCCTACGTATCACATAAAATCGTGGCACGTCTCTTCAGCATAACAATTTCTTTCCAATTAAAAATGCCAGATTGAATTCTTTCCTCAAGTATGTTCTGTTTAATCTCCACAATTAAGAGCTCTATAGAGCTGCCACCTCAAATCCATATTGGAAGTCAGGAAATAATTACTGCATTAATACGTATGATAAAATGACATTTTACAAACACAAGCATGTGGCAACTTGATAAGAAAATATCATTTGTATTTGCTTTAAATTAATGCTTAACGTTAGCAGAATTTAGTTATTCTGCACTCTGGTTGGGCAGAGCGAATTAAATAGAATCAGAAGCTGATGGTCCTAAAATGAGAGATTTGGTTAAGGAAATGGCGGAGCAACAAATTTAAAGGTTGTAATCTCATGGCCTGTAGGCTGAGACTGGCCTATAAATGTGTTTTCTTTGGCCAGTACAGCTTTATTTGGTTGTAATTTTGCTTTTCAATGATGCTTTTAGACAATGCAGATACTCTCTCATTTTCTAAATACTCCATCATTCAATCTTCTTATGCTTGGCTGCTTCTCATATTTATATTACCTGCCTGACATTTGAGTTCGAACCCCTTTACAAATGAAAGGCATAAGAGATGAGGGCCCCCTGTTATAAAACCATAAAGACAGAAATGAATGTACCTGAGCATGTCAAACATGAAAGGCGGAGCTGGCGTGAATGTGGACTCAGGCAAGGAGAGAGAATTGACATACTCTATCTGAAAAGATACATTTAGGACACAATAAAAAAGCCTGGTCTTACACAGCAGATTGTAAATATATTCATTCAGCAAGCATTTATCAAGAGCCTGCTGTATGATGTTCTGAGCAGTTGCTAGAAGCACATAAGTACTACATAAGTTCATATTTTTTATTATGTTGTCAGTATCATCCTTACCATCACCATTGCTATTAGTGATCAGACACAATTCTATGAAGGACAAAAGCACACAAGACTTGTCTTTCTCTTAATTCCCAAATAGAGTGTATCCCCAGTGTCCTGCTAAGTTCCTGATACATATTTGCTCGAAACATATCTGAAGAATGATTTAATAAATAATGGAATGTTAGAGGAGGCCATGCCTAGCCTTTAAGATTAACATCCAAATTCTGATCTGACAATTTTTGAAAGAAAGTTGTAAGTAAGTCTAAGAGAGTGTCAGGAGGAGCCATGCCCTGGCAGGGCCGCTCTGGGACTTTGATCTTCCTGAAGGAAATGAAAGGAAAGAATATCTTGTTGGAAAAGATTTCCTGGGAGCTGGACAGGAGGCTAAGAGTATGAATTACATAACGTCTGCAGAAGCTCATGGCCATAAGTGCTGTGTAAGCACCGGACATCATTAATATTACTATTTAAAAGAATTGAGTATCCCATTACTTCTTATGTGGTAACCTTAGCACAGCAGAATATTCTAAGTGTGCCTTCTAAAACACCCTCTAATCAGTCTAATCATCGATTGGGTTGCCAGCTAAAGCACTAATAATGTTCTAGGGACATATCATGCATACAGATTTGGTGCAACCAACAGTTGCTCTAACTTTCCTCAGGCCTTACCCAAACTGTTGTAATAGCCTCCTTACTGTCTTGCTGGCCTAAGATGGGTCCAATCGGCCAATTCATTAACTATACGGGTCCTAAAAAAAAAATCTGTTCCTTAACAAGACACATCTTGGACAGGGCTATCAACCCTCTCCTCTGAGCATCCTTCCACTATCTAATAGATGACTTTTCTGATCTTTATTCCCATAGTAAACTCCTGAGCATCTTTCAAGTATCACCTCCATCTGTCACTTTCAAACCTCCCCTCAAACCTATCAATTACTCTTTCTTTTTATGTCTGTGGCACTGAACAGTTCGCTTGTACCGACCAGCACCTTTGGCTGCACAATGTGAAAGTCCAGCTTTAAACTTTAACTGTAAACTGGGGTTTATTCACTCATGTCTCCACCCTACACAGCAGCTGGGCCTTATGGTGACTGAGAGCAGGGCTCTCCCTCAAGCAGCTATCTACATGGGGCAGAAGTTACAGATGCTGACTTCTCCATCTTTGCAATCCTACCTACTTAAAACTAAAGGAAAAAGCTCCTTCCTTCTAATTCCAGTTAGAAAATTCCAGAGCAAGCATTCTGGTTGGTGGGCATGGTCCACACGTGCATCCCTGTAACTATCTTCATGGAGAGGGGACTGGGTACCATGATTCACCAAGGCTGAGTCAAGATACCTCTTGCTCTGAGCTGGGAATCTAGAAGTGGGACACGGTAATTTGCAATCTCCATTGGGACCCCTTATTGGCTTTACAGTGAGGAAGAAGCAGTGCCACGGAAGGAGATGGTATAATCTTAGAAGGGTTTTCAGACAGGCAGAAAAAAATAGGTATATATCAGACAGTTCAACATCTGTAACTAATAACACTCAAATTGTGTTATAACTGTGCATTTGGATGTGCCTCTCTTATTTGAATCTGAGCTCCTGGAGTCCAAGTACAGTCTTACTCATTTGCCTGGCACCAATACCTAGCACGATGCCTGATGCCAAGTTGGCACTTAGGTAATATCTGTTTGTTGTCGAATTAATAAATGGATAGCTTTCCAATACTCTGTGAAAAAAAAAATATCTGGTGACATAATTACAGAATTTTGTCATGTTCTGAAGTTAGTTAAATGAATGTTTATAGAACTGCTGTAATTAAAAGGTCATTGAATGATTCGAGTCTTAACTAAAACACAATAACCTTTGCAATACCACTAATATTTATTGAGTTCATGCTATTAGCATTTTTATAAAAGCCAGTTAACCTTTACACATATCCCGGGAGTTACAGAAATTATCCTTATTTTATAAATTAAGAAGATAAAATTAAGACGTCCTTGGGCTTCCACAGGCTCTCACAGGTAATGGCTGCAGAGAAGGAATAGAAACTCAGGCCCTCTGCTGCCAAGTCTATTGCTGTGTTCTTAAGCAAATTATTTATTAACCTCTCTGAGCAAAGTGAGAGAGAATAACACTTATTTCTGAAGATTGGTATTAGTAATAAAAGAAAAAAACAATATATATAAAATGCCCAGTGCAAAGCCTGGTCCGGATTAGGGAAATAATCAGCTATAGTTGCTACGTTTGTCAGGGATGGTGGCAGATTTCCTAGTGTTTCTGACCGGTAGGTGTTTGTGGCCAGGCCTTTTCCTTGTCCCAGGCCCTAGACGCTCATCCTGCATTTTCCTCCTCTTTAGTGCTCCCTACTCTGTCTCCAGTATAATTCTATAGCCACTAGGACTGATTATGGAACAAGTAACAGACTCCCGGGGCCCCCTTCCTTGCTGCACCCAGGCCCTTTTCACTGCCTCAAGCAGCTTACCTGTAGTTCAGGGAAGAGAAATCCCAGTAGTCACAAGGACATGTGGTTCCCAGACCTTGTTCCGATATCAATTAGCTGTATGACGTTTGCACTACTGTTCTCTTGAGAGTGAAACAAGGGTGTTGGACCAAAGAAATTTCTATTTTAAAGTTTGTTATGCAAAGGAAATTTTAGTGAAAACATTTTCACTGCAGAGTCAAACAATACTAATACCCAGTTGCAGAAGCAAATTAGGTTTTAAATATTTTTCTATCCACCAAATAAATCAGTGTTGACCTTGCCTAAGTTTGTCAGATCCATTTCTGTTACTTTTAACCCTTCCTTCTTGCTCTACTTCTCGGCAGGGATTGTATGTCTGCAGCATACATTCAGAATGTTTTCTTGAATATAAATTCTAAGGAAAGCTGAAGCAGAGAGCACAGAGAAGAAATAGCGTAGATGACATTTCTTTTAGGCTCACTGCCTAGATCTAAGTTGGCCTAATGCCTTCTTCTCATCAGTCGTGCTGACTGAATCTGATTAAGCCTGCCCTGATTTATTTTTGACAACCTGGGAGCACATGGGCCAATGCTTATTTTTGGCTGATACAATCATCCTCAAAGCTGTTATGAGATTTTGGAAGATAAGCCCCTTTTCCTTGGAAGATTCACTGTCTACGAAGCATCATGACAAGTAGAATGTATATTTCTTAAACACAACAAAATTAAATCTATTTATTCTTTTCATTATCACAAAACTTTCAGATATTGTCTGTTAAAACAGAACAAAAAATTCTTAATAATTATGAATTTGATGTCTGTAAACTTATTGTTTTCCGAGTTAGTGAATTGGCTTCTGTAAACAATAATGAATAAAAGCCAGATTTCAATGCTATTGGGTATTCAGTTTCATAGCTCCACCAAGGACCATTGACAATATGGTCATGTGCCTCTTACCCACCAGGATACATCCTGAGAAATGTGACATTAGGCAGTTTTGTCATTGCTCAAATGTCATCATGTAGTGCATGACCATATAGAATTTGTCACATTTCATGTTTGGTCTCAGAAGTACTGGTTTTTTTTTTTCAATCTGGCTGGGAACCTCTCTGGTCTAATCTAAAACCGAACTCCTATACAAGGAGGGAAAGATGGAAGAAAGGCAAACCTCTCCAGATTGGTAAGTGGAAGATTTGTAAGCAAGGGGACTTAGTTTATGAAGCTTGTCTTAGGTGGCACATGACAAGTAGATCTCTGTGCAGTCCGTGAAATCTTACAAGTTTTAATAGAGAACCTAATGGGATTTGATCATGTTCACAGGAGGCCTTCACTAGGGTTCAGTCACATATGCTATGAAGATGGTGTCAATATCACATTTCTAACTCAAGGCTGTAACATTTGTGCAGCTTCTGGCAATAAGGAAGGTAGGTAGAAAGCACCATCCAAGGACAGGGGAGAGGGTAGGCAGCCTCCAAATGCTCAGGTCCAGTTTGCGGGTCAATTGGCAGTCACGTCCTCTCAATGACCTCTCCCAACAAGTACAGAGTTAAATATTAGATTTCCCTATATGTCTGAGGATGAGGCTATATAGATAAAGGAGTAATTTAAAAGTCAATTCATACTGACTATTCTATATTGCAGAATTCGATTAAGGATTACCCCAGTCACAAAGCACCTAGCATATGCCAGGCATTGGTCCTGGAGTTAGAGATGCAATTAGGAATAAGATAGAGTCCCTGCCTTTAGATGACTTAAGGTCTAATGTGCTTAATGAAGACAATTAAGTCTATTAAATAGTAACATAAAATTAAAGTTCTATTAATGGTCAGATATTTTTATCAGTGCTAGGACCTGTAAAAAAGTAGATTTCTAAAAAAGAAGTTAAATTAAATAAGATGGAACAAATATCAGTACATTTTAGGACTATATAGTCTTTTAGGGTACTGATGTATATTGCGTACTTGATTTGGCTGCTGACAAATATGTGAGGTACCAACATCCATAAGTAGCTTAATTCTAAGAGAAAAATACCCACCTATAATTAATACAATCAGCAATTTTTTCATTCACTTAATAAATACTTATCAGTTGTATACTGTGTGTCAGACTAAGTGTCAGAAAAATAAGTCAAGGAAGGGAGACCGACATGTGGAAAAATAATGAAGCTCAGTTTTGGTATTTATGTAGATCAGTGGTTAAGAGTCCAAACTAGATATGTGACCTTGGGCAAGTGACTTGATCTTTCTGAGTTTCCTCAGCTGCAAACTGAGATTGAAAATAATATCTGTAGTCTATGGCCATGCCACCCTATACAAGCTCAATCTCGTCTGATCCCGAAGCTAAGCAGAGTTGGGCCTGGTGAGTGCTTGGATGGAAGACCACCTAGGAAGCCAGGTGCTGTAGGTGTAAAAAATAAAAAAGAAGGAATTGTAAACTGACAGGGTCCTTGCAATCTATGAGGTCAACTGAGGGTTGCCTTGCCTTAAAAACAAACAAACAAACAAACAAACAAATAAAAATAATACCTGTCTCATGAGGTCATTAGAATTTTAAATGAGATAATTGTGTTTATAGACTGCTTGGCTTAGTATCTGGACCCTTACAAGTCCTGAACAAGTTTCAGCAGTTTTTCTGTTCCACTTTCATAGAAGAGGCTCAGTGTCATGAAATCACTTGCCCAGAAGATAAATTTAAAACAAAGCAGCAAGTGGTACAGAGTATATGAGTCTTGTTTGAGACCAGAGAGCAGAAGGACTGATTCTACCTATGGAGTGTGGGGAAAAAATTATAAATATTTAAGCCAACTACATGAATGCTTTTTCAAATACCATCCATAAACATTTATCTCGAGACTTGGAGCAAAGTTTTCAGTCCTCTACCAGCTGACTTTCCCATAGATGCTGCGGATCCTCCATCTGATCCCTTCTTCAAAGAGTGTCTTAGCTTCTGTTATTAAGAACTAGCTAACTGTGAATAAGGAGGGTTAGCACAGATTTCTCAGTACTGTTTGTTTGTTTATAAATTGACAGGTGAGAAGTGAGAGGGGAAATGACTGCCTTGAAACTTTCTTGTAGAATTCTCCGAAGACTACCACAGCCCTTCTCCCTCCAAAGTAAAATAAAGTGCTTCTTCAAACCGTAGAGCTTCTCCAGCATAGCTGAAACCAAGGACTTCTCTGCAAGCTGAATGCCAAGATTGTTTTCATTCATTCGTTACTTACTCATTTCCATGTTTCTTTTGTTTTTATTACATGACACAGCCCATAAACTGGAAGCAGCTTTTCAGTGGAGAAGAATCCTCAAAGTAAAGTCCTGAGAAAAACATTAGACATAAGAGAGTTAATCTCTCTCTTTCTTTCTTTCCTTGTACACTTTGTAACTCTATTTTACAAACTAATGCTTGCCACAAACATTAGTTTTGAAAAAATTATCTCAATATAATTTTACTGCCAATAATCTGAATTTGACATCCATTTCCTTTTTTTCTCTTTTCTTAAACAGAATGCTACAACATTCCATGTAACTGTTCAAGATGATAATAACATCGTTGTCTCTTTAGAAGCTTCAGATGTCATGAGCCCATCATCCGTGTATGTTGTGAAGATAACTGGTGAATCCAAAAATTACTTCTTCGAATTTGAACAGTTCAACAGCACTTTGCCTCCTCCTGTTATCTTTAAGGCCAGTTATCACGGCCTTTATTATATAATCACTCTGATAGTGGTAAATGGACATGTGGTTACCAAGCCATCCAGATCAATCACTGTGTTAACAAGTAAGCATCATGCATAACATTGTCTTCTGTATTTCTTCTTTGGGTGCATTCTCATGAGGCTCTCATTGAAAGAGAGTCAACTCAGAATGGCAAGATCAATCACATTTAAGTCAAGTGACATAAATTCGAAGTTCTGCTTTCTATTAAGAATACAGTTTCTTGCTGAAACTTGATGTTTTGTTAAATAAAAATTTTGTTGTAAGCACAAAAAAAGTAAACTTCAATGAGATCGTATATTTTAAGATTCATGATTGACCATGCTATATAACTTAGTAATAAGTTATAACTAAGCTATTTTTTTCATAGCGCATATTCTCATGTTAAGCAATTTGGTATTTGAGACAATGAATTTATACTTTTTTTAGCCTGCTCAAATTCAGTTATACATGTTTAACTGAGAGAAAGAAAAAACTATCATCCATCAATCACTATTCCTTACCTAACCCTCAAAATAGCCTTGGCTTTCATTGCCCGAGAAAACTGCCAAGAAAAAAGGTCATTGGCATTTTAATCTTCAGCAGCCCATGTCTTAAAGAGTTAATGTTGCTATTAGGTATTATTTAGACGTGCTTTTAACTATATGTGATTTCACTTTACTCTGACATGAATACCCAATCTCAAAGTAAGATGTGCTTCTACTGTATATGTTGAGGTATAGAAGAAAAACTGTTGTCTGTACGATACTAGAGTTTATCATTAGACCAATTTGATGGCTCAAGCAAAGCTATTTTTGCTCATTGTTCTTTAGTACAGAGTTTCCAGTGGCTGCAATTTTTAAAATACCAGCTTTGTGTGATCATTCTGGCAACAGTTAAGGAAAAGGATATAGTGATATCTTCTGTTGGGATAAAAAGGAAAGAGAAACACCAAGAAGCAAGAAAGAACTCAGAATCAAGCTCTAGAGGATGTGTTTTTAACAAGTCTGTCAAAGACTTAATTAAAGTTTCCCTTGGCAAAGCACCAGGATCAGTATTGAGTCCCAAAACTGAGGAATGGTGCAGACCCAACACCTTCAAAGTTTATGGATATAATGAACAAATCTAGGACCTAGTCAAATGAAAGGAAGAAGTTGCCTAGTAAAATACTGTCTTAAACAAGTTCCAGAAAAAGTGAATTGGAAGTTAATAGATTCAGGCAGCAAATCCAGGTATATAATGCCTACAATACAATGCCCTGAAATGAGAAGCTCTGCCTTCCTTATTTTCGTAATTACATAAGTATCTAGCATAAGTCTTACTCTTAATGGGTGATCAGTAACTACTAATTTAATTTAGTTGAAGAAGTAATAGGAGAAAGAGTCAGGGGGAAAAGACTAAGACACAAAGCAAAATAGAACCGTGTTGACTTATTGACCCAACGTTTATTAGTATGCACTCAGCACTGCAGACAAAGGTGGAGGAGTCAACCCTTTAGCCGATGGTTCATAAAGAAATTTGATAAGTAAATGATTAGAAGATTTCTAAAATATCTCACTGAAATTTTAGCGTGTGTAGTGAGTTCAATTTAAAGTATTTTCTATTTCCCTTTGTGATTTCTTCTTTAACATGTGGGCTTGGAAGTATGTTGATGAATGACCAAAAGTTTGGCAATTTAGCAAAGATCTTTTTATTGATTTCTAGATAAATGTGTAATTTTAGTTACTTAAAAGCTGTTGAGATTTGTTTTATGGTCACCAAAATGGTCTATCCTGGTGTCTATGCTGTGAGTACTTGTCGGGTGAAGTTTTAATAAATGTCAGTTAGGTCAAACTGATCTCCTGTCTATCAGTTCTAACAATGCTTGATAGGAGAGTGTGAGAGTCTCCGCCTAAATCTGTGGATTTGTTTATTTCTCCTTTCACTTCTTAGTTTATGTTTTACATATTTTGAAGGCCTGTTTTTATGTTGTTGTTGCAAACACTTTTAGTATGAATATGTCTTCTTGATGAGCTGATCTTTTTTTCATATGCAATGTCCCTCTTTATCCCAAGTAGTCCATGTGTTTAAGTCTATTTTGTCTGATACTAATATGGAAATTTTAGTTTTCTTGTATTAAGTATTGCCACAGTATACTTTTCCATCCTTCTGCTTTCAAACTACGAATGTCTTTATATGTACATGGGATTTATGTGGACTGCATAGAGTTGGATCTTGCTTTTTTCCCATCTGAAAATCTCTGTCTTTTAATTGGAGTGTTTAGACTAGCACTATCCAGTAAAAATAGAAATGTAAACATTAATTTTAAGAACATAGTTTATTTAATTCATTGTATTCAAAATATTATTTTAATATATAATCAATATGAAAAGGAAATAAACCTTTTTTAAAGTTTTAAACATTAATTAAATTTAAATAAAATTTAAAATTCGGTTTCTCAGTGACACAAGCCTCATTTTAAGGGCTCAATAGCCATATGTAGCTAGTGGTTACCAATTTTGACAGTGCAAGTTTAGAGCATTTATACTTTATATAATTATTTATATTGTTGAATTTAATTTAAATCTACCATGTTGCTATGCTGTTATTGTTAGGGGAGTTGAGTCAATCTAATCAATAGTTAAACTAGGTTTAAGGTATTAATCACCTTCAGTTCAACACAGATTTCAATTTTCTCCAGAGGTAGCCTGCCAGCAGTGACATAGGGTGTTTCTCAGAGTTCCAGTTCTACCCTCAGTGGTCACTTGATCTTAGCCAAAAGGCCAAGAAGCGATAAGTTCTACCGTCAGTGTTCAGTGAGCCCGGAACACCTGCTCCACAGAAGGGCCCCATGATCTTGCTCCTCCTGTAACAATGGACTGCCGTTGCTTCTTACTAGTGCTAAGCTTTTGGCAGAGACAGGGAGGTCCTGGTTCTCCTGGCCTAGCTTCAGGCTTAGGCAGACCCTGTGGTGGTCCTGAGTGGGGAATTCTCAGCATTCCCGCCTGTCACTGTACACTGCTGGCTAAAGTCTATCTTAAATCTGTGAAAGGGCTTGAGTTGGAGAGTTTCCTGCCTCATCCCCAATAATTACAGAACTCTACTTTGCATCAATGCACAATCAATGGATCTGAGAGAGTTTCTGCTCCTCTCCCAGGAACAGACATCTTTTACTTCCTATCCCTCAGAAAGGTATCTGTGCCTGAGAAATTGGGGGAAAAGGTTTTTCTGCTCCTCCTCAATGCCTTAAGGCTTCTGTTTTATATTAGAGAAAGGTCCAAGGAAATGAGTAAGTTTCTCCCTGATCTCTGAGGGGCCAATTAACATCTGCATGCCTGTGCTCCAGGGGATGGTTTCTTGCCCAAGTATTTCTCATAAGCACCTGGCAAAGGCCCATGAAAAGAGCTGCAGAGAGAGTGTGGGACTCCACTTGTGCCTGGGACTCCCAATCATTCTAAGCTAGCACGGTCCTTGAACTTTTGGAAGATGGAAATGTTCTATATCTACACTATCCAGTACAGTAGCCACTGTTTAATTCTATTGAATTTTGATTCATTCACTCACTCATAAGTGTCATTTAAATAGCCACAGGTGGCTAGTAACTAACTTATTGGATAGAGCAGTTCTTAATTGTCATTTAGAAACAAACTCAGCCTTATATGTGCATTAAAATCTTAGCTGCTTTCTTCTTTCCTGTTTTAACTATGCCCCTCTCTTCCTGTCATGCTCTCCTTCAGGTACAACAGTTAGAGTGTCCCTCCTGTCCTCAAAGGAGTTTGTCATTCTTTGGTATTTACTTCATTTGCTTGCCCTATAATCTCGCTTCTCTGATAATCTCAAAAAAAGTTCTGAAACTCATAATTCTTTGGATTTTTCTTCAGTTGTTGGATGTTGGGGATGACACTGACTTGCAGCTTCTTACATTTTAAGTGGAAGAGGAAATTTGCATTGATTTCTAAAAAGTAAAAATAAAATAGTTTATTGTCCCTCCTCTTCTATCCCATTTTTAAAGACTCAATTACATCATCTCAGATTTCTAAAGAGATAATAGGTTGAAAATATAAGAATTGAGAATTAATGCCCAAATATTTCTGTGACACTAGACATGAGTAAACATTTGGGGTTCAGTTTTCTCTTTAAAAAAGAAAAGAATTAAAATACATGATGACTAAGATTACTTTTGAGCTCCAACGTTACCATTATTTGTCAATGATGTAATTTTGCCATCTTTATTTTTTTACTGGGAAGCTTTTCTTAAAAGTTTTGGAAACATGTGCACTACCTACTCAAGGAGTTGACACATTGCTCTTGAGAATAAAAGGGCACATTTGTTGCAGTCATTTATTGTGTGCTGGATCCTTATCTTGATGAAATAAGCAATGACAAAGCAATTGGCCCTGTGGCAGTCCTTTGATGTTTCTCTATAGTTGCTCTGAGTCTGGTACTCTCAGAAAAAGTTAAGAAACATAGCAAAGAATAAATTCAACACAAACAAGTTGTTTGACCACTTCAAAAGAGTTTTACAACCCTTAGGCTCTTGCATCTGATTAATATTTAATCCACTGAGAACCTTTAGTATATTGTGTGCACTTTAGAGAGAAGTAGTTTCTTGATAGATAAAATAATACATGAAACAATTGTTTAGAAATTGGAGAAATATGATTCACACACAACTATCTTCTCTATTAGTAAAATCCTTCAGATAGTGGCTGTAAACATTGCAGAACACACATACAGAGATTCTACAAATATAGTATTCTGTAGAAATCCATCTATTATAAATAAAAATGTCATGTATTTTTATCTTATTTATTGTTTACAGTTTCTATGCCACGTGCTATGTGCTAGAGAAATTAGGATAAATAAAAATATCCACACTCGAAGGTGGTATGCTAAAGTGGAAAAGACAAATAAGCAAGTCATTATAAAAGTATAATATATGTTATACGAGAGTTACATAAGAGGGAGTGCCTAGGGAACACCAGGAAGGCACCATAGAAAAGAAAGTAATTGTAAAATTTATGAAAATTTGCCAAATAATGGAAAATATAACTCAATATCAAAGTGAATCAGATGTGCAAAGAATGGAGACGTGCACAGCATGACACACTTATGAGATAAGATTGCAGGCATTATAGTTCTAGAAAATAACAGGAAATGTGGCTAGAAATATTGGTAAGAACCTTGAATATTTTACAAACAAGTTTATACCTTAATCTATAAGTGGTAAAGAATGATGTCAGGTCTTATACAAAGAAATGGCATAATATGATTTGATTGGAAGAAATTTTCTTCTGGTAACAAAGCTACAAGCCACAGGATTGTGAATCCAGCATTAGAAGAGACAAATTACCAAGCAGGTATTTTGAGTAATGATTTAAAGCATAAACTTTAGGGCCAAAGAAATCTGGAAACCATAATGTATGAATGGTTCAAAGGTAATGAAGGAACATAAAATATTCTTCAATTTGAACACCAGTTTTTGTCATAGGGAACACTTAATGAGGGAAAAACATTGATCATATTAAATGTCCTTTTAAAATTTTTTATTAAAAGAAGAAAAATGAGAATTTAATGTTAAGATTTATAGTCAAAGTAATGCAGCAAATTCCTGCTTTGTCATACACTGTTTTCTCCTATGATGCAAAAAGAAAACCAAAAGTGCATTGTGAGGTTCAAAAGTGTGATAGTTGTCTCTATGAATCAGAAACGAAAGACACTCAAAGCGGGGAAGTGAGTTGAAGTCATGGGGCCTCTGAACTCTGTGTCTGGGCCCCAGTAGGGCGAGAAGGATTGAAATGCTCCAAAGAGATAGGGCACAGAGCCAGGCTCTCTGCTTGGAGCAAAGATTCTTCCTGTCTGGAAAAAAAAAAAAAAAAAAAAAAGCTAATATGGGTACCTGGGGATGCAGGGAGCACATATTCAGTCTTACTGTCAAAGACCAAGCTTAGTTATCCTGAGACTCAAGGGATAAACTTTTTTTTCATTTTTTTTTAAATTAAATTTTTGGGGTAACATTGGTTAACACAATGACATAATTTTCAGGTGTACATTATAATTTGACATCTGTATCTTCTTTTTTCCAAGCAACAGGGAATGAATTTCTAATAGCCACTGTATCAGCCACAATAGCAAAACCCCCGAATAATGTTATATGCTCTGGTTCTAGAATGGGAATTCTGGGGACCTGAAAGGAGGCAATGGCTAGACTGCCTTAAAACAACAAGAATAAGAAAGAAATGAGATGAGAAAACATAAACCCAGCCTAGGGTCTGTATTTCAAACACACAAAGAAATCTACGCTGAAAAAAAGATAAACATAAAACCCATAACTCTATCATTTTAGGTTATATTTTATATAGGAGTCTAAAAATTTATAGTATGTTAATGATATTCAAAGAAATGAATATAGGAATTATATTCATAAAAAAGATCAAGGAATAACAAAATAAAAATTGGCACATAGAATAACATAAATAAATTGAATTTTTTTAGAAATGAAAAATATACTCATTTAAATTAATTTAATATTTTAATAGGTTAAACTAGGCAAATTAATTAAATTAAATTAAAGTTAACTAATTGATCTCAATTTTAAAAATAAAATATTCTGAATGTAAAACAAATAGCAACGTTAACTCATTGAAAAACATGAATAACTAGGTACATTCTACACTGGTAACTGTTAAAGACGCTTAGTAAATTGAAAGATAATACAGTGCATTTGCTCCATACTTTAGCACACTGAGACAATGCACAAGTCTGGAGGTAGGAGAAGCTCTAAAGTAAAGAGTTCAGGAAAAGGAGAATGGAGGATTTGATGGACACAGTTTTTGACGAGATGATTATGAGAATGTCCAAGACTTGAAGAATGATGTGTGAACCCATAAATCGACAAAACATTCCAAGTACCTATTAGGGCAATTCAAAAATAAGACGACAACTAGATATTGAGATGGTGAAACTGCAGATTACAAGGATAAATAAAAATCAAAAACTTAAAAGTTAACAAAGGAAAAAAGCATAGTATCTACAAAGAAATAACTATTAGACTGACAGACGTTTTCTGTTCCACAGTCATTGGTGCAAGAAGACAATGAAGTAGTATCTTCAAAGTACTGAGGGGAAATCTGTCCACTTAGAATTTCATTCCCAGCTGAACTACATCAAGAAAAAGATAAAGAAATTTTCTAGTATGCAAAGCCTAGGATAATTTAACCCCCATATTCTAACTTAAAAAATTGTTAAATGATATGTTTCAACAAGAAGAAAGGTGAACCCAGAAGGAAGGCACAGGACATAATAATAAAAAAAAACCAACAATGAGAATGTGGCATATGACAGTTTGCCCAACAAATCAGCAGGAGATTACAGAAAAAGAACCCAAGAAAAAGCCAGAAGAATCAATTTCATGAAAAGGAAAGCTGAATGATAAATAAAGATACAAAAAGATAATCAACCTCCTTCATGAACAGGAAAATAAAGCAGAGATAAAACTTCGCACTTCACAGGGCAGCAAAAGTTAAAAAGGCTGATACGAGCAACTGTTGGAAAAGAATATGGAGAAAGAGGATCTAAGACACATTACTGATAGATACGACATAAAGTTAGAACACAGTTGACAGTATCTCATACAGATAAAGATGTGCATACCCTACTATCCAGGATTTCCAATCTTAGGAAACACGTCCCAAAATGTTTATTGCAGCATTATTTGCAAAAATGAATCATTGAAGACAACCTATCTAACAAAATAATAGCAGATAAATTGTTTTTATAGTTGTAAAATGAACCCCAAAACAAAGTTTGCAGGGATAATTGCAACAAAATTTACAAATCTGAAATGTAATGTTAGGTGATAATAGGAAACTGTGGAATGATATCTGTAATGTGATACCATTAACATAATATTTTAAAACATGTGAAATAACATTTCATATGATTGTTGGACACAAACAAATATAAAAGTAAAAACCATACATGGGAAAAATAAACACTAAATTCAGAATAATAATTTTCTTCTGGTTGTGGTAGGAAACAAATTGGATCTGAGTAAGTTACATGGGGAAGTTTTAACTATGTTTTCAAAGCTTAATTTTTTGAGAAACAAAAATATCTAAAAATAAAATAATAATAATAAATAATGATAAAAATAAATTACATTTTCTAACAACTCCATTTCTTTGTCTAGTTTAGCCTGGTTCCTAAGACAAGAGATGGGAGTATAATGGGGTGGCTGGCAGAAAAAGTAATAAATTAGATCAAGATTTAACCTTGTCATCGCTGAAAAGCACACAAGTATTAACAGCTCTGGTTTAGGGCACATCATTAATTTCTAAAAAGAAATAGTAATGAGGGAAATAAATGAATATATAGTAAACTATTTTTAGAGAATGCATTTGAGTTTTATTGCAAACAGTAATTTTTGGGTTGAATATGCTTCAGTAATGCCTTGGCTCGGACTTCAGAATTTGCAGCTAGCCTGGGTCACTTGTATTGAAGCTAAGGGAAATAGATGAAGCAAATTTGTAAGTGGGCATTTAAAAAATTCTCTTAGTTTAAAATTTAAGTAACTTGTGGCAGCAAAACAAATCACAAACTAAAATATTTGTGCTCTGATTCTCATGTATCTCTTGAATTTTAAAGTTTGACTGTGGCTTGATGTACGGACTTCATGTCTCAGGGCATGAAAGGTTGAGTGGACCTCTAACATCTCTCTGTTCAGTAGACAGAACCCTGGTGAGGATATAAAACTGGACGTGCAGCAGTAGAAGAGTTACTGCTCTGTAGCTTTTTTGTTGTTAGTTTTCATTTTGTTTCTCTTAGATCCAGAGTCAATAGCTAGATCAGGAAGCTTTCCTGGGTTAGAAATTAGACTGGGTTGAAAGAAAGACCTTTAGTGGTTCAAAACTTCTGTGGGATTAATCAGTGACAAATACTCAGTCTTCAGAGGTTGTTGGTTTGTTTGTTTATGTGACACCTAAATGAACTCACTCTGTAACTGTTACCTTTAAGTAGAAAGGCCAAAGATGGAGACAAAAATACAATAGAAACATTTTAACAGAGAATGTAGTACATAGTCTACAGAGACACGATGGCAATATATTCTGCAGTCTAAAGACCTCCCTAACTTTTGTAGATGTTTTTAAAGAAAATTCCAGGAAAAATCATAGCTTCAATACTTCCTGGATCTCTTCAATCAAAAACAAAAACAAAAATAGGTTAAGATTCTGAGGAACAAAATGAAAGCTATTTAACTACATACAGAGACAAACTAAGTACTAGAAAATTATTTATAGAATGAACTAAGTCAAATTTTGGTTTCCTATGTTATTGAAAGTGAAATTTTAAAGTATAAAATTTAAATTAAGACATTGTTTTCATTTAGTCTATATCCTCTCCAAGAATCCTCTCTATTCTAAAACTTCGAATCAAAATTTTTTTTTCTGTAATAGAATAATTGATTCCAAACCAAATTATTTAAAAATTTTTCTTGAATAAATAAATGCAAGTAAAACTCATCTAATAGTTCCTATAAAAGGTGGGGGGAATTCTGTCATTTTACAAGACTTTTGCTGAAGGATGGGATGTGAGAGAGATGCAGACATACATCACAGTTTTTTAAAACATGAATTAACAACTTAAGCAAAATAGAAATAAACATTTTTTAAACTTCTATAGAAAGAATACTATGATAAACACACAACAGAATGGTTTGCAATCTTATACTCAATACAGAAAAATAAGTACTAAGTTCACACAAAGAAATAAATGATTACATAAACGTTTTACTCTTGGTCAGAACCAAAATCTATTTTCTGTTACTGGTCTATTAGTATTAAATTTTATTGGCTTAGGGAAAAGAAAAATGAACTAGTATCCTAAAGATATAGACTGCCATGTACTTGTTAAATTACCTTTGACAAGTAATTTAAAGTCTCTGAGTTATTATTTTTGCTTTCCCTAGATCTCAGGGTTGTTGCAAAAGACAAATGGAAAAATATATACAAAAGTTCTTTGAAAGGCAGAAAACACCATATAAAATTTACTTTATTAATTACTGCTAAGAATGCTCAGCTCATGAGGACTAAGGAATCTAATGCTCAATTATAAAAAAAAAATGTGTAAAGTTCTGATAGTTGTAATTCTTGGTACTTCCAAGTATGGATAATAACTTTTCTCCTTTCTGCCCTATTTTCCCTTTCTTCCTTTACTTTCTTTTTGCAGAACCTCTACCCATAACCAGTGTTTCAATATATGACTATAAACCTTCTCCTGAAACAGGAGTACTGTTTGAAATTCATTATCCAGAAAAACATAATGTTTTCACAAGAGTAAACATAAGCTATTGGGAAGGTAAAGACTTCCGGACAATGTTATATAAAGGTAAGAGGCAAAAAGAAGATCAAATAAATGATGACTGACTTTAACTTATTACCTGATTTTTGCTCTAAAGAGTACTTATAATTCATTGTTCAATCATAAGTAAATCATTAAAAATAGCTATTGATTCATGATAATCTTGTTATAAGGAGTCTTATAATATCTAGTTCATTAGTTTAAAGTTACATGCCACGCATAAGCAGGAAATACTCAAATTATTGTCACTTACATGTTATTCTTGCTAAAAGTAACATGTCTGGTGCAGGAAATAAATTCAAACTTTTAGAAGCACTTCGCCTAACCTTTTTTTTTTTTTTTCTGGGTGTGTTAAAAGGACATTTTTAGAACTGGAAGCAAGAGAGATGCATTTCACAGAGTGCTTGGAGATGGTCCAAGATTATTTTCAAATACAAAAGACAATGCCTTTTGGTTCCTTTGTATACATTTATCTGCATGATCAGCTAAATGCACTAATATATAACAATTGGTTTCACTGTTTTTACTGGCTTGACAGGGAATCCATGAGGAGGAGAGAGAAAGAGAGCTCAGGGGAATTAATAATTTCAAAAGAACCAGGTCAGCTTCTCTGAGTAGACTGCAGTGGGTTCAGTGGTGATAGAGGAAGGTAGAAAGGAAAAAGAAGGAGAGAGGGCATTCAGCTTCACTTGGAGTGAATTAATATGGAGGAACTTAAAATACTCTCATTACCCAACACTATAACGTTTCTCTGCAGGGGGCTTAGATGATGGTGTCAGATTTGATTGGTTAACTGGAAAGATGTATTGATGAGGTGGAGAATGCATACTCAAGTACATAGGGCATGATATCCAGAAAATGTCACTTTGAGCTGCTGCTTTTACAAATTCCTTTTCTTCACAGATTTTTTCTTTCTTTTTTTTTGTGAGACAGTTTAAAACATATGCAGTGAATTTTACAGTTTATTTAAATTTTAGAACATTTAAATAAACATAAACATACTCTACAAATTACTGTATTTATTTTCAATGAAAATAGATAATTTAATAAGTAGTTTTTATTTGCTTATTGATCACATATAAATTCAAGTTCATGAAAAATTGAAAAGCAATCACTAGAACTTTTATTGAGTTAAAAGCCATGCATTTTTAAATAAATGAATTAATATCTTTTAAAATTATTTCAAAAATTATTTTTGGCTTTTAATTCAATAAATGATACTTTTAATTGTTTTCTCTCATTTTCTAACCTGGGTTGAATTTCTAAATTTATTATTTTCTTTCATGTTTTCCAAATGAAATCCAATTTTTGATCTTTTTTTGATCAGATTCTTCTGACACCTGTCAGATAAACTATCCTCCTTTTAAAACAGGTTATTTTTTGCAAGTGAGCCTAGTGAAAACATTTCTTGTAAAATTATTTTTTCTGAATCATAAAGTGGCAAATACCTTGAGTTTCTATCCTGAAGTAAATGGCTAACATAAACCTAATCTTTACAATTTCTGTATATGGTCTTCTCCACTTAAAACACCAAATGTTCCTGTAATAAAATTTTAACTCCAGTCGTATTCAATTTTTGTAGAAAAAGCCTTTCAAGACTATAGTCTAAAGATCCAAATTTTCATCTCTAGCCTTATGCCACTTTTTAAATTCCTGTCCATGCCAGAAGTTGAAGAAATATTATTTTACTGATATTTAATCATATTGTTTAGGACTTCCTAGAAGTATGTGTCATTTAGAAAATCAAAATTTTAATATAATGAATTTTTCTCTTCTCAGATTTTTTTAAGGGAAAAACAGTATTTAATCACTGGTTGCCAGGAATATGTTACAGTAATATCACCTTTCAGCTGGTGTCTGAAGCAACTTTTAATAAAAGTACTCTCGTGGAGTATAGTGGTGTCAGTCATGAACCCAAACACCATAGAACTGGTAAGTCTTCAGAAGAATCAAATTTAGTAAAAAGTAATTAAATATATATGTCATATATATATATATATATACACATACATACACACAGTTTTTTAAATCATTCTAAGAAAAATTCTATTGCAGAGTTAAGAAAGAAAAATATATTTTAATAACCTAAAACAAAATTTCTATTAATGTAAAAGCAACTGAACAAAATAGTAAAATAAAAAATCTAAAATATGTTGATGCAATCATAGATTTATAATCTTTAAATAAAATGTATGTGATACTACCAAAAGTTAGAATTAAATAACTTAACTGGATCAAGTAAACATCAATTATTTTATATGCCCATATATCAGAAAAACAAATGGAAGATGTTCCAGTACAGATTTCTAGATTATTGAAGGAAAATATTGGGAACCAGATTTAAATAAAACTTGCAGTGCTTAATTTTAGCAGCCTCACTAACATGAAGTATTATTATTAGATGGATGGATGGATGGATGGATAGTGGATGGAAGGATGGATGTGTAAAATATCCATTACCAATAACAATATGTGTCTAATGTAATTAGACAACATTATTGTCTGTGTCTGATATGCCTATACTCAATAGAAATGATGGAGATGCCATTTGTTTGAACATTGGAAATGGGTTATATTAGATCACTTCTGAGACCCTTCCAATATGAAATTCTAAGTTGTCATGATTTTCATTAATTAGGCCAAAACAAGGAAACTGTAATTCACCGCGTGTCAACATCTAAAATTCTATTTGTATTTTTCATTATTCAGTTCAAGTAAAGAAACATTAATTGAGCACTTTTATCTGGGAATTGTTTTAAATATTGAAAAGGAGGAAGACAAAGACTGGTGAGACAGCTTTCCTCTCCTTAAAAATGGTAGAGGTAGTATACAGATGGCAGTAATATCAGGCAGAATATGATAAATATTATTAAAGAGGTACAAAGTTATATAATAACACAAATGAAGGAGAGAAATTTTTATTGGAAGTTCATAGAAGAGGTGATATTTGAGATGCTATTTGAAGGATATGTGAGAACTGTTATTGGTGGAGACCGTGCAGTGTGCTTTCAAAATTTTCTACCTCTAGAAAAGTAAATTTCCATAATTCATAGACTCATTCTGTACTCATATGTTTAATTTTAGAGAGGTGAGGAGTGAAGCCATATTCCCATCATGAGTGTTAATGTTTCTAAACTGACTCATATATACAATCATCCTAAGTACAACTGTGTCGCAGGGAGTTCTTTTGTTTTGGTAGCTATAAGTACACCATACATAGTTACACTTTTTTTTTTTTTGTAAGAAATATCCAGTGACAGAGACTCAGTTTTTAAAAAAGGAGATTGTGATAAGCAGAAGAATATTTACAGAACTCTGCCTTGGAAGTGGTCAAATTACCACTTGGACAAACATACTATACAAGTTAATGTATATGAACTGTGACTGGTGATAGACGAATATGTACACATCATGCACAAAATCTTAAATGTACAGGTACTTGAAACCACAGTTGTTCTTGATGTAAATTAAAACATAGAGATATAGAAGTCAAACTAAACTCTATTTTGTAAAATATCTCATGCATTTGACTCAATAGATTAATTATTCACTAAAATAGTTATAAATTACTTGAAAATAAAAATTCTCTCTCTTACAGCCCCTTATCCACCTCGAAATATCTCAGTTCGTATTGTAAACTTGAACAAAAACAATTGGGAAGAACAGAGTGGCAGTTTTCCAGAGGAATCATTCGTGAGATCACAAGATACAGTGGGAAAAGACAAACTCTTCCATTTTACAGATGAAACTCCCGAAATTCCCTCTGGCAACATTTCTTCTGGTTGGCATGATTTTAACAGCAGTGACTACGAAACTACATCCCAGCCATATTGGTGGGATAGTGCATCTGCAGCTCCTGAAAGTGAAGATGAATTTGTCAGTGTACTGCCCATGGGATATGAAAATAACAGCACACTCAGTGAAATGGAGAAGTCCACCTCAGACTCTTTGTCTTTTTTCCCTGTGCAAATGATTTTGAGTTGGTTACCACCTAAACCACCCACTGCCTTTGATGGGTTCCATATACACATAGAAAGAGAAGGTAAAGCAATAGGAAATCAAAGGAAATAAATGATATAATCAAAGAAAATGAAACAATTTAAAATTTAAATTTAGGGAGAAAGACTCATGGAAGACAGTTTATATCTAAAAAAAAAAAAAACTGGTAAAGAAAGGGAAGGATTTAAGCAAGTATTCAATGTGAACTGAGACTAGAAAACAAAATGAACAGATTGGATCAGAATCTGCAGGTTCGAGTCGTTTGTAAGTTGCAAGTACCGGCAACTAAACATTGCACTGCCCAGCACTTCATGTACCCCGGGCTACTGAGGAAAACCTCATATTTTGAAAGATTTTTAAATAAAAGTCTAACCATCACAAATTACAAAATACCCTGCAGAAATTTTCTGTTTTCATAAATCTCTGAAGCATGCAGCAAAAGAATCTTTCTGATAAAATGGCTACTTTCCCAAGAGAATAAAGCCTATTTCCTGCTTCTCTAGCTACTCTTATTTTCCTTAGTGTGCTTCTCTGGAACTAACATCACTTATATTTTTTCCATGTGGAGCTGGCAATAAAACAGAAAATACATAGCAACTGGTATTTACACATAGCTACTATGTTATATTCAGTTATTCAGCATGTGGGAGTCATTCTTTACATTTTAGCTTACTAATTTATAAAAAGCAAGACCATCACATTCAGTAAATTTGGCTTATGAATCATATCTGGATTGTTTGGTAGATTTTTTTGTTATTTGCTGTTTGTTTCATCTTTATAATAACATACTTCATTTTAAACTTTCCAGTATAATAATTTGAGTGGTAAAGTTGTCAAGTTATCAAAATTTACAATTAATGACAGCTTTATTTTCAGCATAAGATATTAGGATCATGTAGTCTCAGATATGACACATTGTCTGCTCTTATTTTATTTAGTAGAATGACACAAAATCCATGGGTTCCTGTATACTGGATAATAGACTAGTAATACCCAAATATTATATAAAATTGAAATCCTTTATTATTTTCAATTATTTGAATCAAAAGTCTTAACATTTGCCTGGGATTATTTGTATTATTTTTTTTCTTAATCTGGCTTTTATTTTTCTGCTTCTCAATGTATTTCATGGAACATAGGGTCATGTAACTCAAATTTTTTTAAATGCTTATTTCCATGAAGTTTCAATCATGCTTTTATGTGATTGCAGTGTTTTCTGTTGAAGGTTATTATATTCTACAACTGATGATAATACCTTCAAATGAAGTAATAAGGAGCAGGAGATGGACTTTGAAACAATGTAAAAATAATTTTTACTTTTAAAAGTTCTGGAAGCAAAAAGATAAAGAAAAAATATACAAGAATCAGAAAAAAAAATCCAGAGTAATTATTCCTAACTAGAAATAATGCAATACTATTAAGGCATTTTTGGGTATTTAATGCTACAACCATGAACTTACAGAATATTTGCTGCTGATTATTTTTTATCCCTTACATCCAGATGAGAACATCAATTATTGCTTTCTTTTCCAAATATTTTACCTCTGTTTTGTGCATATGATTTTGTTGGGTCATTTAAAAGTATTCTGAAAATCAATTTGAATTCTTAATTATCATTTATTTATAGTACCTTTAGTTTAGAGGTATAATTGAATTTGACAAAGGAAGGATATAATATTTAAAAATACTTTTTTTATTAATTGACTTTTTATAGTCAAAAGCTTTCCAGTTATCAATTCATGTATATTCTCTTTTTTTATATATATGATTTAGAAAATTTTACTGAATATTTGACAGTGGATGAAGAAGCACATGAATTTGTTGCAGAACTGAAGGAACCTGGGAAATATAAATTATCTGTGACAACCTTTAGTTCCTCAGGATCTTGTGAAACTCGAAAGAGTCAGTCAGCAAAATCACTCAGTTTTTATATCAGTAAGTACCAAAGAGACTATTTTGTACTTACAGGGAAGCTAGAGCAATGGAACTCATAAGATTAATGATGCTCAAGCATCAATTATTCATCAAACTTTAGAGACCCTGAGAATTCTTCAAGGTCAGGAGAGTCCCAAATCCATGAAATTTTGAGAACAGAAGAATATGTGTATGTTTAACAGTTGCAAGCCTACTCAGACATTTAACTTAAGGATTTCTTTTTATTATTGTATAATTGCAGAGTTAGTAAGCTAACCTTTCACAATAGCTACAACAAACTCTCCAAGGACATGAACACACAGTTTGGAAATATGACTTTTGTTTGATATTGTAATAAAAATTGATATTGTTGGCCTGCGTTAAAAGCCTCATTAAGGTATTGAGCTTAGAGAGCTCAAAAGAAAGACTGGGTGTAGTAAAATCTAGGTACGCAGTATAAAGTTGGCACAAGAAGACAAAGCATCCTAAAAGCCCTACTGTCAAGTCTTTATGGGCTTCTGATTTTATAAACAGTAATCGCATAGCAATAAGTAGCCTCTAAAAGTACAAACAGTGCATATCTGTAACATTAGTAGCTAATCTGACTAACTTTACTAGAAGTAGAGGCCAAAAATCAGTTACATAACTTATTAGCAGTTAAATTTGCCTCTGATCAGCAGAAAGGTGATGGATAAAAATTGCTTGTCAAAATGGCTGACCACCATACATTTTACCACCTTCTCCAAAGGCAAAATATTACCTTTTACGGGAAAGGTGGGCAGAGGGAAGAGATCAGTTTAGTTAGCAGCTTAAAAATGTTGAAAATGTCCCATATAACATTTTTATTTAAGAAACCAAAAATGTCACCACTGGTAAAAGGCCTGAGAGATTCATTAGGCATTCAAAAAAAAAAAAAAAATAGAAGGTGATGGATAAGGGAAGAAAGAATACTCATAATTGCTTTGCATGTCTTTCAATTATGGGAGATCTTTGACATGATATCACTTGAGAATGAGAACAAAGTTTACTATTCAGTTCTTTCCATGAGGCAAAAAATATTTCATTAACCAAAAGACTTCCTTGTCTGCTAGTTGAGATCCACTGCAAGTGTTAACGGCTTCCAGAAAAACTCCCTCAACAATTCTGGTCATTCTGGCTCTTCTCTTCTGAATTTCTACTATTTTATAGCTCACAGCACAAAACACATGTGTGTGGTATTTTTCTAGATTTATTTTATTTTGTACATCTCGCTTCTCATACTAAATTATAAAATTCTAGCCTGGGGTTAGACTACTTGCTTATTGATTAATTCTGATATGCATTCAGCAAATATTTATGGAACTACTGCATGGATTTTGGAACTAGACTTCCTGTGTGTGAATCCTAGCTCTATTTACCCTATCTCTGCCTCAGTCAACCTCATCTGACAGTGAGATTGATACTACTACTTATCTCATAGGTTTGTTAGAGGATTAAACTATGTAAACACATACAAACTTAAAACAGAGCCTGGTACATAATGAGTGCTTTATCTCTTTGCTATTATTATTATTATTATTATTATTTATTATTTATTATTATTATTTTACTGTTGTTATTTCCCTCATCCCATTTACAGTGAGCCTGAGAATGCAGTCCCCAGCAGAGCCACTTGCTCCTTTTCCCCTCCTGTGTTCCACCCTAGGAATACAGCCTTTTATGAAGGAACCGAAAAATATTCCCTAAGCAAATAAAAGAAAGCTGCACAGCTGCATTGCAACAGGAAAATTTTGTAGATAACATTCACCTTAATGTTTCTTGAGTCATTACTATGGATCAGGCACTGTGCTAAGAACTACGTTAGAAACCTAAAGGAACAAAGCTAATGGTGGACACTTCTATGGAGATATTTTATCATGAGGAACCCATCATGCCCTCAAATTAACACCCAGGTTTTAGCCAGCTTCCATCCTGGAGCCAGCCTGTTGCCCATTTCTTCTCTAATACCTTCACACTCTGCCTCCACAATCCGGCTGTTAGCAAATCTGAATTTTTTTCACGTGGTTGTGGTAGAGGCTAATTTGAATCTCAAAGTAATTATTTCTAGAGCCCGAAGATCCTAAGAGCAAAGAAATTATAAACACTGATGAAATGCCACACCGTCACACCTATTCTTTGTTGAAAGAAAAGTAAATTCTTTTTGGTGAAGAATTGACCAGAATGCACGTAACAATTGAAGCGGAGCTTCTGTGTCTCAGTAAAACGTTTTGTTGCTGATCTTGTTCAGGTCAATGGAATACTGTCGCTAAGCAGAAGACGTAAAGCCTGCCAGTCTGGCTACTCCGAATATCTTTGTAAGGGCAAAAGAAACAATATGACGTTTAAAACTAGAATCCTTTATCTCGACCAGCTCAGCGTGAACCATCCTTGTGCTCTCCTTTGAAATGCTCAGGTCCTTCGGGAGAGTGGATTGAAGAGCTAACGGAGAAGCCCCAGCATGTGAGTGTCCACGTTTTAAGCTCGACCACTGCCTTGATGTCCTGGACCTCTTCCCAAGAGAACTACAATGGTACCATCGTGTCTGTGGTGTCACTCACCTGTCAGAAACAGAAGGAGAGCCAGCGGCTAGAAAAACAGTACTGCACTCAGGTAAAGGAAAGGAACCGCTGACGGGCTCACTCCCCTGCTGCAGCCCAGCCTCGCAGGCGAGGCAAGGCAGGGAGGGCGTCGCAAGAAATGCGCTCAGCCACCAGGTGCATTGTAAGCAATGTTACCTAGAGCCGGGAGAGGACCGGGAAATTAATGTGCATGGCTCTTGCGTTATGTTCATCTTCCTTTCTATCTTAGGATGGCCACCTTCCTTTCACTTTCATTCCTCATTCAGAAAATTTACTGAGCTCCTATCACGTGTCAAGTTCTAGGATAGATGTGGGGGATGTAGAGAGTTTTTATGTCGTGCCCTTGCAGAGTTTACGATCTAGAAAGAGAAAAATGGATGTGAGCATATAATTACGACAGAGTATAAAATAAGACCTAAGCCAAAAGTAAATGATCGAGAGGCTGTATGAGTTCACAGGAAGAAGGAATTGGGCGTGAGTAAATATGAACCGGGGCAAGAGCATTCGGAAACTGGTGAGAAAAACTTAACCCAGGGGAGGAGACAACCAACCAGAAGGTTTGGGGTAGTTTTTGTTTGTTTGCTTTACTTTTTTCCCATTCCTTTTCTTATTTTAACTATAAAAGTAATGCACACTCACTGAAAAAGTAATTCAAAAATCAAAAATACATAAAGTAAAAAACTCACTAATCACAACTGAGAAGAGTTTTGAAGGATGAATAGAAGTTGGCTGAGCGCAAGGGCGTATGAGGGTCAAGTGGAGACAGTGTGCAAGTCAGTAGTTCTGGAAGTGGCTACCTAAGTGTGTGCACAAGCCCCGTCATGGGTCCCGAATGAAGCCAAGCAGCACAGATGTCCCAAATACCCATGGGAAGCCTGGAGCTCAGTCCAGTTTTCTGAAAACCTGATTTTATTATTTCATTAAATCAAATTTACTGATTCTTGGTGTCTTACAATATTTACTTTCCTAATGACAAAAAAAAATAGTTCATTTGGAAATATAATACTCAAAAAAGATGTTTGCTATATGAAAGCTATCTGGAATGTTTTCATTTATCTCACAAAAATCAGGCATTTAGTGAAATTTAAAGAGAAATTTTAAATTGATAAACTGAATTTAGGAGTCATGGTCTTTGGGGCACTAGAAAGCCTTAGAGGGCTGAGACGAGCCCTTACTTGAAGAGGAAGCCACCTCTTGACTTGAAATAATTAAGGAGTAAATATACTGAACCAGTTAACTAATAATCACAGGTCACTGTGCAACTTATTAGCTTCCTTCCCTGAATATACCAAAAAGATGACTTTCTACATTGATAGAAAAATGTATTTCTCTTACGGAATGTGATCTATAACTTGACTGCTCCAAGGTACATTTCTTCCTTGACCCATCGAATGTACAAATTACATATCTTTTGTATAGAAGCAAAAGGCTAAAGGCATAGGTAGACAGTATAAATCATAAATGAGCCAGAAAAGACTGGTTTAAGTACACTTTAATAATGTTTCATTGAAATGCAAACATGAAACTGTTAAGGGATTATAGGCAAGGAGACCAATATTTAAAATAGAGGTGTAAACTAAACGCCTGTGCTAGTTATTATCTCAATTACTACAAGAATGTTTGAGGATTGTGTTATTGTACCAGCATCATCTGCTGCTCCCCTACACAAGCCCACAAGCATTTTCAAATGAAAAAAAAACATCCATCAGTTCAAGAAGTCTTAAAAATTAGCCTACAGTGATTTCACCATTAATCAAAGGAATCCAGAGGATGTTCTCACCAGGAGCGGTCTCACTTGCGTTTATTTCCTAAAGCAATCATTACCCAGAAAGAAAGAATGAATAATACTTCTTTAGTTTTATATTCAGTGGTACTGTGATCACGTTAAATAGAAAATTCAAAATACAGCTCAAAAATAAGGGTAATTCTAAAACCAAACACATATTAACAATTAATGTTTCACTATTTTATAGTTTTGCTCCCCCTACTTTGCCTTTATCATCAACTGTACCACAGGATCATTGTTTGTTATCTTACCTGGATCATCCACGGTAGTCACTGCTAGTGTCCCCACTTCTCCCTGCAACTCCATTGATTTCTGTGGTAGGTCAGTCCTGTGCGAGATGCTAAGATTAAAACAGATTTAGTTTGAACTTTAATTAAGTTCATGAAACTTAACGTCTGGCCTTCCGTATAGGTGCATTGTACTCATTAATTTGTTTTTGTCTTCATCGTGTATGTGTTCTTCGTGTCTGATTTTTGTTTCGTATATGAGTTTGTATGTGAATGTTCGTGGGAAAGGGAGTTTTCTGATGTTTTCTCCTAACAACTATTTTAGTGCTAGTCATTCATCAGTAAGTATATGTGAAACATAAAGTCAGTGCTCAATCAGTGTTATACAAAGGACCCAGTTGATTCTTCAAAGTAAACATGCTTTTGTCATTTTATCCAAAGATTCATGCACAATCATAAATTTAGGAATTAAAAACCATTATATAATATATGTATGCATATTTTTTGTGTGCTCTGCCTTGGTCCATAAATGTTTTGCAATAATATACAGAATGTATAACTAAAGGACAAAATTAGAAGAAAGATAATCGATTAGCTTTACAAATAAAGAAATTGTAGAGCTAAGATTGCACATATTTAAAAGACCTGCCCAAAGTCATGCAACTATTTAGTATCAGAGCTGAGATCAAGACTCAAGTGATTTGACTGCCAGGCCACTGCTGTTTCTGTTAGATTGTATGTGCTACACTGCTCATCTTGACAGTCAAGAGTAGTGACCAAACATATAAATTCCAGTGTCAGACTGACATGAGTCTCAGGCCTGATTTTAACAGATACCAGTTATAAGTCTCAAGGCAACTTTCTTCATCTCTGTAAGTCTTAGTATCTTAATCTGTAATATAAGGAGAAGCATATCCTACCTCATAGAGTTATCATAGAAATAAAAACTTGATGCTTAATGCAAGTGCCTGGAACTTAAGTGTGCAAGAAATTGTCAATTTTATTATTCAAACTAACTGGATGCTTTTTGAATCAAGAGAGGTAGATGAAGTGGTTCTAGAGGTTCTTCATAAAAAAAAAAACTGAGTAATTGTGACAAATGTATAGAACAGAGCCATTTCAGACTCAAGGGAATCTTCATCATCACCTGGTTCAATTCTGTTATATAACAGTCTATCATGTATTTTCTGTACTGTCAAGTACATCTTTCTTCCTACTTCTTTAACCAAGGAGGGATAGAATTGGTGCCTACTTGGAAAGACATTGGACTGAACTGAATTCTCTGTGATGGAAAGTAAGCTAGTCAGGAGAAAGGAAATAATGGACTGCAAAGGTGGCGTGAAAATTGGGAGGAGGGTATGGAATGATCTTCTAAAGAATAAAATACATATTTTTCAGTAAGTAGAATGAAGAAGCATTTCCTTTTCTAAACTTCAATCCACCCACAAGGAGGTCCAGAATAAATAAAAAGGTATAGAAAGATAGAAGTATAGATATAGGTTGGTGGCTCAGTAAAAAATTCAAAAATAGGATGAGGAAGATTGTTGTTTATGATCTGTTATCAAGTTCATATTCGGTACCATTACCCTCTTCTCAATTTTAGTATTGTGATATAGATAGATAGATGATAGATGATAGGTGGATGGAGAAAGAGAGAGAGAGAGAAGAGAGAGAGAGAGAGAGAAATGATAGATAGATAGATAGATAGATAGATAGATAGATAGATAGATAGATAGATAGTGGTATATATTCACATAGTTGCTTTTTTACTTTTAAAAGTATAATTTCCCTAGGACGAATTTATTATAATGGAATATTTAAGTGGCTATGGTTCTAGGTAGCCATTTAAATAATCAGAATCAACTACTGCCTCAAATATTATCTAACCAAAGGAACTTTAACATGGACCTGAAAGTCTACTTTTTTTCTGTCATTCTTAATGACTGATTAATGAGCTAGGTCAGCATTGACAGGTATAAGATATCTACAGTGTGTTGTTAAATTTAAAAGTTTGGAGCAATGTTGATAATATAATATCTATATGGTTCAATATAAAAGTATTTATGTATGTATGTATTGAGGAAGCTCTGGAAGGTTGCCCCCCAAAATGTTGGAAATGGTGGGAGGAAGACAATACTTCCAATTTACCTCGCTTACTCTTCTACTGTGTGAACAATTTTTACAATGAACAAGTATTTGTTTTATCACTTAAAAAGTATTTTAAAGAAATAAAACAGCACTGCTTAGTTGTGCATAACATATGTGCACTTATTCATAGTATATCTCTTCCGGAAATGCTCTATTGGATGAGAATATTTAGTTGACCAGCATTGCTAGATAGCTTCTAGCAGAATTAAAATTCTAAAACATGGACAAAAACCCCTGATATAAAAGAGTGTAAAAAGGAAAGGAAAGGTGGAATGACAATTTATTAATTCAGTTTAATCTTACTTTGGTCAAATTAATGGAAAGAAATTTTAGTATGCTGTTCCCCCCATTTATGTGTAGAATAAGTTGTACCAATTTGAATTATATAATTTCTACTGTTTAGAGTCAGTTTCTGATGTCAGAAAGGTTTTAATTCAAATCATATCACCAATAATATGTTTACTCTTAAAATTATGATGAGACTTTCAACAAAATACATTATACCTAGGTAAGCTTTCAACAATATTGTTATCCATTGGTTCATGCTCCTTCCTGCAACAATTTCATAGTTAAGTACCCTAGAGGCCAAAAAGTTGATGAATAATAAGAGTTAGCTTTGATACTCTGACTTAAGCATCCTCCTTACAGCTCAATGCAGTATATAATAGTATTAGCTGTGGTTTATCAATGAAGAAACCAAGGTAAGAATTATTTTTAAAATTATAAACTATGAATAAATTTCTATGCTTATAGGGAATAGACTCAAGATTTGATCTCAGACAGTATGAATAGAGAACCTGTGTTCTTTCCACTAAGCAAGGCGGTCTTAATATCAGAAGCACTAAACGTTAAAGCAGCACATCTCTTAAGCTGTTAGTTGAATTGTCAATCCTTGTGCATGCCAACATTCGGCTTTAATGGATACATTTTCTTCATCTATCTGTTCTCACTATTTTTCTCTAGTATTTGTTACATAACCAAAAGTTTTTTAAAAGTACAGCAAAGAGAAGCTCATCTAAGTGAGAAATATTTTCTACAACATTATTGTATGGGGTCCCAATAGCCTTGCAAAGTGCTTACTGCTGTATCTTGATGCTTAGCCTCAGGATGTGCCTGTAGTGTGGATGAGAGGTCACAATGCTAGGCTTCTAGTTCCAACACTGAATCTAAATATGTGACCTTGACCAATCTTTGGCTTTACTTTTGTGATCTATTAAATGAGAGAATTGGACTAGATAATCTCTCAAGTCATTTCTATCTCTTTAATTGGATATTATATGCTTCTAAGTGACAAGGGACTAAAGGCATTCCTGCACTGACCTTTGTGTGTAATCAGCTGACACTACAATTTAGGATGTCAGTTCATCCTTGTGGAACTGCTGATTTGATTATGGTTAGAAGCTGATGTGTCTCTAGTGTACATAGTTACAATTGACATTGATGAGGTATAAAGTAGTTCATGGGGCTTATTAAGCCCAACCGTAGAATTTGAATGTTCTGGGCTCCCTTCAGTGTTCACATGAACTATAAATCATTCTCATTTAGAAATCCGACCTTCCCCAGCATGAGCAAAGTCTTTTGAATTTCAAAGACATCTGTGGTTCCACAAAGAACCTCTGAATTCAATTTCATCCTCTGTGTCACATTCTAAAATTCCAGCCTTAAATAAATCCTATTGGATGTTTGGTTTAAAGGTGAACTCAAGCAAATCTGTTATTGAAAATCTGGTTCCTGGTGCCCAATATCAGGTTGTGATGTACCTTAAAAAAGGCCCTTTGATTGGACCACCTTCAGATCCTGTGACATTTGCCATTGGTAAGTTGCCAAGCACAAGAATAACTTTATTAACGTACTCTTTGGAGAGGTACAATGTCCAAGTTCAAATCATTATCATATATATGGATGGGCCATACTTGTTCACCCAAAATCCTACCTCTGGAGTAATAAACTAGTACAACAGTATAGCTGGAGGACATCATTAACATTTATTATGAGGGAAAAATTTTAGAGGCGAATATGTTTGGTTTTCAATGATTATGTGAGACAAGTGAAAACCCTAGTTATTAAGTAGAAGTTCTAAGCCATTGCTAAGATATTAAATAATCCTTATTGGCTTTCTTTTTTCACTCCCCTTCCATTCTTCTTAGTTCCAACTGGAATAAAGGATTTAATGCTCTACCCCTTGGGTCCTACAGCCGTGGTTTTGAGCTGGACCAGGCCTTACTTAGGAGTGTTCAGAAAGTATGTAGTTGAAATGTTTTATTTCAACCCATCAACAATGACGTCAGAGTGGACAACCTACTACGAAATAGCAGCGACTGTCTCCCTCACTGCATCAGTGGTAATCTCTCCTTAACCAGCTTTCACACTCTCTGTGTAAACAGATATGCCTGTGCTGCATGTACCAAATGTCCATAAAAGATATCTGTAAATTAGATTGTTTTATAAATATACACAGGAATATATTGTTTTCAAGGTTTTTTGGTTGTTTCTGCTTTTAGGATTATTTTTTGGTTTTTGTTGTTCTTGTTGTTGTTGTTGTTTTTTCTTTGAGAGAAAAGAAAGGTAAATTATGTGAAATTAGCTTTCACCCCCAATTGAGTTTCTTTCTTTCTGTACCTGAGAAGAAAAACACAAGAGATTACCCTTCATCATTTAATCATTAGTTGGGACAGCTTAATTGTAATAATGATATCTACAAGTCAGTTAAATACCTGTAGTGTCAGGTCATTATGAGATGCATTTCAAGAGAGCACGGAAAGGCTGCTCTTTCTAAAACTTGAGTAATTTTAAAAGTGCAGGTGACTTAACAGGTCATGCATGAAGGACACAATTGTCCTCTGCCCAGATGATGACTCTAGTAATTGCCATGCATCAAGGACACAGTTGTATGGTCCAAGTTGGGAGAATACAGAATCGTGAAAGTCATTTTGTCTTAGAAATAAGGAAATGTGTACTTTCAGTCATTTGCAAATGAGGACTATTTCACTTTGTAGTATAACTGAGGAAACTAAAAAATGAAACCAATACTTGAAGCCTTTGGTCCTATACCTTTGAATTGCTTTTTACAAATTATATTTTTGTAGACCATTTCCACCCCACCTCATTCCAAAAAGAGGTTTTTTTTTTTTTTTAATGGAGAATTTGGAAAATATAAAAAGGCACAGAAAGGAAAATAAAAATTACTTATCAATTGTTTTTATGACCTAGTAGATGTAACTCTATTATAAAAATATGATTTTCCCCATTAGTCCTTTGTCTCCTTGCTTTTTCTAGAGAATAGCTAACCTGTTGCCAGCATGGTACTACAACTTTCGAGTGACCATGGTGACATGGGGAGACCCAGAATTGAGCTGTTGTGACAGTTCCACTATAAGCTTCATAACAGGTGAGCGGTGTCTGGGAAATGTTTTCCTGTTAAGAGGACACTATTTTGAGAACACATCTTCAGAAAGTGCTAATCACTCACTCAGGACTGAGTGCAAGTCAGTTCCATGGAAGATAATATGCTCGATTCTGAAAATTCATTATTTGTTTAAATGATAGCCTTTAAAAATGAAAATATTATTTTTATTTTGAATTACTGTCCTCGATTTATTTTTATTCCTAGTCACTGCCCTTGATTTATGTGCCCCTGTTTGGAATTGATTAGAACAGAGATGTGGCAGGCAGAGCTTTCAGCTGAACATTGTACTCAATTGACTTTACCCATTTGATGGTTATATCTGCTAAAATGCCTCCATTTCCTTATTAACTGAGCCATTTTTAAAGTCACAGGCTGAATGAAGTATTGTCCACTGTAGGAGTTAAAACAGGCTTTGGAACAGGTAGACCTGGGTTTGAATCGTGGCTCTGTCTCATTCCACACGTAACCTTGAACAAGTTAATTTCCCTAAGCCTCAGGGTTTTTCTCTTTATGTGGAAAATGGGGAAAATAGTATTTATTATCTGTTAATGTTTATTATTTCTCATTTAAGTAAGCTGCTTAGCAAAATACATCACACAAAGATTAAGTAACTTAAAAAAATTGTGTTAGATCTCAGAGTCTTAAATTATGTAGTTCATTATCACATAGCAGAGCTGATCAGAGGTAGAAATAAAAAGGGGAAATTCATCAAAGAGACATTAACCCTGATTGTTTAAACTAAGATTTTTAAAGGACTTTTGATTGGGCTATAAAGCTGTAATTAGAATTGTACTAAGAGAAGAAAAAAAAATATTTTTAGATGAAGAATAATTTTGACAAAATATTTTCCTCACTGGACAGCTAGATTTGCTCTTTTGAAATTTATAAATTAAAAAGCAATGGAAATAAATTAATCATATGTGAATTCTTATATTATTAACTTTCATAGTTTATCATTTTTACTTACTAGCGAATTTCTATAGCTCCCTTTGTTTAAGAAGGGAGAAAATACCAATTATTAACAAGCCCTGTGTTATGCTTTTGGATGCATTAATAACTGCATATTTAATTATAATTAAAATTCACTGTATCAATAATTCATACAGTTTACCTTTATTGGGATTAACTCTCTGAGGATACTCTTTCCTTCTCCAACAGAGCAGTATCTGGAAAAAGCCCAGACTTAGCATGTAAACACGTGATTGAGCAGACCTGGCTCTACTACTTTCTGGTGTTAGAACTTTGAGTACATTATCTTAATCATGGAATTCTATTTTCTCTTTGGTAAAACTCAAAATATTACCTAACAACTGGCTAATAGAGTAAAACCAAGCACATTAGAACTCACTGTAGTAAAGCAGAACACCGACTTGATAGTCACCACATTGCCTCAGAAGAGGGACATTGGGAATGAAATATTAATAGGAATTGGAGTTCTGGACTCCGGCGGTTTAGGTGTGCCTTTCAAAGCTGGGAACGGACTGGGACTAGGCAAAGATCGCGGTACAACAGTTTGGGTGGACAAAGCAAGTCTGGATGTGTAAACTGTGGATAATAAGCAAGCTACATGCCTAACTGAGCAGTCTTGCCTTCAGTAAAGTGAACTTTGGTAATTTCTTATTTTTCCTGGAACAAACTACTAAGTCATGTTGACACTGGCAGTCTGCAGTCTTATCTAAGCATGTCGATAACAGATGGTCTCAATTCTCACATCTATAAAATGGACATAATAATACCCCACAAGACAGTATGAGAATTAAATTATATAATGTAAATTGCTATTAAAACACAATGGTAGCTCAGTTTACTTTTATACTTATTTTTTAAGCTAGTTAAAATTTTAGCTTTTGTTTCTTTTCTGCCCTCATTTCAATTTTAAAACAAAGAAGGATCTCATACTTCACTTCCCTTCATTTTTAATTGTAACCCAAATTGCCCAACTGTGTGATAAAAGAGGAAACACAAACAAAATATTTGAATCAGGTATGATTTATTAGAACCTCAAGTCTACTATCTTTGTTAGTAGTATCTTTTGAAAGTCAAGTTCATAATTATGCTGGCGTATCAAAACGTGTTTAACAAATAGTGACATCTTGTGGTCCTTCAGCAATATGCTGGATTTTAAAGTAACAACATAGATTATAAGAATCTGAAGACCTGTGAGGGGGAGATATATTCTTCTCGATTTGCAATTTTAAATATGTTTTTTTTATCCTCACTAGAATTAGAACATGAGAAAATATCCTTTGAAGAAATGTAAGTATAGGTACTTGTATATAATGAAGTACATAGAAATATACTAAGAAATTATAAGAAGCCAGCATTATTAGAATATTCTGAACTATGATGTGGGTTTGTACTATTGTTGACATTTCAAAATTTTATTGTCAAATGTGTAGAATTGCTACTCTTATTTTACATGAAACAAAAATGTTTTTTACTCTATATTACAAATCTCTTCAGCAAATACCTTTCTTTCAAAACGTAGTTAGTTATGAATGTTTGGTTTGAGTATTAGTAGCATATTAAAGAAAATAGTTCTTTATGATTTGTAGACATTCTCCTCCAAATATTTTAGTTGGTTTTATGCTGTAATGTGGAAAGGAACACTTGCCTGTCTTCAAACCACCATACACATGGAATTTAAATTCAACTGTGTATTTGTTTCTTAAAATCCTCAGAATTATCAGTTACTTTAAAAATAAATAAAATATACTTTCACAGCTCATATATTGTAAATCTATGATGAGCTCTCATCCCCAATGGAAAAAATTTTAAAGCTTAAATGTGTAAGAATTTAAAATAAATTAATGACTTCAATGTTAGAGAGAATTTAGCTTTGTAGCATCATAAGTCCTTTCCTTCCCTCCCTTAATACTTATTGTGCAGTATTTATTAAGAGCCTACCTTCTGCAAAGCCCCAGGCTGGACACTGTCAGTAATGTTATCTTATTATTTTACAGAAATAGTATTTATTTTCTATCCTTCTACTCATCGATCCTACAGACCTTTATTCCCATAAACATCTTTTCTGCACCACAATAAAAAAGATTTACTTTTACAGGGCCCTGGAGTTTCCAGTACTTCTTTGAAAATAAGTTCACCAATACCGAAGACATTAATTTATTAATATAACAAACATAACCAAACAAAGGAACATTTTAGGAATTTTATAACTGTAAAATTTGAATAAAACACTGTTATATCCTCAGATATAGGCTGCCTTGTGTCTGCGCCATAAGGGTGGGGTCCCATGAAACAAGTGACCGCCTTGTTCCAACAACCTTCACTGTGGTACTGAGAGGCCTAGGATTCCCTAGGACCATCATGTGGTGTGAATTTTAATTCTTTAATTTAACTCTATATGGGATTTCATGGTCTACTGGTAACTACTTTAATTATTAGTAGTCTGTTACACTAACGCATTCCTCTCTCCTCTCTTAAAGCCCCAGTTGCTCCAGAAATCACTTCTGTAGAATATTTCAACAGTCTGTTATATATCAGTTGGACATATGGGGATGACACAACTGACCTCTCCCATTCTAGAATGCTGCACTGGATGGTTGTTGCAGAAGGAAAGAAGAAAATTAAAAAGAGCGTATGTTTCTTCGAATCCTAATTTTGGGCATCTGAACATTAATTTTTGTGCTAAACTACGAAAACTCATTAAGCAAACATTTATTGAGACAAACAAATGTGTGTATTATATTTGGTACTGTTTTAGGCTCTGGAGATAGGATAGTGAAGAAAAATTAAATCTTTTTCTTTCATAGAGCTTACCTTTTAATTTTTAATAGTGGATTGTAATAGTTTTAACTATTGATTTCACTAGTGTTTAAAGTTATAAATTGATCTCTTTTTTTCAGTATGCCAAACATTGTCAAGAAAAACACAGTGAACAAATTTCAATATTTTTTCTGTATATCCCAACATCTAAATATTTGGGTATGTTGAGAATACTGATTTTTTTCTCCTGGTTTATTAAGCTTTTTGACATTGTATTAATTAGGGTATAGACTAAATGACTGTAATAAATAAAAAAGAAGAAGAAAGTGGCTCTAAAATAAAAGTTTATGTCTCTCTCTTGCTAACCCAGGACAAACAGGGTACCTCTGCAGTAAGGGGTCATCCGGGGTTCAGATTTTGTCTCTCATGTAGCTCCAGTTGCCACTGTATGTAGTCCTCGTCTGCGCAGATGAATCTTCATTATCATTAAATCTATAGTCCAACCTGCAGGAAGAGAAAAGAAAGGACATGGAAACCCAGCACTTACACGATGTGAATGGAACTTCTACTTACAATCCACTGGCCAGCATTGGGCCACATAGTCCCTTCCAGCTAATTTTTAGTTAATAACCTAAGTATCTATAAACATGGCTAGGTTTTTTTCTGAGTGTTTCAGCTAGGGCCAAGAGAGGAGCAACCCAGCAATGGTTTTTTTCTAAAATTTGATGTGAATATGAGGAAAATTATCAGAGTAATATCTATTCCAAACAAGGGGATTAACTGTAAAAATGTGTTGGTATGTATTATGCGTGTTTGAGCTACTTTGCATTTGGCTCAGTTGAGGGATTTATACTTTTTTCCAGAGGAAATAACATATTCAGAAGGTTATAATCAATGGTAGATTGCAGCACAGAACAGAGAGGTTATGCCTGCGATAGCCCTGTAGTTGTTCGGAATGGTATTCTAGTTCGAGTTTATTAGAAGTTTAAACCCTGGGTTTTAATGATCTTGCAGGTAACACGCAATGTCATGACTGCAATTCTCAGCCTGCCTCCAGGGGATATCTACAATCTCTCAGTTACTGCTTGCACTGAAAGAGGAAGTAATACCTCCATGCTCCACCTTGTCAAGCTGGGTAAGAAAAAGTACATGGGTGTATATGTGAAAACAACCTTTCTGGGAAAACTAGTGTTTGCATCTCTTGGTTTTGCATAGTCTTCTCAGCTCAATGCAGTAACAGAAAAACTACTCACTGTCTTTTTAAAATGCAAAATAGTTTATACAACCAAAAGAGTATGTTCAACTTAGTATAAAGTTCAGTGAGTGTAATGTTTACTGTGTTGGGAGACAGGAGTGTTCACCATTCATAGGAAGGTTAGAAGAACCAAGGAGTCTCAGGATTTTAGAGATAGAAGGACCTTGGAGATTTTCTAGTGTAGTGTATTCAACCCTATCAGACACCATTCCCTTTTCATGTAACTATTATGTAATGTTTCCTTTAATGTCTTCAATTAAAATTATTAGGTAAAATAACTCACATATTGAGTTTTTAATTTTGACATTATGTCTTAGCTGTAATATAATATCAAGACAAAAGAAAAATAACATGAAATAATGTAGATTCTCTAAGTACATGTTTAGATACAACTCTTCTAAAAGTTATAATGAATTAACTAATGAATACACATTATTAAAATGAATAAGTTTGAGTTTACAAAAAGTAAAAGGATCAGTATTTCTTCCATATAAGAAGTATAAAAATAAATGAAGAAACAAATTTATATTAATTATAAATAACTGAGCAAGCATAAGTACAGGTACTAGAATTAAAATGAGTAATAGGAGACTATACCTATTTATATATGATGAAATAAAAAGGGAAATAACTTTAATTAAAGATAACATATCAAGGAAAGTAATAGGCCGTGAGTGAGGGAAAATGAGGAAAGTATGATATTTTTGAAAATAAGCTGGAATTTATCATATAGTGTACTGTCAAAATAATTATTTATATTATGAAATAGGATTAAGAAATGATAATATGTAACATAAAGTACACCTTCTACATTTGATAATCTACCACGTATTGAGGTATATATTTAGTTTTCTGGTAATTAATAGGACCTCAAAGATGATATTCTATAATTAGCAGCAGGCAAAAGAAGATGGATTGGCAAAAAGTTGTGTGGTAGATAGACCTCTTGAGGCACTATCAGTGTAAGAGTGGCAACCCCAAAATAAATACATTTCAATTCAGTATGTAATTTTCAAAACAGAGATCTCATTTTTATATTTTGAAAATTAAAGGAATGTAGAATGGCAATAAAATTATTTTCAAAACAACGCATCTTAAATCACTGTTTTAAACATCTGTTCACTTATACTCTGTGTCTGACTCTGCTTATAAAGTCTCAAATCATCTGTTATTACTTCTGCTCATATTTGCAGCTATAAGTAAAGACTGATCCAGGGTGTTTTATTAGCATCTTAAATACCATGAATAGACTTGTTGGCAGTGATGTGCCTTTAGAAAAGTCCTACAACATCCCAAACAAAACAAAGCATAATCTTTCCTCAGTTTACCTAATAGTTACATTTCTCTGTAATTCAATGCATAAGGCACTAAGTCTTAATTTTTTTGAATTTTATATTTGCCATGCAAAAACTAAAGTTTTGCACTGAAATCCTTTAAAATTAAATAAGTAGTTAGAAATACATGAAATATTGAATAGACACTACAGGCAGAAAAAGTAAATGAGTAATTTTTAAATAACATCTTAATTTAATTTAAATATTCTTCTTAATGACAGCGATCTTCTGAATTATTTTACTTAACTTCTTGAAAAAAATGTCCAATATTATTATTACATGGTAAAGTACTTGCAATTATATTTACACTAGATTTATTCTGGTGTGACACCAGAAAGTCACGTGGGATGTGGGACATGATATGATTTTTCTGTGTAGTGCTTTCTTGATCACTGCAAGACATCCAGCATTTCTGTGCCCTGCTCATAGAAGTCCAGTTAATAACTTCTGTTGTGACTATTAAAAACATTTATGCAAATTTAAAAACACCCTCAAGGGGGCAGTACTGCTCCTACTGAGGACCTCTGGTAGAGTTCAATTTCATGCACTTCAGCAAATCTGCTCTTCTTCCCTAAAGGCCTGTACTTCAATTCTAGGAATGTGGAGATCATCAGCTTTCAACATTGCATTATCTTTCTATTAAGAAAAAAATTAGCTTACTTATCAATTCCAATCATTATCTGTAATTTTGTCCTCCGTATAAAAGTCAAAACTCATTTCCAGGTAACTAAAATTACTTGAAGATTATGTTCATGTTCCCCTTTCTTTTCCCAGGCTTTATTATTACTGGTATCTGTGTTTCTTGGGTCTTTGATGTTTTATCCAATTTGTTTGGTTTGTTAGTCTTCCTTAAAGTGCAAATTCAGAAAGGGTCTTACTAAAGTAATATTCAGTGGGCCTATTGCATGCTTCACTCTCATTTTTGTGTGACATTATAGAAGACATTAAGTGAGTATGGGTTAAAGTCATGAGCTGGTATAATTATACTCACACAATGTAGGAGTGTGAGTAAGAATCATGATAATTTCCCAAACTTATCATGAAGTTTTGAGCCTTCATATCTCCCTGTTGAAGACAGGACTACTTAAACTTGTTTGGAAAGTTCCTTCAAAGTTTTTAAGAGGGAAAGACAAGTTCCCATAGAAATTATTTCTAATGAATCACAACTCTTAGAAATAATTAGAAATTATTTCTAATGAATCACAACTCTTAGAACCAATAAACTTTTTCTTAATATCAGACAAAATATTGCCTCTCTTATTACTCTCTGAAAACAAGACCTTCTGTGTACAATGTGCCTGTCATCAGCCATTTTCTTCTGAAAACTAAGTAACTTTACTTTTTATTTATTTGTCTAAAGGTCTATTTTCTTATTCTACTAATTGAATTTTTGTGTTTTATAAGCTCTTTCGATTTTCTATAGCACAAATGCTTTGCCTACTACAGATGCTCAAAAGATTCTGAATTGAAATTTCAGACCTCAAAGTTAAAAATAATACTCTAATTAATATTTAACCAAATAAGTTTCACCTTTCAGAAAAGTGAAAATATTTTGTTTTAGTAATAACCAAAATGTAATTATTTTTTCTTTCACAAAATTTTCATTCTAGTCATTTCATGTTTCTTTACAACATTAATTTGGTGTACATAGAAGTCAAATTAATTCTACTTTGCAGAAAGCTACAACTTCAGCACACAGATTTTTAGAGCTTGCTTGAAACAGAACACTGTTGTTGAACCTAAGACCAAATATGATTGAGCTAACCCTGAGTCAATTTCTCTGTGACAGAGACCTCTTTGAAATAGCTCTGCTTTCTGTCATGAAGGGCAAAATCTACATCTATGGAAACAAATCAGACTATCAGTGAATTCAGTATAATATGAATTAATCCAAGGTGGCATGTGCAAGGGAAGAGAACCCTCAAAACAGTTGCCAAAAATTTTAAATTATTATGTTGTTAATAAACATCCACAAGAAGATGTACCAATAGTAGTACTGTTTGCAGAACTTTGAGCCAATCATCACATTAAGAATTTTAGGTTGCCAGAAGTTTCATAGTAGTATAATGGTATGTGATGACAGCTCCCTTTGGCAGTCAATGCAAATGCCAATCAAATATGCACTAAGACTCATCATTTTACAAGATCTCATTGGTTGGCATGCAATTGTGGCTTTAACCTGCCAACAGACATAACTTATCATCTTTATAAATCTACCTGGAACTCTGATCAAACTTCAGTTGGATTTGATATGTTTGTATCAAAGAATCTGTTTTCCAATTTAAAGAAGAAAATAAGTAGGAATGAGAAGTTTTGGAAATGTCACAAAAATAACTCTAAGGTAATAGAATTTCCATTCACTAATTCATTTAACAAATATGTATGGAGAACCTTCTTTGCACTGCTCAGATGCCAGACTACTTATAGTAAAGAATCAAAAGGGCCACTTTCATGTGCCATTATCAAGGAGCTTATGATCTAATGAATGGAGAGATATTAATAAATGCTTTATTCACATTAAAACAGGATAGTGTGGTGCAGAGTACCATGCAGTAAAAGCTTTTCTAAGAAGGCAATAAGGAGAAATCTGACTATCGATGAATTCAGTATAATATGAATTAATCCATAGAATCAGTATGGAGTTGAGATTTTATTTTGAGTACAATATGAAGCCATTTAGAGAATTCAAAATAAGTAATCTGACTTACATTTAAAATAATTTCTCTGGAAGATATTATTCTCAAAAGGGAAAAGATTGTTGGGTCAACAATGAAGGTAAAGTGACCATTTAAGGGACTATTTGTCCTTAGCCTTAAAAACAGCATTCTAATTCTAACAAGTGCCATGGGAAATGATGGTAACTTTGACCAAAGAGATGGAGAAAAGTGTACTGAATTCAGGAACATTTTTGGAGGTTGTGTCCATAGGACTTTCTGATGGAATGAAAATAGGAAATGAGAAAAAGAGAAATTAAAAATAGCTCTTAGGCTTTGCTCTTGAGCAAACTGGGGTGGATGGTGGTGTAATTCATTGAAACTGAAAGGCTAGGAAAACTAGAGGAGGGGTAAATTGGGAGGAAGATAAGAATCAAGGATTCTTCTTTGAACATAAACATATTGAGAAAATATCCAAGTGCAGTTGTCAAGTAAAGAGATTATTGATGTGAATGTGTGGAGATCAGTGAGGAATTCTAGGCTGGAAATATAAATTTGGTGGTGTCACCAAATACTAAATAGAAATAGAAAAGAAGAGAAGAGAAGACCTGGGTCTAGCCTAGAAGAACCACCCAGAAGTTAGAAACTGAGCAGAGAAGCAGGAGCCAGCAAGAGGCTGGGAAGGAACAGCCAATGAGATCAGAGAAAGCCAAAACGCAGAATGTCTACTCCAGCATTGTCAAACTTCTGCCTTATCCTGGCCATAGATGTGTCTGGGCAGGTTCAAGACAAGAAATCAAATAACTTCAGTGCTGGGGGAGATTTGGAGATGATTTAGTGCAATGTTGTTATTTGAACAAGCTGGAACCTAGAGAAATGTGACTCACCTTACACATTGTTGAGCCTGCATCTAGAAACATTGATACAGTATTTTTTATCTTATCTGTTGCTTAAATTTTCCTAGATTTTGGGTGTATTTTTTTTCTAAAAAACTTTATTTTTCTATTATGCATTTCACATTTAACAGAGTAGGGAGGAGTCTCATATCCATTTGTGTGGCTTTCTGTTCCTGTTTTGGAATTCGGGCATTTAATGACATTGGCTTGATTTTTTAAATCTTAGTCAGGAAAGTTTTCATATAAATTAGAAATCTTTAAAACACACTTTGGCTATAGATGAGAAAGAATTAAAATACTTTCAGATGTTAGAAATTTAAGGGACATTAGAATCTGTCCTCTTTCTCATACACACGTAATATTTCAGTAGATTCCAAATAATTATGTACATTTTGATGCAATGTAATTTCTGACTTTATAAAAACCCAGCCATTACACATGTTTGCCCTTCATAGTCTCACTCCCAGTTGAGAATATGTGTTTATTCTTATGTTGAAGTCATTGAGTTTATAATTTTGGAAATAGTTGTTTGGACATACACAGTCCTTATTTTTGGTAAAAAGTGAGTTAAGTTTTGTGAGTCATAGCATACTAAAGTCTAAAGTTCCTCTCCCTATCCGCCCATCCTGTTTTCTTAAATCCTTTTCTAGTAAGTGACTAACATTTACCCCGCCACCTTCACCAAAAATAAAATAAGAATGTGAATAAATTGTGCAATGTAGGATAGAGAGTAGAAAAGGAAGATGAATGAAAAAGTGGATAGAAAGGAGGAAGAGAGAAAGGTATATATAAATATACACACACATATGCCACCAGTAAGAAAGAAAGTAATAAAATAATTAAGGTACAATACTTTTAAAAATTAATTCATTCTTTCAGTCAACAAATATTTATTTAGCATTTACTATGTGCTACACACTAATCTACATGCTGAAGGTAGAGAAATGAACAGTACTGACAAACATTTCTACAATTATTCTAGTGGAGAAAAAGAGACAATAAACATAAATTATAGGATGTCAAATAGTGATAAGTGTTATTAAAAATGAAGCAGAAAGGGGAGTATTATAGGGGTAAGGGTGCAATTTTTGCAGGTGGGTGATAAAGTAAGCTTCACCATAAAGGTGATATTTTAGTCAAAACCCGAAAGAGAGAGTGAGCCAAGCGGATAACTAGGAAGAGAGTCTGAAGACACAGGTAACCACAAATATAAAGCTCCAGAAGCAGCAGTATGCTTGGTATGTTCAAAAAAAAAAAAAAAGTCAGGAAGCCAAAAAAAAAAAAGTGAAGTCAACAAGAAGAGTAGTTTAGATGAGAAGGCAGAGAGGTAACACAGGAACAGGTTATATATATATAGGGTTATTGAAAAGACATTCTACTCTAAGTAAGATGGTTCAAGCAGAGGAGTCACATGACCTGGCAAGTTTCACAGGATCATTTTGGTGAGAGTAGGCAGTTCAGGGTTGAGGGTGAAAGCAGGAAACTGGTTAGATAGATAACCATGCATCCTAGTTGTTAAAACATCAGTTTACAACTGTTATGGATCAATCAAAATCTAGTCATCCACTTTAACAATTTTTTTCTTCCTCCAAAGTATAATTTAGACACTCAAAAAATTACATAGTCTCCTGAAAGGAAGCTATTGGATCTATTCAGATAAGAGATCATATTTGCTTGGATCAAGGTGGTAATTTGTGATGATAATGAAAATTTTATTTTGAAGGTGAAGCTGAGAAAAGCTGCGTATTATTTTAGATGCTATCTATGAATGAAAGACAGAAGTCTAGGGAGATGCCAAAATCTGGGACCTGAGCAATCAGAAGGATAAAGGTGCTATGGATTGAATTGGTAAAGGTTATGGCAGAGACAGGTTTGGGAGAAAGATCAAGTTTGGATATATCATTTGAAAGTGCCGATTAAATGTTAAAGAGCAGATGCTGGATAGGCAGTAGGAGCTTGGAGACTGCAGGATTGGAAATATAACTTTGAGTGTAGTCAGGAAATAGACTTGATGAGGTTATCAAGGAATGGATAAAGAAAAAAGAATGCTATCCAAGGACACAGGCCAGGTGCACTCCAACTTTAAGAAGTGAAAGTGGTGAGGAGGAACCAATGAAAGGGGCTGAGGAGTGGCCAGTGAAATAAGAAGAGGCACAGAAAATATGATGTGCTAAGAGCCAGACAAAGGAAGTGTTCGAGTGAGTGGACCTGATCAACTTGTCAAGAATGCTGATAATCAGGTAAGAAGAGGAATGAAAACGGACCACTGGTCTTAGCAACCCAGAGGTCATTGGTTATTTGGAGAGGAGACATTTGGGTGGAATGGCGAAGAACAAAATATATAACCAAAATGGGTTAGAGAATAAAAAGAGAAAACCTGAAGACAGCTGGAGTAACAAAATTTGTGAGGAGCATTATTATAAAGAGAGGAAATGAGCAGGAGCCGAAGGAAATGATACAAGAGTATTGATTTGTTTGGTTAGATTTGTTCATTTGTTTCTTTCTCTCTTTCTTTCTTTTTTTTAAGTGAGTAGAAACAGCTTGTCAATCAAGAATGATTCAACAGAGCAGGAAATTTTGATGATACAGAATAGTTAGAGGTGAGACTTGTTAGAGTGATGTCCTTAGCCAGGCCAGAGGAGATGGGACTCAGGGTGCCAGTGGCCTTAGACTTGGTGAATCTGTAGTGAGATGATGAATGATAGAGTATACAGGTATTAATGGGGTAGGTGAGTAAGTAGGAGTAGATAGGAGCTTGTGAAAGGTTTTTCTATTGACTTCTTATAAACACATACATGTCTTTAGGTTTGCAGAGGATCATAATTGCTGTGCTTCTCCTCTTATATAGACCCATGTAGTCAGCAGCCCCATGCAAGCATCGTTTTCTGGGTTAGGCTGCCAGGCATGTCATTGTCCCGTGGCTTTATTCCTGCACCTGAGGCTAACTGATACCTCTTCTTAATATATATCTCTCCCATTTCCCATTGTGGTATTCTGAGCTTTACTGCAATTTACCAGTTGCCCACAACCATGCCACACAACTTTAGCACTTCCTTAAAAACATTTATCTTGCCACCATAAAGTGACTTGCATGTTTTGCGAGTTTCTTTTCAATATTTTGGAAGAATCTGGATGATGAATTCATAAGGCAGTGGCTGTGATATTTGGCACTGATTTAAATATAAGCAAGTGGTCACTTTGGATAAGTTAGTGCTCTGGGCAAAGGAACTTTTTGGGAGGCCTCATCAACTGCAGTTATATGGAAATCAATAGAAAACACTCATATTTTTAGGTAGGAAGCCAGGTGTAGGAAGGATCCTTAACTAGAGGTGCTGAGGTTTGGATTCCAGTTCTTATTCTCACAAATTATGTTACTTTAGGAAATGTCTCAGACTCTCTGTATTTCAGCTGTCTCATCTATAAAATGAGGGTCTGGACTAAATAGTCCTTAATGTTCCTTCTGGTTTATGCCTTAGTTCATACCTGAGTTTAGAGTAAAGGCAACAAGATTAACGATGCAATAAGAGCAGTGGTTATTTTCTAAGAATTGTGCAATGTGTAACTCCTAACTAAATAAAAAAGCTAAGTAAAAACACATATTCTTGGAACCAAAAAAGAAGGAAGTCTGACATTATGTTTTGAAACTAAGTAAAGTGAGAGCATGTTCTGAAACATTCTACTAATTTATAGAAGTTACATTAACTGGTAAAACCATAAAAACACCCAATGATTCACAGAAGAGGATATTACATTTGCTACCATTAAACCATAAAGAATTTATTTTAAACATAATAGAAATGATGAATATTTCTAATTCCTGTTTTGTTTATGAACAGGGCCTAATTACAATTTAATGCTAAATATTTGCCTAATTTAAAAAAAATTTCTCAATGTCTTTTTTAAGTGGTCAAATTACTTATTAAATGAATCTAGGAAGAGAGTCTCTTGAAGTCAACAAGAGGACAGGCCTAATAAACTTCGAGCCTAACAAACTTTCTTGCTCTTTAATATAAATTTTCCTCTTCCTAATTTCATTGCTTATCAATGTTAACTCAATTTTTCTACCTTTTTTTCCTCTTTTAAACGGTGCTTTCTTTTGCAGATGTTGTTTTGGCCAAGTTGAACATTATTTATGCAGTTTACACTACGTAAGGCACAGATGTCTTCTCTGGCCAAGTTGAATATGTTATACACCTTACTCTGTTTAAGGTAGAACTGCCTGAATTGAGGATAATAAAAATAAATTTCAGACTTATATAATCTAGATGTTAAAGACCATCCTTTGTACACAAAGAATATACAAGCAAATCACTGTCAGTAAAGCTGAGGATTGAAAATACATTTTGCCATGCAGATCATTTTTTACAATGTTTTTCTATTGAATTCCCCTTATCACCAATGTCACACATTTGTAAAATGACTCACCAAGTTTAGGAGTATAAAATATAAGCAGAATGAATCCAGTTGGCCATTATAGATATAATCTTGACCTCATTAACATCATTCTATTGGCAGCTAAACTAATGGATCACATTAACATAAGAAACAATGTAATAACTGTCAGAGAAAGATGGATTTTAGACAATAAATACATTCTATTCTGCTCCAAGGCTAAGTATTACACCAGGCTCCCCTTGGAATTCCCTAGGAAAGGAAGAGATTTGCTGTCAGAGCAGAGAATAAGAATCAGATACTAGCTCACACTTCATTCAAGGTCACCTTCCCTCCCCAGAGACCCTGGGCAAGGATCAACAGCTTGAGCCTCTCCTAATCCAATCTAAATTAAATGGTAGAGATAGCTTTTTGGCTTTCCATTCTGCCCATGCTCTGTGCATGGTACTTGATTTTCTTATAAAATTAAATTGGATTCCCAACTCATATAGAAGAGACATTGAAGGGGAGAGATAAAAAGAAAATGGAGAGGGTCAGATAGTTGATTACAACACCAGCAATGTTAGAAAGTAGAGAGTATTTAAAAGCAAACGATCCTGTATCTATACCTTATTTTATAAAAATAGTCTGTCTATCTTTTATCCATATCCATAGGTTCTCACATCAAATATGATAGACTCTAAAATTAGTTGAACCAAAGGAAGTCTGACATTATGGATCAGGAGAATTTTGAAGAAATTAAGATTTTAAATGTGATTCTTTTTAAAAAAAAGATAGAAAATGGTAGACATTCTGTAACATCTACGTGACTCTTTATATTATATAAAGTGCTTTTATATACATTATCTTAAAGCTCATTTACTCTTTATAATGTGAACAAATTCTTCCTATACTTCCCCTTTATGAGCTAGACTATACTCGATACTTTGGACAATAAGAGACTGTATTAGTTTCTAGGGCTGCCATAACAAAACACAACAGATTGGGTGACCTAAACAACATAAACTTATTTTCTCACAGTTTGGAGTCCAAAACTTCACAATTAAGGTATTGGCAAGTTTGGCTTCTCTTGGTCTTTCTCCTGGGCTTGCAGATGGCCTCCTTCTAGTTGTGTCTTCACATGGTCTTTTTTTCTGTACTCATTCATCTTTGGTGTCCTTAACCAAATCACCTCTGGATTAGGGCCCACCCTAACAGCCTCATTTTAACTTAATCACATTTTGAAAGGCCTTATCTCGAAGTATCATCATATTTTGAGGTACTGGGGGTTAGGGCTTCAACATATGAAATATGGGGAACACAATTCAGGAAGATAGAGACCAATAAAAAGGTTTTTGTGTGTCATTATATTCCCTATCATATGAAATTACCTGAGCAGTAGTCAGCCATCACCTAGGTCTACATTCACAACGAGACCAAAGGAAACTCCTACTCCAGTATCCAGGTCATATTCCTTGGACGACTAAGAATACTTATAATTCATGACAGTCTTTGACTCTGCCACTAAAAGCTGATAATTTTTATAAACATAATCACTATAAAAAGGAAGAAAATATCAAAATTCAATCCTAGTGTATCAGGTCTTGACTGATGTTTAAACCCTAATATCTCTGATTAATAAATCTTGAATTATGTTTTAAATTTGTCAATAGATAAGATACATTGAGTTCCTACATTATACTAATTGGCTAGTTCAAGGTGAAAACATAATTTATTTATAACACACCACGCATGTTCTTAAAAAATTTAGTAAGATCTAGTAGAATCAGGACTTCACTCACATAGATCAAATAGGAAATAGTTAAGGGCAATTGGGAGTCAGAGAAGAAATAGATCATCAAGAGACAGAGAATTCAAATGAGGCTTCGAGGAGGAGGTGACTTCATCTTGACCTTAGGATAATACAAATAGAAGAAAGAGTAGACCTGAAGGGAAATACAAGAGCGAAGAAAGAGTACTACCTGTGTGATGGTCGGTGAGAACACTGGCTTTGAGGAAGACAGCATGTCCGTGCAGAAGGAATGGTGGTGAAGGTAGATAGGTAGCATGTAGCCAGTGTAAGTAGGATCTTTGTAAAACTTGGCCTATTTGGATTTGACACAATAGACATTGATTGCGATAGATAATGGCACAGATGGGATTTAACATGAGCAAATTGGTGTTTTAATACAATTTATGCCATCATTGACAAATGAAGAAAGAACCAATAAAATGCAGGGAAAAGGAGTAAGGGACAATTGTAATGATCGATAAATGTGATGACCAAAGCCTTGTAGACATAGAACATAATAAAAAATAAAAAGAAGAGATGATAGGAATTATTAAAAGATACACTTCTGGGACTGAGAAGCAAGAGTAGAGCCTCAAGATTGTTGGCTTAGACAATTGAAAGACTAGTGGTGCTCCTGAGAGAGTCAGGAGTATTTGGAAATTAGAATTCATTTGTGGAAACGTGAGGACTCCAGATGCCATTTTGTCCATATGGAGTTTGAGGTAATAGTGAAATATTTGAGAAGTTCAGATGGTAGGTGATTGGAAATACATGTACAAAAAAGTCAGATCTGGAAATTAGGATTCGGGCAATGTTCATGTTGGATAACTAAACTGATTCTATCTACCCATCAGGAAAAAAAAAAACTATATATAGTTTTTATATATATGTGTGTGTGTGTATATATATATAGTTTTTATATGTGTGTGTGTGTGTGTGTGTGTGTGTGTGTGTGTGTGTGTGTGTATGAGGGCCATGATGATGCTATTCTACAGAGAAGGCCCAAACCTTCCCACATAAAGACATATACCTGTCAAAGGAGATAAATGGCCTCCAGAGCTTTTACATGCACTTCTAAAAGTCAGGAACTGGAGACAGACTTGGGAGACTGGGGCAGATAATAAAGAGAAATCCAAGTAACAAGAAACACTATGAGAGGCTGTCTGACAGCGACATCAGGTGGGCAGAGTATGCTGTTATGTGAACTCAACAGCAAGATGTGTTATCCCAAACAAGCAATCTCAAGGAGGGCCCTGGTTTAAGAACTTGGTTTCAGACATGTCATTTTGTGCACTGGAGGATATCAAAGAAAAGGCAAAGCCCCAAAGACAGGAGAACAAGGAAAAGATCAACAGAGATCCAGGAGTGTGGGAACAAAACAGCAAACAGACTGCTTCCTAGAACTGGGAGACAGGCAGGGATTTGGTCTTGAGCCAACAAGTTCAGTGACTCAATTACTAAAAATGAATATGAAAGTACACGAACAGCACATCTTACGTGACTAATGGATTAATAATTTATTGTCAAGACAAAATATTGAAAAGAATAAGATAAAGAAATAAGTCCTCTAACATTTTACTAACCATCCAGTCCACTTTCATCAACCTTTTTCTTAAAAAAAAAAAAAAATCATTTCATCTATTTAGCTTTACTCCTTTTAATTTTGACTATCCTTTAAAGAAGTCATTCTTAACTAAATTATTTTAAATTGTCTCCAGAGACAGGAAGACCGGTTGTTGGCAAAGCACCAGAAGGAATATCTACATTAGAAGGGAGCATACCACTTTCATTTTTCTCAGCCTTTTAAGCACAAATTTTTGCTTTTCACTCATAAAGTTCTGTATTATCAGGGCAATGCTAACTCCAGTGTAGATGACATAAAAACTATTAATAGATTAGGTCTATAATAAAACTGAACTAGAAAACAGAAGTGTTTCAAAAAGAGAAGTATAAAGTAGACAAGAGAAAAAAAGGCAAAGATATTCTACCTTCCTACTTAGATGACTGTCTTTGTGGAAAGTATGTATTTTGAAAGTAATATAAAATCTTCATGGTGCTCTTAATTACCAATATTTAGATTTTGGGGGAAGGGACTATTTTATCCTGCTGATCAGTAAAAAAGAAAGAATATGTTAAATTGAATTAGACTTTTAAAACTTTTTATTTGCTCAGAACCAGCTCCTCCAAAATCACTCTTTGCAGTGAATAAAACCCAGACTTCAGTGACTTTGCTGTGGGTAGAAGAGGGAGTAGCTGATTTCTTTGAAGTCTTCTGTCAACAAGTTGGCTCTAGTCAGGAAACAAAACTCCAGGTACTGTACATTTTGATTTTCCTTTTCTGAGTTAATGTTGGTGAAGCCTAATTATCTGAGCAGAATGAAAATCTTTTATTTCTTTGAATTAAAAAAATAAAAACTGTTCACTTATGCTTTTTTTGTTTCAGTGATAAAATTAACAATATGCTTAGAACAAATCCAAAATAAGTTATGAGAATCAACTTGCCAATTTGCCAAGTTTATTTTCATCTTTGTATTTATCTTTTATCCCCAATCCTTAGCCACTCAGTTTTCTACTGAAAAATTAAAGTGGTTCATTTTTTCTATTGAATATGGAATTAATTGAGGGGATGAAGATACTGTCGTACAAAACATAATTTAACAAATATGAACCAATTGTCATTTATGTGAAAGTCATTGTATGGAACCCAAATCATGGAATCAATACTTGCCTTTGAAAAATTTTTTTCATACACTTGGTATATGGCATTAGTCTAGAAGTAATTATAGAAAAACATAAGTACCATAAAAGAGACCTATATTATTAAGACAATTTAAACAAAGAATTCATATCTAGTTAATAAAAAGGACATTTTGTTTGGGAAAATGAAGGCTGAGAAAGGTGACTGACTGTTAAAGCTTTAGAATCGGAAATAGCAGATATGATGAATACTGAGTTGTCCCCCAGGTCAAAATGAATGGAAGGTAAAGGATAAACCAGTATCTTTCAGGATAACAAAGCACAAGAGAAAATATTTTACAGTCAGTCAAGGAAAGAAAAGAGCAAGTTTGTGAGTGACTATCATGAAACACAGTGTATAGACTGGTACCATGAACATGAATAATTGATGTTTTTTAAATAATGGAGTTCATGAGATGGAGAAGAAAAAAAGATTGCTAAGAGCACAAATCTTTTCGTATTGAGTGTTAAGATAATTCGCTTTATTCCTTGCCCCTTTTGAAATTTCCTTCTACTGACATCTTTTTTTGATATGTACTAAACAGTTGAAATTTTTTTTTTCTATTCTAAGAATCCTTTTTGAAAACAACTGCATTGCCAATAGTGGATTTTCTTTTTTGCAACCACAGTAATATCTTCCTTTAAGAAAAGAATGGTTAGGCATCTACTTACTACAAATGAGTCCTATTAGCAAAAGTCTTTCCTTAGAAGCATTCTTTTATGGGATAATAAAAGAGATGGAAGCAAGGAATAAGTAAGTGCTGATATCTCTCATCTCTGTAGGTAGGGCTGTTTCAGGCTCTTGGTCTGCAAAAGGGTGTTTTGATGGGTCATCTTTTTATATTGTACAGTAGATTTTGTCACTAGTCTGACTATTGACACAACAAATTAATAATTTGTTTTGCATAGAATAAGTTAATATTAAATATTTTGGAGGATGTAAAGTCACCATGTCTTTGGTGGATACTATTTAAAAGCTGAGAATGCAGACAAAGGTGGTAGTGCCCTTCATATAAAAAGAACTAGTAGGAATAATTTTTTAAAAAGATCAAGAACTCTAAACAAATATTTTATAGAAAATAAACACAAAAGGCTCTTAAACACATGAAAAGATAGTCAGCCTCACTCATGGAGAAAGAAATGCTAAGTCAGACTATAACGAGGTATAATTTCAGACGTTGATAGTAGGTGGATAACTTGGAAATATCTGGGGACCACTGTCAATAGCTTTCCAAACTAAAAATTTACAACTTTTTGACCCAGCAAATCTACTTCTAGGAATATGAGTGTGTGTATGTGTGTGTGTGTGTATTCACAGATACACACAGGTTTTGTGTGTGAATGCATGTATGTATACAAATACGTATAAATATTAAGTGTGTTTGAAGACATATACACATGTTCTCATAATTATGACATTATGTTCACTGTAGCATTGTTGGTAACTTATTTTTCACTGCTATTCTTTTTAGTTTTTTAAATTTTTACTCTATCCATATATTACCTACACGACTATGAAAAACTTTAAAATCAACATAGATGAAGATTACATAACATTTATTTTATTTTCTGCATCTCCAGGAACCAATTTCTGTTTCTTCTCATGTTGTGACCATCTCCAGCCTTCTTCCTGCCACTGCTTACAACTGTAGTGTCACCAGCTTTAGCCACGACAGCCCCAGTGTCCCCACATTTATAGCCGTCTCAACAATGGGTAATTACATGCATTAGTGGAGTCTTATGTCTTTAAAAATTATATCTTTCCAGATTTTTCTTATGTTTTCTTTTTAAATATATATAAGATATTACTTAAACGGAACCTACATTCATTCTACAGGAAAATTCCAAGCTTTGAGATCAAGGAATATCTCATTTTAATTCCAAACTGCACTTACTAGCCATGTGATTTAGAGGAAGATATTTGCTATCTTTGGACCTTTGTTTTCATCTGTAAAACTAGAATCACAATATATATCTTGCTGAGTTGTTTTGAGGCTTAGAAATAAAGTACATAAAACACTAGCACATGCTGTCTAATTGCTAGTTGTTATCAACTTTATCATCTTCTTCATCCTCTTCAGCAGAAGCACAGTATCCTAATCAACTCAGGTTCACCTTTTTTTAGCCTTGGCCCCTTAGCTGTCACTGATCAAATAATGGCAGACCTCAATTATTAGATCAAAGTTTCATGCAGAAAATATAAGAAAGGAGATTTAAAATTAGTGAAAGATCCAGGATAATGCTCTTTCCTTATTTTTTTTTTCTGAATTATATGTTTCACTCCCCTGTTTGTTAGAGTCTGATTTTGTAATCTGAGCTCTTCTATGAAGTTTCCTATAATAAAACCACTCTTACTATCACATTACCCTTTACTGACTTCATTTTCATTTCTGTAACATCTGTCACATATTTAGCCACTATATCCAATGATGAATAGCATCGACTTTTTTGTTTGTTGTTTTTGTTTTGTAATTTAAATGTTTTCAGAAGAGAGGACAAAAATGGACCTGAAAAGTATATCAATGGTCTCTCATTTCTACATCCTTTTATACTTTCCTAAGTATCATTTAATGTTAATTATTCCTTGCCATCTCTACAGCAAGCCAGTGAAGCAGATGATATCATTAAACTTATTTTCAAGTGAAGAAAATGAGGCCCAGAGAGACAGATAAAATAGACTCCAAAATGACAGTTAGTAGTCAAGTGAACTTGAACAAGTTCTTTTGACCACGAGTCTAATGTTCTTTTTGTTCAAGAACTCTGCTAATGAACCAGTCACGTTGTCCCAAGCGGGAAGTGACTATACCCAGAACATTAAGGATTGTATGTGACAGACAGTTTCATGATTTTATGATCAATACGGAAGATGGTCTCATTCTCTTCTTATCCTCTGGTCTATTGTTAAGAGTTTTATAAAACATTTTACATATAATTCTGCCTTTAATATTTTGCTCTTCCATGAAGTGTGATGAACTTGGCAATGTGTGTCATAGTAGACCAATCATTATATATAAAGTATAGGAAAAGGGACACAATCCCTGTTCTTAAGGGCCCTATATCTTAATAGGTTTAATCTCTTCAGCTGTACAGATGGAAAACCTCTCAACATATGGTTATAGTTCATCAGAATGCCTGCTTCTGGCAATGCGTTAAGTGCTGCAGCAGATGGTAGCTTGCTAATGCCTTTTTCATATATATTATTAGTTGTGAGCGAAATATACATTTGTGCTTTTGACTTTAAAGTCATGGGCATAAGATAAGAACTTGCCACTCTCTAAGCTTCTAAAATGTTAAAGAATGAAAATACATGATAATGACTTCTAGATTTTTTGGTTTTCAAGTCAATTTAAACTATGGCAAAGAAATTACTCACAATTTATAGTTTCTTTTCATAAGAACATCCAGAATGTAGGCCTTGAATACTGTTTGTCAAGCTACTTTACTGAGTTATGGTTGACTAGGAAGAGGTCATTGTCAGCTTGGAAAACATCATTGTTGCTGTTACTGGCATCGTAAGTCCATTGCTCTTAAATCAGATGGTAAGCAATGAATGGTTCTGTTAGTTTCCATGTAATGGAAGCGGTAATTAAAACATGTGGCTTATTATTTGTTTAGTTACAGAGGTGAATCCCAATGTGGTAGTCATCTCAGTGCTGGCCATCCTTAGCACACTGTTAATTGGGCTGCTGCTGGTTACTCTGATCATTCTTAGGAAAAAGCATCTGCAGATGGCCAGGTAAGTGAAGTTTGGTTAATCTTTTTCTCACAGCCTTTACATATTTTTATTTATCATATATGTATGCTTTTGCAGACCTAAATTGCATAGCAGTAAGTCTGATTGCAGTTTTCAGTGTCTATTTCTATTTTACGTGTTTTCTAAGAAGAATTTTAAACATTATTTTAGAAAACACTACCATTGAAATGGTAAAGTATAGGATTGTTGGTTTACGCAGTCAGACCTCTTACCACAGGCACCCATTAATTACATTTAGGTAATTTCTAACTTGTTTTGAAGTAAAAGAAAGGTCTGTGCCTACTCAGTATGATTAATGAAAAGAGAGTTAGTATATGTGCACACCACAAGAAAGCCAAAAAATCAGTGCTCTCATTAGTTCTGTGGAAGCTTTTTTATCAGAAAGGATTCATAGAGTTTACGGTTAGGTCTGTTAGCGATTCTCTATTAGTTTTGATCCTATTACTAAGAACTGCAGGCGGTTGCATTTTTCTTGCAGTTATAAAGCTTTTTGATTTATGATTTTGGCGATTCCATGTTTCTTTTTCATACATTTCTTATCAGAGCATATCATCAAAAACTTTTCGTGGTTCCCTATATTATCAGAACAATCATCAATGCTCTTTAAAAAACTGTTACCTAGTTGAGTACTACTGGGTTTGGGCAATTTAGTTCAAATTTATATTTGCCCAATGTTCTTCTGCTGAATTATCTATGAATATCCTTTCCTTTCTGAGAGTTTTGTCTTTCATTTATTCATAAATAAACATTTATTCCATCCAATAAGAATTTATATGATGTGCCTTATATGGCATATTCGAAAAAAATCAGACATCCAACCAAGCTGTCCGCTCGGTACTTAGAACCTAGCTGGAGAGATGGACATGAATAAATATATTTAAAGGTATAAACTGACATACCAGGAAGGGGATAAAAATGGGATACCATGAAAGTAGAGGAACAAAATGAGTTCTAAATATAAAAATAAAGCTTCTTGAATGTTGACATTTGAACAAATCTTAAAAGGATGGGGAGGGAAGTGACACTGCACTGTGGCAGACTACCAAGTTCTGAAATTACGCTCCTTGGGATCAAATCCTAATTTACAACCTATGTGATCTTGCTCGGTTTACCGAAATTTTATTCATTCATTGAACAAATATTAATGGACACCTGTTACGTGCAAGGCTCCTCTGGGTGCTTGGGATATGACAATACATAAAATAGACAAAAATATCTGCCTGCAGCTGTATTCTAGTGAAAAAGACAGACAATAAATTGTAAAGACAAAAGTTAAAAGATTGCATTGTATGTTAACAGATGATAATAGAAAAATTCTTAAAGCAGACTAACGGAGACTGGCAGTACCTGTATGGGGAATATGGGGAGAGGAGCTCTAGGAGGTGGGTAGGTCTCACTGAAAGGGAGACATCTGAGAAAATACTTGAACATGAGGGAGTTAATCATGTGTTATCTGGGTGTATCCAGTGAAAAATGGGCTGTGATTAGGCAAGGTCAAAAGCAGCCATATGAACTGGAGGAGCCATTAGAGCAAGCCAGGCAAGAAATGGTAGTGGTTCAGTTCAGAGCAGCAGCAATGGCGGTAGGCAGAAATGATCAGATTCCAGATGAATTCTGAAAATGGAGGCAACAAGATTTGTGAACAAAGTGCATGCCGAATGGCAATAAATAAGGATCAAGGATGACACCAAGGTTTTTGGCCCTAGCAACTGAAAAGATGGAGTTGCCATCAACTGAAATAAGATTCCAGATGAAAGGGTTTCAGAGGTGGGGGAATATCGAGACTTCAGTTTTGGAATTGCTAAATTTGAGATGACTACAAGTGGGGGTAGGCAGTGGAACATGAAAGTCCGATGTTCAGGAGAGAAGTCTGGATTCAAGATATGAATCCCCAATTTGGGCGCCGTTCATCTATAAATGGTCTTAAAGCTGTAGATTGGATGAAATCTAGGAAGTAAGTATAAATTAGAGCAGAGGGCCCTGGATTAAGCACCAAAACAATCTAGTATTAAGATTTTCGTGGAGAAAAAAGATAGCAGCAAAAGAGACCATCAAGAGGCATTCAGTGTAATGGAAGGAAAACTAACAGTGCAGGAGGTTGGAAGCCAGGGAAAGAATGTATACCATGAAGATGATATAGCCCCTACATTAGTGGATTGGGAACAGCAATAATGCAGTAAGAGCATAGCATAAGTCACAAGAAGTGTGCAATAAATGTTAGCTCACAACAGTAATAGTGGAGGGGCCACAATGTAGTAATAGAATTAGTGGTATTTATGAGGGTATTATTGCAGGAGCATTCTCTGGGGTGCATACAGCAAAATATTTCTAGAGGAATGGTTCTAATTCAGCCAGCTGGCCATTAGAGCCAGAGATTTTGAACATTTTTTGTGCCATAATCTTCTCTGGCAGTCTGATGAAGCCTGTGGATCTCTTCCAAGAATAAGCTTTCTTTTTAAGTGCATAAAATCAAATACATAGGATTGAAAAAAAACTAATTATATTAAAATGTGGTCATCAAAGTATTTAAAAAACAAATGTGTTTTATGCTTCTTCATTAATATATTAAACAATATTTAGTAGTGTCTGATAACTCATATTTCAACATAAGGATGAATATGAATAATATTCAATACCTGCAACAGGTCTGTTATAAAAAATCTGCATTTTCTATTGTCAGCAAATCTCACAAGTACTGATGATATTACTGTGACTTCTTTTCTACTTTAATAATTGAAGGAATGGCTAAATTCAGTGAGAAGTGAAAATAAAGATGCACTTTTTCCCCACATGTGTTCATAGAGCCCTAAATTCTATTCTTGGACCCCATATTAAGAACCCTTGAGTTAGAAGGTAAAATAAATCCCTCTAATTTAAGTTTAAATAAATTCCTATATATTATAGAAAGTCAACATAGGAAAATCAATTGATGATGTGTAATTTAAAATACAGCATAATATAATGACATATTAGTGTATTTTTCAAAAGAAGAAAACTATTCTTAGAACATCTAATAAATACAGGCAGATAACTGAAGTAAATTCGCACATTGTGTCAATACTGTCAAATCTCTGCTTCCATTCTGAATAAGTCCATTAATTTCATATAGAGGAAAAAATGAGATGTGTGAACCCCAGTAAACTATGTTATTTATGCATGATATTAGGCAAATGGTAGAAAAAAGCATGAGAATGTATTCATCTTTTTCCTTTACTTCTGGGAGTAAAAAAAGCTTTAACAATATTTTCTACTGACATATTAATAAGCAGCTTTCTGGATAAGAGACCCTGCAAAAGCCAATCTATTTTAATACGCATCATTCTTTTACCCTTATCTTAAGTGATATATAATATGGGTATCACAACATGGGGGAAAATTGTTGAAGAAAGAAAACAATCCAGCTTGATTCGCCATGATTATGGAGAGAAATCGATATGCTATAAAGACAAAACCCCATGAAAAAAAAATTTGCTAAAAAAAAAAAAATTATAGCCCAAGTAGTTTCAAAGGTTTATTTAGAATCATTAGTGTGCTTTGGAAAAAAACTGTGAACTGAAACTTTTGGTCTCAAATAACTTGATATGAAGGTGTATGACCTTGTGAAAATTTTTTTTGTTTTGCTTTAGCTTATATATCTTGCGTTGTGTGTGAGAGGAACACTTGGAACTTATTTTAGCTTTTTAAAAAATATTTCATGTTATGATGAGAAGCCAGTAAAGACTCTTACGTCAAGGTAAAGGAGTGCTTCATCGAGCAGTAACCTTGATTTTCTGGTTCCTTTCAAATAGAGAGTGTGGAGCAGGAACTTTTGTCAATTTTGCATCCTTAGAGAGGGATGGAAAGCTTCCATACAACTGGTGAGTATTCTTTTGGAACAAGCCTCTAGACAGCTTAGCTGTGCTGTGTGTGCTTCAAGCTTTATTTTACTGTCTTTAGAGGATAAATGGTTTTGTCTGATTATCCTTTCATAATTTCTTTGAAGTGGACTTTCAAAGATTAGGACTTCACAGAATTGTATTGGTATATATTAGTTTAATGCAATTATGAAGTAGAGAATATGTCATCATCTGCTCTGTATCTATTATGTTAGACAAAGGACTAAATCTTCAGTTATTCAAGTAGCCCATTAACTGTGTGGAAGAAGGGCTTTAATGCAGAAGCCACACTGAACACTCTTTCCAGAGTGAGTGTCTAAGTTGATGCCCACTCTAGTTGAAAGTCCAATTGAAATAGGATTCTTTTTAACCAGGACATAGGTGGTGCTATTTTTAATTTTAACCTGAATGGAATTCTGCTGTTAAAATACAACTAATCCAAATGTGAAGAAAAAGAAATTCATAAACTCTTGGTGAAAAATGAAGAAAGATTTCTCATTTTTTTCAAACATAATTAGCACTTTTTCCAAGATTAAGAGAGTAATTCGCTTATATTTATTTCTTGTCTGGCACACCCTTAAAATATGCCCAGTCACAGAGTAGTGATGAGTGGTCCGTGTAAGAAATGATTTATTTGTTTATACTCGTGACTCAGGAGGGCTGTGTATTGACTGCACAACCAGTCACAACTTACACAAATGAGGCAAAAAAGCATTCACTTTAGAATCTTTCTATAAAATCAAGAAAATGCTCCTGCAGCTCTTGGCAAAAACAGTTTTGCCAGCACCAGCATTTTCTGGCTGCCTGAGAATAGATATCTCCGTGGGAATTTGTAATAACTAAAGTGACAAGGTGATAGAATTTCCCTCCTAATTCTCAGCATAGCTATAGATGCAGCCATAGAATATTTTTAAATCTGCATTAATGAATGTTCTATTTTACAAGTGGTTTGACTATCTGTAAGTGGCTTCAAACCACACATTTTAAATCAACAGTCTGAATTAGAATTAAAGTGAAACTAAATAATTTGCTCCCACTCAGCTTATTGGTTAGATTACAGACTCGACAGTTGATGAGCTACTTTTCTTGAATGAATGATACACAAGTGTCATACTATACCTTCACTTTAAGGGTTATTTTAAAGAAATGATGTATAAGTTAAAATAAAAATAATATAGAAAATCACGGTAGTGCATCAGTAGTGCAGCTTCATAAGAATGTGTCCCGAAAGCTTAGTCTTCACCAGAATCAGTATATATAAACTGACCATTTATATTTCCTCCCACGAACTGCCGTTAGCTATTCTTTATCAAATGATGTTATACAGGTTTCTTAAAATAAGCATAAGCACTGCAGGGTAATATTCAAGAATAAGACTTGAAATAACTAATGAAGCATTTAAGAGCTTCAGTTAGCTGAATGCAAAATGTAATCACCTACTAGCAGACTAATTAACACAAAATAAGTTGAAAAATATATCTGATTACAATAAGGCTGTGTGTGAATAAAATATTATAGCATTTAAGCCTTCAGGTTTAAGTTTCACAGAATGGGAAAGTATTTAATTAAATTATATTAAATTATATTTAATTATAATTACGGTGTTTATTTTAATTGATCCCAGTAAGTAATTTACTGATATCTATCTGTTCATCATTTATATTACTAACTCTTGCCACTTTTTCATCTTTACATCTGTTATCTATTAATGCTCACAGGCGTAGGAGTATATTTGCTTTCTTAACCCTGCTACCCTCATGTCTTTGGACTGATTATCTTTTGGCATTTTATATTAATCCTTGGTAAGTGATTTTTTTTTTCTTACTGTTTACCTAACACAAAGTCTTTTAAAATTAGCTTTTGGGAAGTAAGCAAAAAGGAAAATTTCTGTTAATTATTTTATGTGTGGCAGCATCTAAAATGATTAATCCTACATTGAAATAAATCAAAGCAATTCATGGTACCAGGATGCTAACAATAATTAATTTTTTTCCAATTAAATGTTCTTCTTGTGATGGTCTTGGCATGCTTTTCTTCTATTTATTACTAGTCATCTGTTCCTTCTTGAGTCAATACATTGAACTCCCATCTTAATAAATGACGCTTTTCATTTTTCTTACCTTCTCCATCTATTTGAGAGTTCTATATTTCCAAGAAGGGGGAAATACATTAAGGTAGAGAAACCCAGAGTACTATACCTTGTATTTGGGTCCTTCATATGTATACAATAATGCTAACCCAGTGACTATGAAACTACTGACTATGTGCAGGCCTCTTTGTATAATTATGTTCCTTAATTGTCCCCACAACTCTGCAGAGGGCATTAGCATTCCATTTTAGAGATGTGGAAATAGAAATTTAAGGAGATTAACTATCTTAACATCACACTAAGTAGAAAATTCAGGTTCCAAACCCAGGTTTCTCTGAAATCTATTCTTTCTTGTGTAAAGAGGAGCCTTTTAAAAATTCTTATTTTCTTGGCTTTTTAATTATTTTAATAATCAAATCTTGAAAAGTATCTTTTTCAGTTTTTATAAAATATAATAGCCATAATCAATCATCTTGAATTCTGAGACTAAAGAGTCTAGGACTATTTCTTTTCCTGAGCCATAAAAAAAAAATCCAAAACAAATAAACAAAATGATAGTGGTTTCCCAGAGAACTGGTTTTAAAAAAATGATTGTTCTTAAGTATTAGTCTATGGTGTTAGGTGCTAAGTTATGTACAGGCGGATCCAGAAATGTGGGCATCTCGAAAAGGACTCAGAAAAAGGAAATTAAAAAAGTAGTTGATAGACTGGACAAAAAATGGCGTATGCTGGGTCAGAAGAGGGGAAAATGAGAAGCAATCTAGAGTTAGCTATTCAAAGGATAATTGATCAAATGCCCTTCGGCTCCTCTGTGAATGGAATAAATACAGTAGGCAAAGTCTAAGACTTCAAGTTGCAATGGAAGAAACATAAAAAAGCATTTTCTCACAATCGAGATTATTACCAGAATTTGTATTTTCTTTAAAAAGAAAGAAAGACTGGAGAAAAACTTTTGCAACATGGTAGACACCAATGTGTAAGTAATAAAGTCAAAGGAGTGTGCTGGATGATGAGGACCCATTCACAGCTGTTTTAAGTTTGTTTTTTAATAACAGTTTTCACTATAGGGCTTCACCATAGTTGACACAATACTTTAAGTATTTAACATTAGATACTTTTCAGATATGAGAAGTGCATATAAATTCCATTTTGTTTTTCAAAATATAAATTTACTTTTAACTCAACATCTAATCATCCTCGAGTATTCTACCTATCATTAGAACATAACAAATACTATAAGGCACCCTCCACAGATTTCAATTGAAACAAAAGAAAGATGCATATAATATTATATTCATTCCCTGCTTAATTCGCTGGGTTTCTCATTTCCACAATTGATTATAAGTTTATATCAAACAGGCCTATGCTTATTTGCATGTCTTTTTCAATAGTTTCCTTTGATGAGCACAAGATCAAATTTCAGCAACTCCTTCAATGTCCACTATTTATAGTATTAATTAAATAACATGAAACTCAAGTTAGGGGTTTTTAGAAGGATGGTCCTGAAACTGTAAATAGTTATCTCCTAGTGAGCAAAGAAGACAAAACCGAGTCCCATGCTTTTTGTCACTTTCAGTAAACTCCACACATACCAACCAATGAAAACATACTGATCATAATTTATGCTTTCAGCCCTAGGCTTGTGCCATGCCAGATATAAAAAAAGTAAAATTTATGGTTCCTGCTCCTTTAAGTTCAGCTCCGTAGTCACAAAATCACTCGAATTCCCTACTGTTTGCTACTTTTCATCTAATAACTTGTGGATATTTTTCTCTGCTTTCGTTTGTGAGTCATTTTGGGGGATTTTTTGGTTTGTTTTTAATGGTTATAAATCTCATGACTCTGCCATTGCTTCATATTCTTTTTGTAATGAATTTCAATCTGATTGGTTTTCTAAGACTGTCATACCATGAAGAACTTATGAAGAATACATCGTAACTTGTTGAAGTCATTAGGGTTTTGAATCTTACCTAATATAAGTGAAAGGGAAAATTAAAAGATGTGCATAATCCTATATGCATATATATTGTCTGTCTGATGGGTGTTATTTATCATTTATTCAGAAACCTTTTGCAACGATATGATACCCTAAAAATAGCCCAACATGTTCGCTGTAACATGCGCACACACACTAGCTCTTTCCATAATCTGCTGAAGTTAAAATTGATAGCAAATTGTTAACTTACATGTTGACATGTTTAGAATTAGCACAGCAACAGAAAAAGTGGAAAAATTCTATCAGTATTGCTGTGGAGTCTCATAATTCAGCACTGTCATGTCCCACAGCTTTAGTACACAGGAACCATTTGGAATCTATAGGAATTCAGCAAAAACTAGGCAACACAATGAAAGCTGTACAAAAAATATGAAGACATACACTTATGATGATAAGTATATGAGAATTAGTCATATAAAACGTGTGGTAGAATTTATATTGTATTTAAAATTTATTCAATCATCAGTGAATGAAATTGAAAAAGAAAAAAGTGCCTCTCCTCCATAAATCAGATTTCTACACAGCTGTTGAATAGTAGCAGCTTAATATTTCAGCACTGAATTTATTCAGTGTTACCCTTCCACATACATTAGTTTCTTCCCAGTTTCCTTAAAGTCTGTTTTGGATAGGAAAGGTTTTTTTTTTCTCTCTCTCTTTTTTTTTTTTTAATTCACTCCCAATCACAAAATATATTGGCAACCTCTTGACTTTATCAGAACTGTTGGTTATTTATGCTAACATTCTGCTTTCACAAAGCACGAGAGTAACTGGCTCCTGCTATGCAAAGTAAATGTGGGATTCCTAAAGTTAATTAAATTGTCATTGCAAAAGCTGAGTAAAAATTATTCAAGAGGTATTTCTATAGAGTTCCAAAAGTTTATATGACATATCTCTCTCTGTCCAATATTACGGTGTTGTTTGTTTTGTTTTTGTGTATGTGTGTGTGTGTGTGTGTGTTTGAGGAATGAGGAAGAGGCAAAATAAAAACTGTAATGTATACTCCCTGTAAATCTCAAGCATATGGAAGACAAAGAGAAGACAAGAGAGAAAAAATAGGGCAGGAACTACTGAATGGATTGCCTTTATTCAGAATCAGAAAGAAATAAAAACTATCTTAAATCAGAAAATGAAAAACCAGAAACACCGCTTGCCTTTATGGATATTTTCGTATATTTTCTGTCCTGCATTATTTCCTTTCCATCCACAAGTCCCCTTTCCCCAAAAGGACCTCACGAGCCCAAGTCTAGTATCAAATTCTTAATTGAATCATTAAGTAAAATCATGAGAGTATCATAGCAAAGATGTTTTGTTTCAATTTAATTCAATAAGCATTTGTTGACCACCCTCTATGTGTTCCATTAAGTGTGCTCAGCTTTTAGGAGAAAGGACAGTCTAGCAGGGAGTACATATGCAATGGACAGCCAGACAACTTGGAAAATACTTGTGAGTGAAGTGCTATAAAAGCACAAAGAAGGTCGTGCTTCATTCTACTAAAGGCTTTCTGGTAATTGAGGTATCTGAACACTCAATTTTTTAAATAAATTATTTGGCACATGAGAGTACGCAAATCACAACTGGTTATTTACTATAGACTATTTTATGAAAATTTGAGTGCTTCCATCAATATTTAAAATTACTTGTAATTTTACTTGTAAAAATTGTCACTCATACTCAATCATGTATCAGTATTTATTATTTATATAAGGCAATAAAATACGAAGTGTTTCAGCAGATACTATCTTAGCATTAGCTAACTTAGGTCAGTTATTTTACTTGTTGATTGAAAATGATCACTCTAAATATCCCCTTAAAATGTAATTAACTGAAGTATATGTTAGCGCTACATGTGTTGGCTCTAGCAAACTAGTAATGAATTAAAATCAAGCAGGTACTAGGTCCAATTTTTTTCAATAACTTAAAAACTAATTCAGTATTGAATAAGAACAATACAATAGTAGAATTATGTAAAATATAGGCCAATACCAATAACACAAATTCACATCCCCAACAAAAATATCCCAAAAAGTTATTTTAGTCTTTAATTAAAAGACCAACATATTCATCCTCCTACCATTATTTCTCGCTTTTATTCCCTGAGTCTTTACTTTTTACCTATAGAACCTGGAATATTCAGGCAGTAGGTACTTCTCTATATTTACAAATACTTTAACAACTTAATCACTAGTAGCAAGAAATTATATTTCCAGAGTTCGGTTTTTAGCAAATATTAACTATAAAGTATAGGTATATTCCTGCAATCTGATAGAATCTTTAAAAATGAATCTGAAATTATTGTCATTATTTTCTTATTTAAGGAAAAGTAATTAAATAAACCTGAGATATCTTTAACGAAAATTAAATAAAATCAAGGTTCCAATATAATTATTTAAAACTCTTCAAGTTTAATCATTTTCTTAATCGATTATTTGACCCAAATAAATTTGTCTTTTTTTTTTTTAATTCTCAGGAGTAAAAATGGTTTAAAGAAGAGAAAATTGACTAAGTAAGTTTTTTATTATATTGACTTGATTTATTTATATATTATATGATTACCACTATAATTTAGCTAACATCTCCATCATGTCACATAATTATCATTTTCTTTTTGTGGTGAGTACATTTAAGATCTAGTCTCTTAGCAACTTTGAAGTACATAATACAGTAAATATTTTCCTATTTAATTTCAAAATGTTTCATTTAAAAATGTTCTTCATAATTATTTTAACTTTCCAAATTTAAAAAAAGTGCTTGTCTTCAAATGTCACTGTAAATGACAAATTCTTGTGTTACTTTCTGTTTTTCCCTCATTCCCATTTTTTCCCAACAACAGTTAACAAAGACAAGTCATTGTTGAAAAAAATATATCTTCAAGTAGGTCTGTATCTACATCTGCAAAAGTTAGCATCAAAATGATGTAAGAAATTTAGGTTTTAAAGCATCAATATCAGTAATACAATTGGATAATAAAATGAACAATAATTATAATAATAAAATAGCATTGTAAATCAGCAAAAATAAAAGGTTGCTTGTCTTCAAATAAAAGGGATGCTTAAGAAAGAGGCAAATGTATATTCAAACAGCTAAGCTATTGTGGATGCCCCATAATAGCTTATGGATAGCAGTGACTGCTATGAATGTGCAACACAGAAACCATGTCAGGAAGGAATAAGAAAAATTATCTGAGAAAGAATGGGTTGTTAGGAATTAGAAAATTCTTACAGAGGATGTCTGTTATTCTAAATTTATAAAAAATCTAATTTTTTGCTGCATCAAAATTGTACAAAAATCTTTGCTATTTTGTATTTTGAAGTTCTGTGCTTATTGCAGGGAAAGGCTTTTACTATATTTGATGTTACAATAAATATTTTGAGAAACGCTGTCTCAGGAAATTTTTATAATAAATAGAAAAAGACAATTACTCTTGCTAGCCTGTGGTTTCACATATCTAATGAATTGTTAAATCGTAAGAATTAAGATCCTGATGGGTGAAAATCAACCATCAGTTGATTTAAAAAATGTAGTTAGATTTTCACCTCCAGACCTTTAGTTTAACACTACATATAAAGAGTGGAACTTTCCTATAAATAGAGGTCTTCCTTGATACTTGCCTAAGATAGAATATTGGTGACTTAATAAGAGGCAGTTAAGGATTCCAGCCAGATCTATGGCATCCATGCTAATGGGGGGAAAAATCATCAAGTATATAATACAAAAGAAGAGTTGATGCAAAAATATTTCTATTCATCCTTGATACATAGAAACATCATATTTTTTGCATGTATAGATAACAGAATAATTTTTTCCTAAATCTATTTCAAGTCGGTATGCATTCCATTGGCATATATCAAGTGATGTAGAGAGACAAGAGCAGCATAAACACAGGAGAGGGGCTGCTACCTGGAAGGAATGATTTGACAGAAACAAAGACTTTGTTGACCAAAATTATTATTGTTTGGGTTGTTAAGAGATATACCTCTCTTAGCGGTTAAAGAACAGGGTCTCAGGATCAAAAGGGGATAAAGGTTACTCCATCAGGGCTTGCTCCTCCCAAGACCTGGGCAGAGAGGAGAAGGAGAAGCAGGATGTGGACAAAAAGTTTGGGTACAGTGTAGGGGAGGCAGAAACTGCCACAAGCCTAAACCTTGAGTCAAGCCAGTTTCCTTGTGCCCTCTTCCCGTTTTCCTTCTAACCTTGCCTCCTTCTCCAGGAGCTTCTCCCTCCTTGATCTTTCCATTTACCTTCTCCTTACCATTCCTCTTTCACTCCAAATGCCCCGCCCCCACCACCATGTCCCCTTGGCTCCCCTTTTCCCTCTCCACTCATCTCCTTCAACTTCTCTTTCCTCTTTTCCCTCTAAATATTTGTCCTACTGATTTCAGCTCCCTCGCAGCTTTCTTTTTCTCCTTCTTACCGTTCTCCTCTCTCTGATGTTCATACTTCTACTTCCTCATTCTCCCTCTGTCTCTCTTTTTTCTCTCCTTTCTGCTTTTGCTTTTTCTAGCCCATAAATATTTTCTGTTATTTGCTTTCTCTATTGATGCTCTCATTTTCCTGGTATTGAGTTGAAAACTAGAATCATTAAATTCAACTTTAAGGTCAGTGCACTGCTCAAAAGACAGTAGCCAATGGGGGCAGTTCTAAGGAAGTTCATTCCAGGACAGTGGCCCCACGCCTAGCCATTCTTTTGGAAGAATGACAAGTTTGAAGTGGGAAATCTTTGTACCAGAAGTCATTCTCTCTGGGTTCCTCCCGGGTTCTATGGTTTCATAGCCACATGACTGTGGACTATTCACCCGACCACTCTTAGTCTCGGTTCCTTCATCTGAAGCATGGGTTAATGGTGGCCATGTGGACCTCAAACATGAACTGAACAAGATGACACATGCAAATATTTATAACCTATGGCCTGTTTCTTCTATTCCAAGGAAGGTTAATATATATGGCTTTTTTGTTCATTATAATATATTATGGACTGGTAAGCTTAACATCAAACAAAGATAAAAAAAGAGTGGTAACCTTTAAGAAGTGTGACTTCTACTCTCTCCGAGAAAATTGTTCATGTTTGAAAAGTATGGTATTAAACAAGGTATGATATCTATCAACAGAATTTTTAAACACGCATTTCTTTGTGTTTGACAAAGCCCAGTTCAGTTGGATGACTTCGACGCCTACATTAAGGATATGGCCAAAGATTCTGACTATAAATTTTCTCTTCAATTTGAGGTGAGTGAATAAAATAGTTTCTGCCTTCTGTGGCAGACAGGGCACAGGAATTGGCAGGTTTGTGCCAGCGTCATTTGTCTGCTCAGTGGGCCATACTTGTGACGTGGTTACATAATAAGCAGGATAGTAATGGGGCTGAGGGGCGTCCGATCTGCTGATTCAAAGATAGGATGTCAACCCTTAGTTAGTAGGTCATGACTTGGGTGGCACAAATGAAGGGAAGGAGATACAGGTACCGGGGTGAGCAAACATGATTATAGGAGAAGCCACTGTTGAAAAACAAAGTGATTGGGAGTGCAGGAGAAACCAAGCTGAGGACTGAGATATGAAACAGGTTTTCACTCTCCAGGGACTTTGAGTGTGTTTTTCATGCCACATATGCCACAGCAAGGGTAAATGAAATGAACCCTTTGTCTTCTGGGCATATGAGAGTTGGCAGTGGGGCTCTTATAGAACTCTTGGCACTCTATTTAATATTTCTTTGTGAGGTTTTGTTTTCTTAGAGAAATTGGGGAGAGTTACACATGGTTTGTGTAAAAGAAAAAATATTAGCAACACCTCCCTTTTCTAAAGCACATGTGTCACAGTGGATGGTAATAAATATGTCTAGGATCTCAGCCATGTGAGGACTATAACTGGTCCTTAAGTTTCCATCCCACGTATTTGACAGCACGTAACACAGTCTAGATGGCCTCACATTCTTCAGGTTTCTACACGGTAGTCCATGATTCAGGGAAACCAAGTAAAGGGGAAAGATTAAGTGAATTTTCTAAATATTTTTTATTGTAATTTTTATAAAGCCTCAAAGGTATTCTTTCCTGTGAAACACCAGATTATAGAATGTAGCTGCTTTCTCCTCATCACTCATATTCATTTCTTCTTTCCGTCCATTAGCGAAGGAGAGCGTTTGTCTGCAAAAAGGAGCAGGAATCCTAGTGTAGAAATTCTAACAGGGAATTTAAGGATGAGAAGAACCTTATGCATATCAAATACAAAGCCCCTATCTATAACCTGTGTCATAAGAAATTCCACATAGAGCTTTGTTCAGTTATCCATTGCATGCAAGTACATAAGAAATTATAGATGCTACATCAAATACCTTTTCAAATAACAGAAGTTTAATTTGAATTGGAGATCTTTGATGAGGACAGCATTTCAGAAAAGTATCAATGAAAGAAGAAAAATAAACCAAAACTCAGAAAAAAAAATCTAGATAATTCTGATGATGGTGATGAAAATTATGATATCAGTACACATTCAACCCCGCTGAAGCCACTTCCTCTTACTTCCTACAAGACTGTATGACCTTGGTGTGCTCTCAAACTCCAGTGTAACTAGTTCTGTACTTGTGCTAATTTCATCATCATTAAAAAATTCAATGAGTTATTTTCTGGTAAAAAAAAAATTGTTTTAAGAGTGTATGACAGAAACACAATTTAAATTAGTTTATTCAAAGAAAAAGGGAGTTTGTTCAAAGGATACTATGTCATATAATCAAAGGAAGACATAAGCAGCTAAACCAGGAGGAGGCAGGGAAGAAGTTCAGTCACGAGAATGACTGGAATCAGGGGCCTGGCCCCTGCAGAAACCCCCTTTTTTATTTCTCATTTCTGCTTCTCTCCCTGTCTTGTTCTCATTTTCTTTCACTGCAAACCAACTCGTTTCTCATAGTGGAAAACATGACCACCAACATCACATTCTCTAGTTTCCACAGTTTAGAAAGGGAACTATAGATTCTTTCTTTTTCATAGTTTGAAAATAACAGGGGATGATTCCAATTGGCTGGCCTGGGCCATGATGTCCACTCAAACTAACTGCAAAATTATATAAGAGTAGGACAGCGCTTACTGGAAGCACATGGCTAAATCAAAGAAGGAGAGCAATATTTTCAGAGTGGACACTGGGAGAACCAAACAATAGGTGATTAGATCCTAGCTGAAGATGCTTCAAAATGTGAAAAGTAGAATTGTAAATTTTAGGTGCTAAATAATCGATTCATACTATGCCAAGGGTTTTTATACATTTGATATATAAATGAACACATCTACCTTATTTCATAGGATTTACAGAGGAAGTAGGAATGTACTAAACTCCAAAAACGTGGGTCTTCCCTATCATTTTGCTACTAATTAAGGTTGAAAAAAATCACAATTTCTCATGACCCCAGTTTCTTTGTCTTTACAATGGTAGGTTGAACTAAATCAGTGATTCTCAATTAGGTCAGTACCAGGCAGTTCCCTTGGAGGGGTTTGAGGATGTGTGAGATTCTTTTTGGTTGTCATAATGACTTGAGAGTAAGCTACTAGTGGTATTTAATGGGGAGAGGGACAGAAACATTAAATGTTCTGAAATAAGTGGACAGTCCCACATGCAAAGAATTGTCCCAAGCCCATAATATCCCATAAAGAAACACTAGACTGAATATTGGACAAGGATATATGCAAGCTTTATAACTCACGTGTATTAGTCAGTATTCTCCAGAGAAATAGGACAAATAGGTGATGATAGATAATTAGACGAGAGAGATAGAGAGAGAGAGAGAGAGGATAGATGATGATAGATAGATAGATGGATGGATAGATACATAGATACATAGATACATAGATGATAGTTAGACAATAGATAGAATAGGATTTAAAGAAAGAGAGATGGGAGATTTATTTTACGAATTGGCTCACATGACTGTGGCAAATGGCAAGTCGGAAATCTACAGAGTAGGCTGGAGCCTCAGGGAAGGATTGATATTGTCTCCGCTCAAGTCCAAAGCAGAATTCCTTCCTCCTCAGAGGACCTCAGTCTTTTCTCTTAAGGCCTTCAACTGACTGGGTAAGGCCAACTCGCTCTATGGAGGATAATCTACTTTCTCAAATTCTACTGATTTAAGCGTTAATCATATCTAAAAAATACCTACATGCAACATCTAGACTTGATCTTTGACCAAGCAACTTGGCACTGTAGGCTAGCCAAGTTGACACATTAAGTTAACCATCACACCGTGATTTGAAAAAGCAGTGTTTAGTATTTTTATTTATTATGAAGCTTTTTTTTTTTTCGTATATCTTTGTTCTTAGAACATTATTGGTTATATATGTAATTTATCTGGAGCCAAGTCCTAACATTGAATCCTTGCTCTCCAAAAGTCTGCTCTATTTAAGTCACAAGCTCAGATTGTTTAGAACTACCTTTGCTCAAGCAGAGACCCACTGGTCTGACTGGCTTTCTTTTGCACTTGGCAGCTTCCCAGACACTGGCAACCCCTGACCACTATCCACCCAAATATCCTCAGCTTCAGTGTCAGAATATCCTCATCTATGTTCAAAGATGCATTATGCTCCCATTCAGGGTGTATGTCAGACCTTTCACATGGCAGCCCTCAAATTTTCCTGAAATTGATTTAAAAATAAACCTGAGGCTTAAGGGGGAAAAAAATGTTTCCCACTCTAATGGGAACCCAAGAGGGTGTTAAGATGGCTAGATCAGCTGGTCTAGCTAAATCTGGTAGCTGAATAGTTATTTGTTCTGTTTATATTAATGTTTAATACTTGTATTCATTTTAATTGTGACATTGAAAGATCACATTCATATTGAGAAATTGCATCATTATAAGGATTATGCCTGGATTTACATATATTACCAATACTGCTATAAGTTATACATAAAGCTATACAAGTTGCTAATTTACATTCACTGAATAAATTCTTTCACTCTGCATCTTATTTTGAATCTACTAGAAAGACTGATTATTCTTCTAACAAAGATAGACACCTTTTCTTAAGGAGGCTTGGGGCTCAGGGGTTAGATTTGATTCCTCATTTCTTATGTCTCATATGAAGAAGGTTTTGAAGAACTAGACTTTAGAGGTTGAAATTTGAGAGCCCAGAAGATGCAGCACATATTGCTCATTCTGCCATTAATTTCTATACTTTGTGTTTGATCAGGAAGCTGGTGAAAGCCTTCTTCATCTTTGTTCAGAAATGTGCCTGCAAAGATAGAAACAAAACTACATTACTTGCGACCTAGTTCACAAGAAATGACCTCTGATTTCTGGTAGTTAAACACTCATCTGCTGCTGTTTTTCCTTGTGTTTCGTCCGGTTCACTATCTGCGGTCCTTGTTTTAAAAAGTCACTTAGAACCTTCTCCAGCAATTCTCACAACGGGGGTCTTAACATTGTTCTCAGACCTGAGTTTTCTTTCCTCTCATTTCTAATTTCTTAGATTTGGTCTCCCAGTGCCTGTGCTAGTGATTTGTCCAGTGATTGGAATATTGTCCCTGAATCTCATCCTAGAGCTCAGAGCCCTGCTAGCTATTGCTAGACTGTCCTGAGGTTGACGTTCTTCTCAGCCACCTTCTATCACCTGCCAACGACTGCCATCAGTACTGCTGTACCCCATTTTTCCTTTACAGTACCTGTTGGGCATGAATAGTGTCCTCCTCAAAATATGGCGAAGCCCTAGCCACTCAGTACCTCTGAATGTGAACTTAGTTGGAAATAGGGTCATTCACAGTTGTAATTAGTCAATATGAGGCCATACTAAAACAGGGCGGACTCTTAATTCAATATGACTGGTATCCTTATGAAAAGACAGCCATGTGAAGTTACAGAGACAAATAGGGAGACCACCATGTGATAACAAAGGCAGAGGCCGAAAAAAAGCAGCTGCAAGTGAAACGAACACCAAAGATTGCCAACAAACCAGCAGAAGTTAGTGAGAGGCAGGGAAGGGTTCCACTATAGGTTACAGAGGACATAAGTCCCTGCTAGCACTTTGATTTCAGACTTCTAGCCTCAAGAACTATGAGACAATAAATTTCTGTTGTTTTAAGCCACTTTATGCAACTTTGTTATGGGAGAACAGGAAACTAATACAGAACCTCACCAAACACATTGTTCTAAAACCTTTCTTCTCCCTTTGTGTTTGCCTGAAGCATAACTGGGCATTGCCCAGTTCCACCGGATTTCTACTTGCCATAGATGGAACCTCTTCTGTCAACGGCACTGGTCACTTTGTTTCTCCTCACTTGTTATGTAGTCTAGTAATCTGTCTCATCTGACTAACGTCCAACCTATTCAAAGCAAGCATCAAGCGCTTATCACTTCCTGACATTGTTACAAACTCTAAAGCCAGAATACAGCTTGTGCTCTTCTTAGAAGATGATGGTACATGTTATGGACTGTAGGTGTGTCCCTAGATTCATAGGTTTGAAATCCTAACCCCCCAGTGCAATGGTATTTGGAGATGGGGCCTTTAGCAGGTGATTAGGTTTGGATGAGGTCATGAGGATGGCACCCTCATACTGGGATCAGTGCCCTTATAAGAAGAAGCATCAAAGAGCATCCTCTCCCTTCCCTTCCTCTCTACCATGAGCACAGAAAGGTCATGTGAGCTCTTTGCAAGGTGGGCGATCTACAAGTCAAGAGGAGCCTCAGAGTGAACCCTGCCCTGCCAGCACTTTGTTCTTGGACTTCCCCACCTCCAGAACTGTGAGTTATACATTTCTGTGGTTGGAACCACCTAGCCTATGGTATTTTGTTATGGCAGCTCTGGCAAGCTAATACAGTGCACATATGTGCGCTTTGCTTTTCAGGACTTGCAGCTTCAAACGCAGCCTTACAATACAGACTGCCATTGGGCCTTGGTGGCTGCATTAGTTTCTGAGACCTGCCGTAACAAATTACCACAATCCTGGTGACCTTAACAACAGAAATTTGTTCTCTCACAATTCTAGAGGCCAGAAGTCCACAGTTAAAGTGTTAGCAGAACCATGCTCCTTCTGAAGGCTCTAGGAGATAATCCTCCATTGCCTTTTCTAGTGCTGGTGACTCCAGGCATTCCTTGGCTTATGGCTGCATAACTCAAACCTATGCCTCCATTTTTATATGGCCGTCTCTTATCTCTTTTATAAGAACATTTGTTATTAGACTTAGGGCCCACCTGGATAATATAAAATGAGCTTGTCGTGATCCTTAACTTAATTACATCCACAAAAATGCTTTTTTCAAATATAAGGTCTCATTCACAGGTTTGGGGCATTAGGATGTGGACACATCTTTTGGGAGACCATCATTCATATAGTTGACCTATGTGGCCCAGAAAAAGAAACGTGATAATAAATTATATTAGAAACGAAACTGGCAAAAGAAAATTCAGAAATGATTTATGTGGTTTCAGGGCATCCCCTCATACTTTGACCCTCTGAATATTTAAGCTTCTGGAGAGTCCATATGATTGGAAAGAAAATAACTGCAAAGCTACTGGACTGGAAACTTTATATTTGATTTTCCACTTAGCGACAAGCTGAATTACAAAAGATTGCAAAGCATTTTGTGTATACATGCGGTTGCTGCTTTGCTGCAATCCAGCTTTGGCAATTTACATTTACAGTGTTCAGCCAATTAAACCTCTCTTATCAACGTGGGCATTTACAGCAGGGAGGCAGCACACAATTAAAGTTCTATCAGCTAGGCGGCTTCCATATGTGCCCCAGCTCTCTGCTTCAATCTGTTTCCACCGTTTCTTCCTGTGGCTTATCAGTCTGTCTTCAAAGCAGGGGACTTGGGAGGGAAAGTTGTTGGTCTGTTGGTACAAATGGCAAAGGAGGGAGAAATTATGGAGCCAGGCAAAGCAAAACAAACAAGGAATCATAAAGAAGCATTTCACAACAATTATCAAAAGTGCTGCAATAATATTGTTGAGTTTAATAATTCCATTTGATAGTTACTATACGCCAGTGAGGTATGGAGAAATTATTAATCTTACCTGACAAATAGTTAAACTGATGTTAATAGGAGTTGAACTACTTTTCTGAGACCCTACAGTTTATAAATGGTACGCCAAAATAAGCCAGATGTTTTGACACAGTATCTATAAAGGCACTCTCTTAAAGTAGATTTCCAAAATATTTTAAGAAATTGATGTTATAATTTAAATAAGTTTATAGCTGCCAAAAGAACTAACCTAAAAATAACGCTAATTTGGTTAAAATTGTTAAAACTAAGTTTCATTTCTTACAAGAACAATACAGTCAGTCTGGAAACCCTCTAAAATGGAAAAACCAGTAATAAAGTAACAGCTTGTGTTTAAGGGCATTTCACAAGCAAGGGTTTTGACTAAGATGGAAAAACTTCTAATTTTAGGACTTGAAGATCAAAGTTAGCATAGTTTGTCTTTACAGTTGGCTTCAATTTAGGCCAAAGAGCTTGAGATTTTGTGAGCTTGAAAAGTCAGAAGTGATGCAGAAGCAAAGGGAGAGATCTGAACAATGGAGCTTGGTTCATCCATATTGACAACAGGCTTGCATCCCAATGCCATTAAGCTGCCATGAGCTTCTGTGTGGAAGCAGCAGCAGTTCTAATAACTAGATCTCTAAAGCATATGCTTTGCAAAGAGCACTGGAGTCAAGACACAAACGACTAAAGGGGGCATCGCTGTTTACTCACTCATAACATCGTCAAATGTTTCCCACTCCTTCAAAAGTCTTTCAGACTCTAGAAAATTCTTCCTCTTGAGAAAGATTCCTTTGGCTTATGACTCATTGAAGTAGTAAGTGGAAGGAATTATGAAGAGTAAAACTAGTTCGCAATATTAACATCCTCTGCGAGCGAAATAAAATTTACAAGTGGTTTCACTACTGCCTCACTAAACAGGCTTACAGAAGAGTGCATACTATATAGGCAATCTCATTCATAGATGGTTACATATGCTGTTTGCTAAGATTACCCTTAAATTGGTTTAGGAACATAACTAACTCCATTGCATTGGCCATGCACGCACTGTGCAATTCCAGGGAACACCGTTCACACACACCGCAGTGTGGACAGTGGCCCTGGGGAAATCCATGTGGCCTGACTACAGTCCCTTGTTTCCTGTCAGACACAGGACAGAAACGTGAAGAAACCCTCTTTTCCAGGAACAAACTTTTTGAAGTATGAGAGTTATTTGTTTATATGAAAATTGTCTATCAGTGCACCTTCTGCTAATAGGATTTGTAAGGGTGCTGCTACACACAGGCAGGTATTTGGATGTCCTCCTTATTTTCACTGAGGTGGTCGCCTACCCAGTACTGATTCGTCCATATTTGGGGGTTTCTTCACCATATATTTAGTGACTGTCAATCCTACGTCTTGCTACGTGGAGAATGCTCTTACATTGCTCCTCACTCTCTCTTTTACTACTTTTTCTAAGGCTCATTGCCTAGAGAAATACCCACATTTCCTCATACAATAGGAAATATTTATGCAAATTATGTAAATTTCATTTACCCTATACCTCCAGAAGTCTGAAACAGGTTTTGGTTTTCAAATTCTCCCCACCCTGAGTGTTATACAGATAATTCTTGCCTTCTCCAAATGATCACTAAGCTTCCAAAGGTATTTATTGATGCATTGTATTAGTCAGCTATTACTGTAATGCTATATAAGAAACAACCTCAAAATCTCAGTGACCTACATTTATTTTTCTCAGTATGGGTTTATGGGATAGCAGAGACAGTTCTGCTTTAGGCTATGGACAGGGTCAGCGCTGATCCATGTGTCTCCTCAGCGAGAAACTAGCAGCTTCCCTGCGCATGTTCCTTCTGTGACAGGTGGCAGAAGCACAAAGGGGCAAACCGAACCAAACAAGCACGTTTAAAGTTTCCAATTGGACATGCGTTCTACCCAAGTTCATTGGGCAAAGCATGTATACGACAGTGGGTGGAAGAGTAACTCTATCTCAACAGGGAGCTACTGAAACATCAACGGCAAGGGGGATGTGATGGTTCCATTACAGGCAGGGAGTGAAGAATAATGCAATGTGAACAATAATCCAATTTACACTGTGTATGGAAATCTCAAATCTATTTTCTGTCGTGTGCAGGAGTTGAAATTGATTGGACTGGATATTCCTCACTTTGCTGCAGACCTTCCACTGAACCGGTGTAAAAATCGTTACACAAACATCCTACCGTGTAAGATTGTCAGTGGTGCCAACCTGATTTATGTCTTTGAAAAGATAAAGTACTATTTTATTGCAAATTAATTAGTTTCACCAATCTCTGGCCAGATCTAGCTGTGGTCTGGATTTTAAAGGCCATTTCTGCAATTGCATTGATCAAATTCATGCTTTGATATCATTAGATCCTCTTGTCTGTGGGAAGATATAATTATTATGCTTTTAAATGAATAGGAAAGACTGACCATTTGGTCCTTTGGAGTCAAAAAGGTATTGTCCAAATTAGGGATAAGATCATTTGTGCCTTCATAAAACATTTTCAGTCAATTCATTGGCAATGGAAGAAGGCAAATGAAAAGAGTGGAATATGTTAAAATGCCTCTTCTAACATCTGGGAAATTCTGTTTTGTTTAGCATTTTGGAATAAAAGCAATATTCACAGAAAAACAATATAAATTACTAACAGGACAATTAAAATATATTCCAACATAAATTTAATTTTCCTTTCTGCTATACTTATAAGGAGCTCAGAAAGAATGAAAAGTAGAAAGAGGAAAGCTGAAAATGCTCTAGAAAGAGAACTTTTTCCTTAATCATGTTTCTTGTTAAATTAGGTAGTATTATCATAAAACCCAACATCTGTACACATTTCAAAATTTACTTTTCTCATTTGAATCTATTTACAAAAAACTTGTAACTCCATCTTCTCTCTTAGGTTTCACAAAGGGTAGTGAATTCTCTGGACGTCCCTCCCTCCTTGAAATGGAAGTCATGTATTCTATAGCCTTCCATACAGTCTACCAGAATTTTAGTTTCTGTAAATATTCTGCACAATTTCTCTGAAAACATTGAGATAATTCTTCCAAGGACAGGAGAGCTAGTGGGAGAAAATAATGATTGAGAGATATTTGTATATTTGTTTAAACAAGAAGCTAAGATTGAGGCATGACTAAAGTATCTAGCTAGAATAAACGGACTCAATCACTTTGACTTGAGATTTGGAAGAAAGGATCAAGACAACTCTTCCTTCAAATCTGATTTGTAATATTTTTTCTTATCATTCTTCAGATGACTTTAGCCGAGTAAGATTACTCTCCACGAACGAAGAGGAAGGAGCAGACTACATCAATGCCAACTATATACCTGTAAGTTAAAACAAAAACAAAAACAAAAACAAAAACTGAAAGATATTGGACATTCAGATTCCAGCCAAGGCAGAAAAAGACCATTAGAGCTGCATGGATGTGTCAAACTGTGTCAAAAATAGAGTTCTTCTCCTACTAAAGTTTCCATTATTTTATTTTAGAATAAAGAATAGAAAAAAAAAAAAGCCCAGAGATGAGTTACATTCATATTTCTTCATAAATGACTGGTGAAAGTGAAAGTATATAATTGTGCTAAAGATCAGCTTTCTTGCATTTAAATATTTCAACAATCAAACTCAAAGGGTTCGACCTGAGCACCTGTGTTTTTAAAATACTTGTAAAGATAGCAGTTGCTTTCATTAAAAAAAGTTGTGAGTGTGATTTTGTAGACTTTCTGAGAACCTTGCTTAAAATCACACAGACCTATATGGTCAGTTTCTCTGATGGCCTCCTCCATGAGAACACAAGAACTCGTTACAAAGGTTTTTGTTTTTTGCCAGTAAGTTTTTAATTTTTTTTTTCATTTACATGGAACATCATTTGGTGTTGACTGTGGCTCTGTAGGTGACAAGTTTGTCACTTATCTTTCAGGGATACAACTCACCCCAGGAGTATATTGCCACACAGGGGCCACTACCTGAAACTAGAAATGACTTTTGGAAGATGGTCCTACAGCAGAAGTCACAGATTATTGTCATGCTCACTCAGTGTAATGAGAAAAGGAGGGTAAGTGCCTAATGGGGCTGTCCCCACTTAGCAGCCAAACCCACACCAGCCTCTGCCCTGGGTTGAGTGTTTACTGTGCACCAGAAACTGTTCTCCTCGCTTGATTTTTCATCCTCACAATAATCATATACAGTTCTTCAGACCCAAGTACTTTTGCTTTCCCTAAGTGAGCAGAGTCTTCATTTTTTCTCTAGCCTGTTTGTTTGAAAATGTCGTCTTTCACCTCAGGTAAAATGTGACCATTACTGGCCATTCACGGAAGAACCCATAGCATACGGAGACATCACAGTGGAGATGATCTTGGAGGAAGAGCAGGAGGACTGGGCTTGTAGACATTTCCGGATCAACTACGTAAGTCACAAAGCACAAGTTCAGGTGCTGTTCTCATGCTGAGGGAACCCCCCAGGTGTCAGGAGACCAGACCACCATCACACAAGATCATGAACGTGTCAAGCTTTGCAACACTGCTTCCTTCAAGAAAAAGGCCACTTTTAATGTTCTGGTTTCCCATTTCACTGGGAATGGTATGGATGAAATGTTGGCCTAAAAGGCCCAAGGAAACGGGAAAAATGACTACACTGTTTCATCTCAGATTAGCCCAGGGCAATAGAAGACACAGTGAATCATTCCTTGCCAAGCCTGACTGAGGAATATGTTCTCATTACTCAAACTAATGTTTCAATGACAACCAGTGAAGGGCTTGAAACAAAGGAATAAAACGTTGACTAACAGTGTTTTCTGGTATGGTGTTTATATACAGTAGTTACAAGCATTTGGTCCCAGAGTGCCCCCTCTTGGCCACAAAGAGACAGAATCTAAATTTTAAGTTTCCATGATGAAGGTTAATTTGCTTAAAGAACATGTGCTGTGCTAATGAACATGTTTTTCTATTGGTTTTGTTTTCTGTTTATATCCTTCTTTATTCCCTCCATATTGATATGTGGAGACTTTTAGACTACAACAGGGTAAAATTACATAAATGAAGAAATCAGGGTAAGAGAGATATTAGAATGGGTAAATAAGGTGTAACCAGAAGTGTTTTCTCACTTAACAGAAAGGAGGGAAAAGACCATAACACATAATTTGTTGCTTTCCACTACTTGAAACTTGGCATGAACTGAGTAAGAACTGAAGCCAAAAAGACAGCAATAACTCATTTGTTCCTTGACGTGTGTCTTGCTATTTTGCTACTCAGCTGACGGGGATCACCTCTGCCCAACAGCTACAGAGAAACTAATGACAATTTAAGTGTTTCCTGTTTTTGAATCATCTTGTGTATTTTAGCTGAATACATTTTTCAGATCAACTGTATTAGAATATGTATGTATCTCCTAAGTTCAAGCCTGTGCTAAGCCTACCATCAGCATTTGGCAGGAGCAAGCATGTTCATGGACTTTTCTACGCAACCAAAAAAATACCCCAGCATCAGTCGCTGGTTCGTTGTGGCCTCCCCTGAGCAGGACAACGCAATCTCTTAGGCTTTTTCCAGCAAGGCTGCTCCCCTCAGCAGAGGATGACTATGAGAAGGGTGCAGCTATTTGCTGCTGGCAGCAGCTGGGAAAGGGGTGCACCAGCCTGGTAAAAGGGACCCAAGGGGGCACCAACAGCACCTTCCATAGTGTTTAATTCATTGGCCAAAGCTCACGCAATTGCTAAACAGTGGAGCCAGGATGCAAACCCTAATCTGCTTAAGCTCTTATCTCTACACAGGCATGGATTAGCCTATTTATCCTACTATTCGAAGCTTTATACAGTTAGTGTTTTTCTTTTTTTTTCTTTTTTCTTTTTTTCATATCCTGCTTTGGTGCCAGACACAATGCACAAAGCTGCAAAGGGAAGTACACAGACCAGGAGTGGAATGTGGCTTTACCTTCTTAACGCCATTAACTCCTGAGCTGCAGGGGAGGATGGGCCGTCCTGACAGTGGCCCGAGAGATTAATGCTTGTTTTGGTTTTTCTTCTGAAGGCTGATGAGATGCAGGATGTGATGCATTTTAACTACACTGCATGGCCTGATCATGGCGTGCCCACGGCAAATGCTGCAGAGAGTATCCTACAGTTTGTTCATGTGGTCCGACAACAAGCTACCAAGAGCAAAGGCCCCATGATTGTGCACTGCAGGTAACCTCATCACACAGGTTTTCCGTTCAGCACCATGGGCTTTCTTCCATAAAGGAAATAGCCCGCCATTCCATGAACACTGGAGCAGATTGACAACAATAAAGTGAATTATGACTTTAAACAATATTTGATTAACTGATGTCTTACTGGACACTTGATTTACTTATAATATGACCATCTAATATCCTATAGCCTATGAGGTAGATATTATTATTCCCATTCTCAGATGAAAAAAACTCAAGAGCAGAGAGAGAGAGCTTAAGTGATTAACACAAATTCATGCAGCTTAAACATGGGAGAGTTAAGATTAAAGTTCAGGCACACCAGTCTCAATGGCCATGCCTTTAAGTATGTGATATTAACCCTATTCTCTCAAGGACTCTGAGTGGTTTAGAACATGGCCAAATACAAGATAAAATTAAAAATAGCTAATTACAGACCAGAATAACGTAAATAGACTTAAAAGCTGGATGAAAGGAAAGAGAAAGGCAAATACTTGGCCCATTAAGATAAACATATATGTTATGATGCTTGCTTTTCAAAATTGCCTCTAAATTTCCAGATAGTTAAAATGAAAAGGGGTATACGATCTATTTCATTATAAAAATGAAGGACCACATTAATTTTTTATGGGAAGAGTCATTTTTGAATTTAAGCCTTTTTTTTTCCCTACCAAGTGAACAAAGCTCCATCAAAATCCATTGGTGTGGCATACAATTGTAAAATTTTTGTACAACCTCAAAAGAGAAATATGTCCCTGTTGTATATCAGAGATAGAAGTAGGATAAAGATGTTGAAAGAGGCCTTGGCAGCCACATCAACCTAAGTAAATAGATCTATAATCCTGGACTTAGCACCTTGGCCTTTGTGAATTAGAATGAGTGCGTGTGTGCGCACGTGAGCGAGTGAGAGTGTATTTGTCTCACTGGAAAGAAATATGCTTCATATTCAGCTGTCGAGTTTCTGATCAAGGAGGGCATCCTTGTAGTCAGTTCCCCTTAAGCATTCACAGGTTAAAAACTTTATTTTACTAGATGAAGTGATCTAGTCTCACTGGTTCCTTACAAGAGCAGAGAATAAAACTACTCAGCCATGTGGTCAGACTCGTGGATCCTTTCACAGAAGGTAGCAGGCGCAGTTCTAGATGTGACTCCATGGGTGTTTACCCGGGAGCAGAACATTTTATCTGAGAAGAGAAATCCTAGGGTGGAAGGGTTGTCCGGTAGAAAAAGCAAACCAGGGCTCTGAGCTACAGGCTTTTCCGGTGGGATAGCTCTTCCAGCAAATTCTGCATGTAAATTAGTTTTAACTTCTTTTTTATCCCTCTCACATTTCATCATACTTTAGAGTTTGGAACCACTTGGCATTTCAGTCAATCAGTGATTGGGAGACAAGAACAGCTTGCTTTAACGTGTAAAACTGTGGTGGGCAATTGGTTCAGGGCAAATCACTCCACTTCCTTCTATTCTCTGAGCACTGGAATTTGGAGACTGGAAGAGACAGGGTCCAAATATTAAATGTGATTTTGAGGCAACTATCTAAAAGATCACGGAGAGACTGAAGCAGGCCCAGCCAGAATTCACTAGAAGGGCAGATGTGCTGTAAAGAAGAGCTAAGATGGTAGACTCAGCCTGGGGCTGAGGGCATACAAATTGCTATGGTCCCAGAGCTAGAACTATGGTGTGGTTATCTCAGCTAGACTTCTGATCTGGGTATGAGAGCTTAACTTCGAGCGTACTCAGAAGACTGGAGCTGTGTATGTGTCTCAGCTCCCTGAAGGCAGAAACCAATGCTCCAGCCAGCTCCATGTTACTTTCTTTAGGAAGCAGAGAGTTCCAGATGGGGTAGGGGAGGGTATGGCCAAGGCCGTGCAGACTCACACCTCTTTAAGGGAGGTAGCAGTGTGACGGTCAGAAATGTGACATTAGAAGATACACCAACCACAACTGCATACTTAAAAAATTAGTTAAATGAAAATTATTGTCAAGAGTTTACTCTTTTTTTCTCAGTGGTACTACTTGTGTCTTTTTTTTTTTTAATCACCAATTTGTTTTCAACAGTGTAGAAGCACTGTCTGAATAATGTGCTGTCTGAACCCTCTTGCAGCGCTGGTGTTGGCCGGACAGGAACATTCATCGCCCTGGACAGGCTCTTGCAGCACATTCGGGATCATGAGTTTGTTGACATCTTGGGGCTGGTGTCAGAAATGCGGTCACAGAGGATGTCCATGGTGCAGACGGAGGTAGAAATGTAACCAATATGCGTCTCGGAATTTGTCCTCGACTGAAAAAAAACTTCCCGTTATTCCATCTCATGTTTCAAAACAATCGTCTCAAAATTTTTTTGCATCTGCTATTCCCAGTTTCTTATTACACACATGCAAACTGCTTCAAGGTATATATAAAAAAATAGATATTAGCTTCTAGAAATCCATGCAGTGGTAGCACTTTCACTGGCGTCATATGCCCTTCAATAATTCAGAGTGCATACATATATCCGTAGCGGACTAAAACCTCTTTGAACAGAGAAAGAGTTGAGGGCAGGTAACGATCAGTCTGGGTAAAGGACACCAAGTGGAGACTAGAACTGATGTGATTTAATTTATGTTTGAAATGCAAGATTTGATTCCAAAGTTTGCCATCAGTTGGTCCTGCATGTGAGCCTCTGTCCCAACTCTCTTTAGCTGATGACCATGGGCTGGATTTATGCGTTCCCTCTTATGATCTAAGGATTTCCGGCCCCCAACTTAGCAGCACTGCCAGTTCCCTTGACCTAAATGAATGGAGTTAACTTTATAACGTGAAAGCATCCCCCAGAAATATCCAGCAGTGTTATATGCTCCCTCTTTCTCCTCTTCTCCCAAGTCCTCTTCTCTCTTCAAACCTCAGCATGCACCCAAGCCTGGAGTGGCAGCCTGGGCTGGTGCCAGCAGCCAGCATCACATGGCCACTGAACAGCAGTGTGTATGTATACCTGTGTGGGCCCCAACACCTAAGCACAATAGCTTGTTTATAATCTTAGTCACCCAGCAATACTCACAGCTTCTTAGCTTCAGGTATACAATAATCCCTTTTTTTTCAGGGAGAGTGTGTGTGGGAGGAACAGAGTAGAAAGTAACTTGGCCTGAAGTTCCAAGAGGCTTAGCTGCCTTGGTCTTCCGCATGCTTTCCCAGGAAGCACCACTAGATGGCAGTATGACTCAAAAAGCCTGAGTAATGCCTGCTGTCTCGTCACGCTTCAGGGATTTCTCCTTTACCGCCCCTTTGACTTTTCTCTCCTGCCTACCCAGTCTCATCTGAGCATGGCTTGGCACAGATGTTTCAACATATTTATTTCTGAGCCAAAGCAGAATCATACCACTTTGGAAAGAGCAACCCGTCCGCATTCAGATGTCTCATGAATGACTGGGAAGTAAGTCACGTACTTGTGTCCTCACTTCCTTAGTCCACTCATACCCCAATCCTGCTGCCTCATAATTTACATGAACACTACCTTTTTATCCTGGGTTTAAAATGTCCTGGTCTCCCAGAGAGGCCCACTACCTAATGACTAAATGGTGTTTTATGAATTGGTCCATATTTTTGGCTTTCACTTCCATAAATTTATGTCCTAATATGTGATTAAAATTCCCCTTTATGTATATTAATCCCCAGGCTTCAAAAGGCCACTCCTTATTTTAAGAATTTGGGATTTGATAAATCATCTGCCGCATCGACTTAATTTATACCTTTTATAACTTTATAGACTTTGATTGTAGCCTGTTTGCTGTCGACTTTCCCAGTACAGAATCTTAATCCCTTTTTAAATACTACCTTCACATGGCAGACCCTGCATCCAATTCAGCGCCATGATCTTCCTTCAGGTATGGCCATCACGTGAAACTAGAGCAGCCACCATATGCCTCTCTGCAAAGCTGAGAAAGTGTTGTTTTCTCCCTAATTTTCTTGCCCCAAACTTTCATTTTTCGGCTTCTTTGTTTGTGGCAGCATTTTAGGCTGATATCTCCAGGGAAACCGTCTTTTTAAAGTGTGCTATCCCTCCCCTGAACTCTTGTGGGAAAATTCAAAGTCAGCAGAAGAGTCAAGGTCACCACTGGTTACTTCTTTTTCCCAAGGGTTCCAGCCTCACTCTTGAGTTCCCTCAGGATTTTGCAGTGGATGTTCTCTAGTTCAAGTTATTTACTTATGTCTGGAACATCTTGTCCTTTAAACCTTTGTTTTTCCTCATCGTTACGCCCCTTCATGACAGAACCTGGGTTTGGAATGGGAGGATTTTCCGAATATCCTCCTTGAGCGCATTCACGCCCCAGTCCTGCTCTCTTCTACTTTGCTGGTATTCATAAGTACAGAGCAGAGAAGAAAACAGTATTTTCTTCAGCTGTATCATCCCAGGGTACCCCTTTGACACTGATTTTTCAGGCAGCCAGAATGATCCTCCAACTGATTTCTGACTGTATGTGTACCAACCACCTGTGTACTGCGCACCAGGTTTCTTCCCAAGGTTGGTTTCTAATTTCCCTACCTCTTCCTGACTGCCCATCACCTGGATTCCACCACCCAACCCCCTCTAAAAATAGTGGAAGAGGTTAAGTACTTCCAGTCCTCTGGCTAAAGCAGAGGGTGCATAGCCCCATTCAGGTTCGGGGAGACCCCACCCCCCCCCGACCCCCAAATAAATAAATAAAATAAAAACAGAAGTAATCAATTAAATTGGTCATGTCCTCAGGTGCACATTTCAGGTCATTGCAACCTGTGGCATAGGCTGTTATTAATGGTCCCTCTTCTTCTTTCTCACCCACCCAGACTCCTGTTAGGAGCCTCTCCACAAGAGCAGTGAAGGGTGGTTAAGGAAGATGGGTGTCGTCAGGCCAGGCCCCATACGGAGGCATGGGTCCCCACACGGCCACCGCACAACTCACTTTGCCTCTCAGACTCACATTCGTCACTTGTGAAACGTGAATGACAGTGCTCATGGATCGCTATGAAGAATACCTTATGTGAAAGGATACAAATCTAGTTAAATACTTTGGAACTGTAAAGCGCTACGCATGGATGACATTCTCCTCTCTGGGGCTCTCTTCTGTTTTTGTCAAATGTCTTCTTTGATTTTCCTCTAATAGGCTTTCCCTGGAGGTCAGTCAGGGCTTTGCTTTGAGTGGCCTGTCCTCTTAATTAGCAGTTTAGATTTCTCAGGGACTCTCAGAGACCTGTCCATAAATAGTCTTTATTTACTTTTCCTGTGGTCTGCCTACATTTTATTTTCTTTGACACCAAGTTTGGCCCCTGAGTAGTTCTGGTTTAAGACACCAGGCAGTGTCTGGCCTAATCTATGTCCAGTGCTGACACAACACAGGAAACAGTGGAATGGTGTATGATAAGGAGAAGGAACAGCTCAGTTACTGTGATGCTATCTCAAAATAAGGGCACAGACTTTCTCCAAACCTTGTTGTAAAATACAGGTTAGGCTGAGGAATCAACCCAGCAAGGTTCGAAGTATTAACCTCATCTTTGTTTAAAGTTGTCATACAAAAGGCTCCTTAAGGTCCTGTGGATATCTTGACTGATTCTTATTTCAAGGTTATTTCTAATGGTGTTACTTATAGAGAAATCCTGAAATAAAGAAAAAGGAGAAAGATCATGAAGTTAACTTGACTTTATGGTACAAAGACAGCTACTCTCAATATTTCGGCATATTTCATCCTAGCCTTCCTTCAATTATAACTTTCACACAATTATGCTCATATGCTATATGTACATATGCTAATTTTAAATCTAATTTTTCACTTAACATTTTGCTATGTGTGTTATCCCAAATTGCCCAAAGCTATATAAATCTCATTTTAAAGACTGAATAAAGTTTTGTTGTAGATATGCCACTGACGACTTAAACCATTCTCCTTTTTTATTGGATATTAAATTGGATTCTTTCCCACTTTTTAACTATTATCTGTGTCCACATGCCATTTATTAGCACTTTATTATACCTCCACCAACAACAACTAAAAATGACTGCTTTAACAAATTCAAATCATCATTGAATGTTACTTTTTTCCTCTGCTGACTTCATAGGTGAAAACAATTGTTTTAATTTACATTTTTGATTACTTGGCCATTTTTGCATGTTTTTTATATTTCCTCGGTTTCCTTCAAGACACAAACTAAGTGCTAGGCATTAGGAATAAAAAGACATAATCTGTGCCTTCCAGGAATTTTTGTTTTAGTGGTTGATGTATTTTATTTACATATTCTGTCAATTTTTGTTTGTATTTGTTCCACTGCTTTGAGGTTTAGAAAGTTCTTTCTTAAAGTAATAGGAGAGGAATTAACCTATATTTTCCTTTATGTTTTTAGGGCTTAATTTATTAAACTTACTGGAATTTATTTTGGTATATTATGAGATAGACTTTTTCCCCCCTCAAAATAGCCCCATGATTTATAGATCAAATATTCATTGCCTTTTTGGCATTAAATAATGATGGTCTAAGCTTTATTATTATTTAAAACATTTTTAGAGTTGGTTCTCTTGGATTTTCAGGTTATAAAATTGTCTCATAAAGAAAATTGTTTGCTTTGACATCAGATTACAATATTTACTACTATCATAGTATCAAAATAATATTGTGTCTTTGCACATACTCATGCAAAAAGATCTTCTCTGAAACATGGTTTTGTCTTTTGCCCCAGGAGCAGTACATTTTTATCCACCAGTGTGTGCAGCTGATGTGGATGAAGAAGAAGCAGCAGTTTTGCATCAGTGATGTCATCTATGAGAACGTTGGCAAGTCCTAGTGCAGAATCTAGTGAAGTGAGTCGTGGCAGGGAGCCCGCCAAGGCGCTCAGCCTTAGGACAATGGGAGGGGATGTGATGGGATATGACAAAAGGCCAGCAGCCATTTGTACTGACTCTGACCCCACAGAGTTAGTCATGGAAAGGTGGACATAGGGAGAGACAAACAACTGTGGCAGACCTCAGAGCTTCAATGCGCCTTGGCTGGTGGGCATGGCGTGAAGGAGCTTCAGCAAGTCATGACTATTTGACCTTCATTCCCTCTACCTTGAACCTTAAATTAGTGTGATATTGGCTCTGTACTTGCAGCATCAAGACATTACTGTCCACCCTATTTATCTAGATACTTTATGCAATATTTTAGTATGAATAGTCATAAAGGGGTTACAAAGAAGACATGAGCTGGAGTCCACACCCCAAAGAAGAAAATATTGACAGCAGTTCAGGATAACAGAGTTTAGAAATGCCTAGATCCCGTCCATTATAAGCACTTACTTGAGAACGTCACGAAAACATTAGTAACATATTCAATGCCAAGTACTCAAATTTTGACTAGAATATCGATTTTGGAGGTATAAGTAATTTGGGCTGTAATAAGTAATCTGCCAATTCAATTGTGTCTGAATATACTGAGGCGGGGAGGACCATTGGCAGGGAGGGGAGAGGACAGGGGTGCACCATGGGAGAGATGTGGAAGCAGCAGCACATGGACCAGTGGGTAGCAGGGGAGAACTACCATTGTGCCTTCACATCCATCAAAAAAGAGACAGAGAGCACGGGGAGGCAGGAAGGATAAAGGAGGAAAGAACAACTTTGCAGGTGGAGGAAAAGACATTTAGGTCCACAGAAAAGAGGAATTACACAGAGAACGAGGCACAGATAAACACACATCCACCTGGGCTGTGGGGCTGAGTGCAATGAGAGCTGGTGGTGGGGTCAGGAGGAAGTCACTGTACTTCCAACCACAGTGCTGTTGATGTGTGGCTTTGCCCACCCAGGCTGCTTACTGTCTCTCTCTTTCTCGCATTCACAGGACAGGACACAATGTGCACCCATCCTTCCTTGCTTCCAGAGTTTTTGGAGGGCTCTGCAAGCCATTTTGCTAAAAGGAGCCCCTGCTTTGTAATATGTGGCCAAGGAGATAATTTATCTCATAGAAGCACCGGGAAGACTTAGCCTTAAAGAGCCTACAGTGTCTTTTGGACTCTTAGACTTCTGGACATTTAATAACGGACTAAATTCAACTGAACACCAGAAAGGTCCAGATGCTCTGCAAAGGGCAGGAAGCACAGCCCCTTCCGAAGTTTCATTGGCCCTTTGCTGGTTTGGCTGAGTTTTGTTGTTGTTGTTTTTAAGTGCAATAATTTTTGTATGTGTGTGATTTTATCAGAAAGTTCAATTGTTTTCTGCCTGTATGATTGATCAAGCGCATAGCCCAGGAAGGAATAGGCACTGTCAGTATAAAATTATACCTCATTGTTAAAATAAACACGGCCACATGTGAAGAAGTGGTAATTCTACTACAAGAAAATTGAACCAGCGATATCTGTACTCCAACATTAAGCTACTGAATCAGGAGCAGGGAGGGTGGATGGGGGAAGAGAGAGGGGTTCTACTCAGAGATCGACCACCTATCTTTTCCAAACATGAAAAGCTGTAATTCAGCTTCCAAGTAGAGTAGAAAAATATTTAAGTCTTAATTGTTCTAGTTCTTGATGGTTTCCTTCCTTATTGACAGTTAAGTGTTTCTTTCTTTGGCCCCTTTTGGCTAATGTCACTGTTCAGGTTCTTTTTCAACAAACCAGATCTGGTTCAGACGAGTTTCAAGTCTGACTCTTCTCACTCCAGTGCCGACTGAGCAATCTTGGTGCCCAGACTTTGCATTCCTTTTTCTCTTGACCTGAATACCTGCGAAAGCTATTTCTTTGGGAACTATATAGGCTGTGAACATGCACTTTCTTTTCCCTGAAGAGCTGGGAATTTATAAAGTTATGGCAATGAACTTGCAGCATGCTAGGACAATTACTTGGCTATTTTTTTTTTTTGTATGTGTGTGCATTATCGAGTGTCTCTATGAATTTCCACAGATTTCTTTTTTGTTGTTGTTGTTTTTTTTTTGGTTGTCGGTTTCTTTTTGACCAGTGTAACTAGTAACATTTTATTCTTTAAGTTTCTTTAAATTTTGTATAATTACAAAGTACATGATTGTGTATTGTGACATGAATGCTGTCAAAATGGACATTGATGGCATCTCAAAGCCTGTTATTTTGTGTCCCTTCCTGAGAAATAGGAGGTGATGGTATGGATATACAAAAGAGAACATTTTGAGTTGAGAGTAAACACAAGCTGGCTGCTTCGCTGAGGCAGTGTGGCTGTCTTGAGCCTTCTTGTATGCGCTTCAGGAGGCTTTTCTCTGCTTGGTACATCTGATCATTGCCCCTTGCCCTGGCTTCCTTCCATTTCTGGTCATCTTCATGAAGCCTTGTACATAGGATCAGTTTAATATTTTATCAGTGACCTCAGTAATGGTGAAGGATGCCAAGTAAACAGCTCTGCACCCTACTGTCTCTTGTCACTGAGATGAGCTGGCCACAGCAGACCTTGGCACAGCTCTTTGCAAGTCCTGGCCAGTGCGTCTCCGGTTCACCTTGCAGGGTTCCGGAATAGCGGAGGAAGTCCGTAGCTGGCAGGTTAACAGCTTGGGCTCCTCAGGCATTATCGGTTTTATTTACCCAACCCCCTTCTCACCTCACTGCTGCCACCTCCTCTTCTCACTCCCACCCCTTTATGTCCCTTCTTACACATGTTAATAACGTATCATTCCATTCTCAGGAACACACTCAGCTAAAGAAAGGTGTCAAATGTACGTGTGACATTCTTAGATTTTCACGCATGGACAGGTCAGAAGGGAGGTGTGCAACCGTGGATGAGCCGATAAGATCCGTGGGTATGTCAGGATACATCTCCAGCTTTTGTACATTGGAACGTTACTTCCTCTGAAACTTAAAGCACTTCATAAATATTTCACGTTTTTCTCGAGCACCCCTCAAGGTAGGGATCAAATAGTACCAGATCAATTTTCCCAAAAGAGAAGATGAAGTATCCAGGCTTTAGACTGAAGATTCAGAGTTTAGACTATAGAAAGCTCGCACTAAAGTACTTTACCAGTCTCTTCATCACTGTTCACTGGTACACTGGTACCCCTCCGTTTGTGAGCTTATGATGGGAAAAGAAATCTGTCAGAAGATTAGGGTTTTAACCTTCACAGGTGACTTTAGAACTTCTCTCTTCTGAGTTGCTGTCAATAAACTAGAAAGATCTAATAACAGCTCTACATTTTGCTGATGTCAGGAGTATGAGATATGATAATTCACCCAAGGTGCTTTGTACCTTGTTCCTTCACAGACCCTAAGGCCACTCCAACCAGCTTAATTTCCACCCCAACTCAACTAAGCATTCAGAGGGGAAGGCTGCCAGGGCCTCTATATTATTCAGTTTTTAAAATCATTGCAGTAGTGTTTTTGTTTTTGTTTTGTTTTTGTTTTTACAGAACACAAAGGCATTATCACATGCAATCCAAAGTAGTATACATGGTGCAAAGTCAAGTTCTAAAGTTAATTGAAAAACTACCATTAGGGTCTGATTTATAAATTTCCATCAATAGCCATCAGTACACATTATATGATTTTATTTAACTTGAAAAGGAATGAAAGTAATGGATGACAGCATTTTGGGGGGCAGAATTCTAATTCAGGGTTTATAATTTTCCACTACAGAGTTGTCATTGCCCCCACCACTCAAATTTAAGATTAGAGAAGTTAGTAAATTTTAAAAAATCCTTTATAAAATCTATTTAATCTCCTATAAAATATTTAACCAGACTTTATAATGTCTCTCCTTCTCTAAAAATCTGCTCCCGCCCCATAAACGCTTGCATCTTTCAAAAAACGCTGTGGTGTCAACATGTAAAGTAGGGCTGGGAGCTTTGGATCTAAGTTTTTTGCAGACCATATGATAGCTGCTTGCTAGAGGGTTGGCCCTAGCCAAGGAGTTAAAGTTACTGAATCCAACCTCTAAGAGCCAAAATCCTCCCTGCTTTCTAGCAAGGAGGCCTTCCTCTCCACCTCGGGAAATGTCTGATGTAATGTGCTTCAAATTATCTGGCTCATTTCCTAGCCCACAGCTCTCTAGTCTGGTACTTGGCTTGGGCTCTGTGTCCAGGGGCCATCCCTGGGACTGAATCTAACATCCACTTTGGCCAAAGGGGATATAAAGCAACAAAAACATAACATGTGAGAACTGCAAATTTTTACCCCTGCCTTTTAACAGCCCCATTTGGATGCATTTGAAGGAAACTTAAGCCATGATATCTCTGAGGCCTGGCCTTCCAGGACAGCAGGATTTTGTGTTCTGTTTCAGTTGATGCTTATCCCAAGGCCTGATCCTCTATCGATGAAAGATGGAGTATAATGTTTAACACTGGGAGTTGTATTATAAGAGGGGTATTAACAACTGAATATTGTCCAGTACAGGGCCACTAGAAACATTAGGGATGTCAAAAACAACAAATCATAATAACAATACCTGGAAAAAGTAGGATTGTTAAGCCTGGAATAAAGGAAGTCATTCATTAAATTCACTTAATTGTTCATTTGACAAATATTTATCTAACCATAGGGAATGAATGAATCAATCAACCAGTGGAAGAGTTCTTGACTACTTGTAATATGCTAGGCACTAAGATTAGTAAAAATGGTGCTAGAGCCTGATTGTCAAAAATGTTATGGAATCGGTTTTGTTGTTGCTTTTGGAAGGACCAAGAAAACATTGGTCTTTTCCAAGACTGGTTCCTCTTCCGTGATGAGAAGCACCAAGCTAGCCTACTTTCCCACTCAAAACAGGACCTTCCTCAACCATATCCAGGCAGATGGCTAATTCTTTTCCACTGAACACTTCCAATGTGTAGAACTGACACCTCGCAAAGCAGCCCATACTTTCATTTGTCAAAAAGCATCTCCTTCTTCTATTTGCTCATCTAAGGACCTAACTAACCTTAAGGATGTATGAGACTACTTCTCATGGATATAGGCTTGAAGCCGGAATCTACTTCCCCATCTTGGTAAAAGGGCAGGAGCTGCATACATACCACTGCCCAGGACACAACACCTAGTAATTAAAGCTATCCATAGCTTTAAATGGAGGCCTGGTTTCTCTCTTAGGTATTTACACCTAACACTCATGAGTAATGGTGTTTTATCGCTAATGTGCTAAACTCTTTATATGTATATTCTCTTAATTTCTTAAGGATACCCATTTCACAGGTGAAGAAATGGAGCAGCAGTTAGGTTAAGCAAAAAAAAAAAAAAAAAAAGGAGTATAAAGCAACAGCAGGATTTCAGGATTCCAGCTCAGTTCTGTACCATCCCCAACCCCCTCTTTCCCCCATTGCTTCATGTTGTTTTTCACCTATATTTATCATTCATAAAGTAAAATAAAATAGAGTTAAGAGCTTCTTTTTAGAAAATGTGTTTAATATATAGGGTAACTTTTCAAGGTGCAAATAGTAAATTTCTAGCCCTCTTAAGAAAATCATTTATTTACTTAACATCCCATGCTAGGCATGGTGGGAGAGGCTGGGGCTATGAAGATGGAGGAGACAAGGTCACTTCAAGGAGTTTATAGTCTAGTAGGGGGAATCAGACGTGAAACTAATGGCGACAAAGCATTACAGCTGCTGTGACAGAAGTACATAAAGCACCCAGGGTAGGGCCAAGAAAAGGACAGGTGATTTCTTTCCTGGAAGTTTCCAGAAAGACTTTTATTAATATATGAAAGACTATGGAGACACATTAAAGAATAGTAATGATGTACATTCATTCCTGCATTCAACAAACATTCATAAAACACCCACTGCTTCAATTACCGGGGCCCACGTGGATGACACTACTCCAACCCTGCCTTCGGAAGCTTTTCTTCCTGGCTGACTCCAAAGTGACAACTTCTTTCCAGACCTCCACAGACAGCTCCAGCTCATGAGTTACTCAGCAGAGTCCAATGGATTGACTGTTACTGTATATGTAACAGGGCACATTAGGGCTACATTTCCCAGCCGCTTGCACTTATATATGGCAAATGGAGAGTAGGCAGAAGTAATTGTCCATTCCCTAGCCCCTGGCTCTTGAAAATCACTTAGGAGTAAACTTTCATCTCTCTTTCCTCCCCTCCAACCTCCAACGAGATGGTGGTGCCAAAAAGATGGGAGAAGCCTGGGTCTCTGAACCATCACCTAGAGGAGGAATACACCTGCATGGGTCCATGATGTGATCAAATAACAAATTTCTACGGTGTCGACACTGAGATTTGGGTATTGGCAGCTATGCCCTTAACTAATATGGCAGCACAAGGACACTCTTTTCAACTCTGTTCCATCTCAGTTACAGTGGGAGTTTTTCAGGGCCGTCGTGGATGACTATTCAAAAAAAATTCCCAGAAGACAGGTTAAAGACGAAACAGATCAGAGCGAGGTTAACCCACAATGCAAACAAGAACTCAGGAAAAGGCCAGAGAACAATGATGGTTCTTTAATAAATAAACTTTTCTATGAAAATATATGTATTCTTCTCCAGAAGTAGGTTTCCTCCAAGTTAGATCTCTTCTTCTCTCTCCTGTTTTTTTTTTTTTTTCCGTTGTCTCTTTCTAAACCCTGTAATAAGACCATTACTTAGGAAACCCACTAGATTTTTTTAGCTTAATGAGGCTATTGGCTCTGAATCGGAGTCCTGGATTCCTATGAACAATAGGCCCCACAGTGTTTTACATCAATAAAAGCACAAATGTACAAGCGGCCAGGAGGCTTGGCAGGTGGGTGATGCTGAGCAAGCCAGGCCTTTGCCATGTGTATGTCACGGTGAGTTCCAGCACAGTGCACAGGAGTTCAAAGCCAGCTGACACAAACTAGTTTTATGCAGTTCCGAGAATATCAAAAGGTCCAAAGAGCTGTTACAAGTAGGAAAATAACTGCAAACACTACTACTTTATAAATACAAAACAGAATGGTCTTAGAAGGGTTCCTTCATGTTCAAAATCAACTAGGATCACATCCCCCTTAACCAGTGAATGTGGGCAGCTGTACTGCACAGCACCCAGCATGTAGAGCAGAGTAGAGTGGTTTAGAAAGAGGGACTGTGGATGGAAAGAGACGTGAGCTAAGACTCTGCACATGACTGTGACTCAGTTACCTTATCTGTGAAATGGACACAGTGATGGGAGCTTTCTCATAGGGCTTCAGGAAGATAATGAAGATAACATGTGTAAGATGCAGAAAACAATACCTGGAATAACTTAGTGTATTATATGGTTCCCTACCACAAGCAAATAAATCTCTCACAATCTCCAAGGGCCATCTTGGAATTCTTGAATAAATTCGATAAGAGCATCTGAAGCTGGTCCCTGAGCTGGACGGGCTCAGTTTCCCCAAGGTGACACCTAATTTCTCCCCCTTCCAATGCACACAGTCACACAGACCTTGGAATAGAAAGGAGGGGCAGTCTTGTGACCCGGGGGACTCTTGTGCCATAGGCATGTAGTGCCAGAGCAGAAGCTAATCCTCTAGATCAGAGTCTTGAGCTGTCCAGGCCTAGCTTTCTGCTTCCATTTTATACTTCCAAGTGCATCAGCAATGCGTGCATTTTGTATCCATGCTCATAACCTGCACTAGAAGGTTTCCCAGCAAAGCAATGCAAGGGCCTGATTCATATTCAGTGAAAATCTCTGTAGTTGTGCAATCTGTGCAAATTTGTTACACTAAAGCTATGTCTGACAAGCTGGCTACTTCTTCTAAACAAAAAGCCAATCTATACAAATCGTAATATGTAAGTACGCCTGCGTAGAGTTAAGAATAGAGGTTTGGAGTAAGCAGGCATCACTTTTGAACACCACTTAATCCCTCTGTGAACCAGTTTCCTTGTTCGTAAGTGGAAATACGAAGCACTTCCTCCTCAGGGTTACCTTGAGGATGAAATAAATGTTAAGCCCTTGCTGTGGTACCTGGTGGTTCGAGGATGCAGAGTGACATCCTTGAAAAGTATAGCTTTTCAAGTCACAGCAGTCTGTGCTCTGACGCTTAGTAGTGGTGTTTCCTTAACAAGACTCAAACTGTTTCTGTAAAAATAATAATAACAAAAAAAATCTACCTTGTGGAGCTGCGGTAAATGCAGAACTGGTTGTATAAAGCACTAGCTGGCAGAGCCTGACACAAGTGGCCTGAAATAAATGCTGTACAGCTCTTTGAATCAATCAACCTCTCCCCTCTCCCTCCTCCTCTCTCTCTCAGACCACCAAACCCTCCTCTCATTCCAGCACCAAGATGTCTCCAGAGATGTCCATTTGATTCTGGGATCCCCCATGAGCGCACTTACCATGAGCATGCCGTCCATGAGGCCCGCTCCCCAGAATAGAGGGAACAACCCATCTAAGTGCTGTCAAACTTGGAGTCAGCAATTCTGTAAGAGAGGCCTCATCTGCACACTCGTGTCTGACAGTGGTGTGGAAAACTCGGTCTGACAAATGCTAAAGAAGTGGGAAGCATCTAAGTAATTCCAGATAGCTATTTTAATTTGCATTTTATAAATCCACTGCACTGTCACTGAAGCATAAAATAAGAAAAGTCATTTTTTCTTTTCTATTGCTGCAAGACAAATGATGTGACTTACCCAAATGTCTAAATTCTGCCCTATAATAAGATTGGTTGTAGAGATGAGGCAATAAACTAACTGCCCTGTGCTGTTTTCCTAACATAAAATGTTTCTTTACTTACTGGCTGCTGGATACTGGGTTGCTACCAGCAAATACTCTAGACCTTCTAACCTTGTAAAGGACTGTATTTTGCAAGCTAAACAACAGATCATGGTATTGTCTCAGTCTGTGATTCAGTAGCACAAGTCAGATTGATCCTTTTATCGCACACCTTCTAGGAGCTGGAGATCCTGCCATTGTTGTTTACTGAATAAACCACACCATGGATTAACTCAAAGTAAATGTGTATCTATTCCTGGTTCTGGCCTGGTTATCACAGGGAAGACTGGGACCAGGATCAGCTAACTTTTGTCCTGATTTATTGGTATATTATATAATTTCTATTCTAAAGCATAAATGTGGAATTCTGAGCTGATGTCTAAAGGCAATTTTCCTGTCTAAACAAAGTGGTGCTTGGAGAGGGGCAGTCAGCCATCTGAAATCTCCCAAATATGTAAATGACTGCTGAGATGGGGAACTGTATTTCCCGATCTCATATTGTCATGGAATAATCATCGCTCAATGTCTGTTCGCCTGTGGGGCCTTCCTTCATGGAAGAGGCAATCTCTGGGAACTGGGCCAGTGATTTCCAAATGAGGCTCTAAGCCTCCTCTCTGCGGTTTCAATGAGAGAAACTCTGATTTTGTCTATTTTATACAGTGGTGAACTATGTAAAATTTTATGATTAAAAAAATACTTTTCTGCTTATAATTTATTTATACACCGATCTATATATCTGAGAGAAAAGAAAATTTGCAAGATATGTAGATGTTCAAGGGTTGAGTCCAAATGATCATTCCTCTTGCTCTGTGACTTTGTACAAGCTACTTAACATATCCAAATTACAATTTTTTCATTGGTAAAGTGAGGGTATCTGTGAAAGTTCTAAGCACATATGAGTTCAGTTCTTATTTCCCTTTCCTTAAGAATAGATGGGAGGCAGAAGGCCTCCTATATCACACCAGCTCAGAATTAAAAACATAGGACAAACAGTGGAAGACCTATAGATATTTCTCACCAGTTATGTGTGTATATGTGTGTTATTCCATTTTTCCATTATCTGAGACTGTGTTTTCATTGGAGGAGATAACAGGAATGACTAAAGTTGGAGAAATTATGTTTTACTCCACAGCTAGGTTTGAGGGACAAGAATGATTGCTTCAGGGCTACCTGAGGCAGCACTGAAAAGAAGCAAAGTTGGGCCAAGTGGCTGGGACTACAGTCAGGAAGGAAAGAGCCCTAGACCAGGACCATCTGGGCCTGGCAGGAGCCCTGGTTCATCGCCCAGCTCATCCCAGTACTAACATAAAGGTGATGTGCCTGAGGTTCTTCAGGAAGCATCTCAGCTTTTAACATTTCCTAATTGATACAGAAATCCAGATTCAGGACCTCAGTTCCCTCAGAGCACCTGATTGCCATTTCTTACCTCAATTCAGTTTAGAATATAACAGTGTAGTTCTAGTAAATGAGGCTCTAGCCTCCTCTCTATGGCTTCAATGAGAGAAACTCTGATTTTTATTTTTTATATTTTCAGAATTTTATCAGCTTTTCACTTTAGAACCCTTCTTTTACATATGTGATAAGATAGGCCTCAACATTTGGGTACTAGAAGGTATTTTTTTCTTGGTAACTGTGACCCTCCTCCACCGAAATAAAAAAACTAAGCTCAGGAAACTGGCTTCTTCAGCTTCTTTCCTGTTCTCAACTCTGAAGATGGAATGAAACAAAGAGTCTAAGAAGGAGGCTGTGAGTGATGTGGAAGGAGGTCCTGGGAGAGGCCTACCGGAAAGAGGGGATTGAGGAACCAAGATGATGGAAAGAGAATGGGTGGGGAAAAAAGATGTGAGAATAGAATGAAATTCCTGCCTGGGACCCAGAACTGTTAAAGGCATGCCCTTTGAGAAAAACAAAATGTCACAAGTATAAAATCACAGCCTCTGGGAAAATCAGCACTTCTATAGTTTAGAGGTACGATTTTGCCTTAGGAGATCATGAAGACTAGCACCAGGAAAAATAAGGTAAGTTGCCCAGTTCTTTAGATTATATGTTTCCTGATAGCAGAGGATATAGTTAGGATTCTATTTTAATATTCAATTTTTAAAGTAGACACTAAATATTTATTGAATAAACATTGTTTTCTCCTACTCAGATACAAGCAGTCTACATAACCCCTTTTATTCAGTCTGTAAAACTTTCTAATTTTATTCCTAATGCAACATTGAGAAGAAAGTTCAAAGATCCAGTTTTGGTGAGATCTCTGCCCAACCCCAATGCAGCCTCTATAAATTTTAGAAAACAAGTGAATCTCAAATTTTCTTATAAATTCTCTTTAGAGAAAAGTATGAATGGAAGAGTTTTAGTAATTAGAGTATCTCTCACATTAGCCTCCATGATCCGATGCCTGTTATGATGGGGTGGGAAAGAAAGAAAATTCACTGCTCGTCTTTTATAAGCAATATAAGACTATAAGCCCGGGATACATAAACTCACCAGCTCTTTGCTTGGAGGCAATTTCCTCACTGCAGTGCAGCAACTAGATCCAAGCACAGCAAGCTAGTCCTGCTGAACTGAGGAGGTAAAGGTCAGAGTTCAGGGCACTGGAAGTGGCTACGATTTCTAAAGAAGGGCACCAAAGTGAAGGCATTTGTGCAGAGAGTGGCCACAGAAATCTGTAAGAGAATCCACCCAGTTCACATAGGGCAATATTACCCAATGCTTACCAGAGAGTGGCTGCTATAAGGGTGAGAGCAGAATAGAGCTACCAGAGGTGGTTGTACTGGACAACATTAGAGATCCACCCCAGCAAAAGTGAAGAGACCCGTTTAACACCTTTTAACACCTTAGCTATCTGACTGAGATACAAAATATTTTGGGAGGTTATCCAAAAAATGGTATCCCTTAGAAGTAAAAACCACTTTTCACAGGTATAGGCAGAGCCCCCAAATCAAGCCTGACTAGATATGCAGAAGAGAGCGTTTGTAGACTGAGCCTCATCGAGATAGAAGACCTTGTAAAACACATTGAACTTACCATGCTCCATCTTAACAAAGCATAAAACCAAAGGTATACAAGTTCAAAGTGATCAGCTAGTACAGAATTACTTGTTAGAACGAGAAAATTTTTTTCAAAGATAAGGTATTCTAAAGTATCTAAAACATATTTATAATGTCAAATATATAATAAAAATAATTACACATGCAAAGAGGGAACTAGGAACCATGGGGGGGGGCAGAAAGTAATCAATAAAAACGGAGCCTGAGGTGGCCCCAATGCTGGATTTAGCAGATAAAGATTACAAAGTAGCCTTTACATTATAGAAATAAGTTGTCTAAAGAATTAAAGAGAAATGTTATTGTAATGAGTGAACAGATAGAAAGTTTCAGCAGAGAAATGGAATCCAAATAGAAAAACAACATGTAAATTTTAGAGCTGATAAAATAAAATAACTGAAAAGATACATTCTCTGGATTAACTGAAGAGCATTTGGAAAATGGATGACAGAGAAAGAAAAACATTGGTAAACCTAAATACACATTAACATAAAATTTCCAATCTGAAGAAAAGGGAAAAATTTTTTTTTTTAAGAAAGATGCAGGAATCTTTGGGATATCATGTGGTCTAATATACATGTAATAGCAGACTGAGGAGAGGAAAAAAGAAAGAAGCAGAAAAAAATATGGAAGAAGTAAGGGATTCTGATAATGGCAAAACACTGACTTGTAAATCCAGAACCTCACTGATTCTCACATGGAATAAATACCAAGAAAACTACATCTATCAAATATATAATCAAGTTGCTGAAATGAAAGAGATAGAAGAGAATCTTGAAAGCGGCCAGCAGGAAAAAATATGAATGCTGACTTATCATTAGGAACAACAGAAGCTGGAATGACACTTAAAGTTCTTGAATAAAAAGGGGCAATTTAGATTTTTATATTAGGTGAAAAATATACTTAAACAGCAAGGTAACACCAAGTTTGAGCTCAGATGGAGTCAGGAGGACTGGATTTATCCTTTAGTTAGAAATGCTTAAAAAAACACAAAACATATGAAAGAACAGTTTTCAAGACAGTGGACACTGGGCAATTAATAACAGCGATCATTGAAAGGTGAAAATTAAATGAGAAAACCCGATAATTGCTACAGCTTTTTGTCTAGAGATTGTTCCCAATGTATAGTGCAGGCACGGAGAACTCCTGTGGAATTCTGCAGACTCTCTGAGTGGAGGAGACAAAGCTCAGAGAGTGGAAAAGGGAAGGAAGCTAAGGTCACAGTACAGAGTAATACCGAGTAACAGAGAGGAGAATGCCACATGAAGAGCTGCATAGAGTCGCCATAGAGTCTTACGCTAAGTATGGATCAGTGCATGTGTGTAAGAAAAATGCCCAAGGTTAAGGAAAGAACCACCTGAAAGGAGAAGAGGAACCATTCTCAGAGCTCACACAGGACCAGTAATAGTTCTTATCGCCACCTGCAAGAGGGGTCAAATCATAATTCATGGAACAACAGGTTGAGTATTCAGAAGGGTTTTGACTCAACAGTGGGATAAAATGAGCTCTAATGTAAATGCTGCTTTGGTGCCACCTAACAAAGTTTAAAGACAAAATCAGAAAGGATCAAACTCTTTCCGAGTAACTTAACAGCAGTCTAAAACAAAGCACAATGATACTTACGGGAATACAAAAGTATCCAGCATCTAATAAGAGAAAACTCACAATGTCTGGCATCCAATTAAAATTTACCAGACATACAAAGAAAAACGAAATAAGACCCATAATAAAGAAAAAAAAATCACAATTGACTTAGAATCTATGGAGATGATTAATAAATAAAACACGAAGACAGATATTTTCAATGTATTCCATATGATAGGCAAAGCCGAAGAAATACTGAGACATGAAAGATAATTTTGAAAAATCAAGTGAAACTTTTCAAGGTGAAAACTCTGCAGTTTGAGATGAAAAACACAAAGGAAGAGATGAAAACAGATTAGAAACTGGAAGGAAAGATTAGTGAACTTGAAAACAGAAACTATCCAAAATGAAATACAGAGAAAAAGACTGAATAAAAAGTTAACAGAGTATCAGTGAACTCAGGAAAACTTCAAATGACCTAAAACATGAAATTGAAGTCTTCCAAGGTTTGAAGGTAGGAGGGACAGGGGGGAAATAAAAAGAAGTAACAATTGCAAAAATATCACCAAATTTAAAAAAAGCTATAATCCCTCAGTTTCAAGAAGCTCAACAAACACTAAGAACAAGAAAAAAAAGAAAACCACACAAATGGCAGGCCATAATCAAATGGCTTAACGCCAGTGAATAGATTCCCACTATGGGAATTGATTCCAGTAGAAGTAGATGATTCTAGTTTCTAGTTTTTTCCTTTACATTTGCAGAACCAATAACATTGCGCTTCCTCAGAGATACCAGCATCAACTGTCTAGAATCTTTACTTCAGGGGTCTCTGTTCCAGCTCTACAGGGTATCTCCTTTGTGCTCCTCACACATTAGCACCAATACCAGACAGTGCCTCCTCCACAAGGTCTGCGTCCAAGCTTCCTAGGGCCCTTCCTTCAGGCTTCCAAACACTGATAAACCCCAACCATTCCTTTTGCTCCCCTAGCGCAAGGGGCGGGAGCTGCTTCCTATTATTATAACCTCTGTAATGTCTCAGTGTTCTCTTTTTGCCTGTTTACCAATTATTTACATTAAATGCTGTTTCAATAACAGAGAAAGATGATTGCTTCTTGTTAGGTAAAAGCATACTTAAAAAAAATATATTGCATGAAATTTCAAATATGTATAGAAGAGTAGGTATGCAGGCTAAGTAGCCAGAGTGGAAATGGGTTGGTTATTGAGCTTTTCTCTGTTTCAAATCCACCCCTTTAGCCTTATCTTTTTATGTGGAGCTTGGCCCAGTGTGTGCCCGTAGAGTCGGCCCAAAGTGTGTTACAGAAAGATAGGAAGCTAGAGGGAAACAAGGAACTTGTTCCCTCCGTTTTAGTTCCTGTTCCTATCAACATCACCCAAACAATGGTTCTTTATAAGTAGCAACTGATTACTTACCAGTAGGTTCCAGTTCCCAGTTTGTTTGTTTTTTCTCAGGCTCCCTGAAGCAGCCTAATTGTGCCTTCTCGGAAATTTAAGTACCAGCTGGCTGGCACGCTCTCCCAAGAGGTCTGAGTCTCAGCACCACGAATCTGCTGAACTATTCTCTCAGCTGAATTCTTTTCCAAATTCCTGATGCATCAGCACCAGTTAGGCTGTCCCCTTTCAGAAGCTTATTCACCAGCTGTGGGGTCTTTCCTCCAAACTTCTCAAGCACCAGTGACCAAGTTCCTCAGAGGTCAGGATCCAAACTCTGTAGTGCCTCTTCCCCAAGATTCTGAATTCCACTAATCCCAACTCTTTTCTTTGTCCCCACAGCCCTGAGGGAGATAACTGCTTCCTGCAATTACTATCCCTGAGATATTTTCCTTTGGAATTTTATAGCATAAAGATATACTTATAAATTATACTAATTTTTAAAATATCAGATATGCTACATGACATTCAGGTTATTTTAACCTCTTATTTTGTCTTATGCCCACATTTTCTGGGATTTTTAATAAAGGCTAAGTTATAAATGTGTATCAGTGCTTAAGAAACGGAAAAGGTATACAATAATTCTTTATCATTCTCATTTTGCTTCACTTTGTCCAAGGGGCAATGTTACAGAAAGATTGAGAAATGGAAGATGTGAGACTCCCATATCCCTCACGATTTCAGGAAAATTTCCTCATCTATAAAATACAACTACAGAGTTATTGCAGATATCTAATAAAGCATTTCTGTGGAAGCACTTAGTAATCACAAGTGCTGTGTAAATTTAACTACTGTGATCGATTGTAACTAGACAATAAGAGGAAAAGATGACGAAATAAGAAAGATGGAAATAGAGAAATGATTGAAGAAAGTATTCTAGGGTGGCTTCTACACACTCAAAAATACAATGGAAATCAGTTAAAAAAAATACCCATTCCACTCAACCTCAATTCCCGGGCTAAATACCAAAGATCCCTTTTGCCAATGAGTCAGAAGCCATTTATTAACATACAGCAAATACTGTTTATTGCAGACTTTCCAGCTGACTCATGTGAAAAAAGGCACTATGAAAATTAATGAATCTAGATAATCTCTCTAAATGGATTTATGTTAAAATATACAACATTCTTACATAACATCTGCTTTATATATGTGAAATAATATAACATTTAATGACAAAAATCGTGTTTCCAAAAATAACATTTGTTGAAGGTTAAGTATCTTTCTTTTCTATATCTAGAATCTTTCACAGGATTAACATATGTGTAAATTACATGGTTCTTATTACCAGAAAAACTTGATACAGATGAAACACACAAAATGGCCCCAATTTCCTTTTAGCTACTCATATCAATATTCAGAACTGAGACCTTCATTAAGCAAAATACTTTAACTCACACCACTGTAGGCTAGCTACTTCCTGTGACAGACTGAATATATATGACCTCTTTTCCACTTGTGCTTTCTCATATATAAGAACACAGAATAGATAATAAGCAGAATATAAACTAAATCAAAATACAAGCTATACAAGGAATTGTAATCAACAGAGCCATGACAAATAAAATGTCTGGGAATGCTTCATAGGTTTATATTTGCATGTCCAAGGCCTTGTTGTATTTTACAGCTCATTAAATGTCTTAATTTTTTTTAAAAAAGAAACTGTTGGCATTAAGAACTTTAAATAATTCAAAATATTCTATCATTGAGCATGTCAAATAAGATATTTAAGTAAGCAGAGGCTAACCTAAAGTAATCTACATCCTGCTTGGCAGACATCATAGTCACAGACAAAACTGAAATTATTTAGATTTTGAATCATGGGCAATATCTTTGTTTTGTTGCAATAAATAAACTCATCACTGTCAAAAAAAAAATGCCTGTGTATACACTGAAATCAGGATGAAATAATCCAGTAAAGGAAACCTCACCTTGGTAAAGTAAACAAAATATTTCCCAAGGTCAAAAATTCTATTTAAAAATTCTCAGTTTTAGTAAAAATAAAGGGCCCAGGAGGAAGTCCTCTGCTTACTGATGTTTGCATTGTTACTGTATGGCGATAAATTAAGTATACCAAGATATAAGAATCTGACATTCCCTTCATGGCTTCTTAAAACAAAGCACGTTAGAATAATGCCAAAAGTTTAAATGGAGTTTAAAACCAAACACATGAAGATATTAGTGACTGCTTCCCTCATCAAAAGATTCCACTCCTGAATCACTGGCAGCAGCACTGATTTTTTCCTGTCGTCTTCGCATGATTTCTTGTAACTCGGAGCTGCCACTGATGTCCTAAAAAATAAACGTGGTTCAGACAAGATGGTTACAGTTTTGTGCAGGCTGCAGGTCACTTCATCAAACGGCTCAGGGTAAATGTCCTTCACGGTTTTCTTCTATTATCTCTTGGGGGAAAATCGAAGGCTGCCCTTCATATGAGTGATGCTTCTGGACTTCACTAACATACCACGTTAATAATTTTTTCATTTATAAAAGTGTCTTAGGGCAATTCAATCTACTTCACTAGAATATTATGAAAATAAATCAATAATGCATGTGGACTGCTTTAGATTCCCTGGGAGCAAGAAGGTATGTACACAATAAGCATAATAAGATGGGAAATTATCAAAGATCCCTCTTTAGCTCAAGCAAGATGCTTGTCTCCCTTTAGGGGATTCTCAACTCTCAATCAGGCCCAAAGACTGGGCTCAGAATAGACTAAGTTTCCCTCCTCACTGTCCTAACCCTGTGACATCATGTTGGCTTCTCTCCTTTCCAAGCCTTCCTACAATCCTTGTGCACCGCCCTCATCTTGCTCTTGTCAATAGAAGATTCTGGCAACATAGGTGAGTAATCTAAAACTAGATGAACTAGATGCAAGAGAAGGGTGTGATGGCTGAGGAAGATGAAGAACCTCAGGCACTAGTTGGTCTCTACCTCAATTCACAGCCTGAGGAACAGGAGCAAGAGACAAGCAGGAAGTGGGCAGTGAGGGCAAATAACAGAGATAGGGACTCTGGACTGAAGAAGTTCAGCAATGTTAGAATAGATATGAACTTTCTACGGTAGATATGAACTTTCTACCATACCCTTAAAAAGTAATTTATACACCCTCAATAAAATTAGAATGTGTTACAATGGCAACAAAACTGTCTCAGAAAAGATATAAAGCTTATTCATATTCAATATGCAGAAAGCCTAACAGAACCCCCAAGATAAATGTCGTAGGGAAAATTTCCAAGGGAAATAGACTTGCTCCTGACAGAATAGTTATGGGGTTGTATGCAGAAACTATTTCACTCTGGGCTATTTAACTACTGAATTTATATAATATACCTGCCAGAGATAATTATGTATCAATTTCACACCAAAGCCTATAACCTTTCATTTGAGTCCAAGTATAATTTTCATGAAAGCTATTAAGAGCTGTGAGATGTAACAGTTGGTAACTACTACCTTTACAAAGCCCATTTTAAGTAGAGTAGGATATTGGAAGCTTAAGTATATCCAATCTAGAAAACATTTACTCTCCTGCTTCCATACAGATAGCTACAATTAAATAATTACTCTTCAGGGCTCCCTATTTTCATATGATCCCTACTTAATATTTTCCCTCTGATTACTTAGATGTATAACCAGGCCTAAGATATATGGCTAGGGTTTTAAGTGCCTATAACCTCTAAACTACTAGAATCTCCAAATTAAATATTAAAGATAGGCAAAAGAGTTCAGAATTCTTAAGGCATTTACTCAGAAGTAAATGTTCACCATTGTATCATTATTAAAATTCCTACAGAAGTAGCTAACGCATACAAAATGCAGATATTAGGCTTTTCATTAAATGTCCAAAAGTATATGATGAAGCTTCATGTTACATGAGCGTTTATAACAAATTAATCTCCCTGCAAATGGTCATTTCAGAGCTTTCAATTTGCAGTCCGCACTCTTGACAAATACAGAATGATGCCTCAGGCTGACAAGTCATACCTCTAATGCAGCTTTCTGTACGGTGATTTGGTTAAAGACTCTTGCTCCTTCAGGGCAGACAGTCTTCAGTTCATCTTTATTCAGAGAGAAAAGTTGTGCACCATTTAATACTCCAAGACTATTGACAGTCCTGAAAAAACAAAAGCAGGGAAAAGAAATAAAAATATTGTCCAGAAGAAAAGAGAAAAATTCCTGGTCCTGATATAACCTCTCCTTTCTAAGTGTTCCTTACACTGGAACTCATAAATGGAACTACAGTGCCTCGTCAGGACAATGACAAGGGACCCTGATTGTGAAATATCAAAAAGGAGCCAATTGGATTTAGTATCATTATTGTTTACTCTCAAGTCCTTGAAATTTGGTGTCTCACAAGAGGAAAAGGTAACTTTCTAGTAATCAGTTAATTAACTAGTGTAGCTCATTTTTCATTCATGCTAAGTGAGTTTACAACATTCAAGTTCTCCTGAATACGTATTATTCAAATAGTTTGCTGTATCGAATACATGTAAACTGCTAACAAACTTTAAGATTATAGATAAATAGAAACTTTACCATGGGTTTATTAAAGGAAAAATCCTATTAGATTATAATCTATGACAGGCCATGTTATCTGTTTTTTATTTGCCTGGAATCTATATCCTGCAGCACAAGGCAAGATTCTGCTATATGTTGCAATATGTCCTATAAGGTCTGGGGAGTCTAGCTAAGACCATAGTCCTACCCTGTATAACCTGAGGAGGGAGGAAAAAAAGCTACCAGCCTCGAAGCTGCTGACAGTTTGCTAAAGGGATCAATGATGAACAGACATCACTATCAAGAAAATGGGTGCCATCAAATGATAGTTATTTTAGCTTCTTCCGATTCTTTTTTAGCCATAAAGAGCTAAAGTCATTTCCTGAGCATGAAACGAATGCAGTTTAGGCTCTCACATTTTTAAAGAGTCATTTGTGACATCTTAGTGAACAAATCGAAAACAATGCATGTTTAGCACATAAAATTGTAAAGGATTCCCAGAGAGGCTTACATGGGATTGAACCCCTTTGACTGTAACCATGTCTTCACATCCTCTGGAGTGGAGTCGTAAGTGATATTGACAACTGGCACATTCTGCCGTGGCACGTGGAACTTCTTCTGGGCAGCGCTCCGACCAATGGTCAACCTGTGGATGAGCTCATCCTGCACTTCTTCCATCTGAGATTTCCTTCCTAGAGACCAACAAGGAGTAGGGTGTTGTTAAAAATCCTAATACACCTCTCTCTCTAAAACCCAATGCCAAAAATCCTTTGACCCATAGGACTTATAATCTAGTGTTCCTACCATCTTTCCTCACTTTCATCCTCACTCGGTATAAATTCCATGATCAATTATTAAAATCACTCCCTAGCTCTTTTCCTCTCTCTTCATTGTACTCGTTTGGCAAATCCCCAATCCTTATTAAATCTAACTTTCTGCTTATTCTGTGCCTGCACCTGCACGCTGAGGATAACACAACAATGCTGAAAAATCTCATGTTAAATTCATGAATGTAAACCTCAACTGGGCCATTAAAGCTCCCTGACAATCATACTACATTTCCTTAGGCTAGTAGCTTTAACTGGGGAAAATTTTGATCTCAGGGGACATCTAGTAATGGCTGGAGACACTTTTGGATGTCACCTTTGGGGTTGGGTGGGGGAAGGATACTGCTATTACATAGTGGGCAGAGGCCTGGGATGCACAAACAAACACTCGCAAATGCACAGGGCATTCTCCTAAAACAGAGAATTATCCAGCCCCAAATATCAATAGAGCTCAAGTGGAGAATTCCTGTCCTAAACCTAGACTTGCCTACTGTTAGATATGCATGTAGTATCTTCTTCCTGTGCAAACCTCTAGTACCTATGCCACTATCCTTACCCTGAGCTGATGATCTCCCTTTCCTAATTTCTTAAAAAAATAATAAAGAAGTTAGAAGAAGACCTCCATAAGTTCCTCTAGCAGTTCTTGCCTACCAGCACTTTCCCCATACACACTACCTTCTTTCCTTCCCATTAAGTTATAGATGAACTGTTCTCATGCTCTTAAGGCCAACCTCTCTACGTGTGTGTGCATGAGACCCCATGTCCTCTCTCTAAATATTTTGGCAGTAATTTCTCCCCTACTTATGCTATGTTAGTAATTTTCCCCTTTTTGAATCATTTCACCAGCAACAAACATGCTATTATTTTGTTATTATGTCTCTTACCTTAAATAAGCCCTTTTTTGACCTCACATCTCGTCCCAGCTGCAGCCCATTTCTCTGCTCCCCTTTCAGCAAAACTGTGAAAAGCCATCTCTACCAGCTGACTCCAGTTCCTATGAAACTCATTTGCAATTCGCGTTTGTCCTCCTCCTCTCGCCACTACATTTTGCTAAATTCTAATGGTCAGTTCCCAGTCCTCGTCTCATTTAACTCATCAGCAATATTCAAAGGTGGTCCTTCCTTGAAACACTTCGTTTTCTTGTGCCCTTCAGGATACCATTCTCTCCTGGTTTTCTTTCTGTCTCCCTGGCCTTTCCTTCTCAGAATCCTTTTCTGAAGATTCTTATCTCACCGGCTAAGTAACATTAAAGTATTCCAGGGCACACTCCTTAGACTTCTCTGCCTGCAGTCACCCCATCAATGATCGCTGTGCCAGCCTCAGGGCTTTAAATGCCACTTAAAAACCAAAATAATGTCCCTAGTCCAGACTGTTATTCAGAATTTTACATCCACATATGCCAGCTGTCTACTTGATGTAGTCATTTAGATGCCTATTAGATACCTCAAATATAACATGTCCAAATGTATATTGCTTATCTTCTTCTAAAGGTCGCTTTTACGCAAGACTTCCCAACTTAGTGAATGATAATCCTTTTCCCAGTTCTTTTGGCAAAATACCATGGAGCAATGCTGAGTCCCCTTTGTCTTCAATTACATCCAATCCATCAGCAAATCCTGTACTCTTACCATCAAAATACAACAAAATCTTCCTACTCCACTCCATTTTTATTGTTACCAGCTTGGTCTAAGCCACCAGCCTACTTGCAGGGCTGCCTGCTTCTATTCTCCACCACCCTACCCTTTCCTCTTCCTTCTTTTCTCCTCTTCATTTTTTTCACACAACAGCTAAAACGATCCTTTTAAAATGTAAGTCAGATATTGCAATTCTTGCTCCAACTTTCCCACAGGATCCAAATTACTTCTAGGAACAGGCCTGAGGTGGCCTCCCCCTCTCTGAGGCAACTCCACTGCTCTGCTCCCGGATCCCTCTACTCTCGCTCACAATGGCCTCCTTGGTGCTCTTCAAATTTAAGAGCCTTTGCCTGGCATGTTTTCCTCCTACATATCCACGTGGTCACTCTTCCCCTCCTTAGATATCCCCTATTTAAAATTGCAACCCCTCCCCAATAGCACTCCCTATCCATAGGCTTTATTTTCCTCCATTCTACTTAGCACCTTCTAATATTTGTTATCAACCGTTATTTACCTATTTCCTTTAATTAAAGGTAGTTTTGCCTGTTTTGTTTGCTTGACCTGAAACACCTGGAACAGTGTAGGGACTCGACAAAGAATCACGAATAACTGAATGAAGGAGGCATTCTGCTGACTTTTTCACTGAGAGACTTTAACAAGCATCACGTACAAACTCCAAAAATCACCTTGTTAATGAGTAGCGGAATTTAGCCAGAATTGGTTCTTTTGACTTTGAGCTCATGGCTGTTTTATGGCCAGGATCACTGAACCTCTTTAACTTACCTAATATCCCTCTCCCTTAAATATTTTATGCTTATTAAAATACACACACACAAATATACATTATTTGTGTATCACCTTCAAGGATTAAGTACAAAAAACTGATTAATGGTAATCTACTTCTCAACTTGGCAAATGGCAATGACCTGGTCACTAAAAGCTTTTTGTGACTATTGTTCTATAATTTATTTTTCAGGGAAAGTTTTAGAAAATGTTTGATATCCCTGGAAAATAAGTGAAAGTGTGAAATAATGGTGCAGTGTTCTTTCAGTCTTTTTTTTTTTTTTTTAATGCTTCAGCTATTCAGGAAACCTTTGAAGAAAAAGTCAAAAAAAAAAAGATCAATAAGAGAAAGGAAGGGAAGAAGGAAGACAAGGAGGAAAGGAAGAAGAATGAGGAGGCTAGCAGAGTGAGAGGGAATATTATTGATTGTTACATGTAAGTAATATACTACATGCGTTTCATTGGTTAACTCTTTTAAATCACTACATCATACTGCCATACAGCACATGAGTACACCTCAAAGGAATACAAAGGAAAAATTATCACCACACTAAAAAATTTATTTTCATATCTACCGACTCAGCCACTACACGCTCATCTGCGGTGCATGTCTTCCAGGGAGTACAAACAAACAAACAAACAAACAAAAAACCTCTTGTAACGTGCTCCTGGCTTTTGCTTTCCACTTGCAATGTTCTAGTACACAACAACAAACCAGGCTAACTTTATCCTCTTTCTAAAATAACACTTCGATTACAAAGGATTAAACTCAAATAATAAGGCCTAACATTTCAAAGGACATAGAAGAAATGCAAGATGACTGAAGCATTGATATCTTCAAAAGCGATAAGAGGAGAACTTTTTTGAACCCTGCGATAAATCAGTCTGAATAGCTTAGATGACACATGGCTCCAAGCAGCTCTTTGAATAGGCAACCACAGTTATACTTCAGCAAAAGGAGTCTGGCTCTTGCTACTTGTTACATTGTAAAAGCAGGCCTGTTGATTTTTTTCCTTGTTCATGGCTATTTGGCAATATTTTTATGAGTATTCACTTTCTAGTTCCTTCCCTTTTATTTTTATTACAAATCTAGCTAGTAAATAGAGAAAACATGCAGCAAATAGGCATATTTTGAGAGAAAGCTGGTTACCAGTAAATAAATGTCTATCTGATTCTATAAGACTGTTGAGAAGCCCCAACATTTATTCAGAAAAAAGTGTTGTCCAAAAGTGCTCAAGAAAAAGCTATTAAAAAATACTTGTTTTACAAAAAAGAAATATGTTTATTTAATGTCAAACTATACTTTTGAAGTACCTTCAAAAGGAACTTTACATAAATAAATGTGAAGTTTTATGATTTTAAGGGAACAAGTACGTGTGTTAATTGTAGAACAGATATTATATTTTTATATACCAATGTCACCTTTTTACTTATGAAAAACAGACTTAAAAATGGTGAGTCACAATTATCAGGAGAGGTCTCTATCTTTAAAGTATTCTAACAATGCATCTTTCCCATTAGGTTATTCTTAGTTTCTTAGACTAGGGCAAAGAACGAAATGTCCCAACCCACAGACTGTTCCCAGTGGGGACTGGGTGCTTATGAACTCTGATCCCGGGCCTGGAAAAAGAGTGCCACGTGTCAAAGATTATTGTGCTGACGTATCAAAAGAGGGAAATGTTATAAACTTGTGGTAAGAATGAAGAGAGAACAGTCATTTGTAACAGGAAATTTTTCCTTAGGGAAATCAATAAAAAACATAGAACTTTCTCATCTCAAAACTATGTCTTCGGTGTCACTGAAAAAATATAAGTGTCTTTAAAAAAATACACAATTAAAAAATTTGGTAGCATATTACATTTATATACACATGTATCTTCAAACATAGACATTCATATACAGTTATTTTTGCTGCACAGAAAGAGTTCATTGGTTTTTCAAAACCGTATTTTTCCATTAGTTTTGTGGTTAAGGTCAAGATATAGAAAAGGAGGTGATTTTTAAATAGGCTACACTTCGGAAGAGATAGTAATGTATAAAAGTAGGCTTATGCTTCATGAATTTAATCAGATTTTCTAAAACCATAGCTATAGTGTTTTTTTTTTGATTTATCAGGAATGACCACAACTGAAGAGATAGGGCTATGATTTACTAAGAAAAACAGTAGGGTAAAATGGGAGTGAAGATTCAATAATGTGGTTTTGAATTTGATTCTTAAGGATTAAATTTCAGCTACAACATTAATAGTTCAACACATATATCTGAATGTCAGATGAGATTTGATCGGAAGACAAATGTGGGAGTCATTCCTTTTCCATCTATACAGATGGTACTTAAAGGTATGGAGTCTATGGCCACGCCACCCTGAATGTGCCTGATCTCATCTGATCTCGGAAGCTTAGTAGGGACAGGCTTGGTTAGTACTTGGATGGGAGACCACCTAGGAATATTGGGTGCTATAGGCATCAAAACAAACAAACAAACAAACAAATAAATAAATACAGGTATGAAAATAGACTGTTCATCTACAGTAAAAGTATGTTTATGGAGAAAAGAATCCAGAAAAGAGCTGAGCCCTAGGAAAGGTCATACTGAGAGAATGAAAGATATCCTTTATACACATAAGCACAAACACAATCTTTACATACTTTTATCACACTGAGGAATTATCTTCCCAGCTCTAGTTTTCCCATAATTTTTTTATATCAAGTAAGGTAAAGCAAAGTAATTATATAATACTAAAAAACATAATTCGAAGATTAAACAGACCAGTTATATAGCAGAAGGTAAAACAAAATACAAATTATCTTAGAATTACCTTTGGCTTTCAAATTACCCTGTTCCCAGTCCCAATGAGAATAATCCAAAGTGGGCCATGGGGTCTCTTCATTTACTTAAATCTAGTTCTCATAGAAATCATTTATATGAAAAGTGAAATTTAAATTTATGAAAAATAAAGCTGATGTTTAAGACACATGAAATCTGAATTTGTAGAAGCAAATTTGAAACCGCTATTGTCAGGTTGTTTATATTAAGCTAGTGTGCTTGTATATACAAACGTCAATGGTGCTGAGGCTGAAAAACCTGACTGATTTCAACCCATACGACATATTATGTCAGTCAGCAAATATCTACTGCTATCATGATCAGCATCACCACTGACAGTTTAGGCCAGGTAATTCTGTTGGGAGTGGAGGTTGGGTGTACTATTCATTGTAGGACATTGCTAAACCTTCTTGGATTCTACCTATTAGATTCCAGTAGCATCCACCCAATAACTGCGATCAAAACACGTCTTCAGACAATACCAAATATCCCCAGGGGAAGGGAGTAAAATCATCCCTGGCTGAGAACAACTGATCTAAATAAATGCTTTAATTCATTATTTCACTGAATCACAATTATCATATGAAGTAGACATCATTATTCCCCTGCCCCCCACTTTTCAGATACTGAAGTACACAGAGGATTATTAAATTGTTCAAAATCATACAGCCAGTAAGTGATGTTTCACTATACACACTTAAGTACGTCTGGCTCTAGATCCTCACAATATATTGGAAATATACATATTAGAGAACAGAAAGAACTTCCTGTTTCTTAGAATTACTTGGAGGATGAGAAACTAAGTGAAAATCTTTGTAATCTATCAAGTATTATGCAAGTATAAAGGACTATTATTTATATTTAATTTACATTTTGAATATATTTAATACTAGTAAAACCAATAATAAACAATACTTTAATTGGGAGTGCTTTTAATTTGCTTTTAATTTTGCTTCCCTGGGGAACTTACGGTCCACTGGAAGTTGTTTGTGTCTCTGGCTATCTCGCACAGTAGTGCCACCACTGTCACTGGAGCTGCTGTTCTGACGGGTGACATTTGCTGGGACCTTTGACACAGGAACAGGTGCTGGAATAGAAGGTGGAAGGGGGACAGGAACAGGAGCTGGTGTTGGAGGAGGTGACGGAGCAGAGGGAGGGTCAGTTGATCTTGGACCATACTCCATCCTTTGTTTCTACAAAAAGACGAACAATTAATTTGAAATTGTAAAAATATAAACCTAACCTAGGAAAACAGATTATACTTGGACAGGACATTTTTGGCATAATATTTATTTGTTAACTTCAAATTCATAGCAAATTTAAATATATGTGTGTTGATATACACACACATATATACACATCTCCAATCCTACCTGGTATAATAATCACTCAAAATTATCTTTTAAATAATGTACATATTTGTTCAAAATCCAAATGTAAATTAAGGAGTCAAAATGATACACTAATAGAAAATAGTATCATTAATAATAGTAACAAATGGCACAAAAAATTAAATTTGAAATTGGAATCACACAACCAGGGTAGGTCAAAAGATTTTTGGTTATTTTATAAATTCTTTTAATAAAACTTCCAATTGCACTGGAAGTCTAAATATCAAAAACATAAAGCATTACTTACTCCTTATTTTAAATGTGTGTTCTATTAAAAAATGTTTAATTCTGTTACCAAGTAATTTGTTAAGAAGGGCAATATTTCAGTAGATAAAAGGACCAGGTTTTAAAGTAAACAAGTAATTTTAAAATGCTGTTAATTTATTCTAGTCATAACCCTTTGTACCATCATCTTAATGCTAATTTATTAAAATTAGAAATTTTCCTTGTTAAAATGGGAATATTGTGGTGAGGGTAATGGTAGGGTCTAATTCAATGATTATGACTGCAACTCAAAAATGTATATTAGAAAAAAGGCCATGTGGGATTTGTATTAAAAAATATGGATGTAACTGAATACACAATAACTTTCAATAACTTTTTAATCATGATTGTTAAGGCAATTAGAAAACAGTCCAGGTATATTCAATATTAAACTACATACAACAGTTAAAACTTTAAACAAAATAATTTTAATTAGTAGATAACTGCATTATAACAAGTTCCAAATTCTCAAAAGGCACTTTTTTTTTTTTTTGGTAGAATCAAAGACAAAGCAATGGACTCACAATTTAGGCAAAGTTTAGATACTATACATGTACAGTTTTGATTATTCTAAAATCCAGGATTAGCAGATAAAATTTAAAAAGCAGGCCTTTTGGTAATCTGGTTCTTTGGTTAGAACAGTATTTACTTTCAATTCTTAAATTGGCCCAAATATAAGGTAATACTGATTTTAAAAGAGGCCTCCCCAATTTCCACAGAGATCAAAACCATGAAAATACACACCACACATATATACCACTTTTTAATTAAATCATTATTCATAAAAACAACACACCAACCATCATCATAGTCACCTACACAGCAAATGAGTAATAACACCTGTGGAAACCAGCATGGGAGGGCACCCTAGTTCTTTTCTGCTGTCTCTTTAAAAGCTACCACTCACCAGCCAGCGGGTGGAGAAGGGGGAAGGGCATAAGGCAAGGATGAAAGCGGAACTGACAGAAGTGTTTATAAGGGTGCTAGATAGTGGAAGAAGCGGTATGGAAGAGGGAAGGAAAGAGGCAGGCGGGAAGGGAAGGGACAGGAGGTTGAGATTCATGGAGCAAGCCATGAAGTTAGATGGGAGAGAAACAGAAATTGTTGACCCTCTTAGCATTCAAGGCCTAGAAATAGTTCTAATATATGAAATAAAAGTTTATGCATTTAATTATTATTGTTATTGTTATTATTATTATTCATCACAAAACAATGTTCCTATATTTGGGCCAATAAAATATTTAAAGAAATCAGAATACAGCAAACATCACCAAAATGTAATACTTAGCACACACCAAAGTCACGTGATTAAAAATATATGCAATGTTCCCTTGACAGAAATGGCCTTTAGACAACTGTATGAAGGGTTAGTAAATTCTCACTTTGGGATTTCAAAAGTGTAAGAGTTTATATTGCTGTTTTTAAAGCTTAAACAAACAAACAAAATGCTATCAGTGCTGCATTACATGATATGATTCATATCTTCTGCTTTCATAAAACCAAAAACAGCTAGGGTTTCGCTATCCATCAAATAATACTATGAAAAACTGAATACACTGTGTATTACTGTCATAAAAAGCCTGAAGACAGGCTCGCCAGATCTTCTGTGTCTCATTTCATTCTTCGGTCATTGCTATTTAATTCAACTGTATTGGTATCACCTAACAATAGGCTTAAATATTTTATATATGTATGTTTGATTAAAGTAGAGAAACCCTATGAAAATTTTTCATGAATTATGCCATAAATTTCATTTACTTGCATATTTTCTCTTATCTTAATCCTCCCTTCCTGCCTCATGCTTCCAACCCCTGGGATGTAAAGGGGGAAAAGTGCCTCCCTCAAACCATTACATCCTCTTCTGAAATGGCGACGAAGTCAACCTTCATTTGGAAACTGATTTGTCATTCTTGGTGTGGAGGAAACAGAATCAGTATTGACTCTTGGACTCACTTTCCTATATCCTCCTTATCTTCCCCACTCCATGTTACCTACCACTCACTCTTCCCTTTAGCACTTCTGTCCCTTGGCAATTTTTGGTTGGAGGTAAGAACTGATGACTCCAGTGTACCCTCAACTTATGGAAAGTTTTGGAGAGTAGCACTGCACCCTGAAATTTCTTCTGAACCAAGGGTGCTGAAACTTCAAGTCAAAAAAGAAATCTTGACCAATTTTTCCCATTTTGCCTAGGACTTCTTCAGTGTCAGCTCTGAAAGGCCCACATCCCTACAAAACACCTCAGTTGTGAGCAAACTGATGACTGGTCACTCTGGTGTGAACCTATTTTCATACCTAACTCTTGCCTTTTATCTCCCACAAATATGTTTAAAGTTCTGCTTAAAACAAAATCTTTTTCTCTTTTTTTTTCTCTGAAAGAGGTCAGAATTACTAGAACCCATGAAAAATTTACTTTCCTATTGATAATTAAGTTGGAATGAGTCACTTTTCTTTAGCCACTAAAGCTGAGTAGAAATGCTCCAGGATTAAAGAAAGTTATTTAGAGATAAGCTCCTGATTCACGCAAGACACTGTTCACAGGGGAAATTATGCAAGTAAGCCAAAAAAAAAAAAAAATTAAAATTGAACTGTTCTTAAAATTTTAACCTATACACTTTTCTTCTAAATTTGATCTCTTTGGGGCTCTGGAGAAAACTAGGCACAGCTGGAACATTTGGAGGGTGTTAAGTCCAGAGATTGAATCTAAAAAATTATATTAAAAAGAAGTGTCATGAGGAACAAATGTGGGTTACCTCTGACAGCTCGCCAAGTAATTGCTATTAGGGAAATGGAGCAAATCACATCAAATGAGAAAATTAACACAGGAGATGAAACTAAAATAATATCAATTATAATTCACATCAAATATCAGAAAATGCGAGCAAATTAATTTTTGACAGTAAAATTACCTGCCCACAAATCAAACAGTGAAGGAGCTTGTAAATATATAATTATTTCCCATCACTCTTATCTAGCCATGGAAAACTAATTATACAGACTCACATGGTTGTAAAGGTATAGGCATTTCAATAACTATTTGTGTATTAGAGTACTGTGTTTTTAAAATATTAAGATATAGGTTCATCTTATTCTTATAGCTTATAAAGAATATACTTAGAGTACATTAAATGTAAGACTAATTCTTTAAGGTTGAGTTTACAAAAGGGAATACAGATTGTATGTTTTTTTTGAGGTTTAGTTTTGAATTTGTAAGCAGTCAAAACAGGAAATTTTATAATTTTGCACGCATATATATGTAGGGCAAAAATTTATAAACATATATGTGTGTGTATCTATCTATCTATCTATCTATCTATCTATCTATCTATCTATCTATCTATCTATCTGAGAGGAAGAGAATTTGAGAAAATGTCAACACGTGAGGCAGAATAATGAGTAACCATTCTCGTCTAAAGGCTGTACCTCTAACTAATAGATGAATAGAGTGTTTTGAACTTAAGCTTTTTAAAAATGAATATTATCAGAAAGTTTGCTGGAATGAATATGAAAATGGTCACTCTCAGTCTAGCAGTATCTGAATATGTGGACTGAGTTTGAAAAAGAGCATTAATAACATGGGCTGAAATTAGTAGAGCTAGTAGTTTAGTAGTTGCAAGGAGAAAATATTTCCACTTTTAATTGAGGGCTATTTATACATGTATATAGAAAATAACAAAATTTTATAACTAGATTGGATTGTAGAGATCATGAAACTTGATCTCAACCATTTCAAAGCTGAGCAAACTGGAGCGCAGAAAAGTAAAATGCTTTCTTTGAGGTCACAAAGGTAGTTAATGGCAGAAACAGAACTAGAATTCTTATCTCCCAATACCTAGATTAGGGCTTTTTCCATAGTACATGGTATCTCTTGCTAAGAAATGGAGAAGACAAGAAAATTTCTATTGAATTCACAGGACCATAATAACCAGACATTCATAATTATTTGTATCTTGGTAGAGTCAGAATACTTATAATAATAATAGACTTAATAACGCATATAAATGCAAGACTTCTTTAGGCAAGCCTCTGAGATATTGGAAATAACAGAGGGGGAGGTTTGGTTTCTGCTCTTCGCAAACAGCGTGACACTCTATACAGGAAAAAGGGTAATTCTAGCAGATGAACAGGTCTGGGAATCAAATAAAAAAAATATGGGGAACTTCATGTGGCAGGTAGATTCCAGGTGGGGAGAAAGCACCCTGGATGTCCGTTTCCCAGATAAACTACTACTAAGCCCAGGAAGGCTCTACAACAAAATTTTGATCAAAAGATATGTTATTTATCTTCATTTCTCCAAACTCTCTCATAAGCATTTACTTCCTTTTCCCCGTGGTTTCTTTCAGTCCTTTTCTGTGTTTCATATCTTTCATAAATTCTTTATTTTTAAAACTTTGCTAAAGCCATCCGAGAAACACATTAGGTGGGAATGGCTGTATTCACAGAGCTGTTAAAAATCACTCCAAAGGTGAAGATATTAAATAGTCTGGACTCTCAGGGACATCAGGTGGCAATTCAACACCTATTCACTACTGGTGCCAGGTACTAGCACCCCTGCCATCAGATGACAATTCCTAACCAAAAGTGTGAACAATAGGCAAGGGCTGCTCTTGTGCTTTTCTCTTAGGAGATGACGTTATTTATATATATTTCCTCTTTAGAAGAAATGTAAGGGTAAGAAAATAAGAGTCACAACTGTGTACATTTTTAAAACATTGGGTGATTTATGGGTACTACATGTGAATAGTTTACATCAAATTCCCTTATTCCCACTATCTGCAAAATGTCTACACTCTATAGTGAATTATATAATTTGATTATACTAAATTATAAAAAAATAATAATTGAAATCTAAGGAATAGATGCATTAGGGAACGATCCAATTCCAAGGATGGTGACTGATGAGGTCGACTTTTAACACAGTACAATGCGCGGTAAAGCTATTCTAAGAAAATGTCCCTTTAAGCACTCACACAGTGAAAAACTATATGCCTATACAAAATGAGATGCTAATCTCTTCTAAGCACTATTCCCCATACTAGCTGAGTACAGCAGAGCATGAGCTGTGGGCAAGTTTCTTCCCTGTACCTTAGTTTCCTCAAATATACAATATGCCTACTTCATAAGGTTGTGGTGGGAATTAAATGAATTAGTATTTGCGAAGTGCTTAAACCATGCCTGACACACACCATGAGCACTGATCACTGGGATTATAAATGGAGTATAATACCATTGCTATCTGTGAATGTGAAGAAAGTTGAAGCAATAGAATATTAGATATCTTTGTGCAATACAGTACAGGGATATAAAATGCTTTTTGTAAGATGTTTCTTTAAATTTCTTCATAATTTTGATATCATTGAAAGGAAGAGAAATGGCCAAAGTGTGTTGGCCATTTCTGAGGAGCGCGAGCGTCACTATTCCTGATACACAAGTACAAAGAGAGAAGCAAGCCGTGGCAGGTGGCTTAGAGATTAGATTCTAGATGGCAGACTTTCACGGAGGGTCTGCTCAGAGCCAGGCTTTGTCTTCCTTTTTATCAACTATGAGATGCTGGCACTCAGTAAATATTTGCTGGGTGAATGAATGAGATGAATATGACACAGAATTGTCTTTGATATATTTGTAATCCAGTGGAGTCCTATAAGGTTAGGGTGTTAGAATCACTGGAATCTACATAAATATGTGGTATCTTTATTGTTATTCTGAAATAAGCTGCAGGACTTTTTGTTATATATTTTAGATAAGGATATCTGGTAACACTGTTGTAGAGATATAAAATGATTGACATGTATTTCTGAGGAATTTTTTTCTTTTCCATCTTAATCTAATCAGTGTGTGCGTGTGCGTGTGGCGTGTGTGTGTGTGTGTGTGTGTGTGTGTGTGTGTGTGTGTGTGTAATGAGGGCTTTTGGAATAGAAATCCTTTTAAAGCAGTATTTATGCCAGATAGCAGAGGACAGATTACCAAGCTTGCTTATTAAAATTTTACAAAATTTTGGTGGGTTTGTTGGGCTCAGCCCAAAACTTTCAGGAGGTTTAAAAAAAGTAGATTGTTTTTAATACCTGTTAAAAGCAGGGCCCTCAACCTAAACACACACACACTACTATACACATTTCCACATGCATCACTGCATTGGAATTGCACCCAGAAATTTTCAGTAGACAGACATATAGTGTTAAAAGTTTAAAAGGAAATAGCCCAAATGGGCAATCCCTACAAGTTTCTATTTATATACAAGAGCAAATCAAACTCCTGAAACGACCAAAAAGTTTTTTTAAGTGTGAGTACTTAAAAAAATTCTTAGTTGGCCAAAGTTGACAAAACTAGAAGATGAAGCTCTGTTCAAGAAAGGAGGGATAGGTTTTATGTTCTCAAAAAGTACTCTCTCTACTTATGATATGTATTTATAGTCTGGGTTCAATTTTAGACAGAAGCAACCTTTAAACAGAAAAGTCAACTGTGGCTCAAGTCAGGAATCAGAACTGAAGAAAAAGACAAGACTGAACAGTAAACAGGAAAAAGTAAGAGAGGTAAACTCCTTAGGAAATCTCAGGTGGGGGGAATTACTTAGAATTTACATTGTTTGCAAGTTTTAGGTATCTTATGAGAGTTTCCATGTATACAAATAAAAACAAAATTAGATAATTGGCTAATTGTTTTTAACAACTAAAATATAAACTCTTGGCTTCTGTTCACAAAACTATATCCTTTGTGAGTAGTGTCTCTTACACTTTATCATGAGTTAAGTATTAAAAACAGTCCATAGAGCTCAGAGGGGATATACTCCTCACTGTTTTCAGCATATGTTTCAAGCACACACTCTTTAAACCTCTATAGGAAAGAACATAAAGCATTTGTATTTATAAACCAAGCAAAAGCCTATATTATGTCAGGTAACCACATCTCAAAATCAGAAAAGTCAGGATGTAGAAAAGAAAAAGGGATTATAACAAAATTAGGAAGTTCACTTCAAAAATCCATGGGAAACGGAGTAGACCATACCTTGAATAACTCAAACTCCTTCTTTGGCATCAACAGCTAATGACAAATGATGAACATAAAATAAATATACAATATATATGTATATTAGGCCAGCCAAAACAGCACAGCAAACAGAATTTCCATTGCCATCACTTTAAATTATGAAGATACATAAATTGTAAATTATTAATTCTTTATTTTAAATGTTTGCTTGATTCTTGGTTTCTAATAAGGCCAAGTGCAGGACCTGTACTAGGCTTGAATGCCACAAGGAGCCAGAAATATTTAAATGAATGGACATGGCAGCACAGGACCAAGATTCTAGGTATGGACGGTCTATATTTTACTAAGCTGAGGCATGAAAATAACACTTCCATTGCATAGTCTATATAGCTTCTACTCAAATTCATGACATTATTATGTGATTAGACGTGATCTTTTGCTCAAGATTCTGATAAAAAAGGAGAAAAAAAGGCACCACAGATTCAGAGGCTATACATGAGATAGTCCATTCATTCTATTTCTGCTGGCAGACGGACTCTAGAGATCCTGTCACAGACCCAAAATCCCAACACTTTACAGCAAGTGAATTCAGATGTTAGGGTCAATGAGATAACCAGGATCACTTAAGTCCCAGAATGGTGGCATAGAAATCAAGAATTTTTCAGTGATCAAGAAGAGAGAACCTTACCCATGTAACCTATATCACAAGTACATTTTAATTTAAAATTAAGAGAGGAAAGATATTATAGACCAAATGAATAAATACTCATGTGTTGACATAAGGTGAGATAAGTACAAGTTCAAAGTTGGTCAGTGGCAGAACATTTAAGAGAATGAGGGCAAAGCCCAGTGAAGATGAACCGCTGGATATTCCAGCCACTGTCTGTGCTATCGTCTAACGAGAAGCCGGTGACTAGGAGGGCTATGGTTAAGAGCGAAGAGGCAAAAATACTATTTCTCCATGTGTCAGAAATATTATAGGGTGTAAAAAATAGTGTTCAGAGAAAGTCATTTAATTATAAATATGTTGAACAATTTCCCTAAGAAGTACACCATAAAACATATGTATAATTTCTATGTCTCTCACCATTACCTCTGAGCTATCCTAAAAAATATGTACAAATTGTACAACTATTAAGTCTCAAAATGATTAATACACAGAAGGTATTTAAATCCTATTTCAGAGTGATAAATTTGGAAACTTGTAAAAGTTAAATTTTGCTCAAAATTCATAATTACCTGTATGGTATGTGTGTACGGTGGGTCAGCACGCCCTACCCCAGATTCTGTAGGTCTCACGATATCCAAAATGTTATTTGGCACAAATCCAGAGCTTCCACTTGCATTTCGAACTTTCCACCATTGTTTCCTATCATCGAGGATCTGTCATCATGCAAGAAGATAAAGGCATCATTTCTGTACCAAAACCAATCTATAAAGGAACTCAATTTTTATTCCTAGGCCAAGAAACTTTTTTTCACTTCAATTAAGTTGACTTTGTATCAACATATTGTGGGATTAATGGTTCCGAAGAACTACACTGAGTATTACAATTACTAGTGCAGAACAGGTTTGGGACTACTGTTGTGAATCTACCCAAGGCTGATATTACCTCTCAAGAATGTTTATTTGCACTATTATAGATAACTAAAATGACTCGCTTGGAAAGATCTATGTATTGTCTCCATCTTTGGAATAGAAAAGTATGAAAACTTTTTTTCCCTACAAAAACTACTGTGATTATTTCACATTATATATTAAAGAAGATAAATGCTCAGATATAAACTAAGAAAAGAGATCTGAAAGTCATGGTAGATTATTCCTACAATCATTAATTCACTCACTGTGCCAGGGTACTAGAACAGGAAGAAGGAAATGTTTTCTCTTATTAAAATATTATAGTGCATCTACATCTGAGTTGATAACTAGCCTTGATTACAAAATGAACAAAGCCCAAGAAGGAGGAAGAGGGGGAAAGTAAGCCTAGAATCTATCCCCCTCCAAAAAATAAAAGCCAAACACAGTAACAAAAAACAGACAAAGTAGCTTCCCCTCCTAAATAGATATAGCTATATGTATATAATAAGCTCTATCTTTGGTAAAATAAAATACTATTGAAGAACAATTTCTTGACCTCAACATTTCTTTGAGGAAGGTTTAGATATAAATGAAAAGAGAAAATATAATAAATCTATTTTATTAAGAGATATAAAGGTAAAATTCTATTACCTCTAAAATATCATCCTTTAGAACTGAGAGCTCACTGCCATTCCTTGCCACAAAGTCATACTTGGATTTGGCATATTTCTTGGGTTGTGTTATGAGTGGATCATAATTTCTATTAAAAAAAAGATTATTCTGTAAGCTCTTCCTAAAGGCTGAAAACAGATGTCAAACATTAAACCAACCCAATTCCTACCAGAAAACATTCTGACAATAAACTATAAACTTATTTTAATAGTAAGAACATGTCTAAGAGTTCTATATTTAAATAACTTTCTTTAAAAAAACCATTTATCATTTAATTACCATTAATAGATTTAAAACATAATTACAATATTTTCATATATAATACAATAAAACCTGATATACATGAACAATGAACAAATATTATTTTATTTCAATAAATAACTACTCAAAAAGTTAGAAAAACAGTAATTTCAGATACTATCTTTTTCTCCTCCCTCATGCTCTTCTCCCCTATGATCTGAAAAATAATCACTACTAATAATGGAGAGTTAAGTACTATAATAAAGGGTAGAATAAATCTCTGCCACTGTGTATCTGAATGAGTGGGTTAAAAAGAAAACTTTGCTGCATTTCTCTTTGAAGTCTTTGCTATCCTGTGTGACTCAGAAGTGATTGTCCAGTATGCACTGATAAAGTACTTTAGAATTCACAAATCTTTAGTTTCTTGCTTTCTATAGATTAAACCTGGATATCCCACTGACCATAAGTATCAATCTGAAAATCATACTTTGTAATTTTTGAAAGGTACCAAAGTTCCCTAAAAGACCTAGAACGTATAAAAATGAATGTATGGTCTCTGTTTCTGATTTGGAATAATAGATATGCACTTATTATAGAGTAGATACAGAGAAAACAACGATCTGAGACTTCTCTAAAACACTAATTCCTTTTAAATAGCAGTGAATTAAAATCCCTCTAAGGTAAGGGCTCTAACTTCAATTGGTGATTTCCCTAATAACATGGTAATTTCACTGAAGAATGAATATACTTCATATGGTATTTACTACATTCCTGGCATGTAATAGAGTTTAATAATAACAATTATTATTATAAAAACAAATTCCAAACCTCTGTGTATTTCATATCAGACCAGAATATTCAGATAGTTTTTGAAATTGTGATGATAAATTTTCATACTAACATAACATCAGTGATCCAGGTATCTACCAACTATCCAAATTCTATTGTAATAGCCCAGATGAAAGATGAGATCCATAAAGAGATATACAATCCACTCATCACTCAATTTATTTTCAAAAATTGTTCTCTGGCTAAATTTTGACAACCTGTCTATATACCTGAATATCCTCTTCACAGAGAAATTCCTTCACTAAATTCCATTTAAATTTCCTATATATCAAATGTTATAAAATAAACCTTATGAAATTCACCACAGCAGTCTCTGAATGAGGAAAAAATATATAATATCTTTAAAAATATGTTCATTAATCACCTCTCACATCATATATAAAGTTCCATGAGACAAATAGTTTTGAGGAACAGCCAGGAACCTCAAAGACAAATTTGAAATTCAATCACAGATTCAAAATATTTTAATTCTTATCCTCACTCTTGATTTAATTTTGTTTTATTTCATTATTTAATTTTTAATATTAACATTATTTTAAGTACATGTATTTAAGTGAGTTGCCTGAATCCATTTTGAAAGTAGATAAGATACAGAGATAAAACTAAATCAATAAGGGAAAGGTAAGCTCCCCTGATGTTCTATAGAGATCAAGATAAACTTTTAAGACTTTGTGGTAAGCTGCCCAAAATAAATGGCAGAGCTTTTCCCATCATTAATACTATTACATTACAGATTTGCGAGTGAAGGACAGAGAGGTAGGGACTCTGAAATGTTGAATACACTATCACATACTTAGTTATTCAATAAATCAATCAAATAAATCTACAAATACTTACTGAATAGTCACAATGTGCTAGATGTGGCCTTGAAATATGATAAAAGGTTTCTAGTATCAATAGGTATTATAACTCTGAACACACATGAGAAACATACTCAAGTAGTTTTCTAGCTACTTAGCTGTGAAAAGCTATCCCAATTCACTGGAGTTATGCAACAAAACAAAAAGGTAAGAATCACTAATCTGAAATAATTTCTTGAATATTGACTTATAAAGCAGAATATTGACATATAAAGAAAATATAGAATGAGTATGAGTCAGTCAAGAATTCCATGAAGTAATTTTTAAACTTCAAAATTAATTTTCACTATACCTATTGAAACTTGAATCTATAAACTTAAATGTACTTCATATGTTGGCATTTTCAAAATGTATTATTCATTGCTGGCTTTTCTTTGTACTCCATTTTATATGTTAGTGCCTTTAGAATACCTGGATAATTTCCACAGCATTTTACTTAAGTATTCCTCTACTGCTGTTTCCAACAGAAGACAAAAATTTTAAATCCCACATTCCACAAATTCTATTAAGAAAAGAGCACACATGCCAAAAAAAAAAAAAAAAAGGAAAAAGAAAAAAGGGCATGCAACACTCTTGGTAAGAGAGGCTTTGAGGCAAAGTACTAGAACAAGCCCTCTACCCCACACTTCATCTGAATGATCACTCTCCCATATTCCTGTTACCAATATTTCACCTTTTTCTTTTTCTTATGTATACGGGTTGGTCTCTATGTCAACCTCACTTGTAGTAGCTGGAAAACAGGATTGAAAAACTGAACCTCTCCCAATTACTTTATTTTTTCCCCATCTCAATTCTCTATCTTTGCCTATATTAAATTTGGGAAAATTAAGACAAAATGGCAGAAATGGCAAATAAGGAAATGACTGTTTAAGTATTTAGTTTATCTTTAAATTTCTATCTAAAGGAAGGTTGTTTATTTTTGTCAAGGGAGAGGAAGATGGAAATTATTTCCTTTAAAAGTTACAGATCTGGAAAGATCCTTAGAGAACATCTGGTACAAACTAGTGGAGAGTTTTAAAACAATTCTTTCTTCTTAATCACAGATTTTGTAAGAAGTGTCTTTTTTAAAGCAAAAGGCAGCTGCACTAAGTTAGAATTATAGCCTGGAGGCCCTCCAGTTAGACTTATAGACTGAAGGCTTTGTTCAGCCAGTTCTATAAAGAAACAACTGAAACTTTATCAAACAACTGAGAGATGGAAGTTTAAAGTAGTGAACAATGGCATACACTGGCACCTCTATTTGCACTAAATCAGATCCACAGCTTTCCAAATAATGCTCATGAAATTTTACCTATCTACATGGCGATTAGGAGTTGGCTTAAAAGCAACAGCGGCTTCCCCTTGGTCCAGATGGGTCCCTCTTGTGTAAATGTTATTGTATGCGTACCCATCAGGTGGAGGTGGAGCATACTCTAATACACTGGATTGCTGAAAGACAGAGGAGGAGAGATTAAAGAATCACTGATACTTTAATTAAATGCACTAACATCAATCAATAAAAACCCTCCACTATATTGTGATCAGTATCATTTTCAAGTGATTGACCATTAAGTTAAAAAAGCTATGAAAAGGGGTTGATACATTTTTGTCAAAGATCTATTTAGAATAAGAAAGAGTAATTACTGCAAAGGCAAAATCTTAACTCTGGAAATACGCAGGTATAAAAACAATACAGGCATAACTTGGAGATATTGTGGGTTTGGTTCCACACAAACCATGATAAAGTGAGTATCGCAATAAAGTAGTGCTATTTTTGCTGGTGAAGGGTCTGGCCTTCGATTTGTAAAAAAAAATGCAACATCTGTGAAGTACGATAAAGCAAAGCGCAATAAAATGAGGTATGCCTGTAAATTCTTCCTTCAAGAATTTCAGTAATAAGTGATTTTAGTATTAGGTAGACTCTAACAGCATATATAAAATAAAATTGTCTTAAAAACAACAATAAAACTCTTAACCTTTGCTTTCTCTGTTTAAGAAACAGTCCTTTACCACTCTAGCAAGGTAATTCTCGTCACATGAAAATCATCTGAACTCTGTGCATTAAAATTATACTACCCTCTCATTTTTTTCTCATTTTTAAATGTGCACGGAAACTATTTTTTGATTTTTTAAAAAAATGGCAGCACTATTATCAGGTCTACTGTTAAGGGAAACACGAAAAGGCAGAATGTTTGATAGTAAACAGTCTGGGAGAAAGTGATGCCGGATTCGCTTCCTTTGGCAATTAACAGCTCAGACATGAACCTACTGGGCTAGCCAAGAGTAAGAACTGGGTCTCAGGGTCCTATTGAGCAGCATGGTTTCAAAACTACTGAAGGAAAACAAAGAAACAAACAAAAAAACATTCACCCAAGGATTTTGTATTGTTTTCTCACATAAAACAAGGTATGGTGTGTGTGTGATAGATCCTGAAGCACTGGAATTCCTTGGTTATTTTGATTGTTTATGTATTCACGAGACAAAATATTTGAAATTGGGAATTTTAGAAAACTATTGGACACATGTTCACTACATTAATTCTAAGGATGAATTTAGCAGGAGTGGGGTTGAGTGTGCCCACAGACAGGGCAGGTAAGGTGTTTCCAAGGCGCCAGTGTTGGAAATACCCATATTATATTACTCCTATGGACTATGTATCAGGATACTGCACTTAACACACAAATAAAAACAAACAATCCTCACCATTTAAATAGCTTAAACCATTGACAAAGTAAAAGGCAATCTATGAAGTGGAAGAAAATATTTACAAATCATATATATATATGATAGCAGTTAATATTCAATCATACATAAAAAGCTCACACAACACAATAGCTAAAAAAAAAAAAAGACAATCCAATTAGAAAATGGGCAGAGAAACTAGACATTTTTTCCAAAGAAGACATACGAATAGTCAACAGGTACATGAAAAGGTGCTTAACATCACTAAAAATCAGGGAAATGGAAGTCAACACCATAATGAGATATTTTCTCACACCTGTTAGCATGGCTATTATCAAAAAGACAAGAAAAAACAAAGTGTTGGCAAGGATGCAGAGACAAGGGAACACTTGTGCTTGTTGGTGGGAATGTAAATTGGTACTGCCATTATGTAGGTTCCTCAAAAAATTAAAAATAAAACTACTATATGGTTCAGCAGTCCTAGCACTGGGTGTATCACTAAAGAAAATGAAATTGGGATCTCAAAGAGAGAGAGAGCTGCACCCTAATGTTCATTGCAGCATTATTCACAATGGCTAAGATATGAAAACAGCCTAAGTGTCCAAAAACGGATAAGTGGATAAAAAAGACGTGTTGTGCGTGTGTGTGTGTATTTATGCATATAATTATGTATTTTATATATGTAATCACATATTATTATGTAATACATATATATTATAAAGGAATATTATTACTCAGCCATAGGAAAGAAGGAAATTCTGCCATTTGCAACAACATGGACAATCCAATTAGAAAATGGGCAGAGAAACTTGAGGTCATTATGCTAAGTGAAATAAGCTAGAGAAAGACAAATACGGCATGATGGTATGATTTATATTTGGAATATTTAAAAAAAGTGAAACTCATAGAAACAGTAGGAAAGTGGTCTCCAGGACCTGTGGGAAATAGGAAAAGGTTGGTAAAAGGGTACAAACGTCCAGCTATTAATAAGGTCTGGAGATCTAATGTAAAACATGATAACTATAGTTGATAACACTGTGTTGTATAGTTAAAATTTGCTAGCAGAGTAGAACTTAAATGTTCCCAACAATAACAAAGATAAATAGGTGAGGTGACAGATGTGTTAATTAACTGGATGTGGGGGATCTTTTCACAATATATACATATATCAAATCACTACAATGTACACTTTAAATGCCTTAACATTTTTTGTCAGTTATATCTCAACGACGCTGAAATAAAAATAAAATTTAAAAAATGGCTTAATTAATTCAGTTTATCATTTCTCTAGGAAAAAGTTGAGGAGCTAGATGATTTGGCAACTTTTTATTAAAGGCTGTCATAAAGGGAGGAGTTCAAGAGACTCAGAATCACTCACACCTTTTGCCTAGCTCTGAGCATAACAGAGTGAGGTCAGCCAGTATGAAATCACTGGGTCCCGAGAGTCACTGAGAATATTAGAAGGGAGGAGACAAATGACAACAAAGGACGACGATGACGACTAACCTTGAGTAGGGCTGCCGCTGGTTCAGAGGAAGTAAACAAGGTGAGTATTGCCACCATCACTGTCACTCCACTTCACCTATGCCTTTGTATTCTAAAGAAAATCTGAATCATCAAGTCTTGTCCTGAGTATATTTTATTATAGTAGCAAAAAAAATGTAATAAAATCTTTCTTCTGAGGATGACTGCATTTTTTTATGCATTTTAAATCATCATTACTTGGCTTCCAACGACATAAAATTCCCTAGAATTGCTAGCAGGTGCCTTTCATTTTATTTTTTTTAAAACCTCTGAATAAGTACTTAAGTCATAAAATGGAAAACAGTTTACAACAGGAAAGTGATAACTCGTTATAAGGAAGAATTTTCAATAATTATTCTTTTAAAATTATTTAGTCAGTGAGAGTAGACAAACTTTTGCACTGGAAGCCCAGAAGATATTTCTCTCTAACTATACAAATTGAAAAAGAGCTCACAAAAGTGATTTTCTGAGGCTTACATTATAAAACTGATGTATTTTCTCATTTAAGATATAGACTATCAGCTAGAAATTTCTATGATTTGAAAATAGTCAGCTGTGACTATAGCAACAGCAAGTGTATCATAATTTTATGTTTGATTACATTTTTTTCCTCTAGCAATGTTGCCCTCTATGAGGAAAGAAAATTCATAGTGATGAGGTCTGAACTGCAAAATTACAGATAGGGACATATGCCTGCCAACCAATGCTCAGAGCTTTGAAGTCATCTTCTTATTCACTCATAGGGAAGATCAGTTATGGAATCCACCTCTACCCTATGTACAGAGGAAAGAAAGAGTTATCTTATAAAAAATTATTTTCAAAGAAGTATGTTTGCTTTATTTGTAAAGTTTCAAAATTTAACCAATCTTCTCTAATATCATGGTTATTGTTCAAGGTAACAATTTTAAGAATTAAATTATATAAATGTTTTTCCTTAAAAGTGAGGATTTACTCTGGTTTGTTAGTTTATTCATTAATACCATGTTTGTCACATTATAAATAACCATGGTAGTCTGAGAAAATTAATCTAACAAATTAAATAAAGGAAATGAATAAGGATATAGTCATCATTTACTGTTTCTTTTTCAAACTGGACCTCATTCGTTTAATTCCTCAGTTCTGATCAACTATTTGGTTTGGTTTAACATAAAGCAATGTTTAATTTTTCTTTTCTAACAGAAGAAGAGTCATAGAAAAATCATTTTTTAAGGACTGTGAGGACTGTACATAACCAATATCAATCCCTTAATTTGCTCCCCAAATAGGTTTACTTGAAGCTTACTAAATACTTAAAAGCTACAATAAATTTTGTCATCTCCTCAAGGTATAAACAGTATTATAAATGATCATTTGAACCTTGGACTGGAGTCCAGGAAAAGCTCTGGCCTTCTAGTCAGGCTGATAGGACTCCAGAGGTTTAAAAAAAATGAAGAGAAGGAGGAGGGGAGGGGAAGAGAAAAAGAAGAAAGGGAAGGGAGAGAAGGAAAGAAAGAAAAGAAAAAAGAAAGCATTCAGGAAAGAGCTGCTTGAACAGGGTGGGAGACCTGGGTCTGGCAACTGTCTCGAGGGTCCGATAATGATAGAGGAAAATAGAATAAACCAAGTGGCAGGAGGGCAATTTCCTGACAAGGAGACAAAGTAAATATTTTAAAAAGACAGGATCACCAGGGCTCATGGAGCACTGGCAAGATGGGTAGGCGAAGGGCTGGCAGGCTAGAATGCATGATTTGGGCTCCTTTTGGGCTTCACAGAAAAACAGAGCAACTATCACAACAATGATAGACGTGAGAGAGAGAGGTGACTATAGGCAGCAGGACATTTAGTCAGTCATTAGTTCTAGAACAATCTTCAGATAAAATGAGGACTCACAATCATAATTACAAGAACATGCAGAGCACTGCACTTTCTACAGAAGATACGTTAAAAAAAACCACCACCAACAACAAAAACTTTACCTCAGTGGAATATCTTTTTGTTTCATGTCTGTGTTGATGTTCTGCTACACCTGCCACAGACCCAGCCAGCTGATAAAGATCTTGTTCCACCGGTGCTCCCATGAAGTTCAGCATTGGGGGCTCCCAACCATTGCGGAACCGTGGCACATATGGTGGAATAAACTGTTCTTTTGGCCACTCGGCTCTGTAGAAGGACATTAAGATATATAAAGAATAAAATTAAGAAATGTATTCATGCTCAAGAATACTAAGGCTAGTCATGAAACACAAAAACAAATGCACAAAACAACAACAACAAAAAAAACAAGCAAAAACAATGTATACCTAATCTGTCTCCGCCCCCCCCAAAGAAAGCAAATACTTTTATACTCATAGTTAATACCTATAAAATAAAGGAAGACTGAATTCTGCTTATTTCTGCAAGTTCCTAACCACTCAAGAACCATAAAAATAACCAGGACAAAAATTATAGCTTCATTTCTGCTAAAATATGTTGTTTTTCTTTCACACATGATTTAATTCTTCAGGTTATATTTCTGCCATTTTATTCAGATTATTATGTACCTTCATGATCTTTTTACCTTTATGAGTTTTTAAGTCAGTCTATTCGTTTCCTAATACTCTTAAAAATTAAAAGATCTTACCTAGGTTTATCATAAAGTCATAATCTATTTAAATCTAATAGATTTAAAAAACTTATTTAACCAGTTCTTGTCTTTTTGTTACTTTTAGGCTAGCCCTTTCAAAAGCACTAGGAAGATAAGCTTCTCAGTGACCAAAGTGAATGATTCACGTTAAGTAGTGAGAAAAGTGAAAAGGTTTGGAAGAATGAGGAAAGCAAACATTTATTTACATATAATGAAAGAGAAATTTTTATAACTCTCTTTGCTCAGTAAACTTTAACACTGCAATTGTTAATGATTTGTTTTCCACAATCACTTTATTGACAAGATACAATTGTTAAAATGACCCCTTTCTCCTTTCCACCTCACTAACACTGTTCTTGTCCTGGACAGTGTTGATTAATAAGGAACTCTACACTAGCATTTTCAACCCAAGGGGCCTCATTGCCTCTAGTTACATTAGTCCTTATCTTTACTAGACTCAACTACCAGGATGATCTTTCTAAAACACAGATGTAGTTATATCACATTCCTATTTACAAAGTTATTGATTCTCCACAACCTAGAGCCATGCTCCAACCCCTTAAGGGCATCGAGAGCCTTCATAACCCATCCCTGCCGTTTCTGATGCCTCATTTACCATCTCTCCCCTTTCTCTCAATTACCCACTACTCAAAGTCTATATTCCAGCTAAACCCATATTCATACTCTATTCTTCTGATTTCCTGCTTCATGCCTTCCCTCGAGCTTCTCTTTCTGCTGGGGCCCTTTCCCTGCTACATATTTGTGAAATCTTACTCATCCTGCTGAAAGGCAGCTTAGCAAAATAATTATGAACATCAACTCCAGATCCAGATTGCTGAGGTTCAAATCCCAGCTCTGCCATTTATGAGTGGTGTGGCTTTGGGTAAATTATTTAACCTCTCTATGCCTCAGTTTCCTCATCTGTACAACAGGAATGATAACAGTAACTGTGTAAAGTGAATGGAAGAGTAACTAGAAGATGCTATATGCGTATAAATATATCATGTGTGTGTGTGTGTGTGTATAGACGTATACACGCACAACACATCTAATATTATTATCTGTTGATTTTATTGATTTAAATGTCATGCTTTTTCTTTGACAGCTAACTACCGCTTCTCAAATCCTCTTCTTGACTGGTCCACCATGCCAACAAACAGGAGTTTTGTTTATGAGTCACTCTTGGCATTTATCATGTCTTATATTCCATACACTTCTATCTTCTCTGCTAGACTTCCAGCCTTTTAAGGGTTTAGGCTTTTTCATACATAGAAGGTTAAATAAATGTTTCATTAGATCTATATAATAAACAGAGAACAATACTTAAAATATTATGGATATTAAATGCTAAACTCATATATGTTTACCTGGGTTTCATCCAAGTTTCGCCCAATGACATCCACAGCTGCCTTTCGTCGGTATTGACAGTATAATTTAAGAAATCAATTGTGTCCTTAGTTAATAGGGGGCTGAGTACTGAACTAGCTAGTTCAGAACCTCCTGTTGCTTGTATCACCTAAAATAACAATCATTTTTAGCAGAAATATGATAATTATTGTATATGTTCAAAATATGTAGACAAAAGCCATGACAAAAACAAGCACTGTTTTTATACACTTGAATTAAATTTTGATGTTGTATAATGCACCACTGAATAAAAAACAGCCTGACAAATCAATTTGGTCAGCCCAACAGTACCTAATAATCTAAAATGAAAAGTTAATAGTTTACCAACTTTCAAAGGATGTTTATTGGCTGCTTGTGACTGTACTTTACTTGGAAAATACTAATGGCTACCCAGAGAATTCTAAGTCAGATGGTTTAAACAATTCTGCTTTTTAAAATTTTAAAATATGTATCTCCACTGGAAAATCTATTATGCCAAGCTTGAAAAATATGGTTCTAGAAAGGAAGACTATGGAGAGAAACAGGCTCAGTTCAACAGTCTATGGCTGTGCCTATAAAGATGAAGAAAAATAAAAGGATCCAGAGAGAAAGGTGAAAGAAGGAAAATTGGTACTTTGAATCTATATTTTTTTCCCAGCATTTAATTCTAGGAAATTGTCCTGATTTAGAGTGCATAATTTCTGACTCGCAGAAATAAACAGGTGCAGCTCTCTGATAAAGTGATGATAAGTGGGTGTCCAAAAACTGCTCCAAATTTACTTCTCAGGGGGCCATTTCCTGGCTAAAGAATGGCAGTTATCTCCTAGAGCAGAAACTAGAGTCCTTTTGTAAAAATCTCACCTTCTCAGAGATATGGCACAAGAAGAAAGGGATTTTTTGAATGGCGCCAGGCACCCAGGTGTTCTGAGCCTGCTGTACTGTTGAATGTCTCTGTGTATCTGCACATGCTTTTTCCCAACTCCCCAGAAGGCCCTTCCTCCATCATTCAGAATTCTACTCGAGTACCACCTCTTCTGGGAAGCCCTTCTTAACCCCACAGTGTAACTCTGATGTACCTCAAGTCCCCAAAATCATTTGTGCATATTAGTAACACATTACATCGTGACTTACAGCTAATTTTTCAGTTTCTCCTTCCTTGAGGACTTGGATCAAGACTTACCTGACTTTGAACTGCAGAAGACACAGTGTTAGGGGAATGAATGAGAAAAAAATGAAAGAAATGATGAAGGATATGAGAGGTAGGCTGACTCTTATTTGAGAAGAAAATCTACCTTGATAGCCTGGCACAGTAATTTTTTACTCCCAAGCCGTATAATCACTTTCAGTAAATATCTAGAGATGACTAAGAGCAAAAAGTAAAGGAATAATAATAAAGGATTATTAAAATCTTTGTTTTAACAGAGGAAAGAGGGAATGAAATGAAAGAAGGTAAATAAGAGGCTATGGGTCATAGTTCCCTCCTAAGAACGTGAGTGGGCATGTGTGCACACACATGTGCTGTGAGTATGCTTGTGTGTAGATGCTAAGAATAATAGATGGAGGGATTCACAAGGTTTATAAAACCATTAAATTTTGTTTGGTGGGTAGTCGGCCCTGAATTAATGTTCCTGCCCAACTCTCTTGTTCAAGTAAAATGTCTGGGACTCTATAGGCAGAACATGAAATGGAGAAACAGAAGCATTATGATTGGGAGACCATTAATAAGCAATCGTTTTTGAGAAAAGAAAATATAAAATCAATCAATGTTTTCAGATACATTGCCTGATCAAAAAGACTAAATTTGTATTTAGGGACCAGCCCTATTATTTTATACTTCTACTCTGTGTAATGACTAGGTATCTACTCATGACCTGTGAAAGAGTGTGAAAAGAATGAAAAGAGGTGGCAAGAACTGCTTTATAAACAATACTTCCTAATACTCTTAAGATAATATCAAATGTGTTAATTATAGAATATAAATTTTGTTAATGAGCTAGTATCGGTTTCTTTACATATGGCTGAACTTCATCTAATTTTTTAAAGAGTTTATAAAGTAGAAATTGCTCAACAATAATTAGACAAGTAGAAATTTCATTCTCTATATTTAGGAGCATATAGAAGCATTCATAAATTACTAATGCAGTCTTGGACTTTCATCTTCTAATCTCTTATTGCCCAGTTTGACATTCATGCTCATATGGTACTTAATTTCCACTGTTTTAAAGCAATATTCATTTCCTATTTTATCTTAGGTCTTATCTAATTAAACCTTGGTGAATGATTTATTTATTCCTTTTCGAGATTTATTCCTTTTTGTTATTCAGAATCTTTTCTTTTTTCTTTTTTAATATTCGAGTAAAAGCTATGAGAAATGCTGACTATGCTCCATTTTTGGTAGATTATAGAACTCAATGACCATAATCTTCATATGCTCTAAATCAAAATTAGTGATATTTACCTGCTTCATATAGTTATTATTCTTATTCTTTAAAAAAAAAAGCACATAAATAATACACAGAGTAATCACAAACTAACAATTATCATTACTGCTATTGTCATTCTATAAAGTAATCAGTTACTCAAACCATTCACATTCCACACATACCTGCCTTAGCTTATATAATAGGAAACTACTCTTCTGGAATTCTCTTTAAAGGAAAGGGATTCTGCCTTCTTTCCACTCCTCTCTCACTTGTCCTCCCCACGAAAAGAGGAATGACCTATTAAATTTGTGGAATTATAGAAAACAGTGATTTGTAGTCCATTCTCTTTTGGGAGCTGTCTGTGTGTAAGGCCAACCATTGTTTCATCGGCTTTCTGTTGCCATGCTTTTCCCCAGACTGCAGCACTTCGTGTACTCTTAAATATTACTCCAGCTATTTTTCCCATCTGTCCTGTAGGACAAGATGGTTGCACACAATATCAGCCTGGAAACATCATGATTATACTATTTGCAAATATAAGAAATAAAAAAATGAGAAGGGAAGTATATTACTGCACCTATTTCATTAAATGTATAAGGAAAAAACATACCTGGATATTGAAAATCTAGAAAATGAAGATGTATATCTTGGATCCTGGCCTATAACATAAGTGGTATAACCTTTTGCTGGATAAACTCATGGAGACATCCCAGTCATTCACAAAGAGAACAGTCTCCAACATACCATTATGTTAGTTTCAAGAATTGCAACTTCTGCAAAAATATAGATGTATGAAAAGGAAGTTTCCTGGGGGGAAAATTCTATTATGTGCATATCACCATAGCAGGAACACTGTGTGCCTGCCAGACTGCTAACTGCGCCCTAGTGTCGACTCCCTTCTTCTTCAGTCTAGAAAGAGAATCCTCTAAATTTTAGATGGATACAGTCACTCAGATGGAGACTATATTCCTTTGGTGTTAGGTGTGACCATATGAGGAAGTTCAGGCCAAATGGAAAAAGGAAGAACTATCTGTTTAAATTTAGTCATCTCCTTCCAGATAAAGTGTAAATATATATATATATGCCTTACTGTTAAAGTGTACAGCTGAAACTTACCGAATTCGGTTAACCAATGTCGCCATTAAAAAAATAATTAATTAATTAAAAAAGAAAAAAAAGCTGCCTTTTTTTTTTGCCTTTGTATAGCTGTTACAAGGACATGGAGGTAAATCAACTTCACCATGGATATCTAACATAGTTGCTCAATTCTTCCTCTTGGAAACTTTTTTTTTTTTTCATTTGGCTTCTAGAATACCACAATATTCTTGGGTTTCTTCTCCTGATTTACTGCTTCTTCGCAATCTTTTTTGTTGGTCCTTTCCATTCTAACACTGAAACTGCCTAAGGCTCAATCAGTTCTTGTTCCTCTTTATTTAGAATCACTCCCTTGGTGACATCATCTACTTTAATGGCTTTAAATGCCTTCTATAAGCAGATGATACTCAGATTTATTTGTCTAGGCCTGATTTCTCCACTGAACTCCAAATTTGTATATTCAACTACCAATTCAAGCTTTTCCATCTGAATATAACTCAATTTTCACATGTTTAAATTGAATTCCTTATCCCTCCTCCAAAAACCCATTTCACCCATAGTCTTTATCTCAGTTAATAACCAGTTCATTCTAATAGTCTCAGGCCAAAAATCTTGGGGGTTCCTTGGCTCTTGCACAGCACATCCAGTCTACCAGCAGACTCTGTTGTTTCTATGGTTTATAACCAGAGTTCAACTTTTCATCACTTCCAAAGTTCCCAAACACCATAATCTCCCATCTGTATTATTTTAATAGCCACTCAGTCCTTTCTTCCCTCAAATTTCTAAACATTGCGGCCAGAGCAATCCTTTTCTGGCTGAAAACCCTCCAAAAGTGTCAAAGGTTTCACAATCACCTATAAGGACAACAAGATATGTCCTATTAATTTGCTGACCTCATCTCCTACTAATCAAAGCTCCTCTCTTACTCTGTGCAAGTAAGGATACCTATTTGCTCCAAGAACATAAATTTGCACGTTATCATCTAATAGCATTTATGTTCCATGTTCTCTGGAATTCTCTCTCTTCAGAAATCCACATGACTTAATCCTCCTTTGTTTGTTCAAATGATACCTCTATGAGTTGTTCCCTCAACTAATCTTATTAAAAAACCATAATACACAACACAGGCACATGTACACACACTCAGTCATGCACCTGAAACAATGCCTATTCTCCTTCTCTGCTGTATTTACTCATTATGTATTTATTTTTAGTAGGCTGTATTATTTATGCATTTACTTAGTTACTGTTTGCCCTTCCCTACTACAATATAAGTTCTGAGGGGATAAGAATTTATGTCTGTTTTATTCCTAATGAAGTACTAATAATGCCAAGCACATAGCAGGCTGTCAATTATTATTTGAATAAATAAGTGAACAAGGGATTGAATCAGAGACAGCTCAGGTGGTGGAGGAACACTTCAATGAAAAGAATATGGGAATCCGAATAACGTCATGCAGCAAAGCCATCCGTTCAGAACTGGACTCCTCATGCCTATTTCTCTATTTCATGAGAAAGAGAACGTTTTCTATCTTACTCAACCCATTTATATTATATACTAGTATATACTAAAACACTGGTATCTAATAAATCTTTATTTCTTTTCATTTTCCTAGCTCTATCAGAGACATTAGTTTCCTTAGCTATAAAATAAAAAGTTCGAACTACGTAATTTCTAAGATTCTTTCAAACTCTCAAATTTTGCATCCTTAATGTTCACATAGATGGCAAGAGAAATATTTATGCGAGGTAACGAAGAAAAGTTGTCTACTTAATCTAAATAAACACTTGGGACTGAAAACATACTAAGAATGCTTACTTCCTCAAATAAATAAAATCTTACCATATTTAATGGAGTAAATAAAAAATGAACCAAATCTGCAGCACTGGGATTCTGGATATGAGACTTCAATTTGGCCTGTAACATTAAAAAAACAGAAAAACATTTTAAGATGATGTAATTGAGCAAAGACAGATACTCAAAAGGTCCAACACTGACTCAGATGAAGAGTTCTTTACTACTAGATTTACTTTTAGTCTACTAATTGGCAAGGGTGGTCAGATTTAGAAAATTTAGTTTTTAAAAAAGGAGTTATTCTTTTTAATCAAACCTTTTAGATATACATGTTTTATAATCTGTTCCAATTAAAGGTAAGTAAAAAATACATTTAAAAATCTGTAAGAAAAATTTTGTCTCTTAGTTTAATCAAGAACATCCTGGCTGGACTTTGATCTTTTTTGTTTGTTTATTTTAATTATGTATACATAAATTTCACTTACCAGAAGGTTAAATCCATGTTTGAACTTTTGGAAACAATCAATAAATTCATCAGGAGGTGGGGGTTTTGCCCGCAGGGTTAAAACACCCTCTAAAAATATAAATAAAAAGAGCAGATGAGAGTGCCAAGAAAATATATTAAGTAAAAAAAAAAAACCCACATGTCTGTAAAGTTTGATGATTACCCCATATACATTGCTGCCCAGTTACTCTGCACATCTCACAGTCTGTACCAAATCAAGATGATACAACATTTGAAATGGACTCCTCTACCTTTAGTCTCCACCTATTATTCATTCAATTTCATAAATTTATATTGTAGCCCTTCTAGGTGCCAGTAATTGTGCTTATCATTGTGAATTTAAGCCCTGCTCTTACAGGCCTTAAAATCTAATAGAGGACATGAATCAGATAAGCAACAAAGATGCTTATCTAAGTGCTACAGAAAGACACCACATCTGGTTGGGAAACAGGGAAATGTATACATAAATGCTATTTCATGGGCAAAGTTGCTTTTAAGATGGGATTTGAAAGGTTTGTTCCAGGGTATTTTGGTTAAAAAAAAAAAAACAACAAAACACATCATAATTGCATTTAAAAAGCATAAGCAAAACCTTGGAAAAAGGAAACTGCATGTACATGAAACAAAAAGCATTAAAGCAAAGAAACATGAAAATGGAAAAATAGATCAAGGTTAGATTGTGGATGACCTTGACTGCCAGAGTGAGAAGTGGACTCAAGCAATAGAGCATGGAATCAACGTGCTTTTTAGCAGAAGAATAAAGTGGCTGTCTTAGAGCTTTAAGACCACTGTCCTCACAGAGTAAGAGTCTGGAGACTTGCAAACTGCTTGGAAAGATGGGTAAAAAAATGATAATAGCTTAAAGCAGATGTTGGTTATAAAAACAAAAAGAAAATAATTGGATATATGAGACACAAAAAAGTCAATGTTGGATATAAGCTAGAGGATGGAGTCACAGAAGAATCTGTGGTTTTGGATCTGGGTGACCAAGAGGATAGTGTATCCTTCATAAAGAATACAGGAGAAATAAGTGGTTTGGACATCAGAAAGCAATAATACTTAATTTCATAATATAAAGAGGTAAGATATATCCAGATATACACATCTGGAAAACAAGTCTAGAGCTCAGATGTTTATGTATGATGAGAGCTAGGCAAAGGTCTATAAGTCATGTGTAATGAAAGGGATATTTATTTGTTATTTATATATTTCAGTGTATGGCATTCTGTTGCACAATTATAATTTTATACATTTTAAGGCCATTTTAAATAGCTGAAATACAGCAGACGCAAAAACTGCTTGTATGTAACCTGAATGTACTGTCTGAAGTTTTGTGATTAAAAAAATTTCAAATCTATTGACATTTTATCTATTTCAATGAGAAAAGTCAATCCTTTTATTTAAGTAATAATGTGGTTCTATACTTAAAATAAATTCAAATACGAGAAGAATAGAGCTATGACTTTAACAATATTAATTTTAAAATCACTAGTGAAAACTATAAACGACCACTAGTTGAATCTCAGAGTCTCTGTGATTTAGGTAAAGTATCCTAGAGTCTTTACTGTAGCCAGCTGGGAACCAAAATAGACACTTCCCTGGGCTTATCTTGGTCTCTGCCTGTCTCCAGTGCTATCCCAAACTAGAAAAGGACCTCAGTCCACAGTCAAAGGGGTTTCACTGAGCAGTCACAAGGACAGAAACTCTGCCTAGCACTGGGTCCGTCTTTAGAAGATTAAGAAAATCCAACCAACTTACCTCCTGGCCCTTTCCTTTTACCTTTCTTAATTTTCTTCCTTTTAGACAGCTCAGAAAATGCTTCGCTGCTTTTTGGAGTTTTGTGATAAAAAATTCAATGTCATCCAAAATGTGGTTTAAGATTTGCTGGAATTAGAAATTATAGAATAAAACATAAAACAAAACTATTTTTGTTTTGGCTGCACCTGTCAGTAAAAGAGAATCAGAAAGTACACACACACACACACACACACACACACGCCAAATTTCAAGTATTACTAATTCTAAGAAGAATATCTGAACTAAATATACCTGTGGCAAAAGTCTGAAATTTACATTTTTCTTTCGCTTAGTTTTGTTCTATTTTCAACACATCAAGAAAGCATTCACAATATTTACTCAGATTATTAATTATTTTCAATTACTCTAATTTTCTCACAGTGTTCTCCCACATAAAGTTAGGGGAAAATAATTCCAAGAAACATTTTGTTAAAAGAGCACTGTGTAATTTGTTTTCCTAAAAAATGTTCCAATAAAGCACCAACAACATTATTTCATGGAATTAAAGGTATATAGAATGTTGTGTTATCCTGATAAACACATAGATAATCTACAATACGCATTAATAAGTTTCTATATGCTAAAATAGAATTAATGATAAACTATGCTTTCAGAGATCATCAGATGAATTTTGATTATCTCATATATTATGTCTTAGTTGACTTTGACTTTCTTTAGTATGTGTGAAACTCGATATTCTTCTAAATTAAAGACTAGAAATTTGAATTAAGAGTGAACTTTTAAGTATAATAAGTAATAATGTGATGTAAAAATTAAATTCCAAACTTCAAATTCCTCTAAGGACTTGTTTCCAAACAAGTAGGAACATGAGTATAGTATAAAAGTAATTATACTGACATCATAGATTATGATTACATCTCAGGGCATTGTCATTGTGTAAGTAAATTACTGTGGAAAAATAAAAATAAATATAGCCTTACGCTTCTGTAAGAAATTAAAATTTATATATCTATCCTTAAAAAATTCCACTTGAGTTTTATCTTTCAGGCATTATAAAATATTTTTAATAAATGCCAGCAAGATATATTAAAAAATATATTTAAATTATGAATTACAAACTGAAAAAACCCAAACCCCTCAAATCTGATAATTCCATTTAAATTCCTTTGTAAACTAGTTAATGTTAGTACTCCTATCACTAAGTATTTGCATAAAGTCTATTAATTAAATATTGCCATAATGCATAAATAGTTAAGAAAAAATAATTCAAAGTGCATAACTACCATTGGAAAGAAGAAAATGTAATTTCCACAAAATGTCTTTATTTAAATCAATTTAATTTTCCTTGTTAATATTTTTTTCTCTTGTAAAAAACAAGCCAATGATCTAAAGAGGAACGTTGTGCTTACCACATCTCTGTCAATTCGGGCTGCCATCATCTCAGGTGTTTCTTCATGCCCATGATACTGCCTTTGTTTCTCAACTAAAGAGAGAGGCATAACTCTTTCAAACTGCTACTTAAGCAATACCAATATAAGTAATTAAACACTGGCTAGAAAATTGGCTAGAAAAGAGTGCTATGTGCAAACGCGAGCACCTCCACTGGATAAAAACCAAAACTCTGCTCATCATCTATGACAGGGGTCCACAAACCCCAGGCTGGGTGCTGGTCTGTGGCCTGTTAGGAACTGGGCCGCACAGCAGAAGGTGAGCGGAGGGCAAGGGAGTGTAGCTTCATCTGTATTTGCAGCTGCTCCCCAGCGCTAGCATCACTGCCTTAGCTCCACCTCAGATCATCAGGCATTAGATTCGCATAGCAGCAGTGGTGCCTCGTGCCAAAAAGGTTGGGGATTATTGACTATGACATGCATCCTTGCCACCACTATCAAGCACTTGGGCAGAGCTGAGGTACTTGCCTTCCACCTTTACAATGTTGCTTGACCCTATAATTACTCTTCTGTTCTCCTTCTTCCCTATGTCAGTGGCCTATGGAACCAACCTTACATTAGCACTCTGTAATTTCTACCAAGAACTATGAAGTCACATTTAAGCACCTACTTCTTAAATAGTAGTCAATTAATTCTAATGCAACAAAGCTCCTAATTTTTATATGTTCCAACATGTGGCTACAATAAAGCTTTGGGGGTTCTGATGGTAAAGTGCTTCTTAAAATTCCAGTTGTCATTAGGCTTAAAATTCAAAATGTTAGGCTCATTAATTTTAAGTAATATGCTTTTAAATTATAACTACCTACAGGAATTTGCAAATTAAAGAATAAATGTATTAAGAGCATTCAAGATGTTAAATTAGCCCATTTGGCTAAAGCATGATGTAAATGAAGAGAGCATTATCATGAACTCCTTCCTGGTATAAGTAGATTAACATCACCACTAAACATAGATGTAAGTACAAAGGTTTCATAGTTGGTGAAATGCAAAACAAACAAACAAACAAAAAACGTGGACAAAACAGGAAAAATGTATCATCACTAAAGGAAATACAATTCATGATATTATCATCATGATTCATGCCATTTGATATAAAGAATTGCAAAAAATATCGACAACTCTGTATTGCCATGCCTCTTCCAGGTCTAACTTTCTCCATAAATGAAATACTTGTTTTAAAAAAAGAAAAGAAAAAAGAGAAATAGCTGAGTCTTATAAAACTTTAAATACTTTAAGATAATTAGAATTTATATGTATAAAATCTTGCCAGTTAGCTGTTTTGCATGTTTTGCAAATACCAGCTGCTATCTTGGCTATGGTATATATAGACCACACCGAAAACAGTCAGTTGAACTTGAAATATAGCTATTAGGAACTCCAGATAGGTGAGGTGAGATGGGAGGTTGAGGTGAGGGAGTGATGTAGGATTTCGCAAACTTTTTCTGGGTCTGTGGCATGACTAGGAACCCCACTGTCACGGTCATCATTCCACAGAGATCACTTTTGGAAGTTGGGAGTAGAGCTAACTAACTCAAGGATTCAGGAGTTTTTCAGTCTGAGTCAGCAGGAGCCTTTGGAGGAACCAGAAAGATACTTCTTTTGGAGACTTTCCAACTAAAAACTGGCCTGGATCCAGACAGAACCTCACATGAGAAGTATTGTGTTCTGTCTGGCCTAGGAGTAAATTAGTTCTGAAAACCTTGTCTTATATAGATGACCTTGCACAGAGTAATTTAGACAAAATCTAACGAGAGCCCAGATCCCCTGAGGATAAACTTTCTCTTTGCTGTAAATTATATTAGGCCTTACAAATGTTTTAACAACTTTATTTAGAATGTTTGTAAACTTAAAATGTACTATTCTTCCTCAACTTTAAGGAAGATCATCTGACTTTTCTCAAAATAAAACCCATATCTTCTTCAGGAAAAAAATAACAGCCACAACAAAAATACCGTAAGTATACAAAAAGTAGTAAACATTATAAACTCCTAATTAGTTTTTTAAATACAAAATTTTACAGACAAAATGAATCAATTAAAATGTATATAGTTTCTAAAAACAGAAACTGTTATAAAGTTATAAAGTAAGAAATAACTAATAACCTTGTTACTTTATTTTTGAAAAATGCATGTTTCAAAGATTTATTTCTTTCATCTGTTTGTAGCGAGGCTTATGTGTAAACCTCTGAAAATAACTTTAAGGATATGAGAAATTTAAATAAAATGGAAAGTAATTCAGAAAATAAAATGCTCTCGATTTGGTAAAAATGAGAACAAACTCAAATTTTTCTTACTATACTATAGTAGGTGCTGTTATAGACATTATGCTTTCAGATTCACAGCAACCCAGGAATTGTCCCATTTTACAAGTGAGGTTGAAATACAGAGACATAACTGTCCAAGGTCACAAATGTAGATCCTGGCCTACCTCCAGAACCCCAGTTTTGACTCACCAGACTCAAAATACAGTCCAATGTCACTCATTGTGACAATCAAATTCTGTTGTTTAACTATACTGCTAAATATCCTTGATGACGGGGGCTTTACTAGATAAAGGACAAGGGATTTAAGAAGTCTCATTGAACTACTAGTTCAATGAGTGAGGCTCTAGTCCCCAAATTCGAACTTGCTGATTGCAATTTTTAATCCTTAAAATGAAGAGATTTAACTGAGCAAATTATAAGGCATTTTCCAGTCATAAAAATTTCAGATTTGGTAAAACAGTCTGACATGTAAAAAGTTACACTAAGTTCTATGCTTAAGATGATTTGTTCGTACAAAAAGAATGTTAAGTTAAAATGACCGTATATACGAAGGGCCCATTCAACAAAGTTAGCCAGATGGAGAATGCTTTTTACTCATTTCCCACTGTCCGACCACTGCCCTGACATTTTGTCCATGTAGCCACAACTAATTTTTGCAAAAGAAAACAGTGGCAAAACAACAAAAATGTTAAAAAAACAAAATAAAACAAAACCTGATAGTCTTTTGTTTGTAATCAATAGTCTCAACTACCATTTTTTTGCTAGTTAAGTCAAACTTCCCATCTTTGACTAACTTTAAAAAAAAAATCTTTAATCCTAACACCATATTTTTTAAATGACTGGTCTGAACTCTCATACATATAATCTTACAGTGTTCAAGGTTTAACTTTCCTTTTTCTAAGATTTAAATTTTAAAACTAACCTCAAACTTCAGCTCAGAAATTAGCGTCAGAATTTGCAAGCAAGTACTATGTCACAACTCAACGTAAATGTACATTAAGCATCAATTCCTAGAACTACTCACAGTCCCCTTGATCAGCTGCCCATGCAGACCAGGCTGCCACCCGACTTCTAACATCGACCTGGGTAACAGTCCCAGGGGGCACGGGAGCAGGAGCTCTGGGTGGAGGCGGTATTCCACGGTCCGCATTGGAAATCACCCTAAAAACGATGAAAAACAAACAGAATTTTTACCATTTCCATTTTTATAACATCAATTCTCTCAATTTATAGTATTAGTTCTCCAACCTCAAGGAAAACTACGTCAAGGGGTGGAATAAAGATATCCTAACTGTTCCACCATTCTGTATATTTAAACTATATATGTATGAAATTTAAATTCAGCGGAAAACTAGGTTTAACTGTTTTCTGGGTCGCCTGTGATTTGGAAAGGCTATGAAGCAACTATAGGCCTAGTATCTATTTTTATTCCCTTAGGCTATGTTCCCTAAAATGCCACTCATCTTTCATGACTCTAAGCCGCCACACGTGGGAGGAGCCCCATCAGACAGAGACCGTGACATCGAGAGCAACGGTGCATACACACACACACACACACCGGCAAAGCTGGGAGAGCAAGTGAGTTGAGATTACAGGTCGTAAGCTGTAAACTACGCCTTCATTGAAAGTAATTTTTCTAAATCTTGACAGGGAAAAAAAAAAAGACTTTCAAACAAATCAATTCCACCCCTTAATTTCTCTTGCTGTTCTTACCTCAGGGCATCAGGCCGCCTCTTCTGTTTCCCTCCTTTACTGTCGCTGATTGCACTTTCGATATCTTCACTAATTAGGTTTGCCTGCAGTGAAAGACAAGTTACCTCAGAGGTTATAGATTTTTCTTGTCTTGATATGTAGGTTACAACAGAAAAAGAGATTATGTTCCCTGTCTGAATCAGTAAGTGTTTTGATGCAAAAGAAAAGGGTGCGTTTTTTTTAATATGCTTTCAAAGCATACGGTTTTTTTTTTTATTGTAAACTTTATAATGACAAGATTTAAAAACTAAAGGAATTTAAAAATATTACTTAATCCAAATTCCTTTAGTTTAAAAATAGCTATCCTCACATAAGAGGCAAATAGAGAAAGGATTTGCATATGCTAAAAGTATAATCATGTGGGAAAATGTAACTGGGTAACTATGTCTGCCTGAGAAGAAATAAAGTCGGAAGAAGCACAGGCAATGCAGGATGGAACTCCTTCCCTTTCTCATCCTCAGGATCCCTGGATACTCACCCACCCGCTGCAACGAATCACTCAGTCCCACCCAGCAGAGTGACTGTCAAGGTTAGGGTAAACCTGCTACAATCATGGGATGAATCCCAATACCAAGCTCTACTCTTTTTGATAAACACTTATTTTGTCATTTCAAGTAAAAAAAAAAAAATCTCCAAACAATTAACTTTTTCCAACAAGAACATCTGATTCCGTTTTCATGGGAATCAATGTGAGATTAGCAGCAAAGAGGTTTATCTTGTTTGGTTGTGAAGTTTATTTATAGCCACTGATTATTACTGTATATTGGATTCTTGCTGGGATGTATTCATCTTCTATTTTTGTCCCTGCTAGTTCTCTGTAATTATGTGTGTTTTTCTCAAACATTTAAAGATTAACTAATCTGTTCTGCTTGTTTTACAATTAATGGAACTTAGGAATACTCATATGATGAAGGTCATACTGCTAGTTAAAGAGTACTAACACATCCCAGACCAGTGTTACTCCCATAAGAACATCCTAGTTTCAGAAAGACACTACAAAATCAAGTCGAAGGCTTTCTGTTATGTGGGAGTTTAAAACTGAAGATGCCTAGAAACCCTGAACTTCCTATAGGGGACTATAATATTTCTAAAAAAATTTTTACTACATATGTGGGCAGGAGCATTGTATAAGGTCCCAGAATAAAGAAACTTTAAAATTCAAAAGTGATATTGTAAGATGATCCATATAAAATAAACTACATCATGTTTCATTGTATTTATATTTTTAAAGGGGCTAGGAAAAAAAGGTCTTATATGTGGAATATGGCACCAATGAGTAAATGCATACGGCTACAGAGCAGCACTTAAGCTTTTAATTAGGACAAAACGGTATGTAGTAAATCAGTTTTTAACCCATTCACATCACCATCCCCTATGAAATAAAGGAAGCCCTTTATTCTTAAAACTGAAATCCACAATATCCTTAGTTTCCAACGGGGGTTGGGGGATTAGAACAATGAGGCAAACACTGGATTTAAAATGTCTTTTAGCTTAATCTTCTGTTCTTACAATGTTTGAATTAACTTTCATTACATTTTCAGAGTAAAAATTTACCTTAATACTTACTGATTTAACAAATCTACCCTTGCAAAATTCTTTATACACTTTATGACTTTCCACTATATAGAAACTTGATGAATATTGCACACACAAATTACCTAAAGGTCATAGTTCTTTTCAAGTAATATTTTTAGAAAGTCATCTATGACATAAATTGAAATAAGAAAATTATATAATATACTATTTATAGTCAATCTTAATTTATCACATTTTAATATCAAAGAAATATGGAGAAGATCAAGTGACATTTTATGCTTATCTCCCAGCATTACTTTGTACGCTAAAAATTACCAGTATATTTTATAATATACACAGTGATACATCATTGCTTTGGTAATGTATCATTCAACTCAAACCAAAATTATTTGTCTTTTCTAGTTATCAACTCATGAAATAAAGATATTTAAGGCTCAAGGTAACTTCTAATGTCCAATAAAGCATTGCAAATTATAATCACTTTAAAATTACAGTGTACTTTGAAATACAAATCTCCAAGATATAGCATTTTACTGGTAACCATGCTCAACTATTTTCAAATTATTACTTCGGGATTACAAATCTTGAGCAATTACTCAAGTCACATAATTAAATGGTAAACTTTAAAGCAATCAGGGAAATTGTCTAAGTGCAATAATCCATGCTATAATTAGTACAGAATAAATAATATGGCAGGATTATTTACTGCCCATGAAGCATAATTTCTGAAGAACCAATTTTTATTTATAAGCCCAAGTCCCTCAATGAAGAATTTATATATTATCTACATTTTTTCTTATAAATAGAATGCATCTGATATTTTTGTACCACTCTATCTCCTTTTTATTTCACTTGGCCTGAAAACCCTAAGGAAGACACTAAAGGATTTGTTTTCCTTACAAAATTCTAAGAAACTAAAAATCTAGTACCTACTAGCCATATGATTGAAGTAAATAATTCAAAAGCTGCCAGAACATCTGCTTTAAGGGAAAGAAAGTTCACCATCCTTTTACCTTAACTTCATCACACTGGAAAAGATGAAGATCTGGCTTATTCTGAGTTGGCTCTTTGCACACCAGGGCAAGAATTGAATCATAGTTACAGGAATGCATCACAGCTTGGCAGTGCTGGATTGTGTTAAAAGGAAAATTCTCCAGTTCATTCTATAAAGTAAAAATATAATTTGCCTTAGTTTTTATTGTCCATATAAAATTTATTCCACAAAGAACTCTAGGCATTGCATAAATGATTTTTAAAGTGCATAAGTCGTATTGACAATGAATATTAGTAAACACCTGTGGATATGAGGATGAACGGGTACAAGGTGGGCAAAGAAACAAGGCTGGGCCGGATGGTGGGTGGGAGAAAGAGCAATGAAAAGGGAACATTTAGCAGAGGAATGTAGTTATGTTCTTAACAAACAGAATATTATATTTAGCATTACTGATTTTCTCAGATCACAGGGTAGAGGGGATGCCTTTAACAGCAAAAAAAAAAAAAAAAAAAAAAAAGTAAACTGAGGGCTCTTTCCAAAATTATTTACCATTTCACATCACATACTTTTCCCTCTGGCTATGAAAAGTCAGATTTTTGTCTTTACTTGAGCACTGTCTAGTCATATATACAAATACACACATATATAAACATACGCACGTACAAATGTTAGGCTAAGAATAATCTCTCAAATGCAAAAATTCACTATCTAGATAGAATCACGACAAAAAAGTAAAACAACAGGGTCAAAAGTATCTCACTAAGAAATACATGCTTCAAAAACGGTTAAGGCATTTGGTGGTATAAAAGTGAATAGTCTTTAACCTAGAAAAGATTATGCAAATAAAATACCAATAGACTAAATAATTAAAGCAAATGAACTTTCTTCTCACAGTTAGAATTCTGTATTTAATGAGATATTTAGGGTGCTTATTCTTACACTAATGGCTTCACACAAGTCACGAGTGGTTTCATGATGTAACTGATGGGAGAAATCATGATATTTAAAAAGAGTAACTAAAATATAATATCCTTGATAACTGGAACATAAAAAAAAAACTTTTATATAGACAACACATATACATATACATCACATGATACACTTATCCTAAATCCTAACTCCCTAGGATCCAACAAAGGTGAAACGAAAAATGCATATTCTATTAAAATAAAATGTAATTTCTAAGCCACACTAGAGAGATAATAAATTTTCTTTCTTTTCTAACATAAATTAAATAATATCTCTTCTCTATAATTATGTGAAACCACGAGGATCAGAGAAGCATTCGATTGCTCTGTACAGTAAACAATGATGAGATGAAAGAAAGGGCAAATTTTATCCCGACTCCTATCGGAATACAATGCAGTTATTTTCTGTATCTTACCAGCTCAAACGCTTACGAGATGACGCGCTCAGAAGAGCTCTCTTTTAAGAGTCCCAGCATCTTACCTACCAGTCCTTGTGTGAAAGAAAGGTGCCTCCTGTGGAGCCGGTGAACAGTTAATACACACAGAATCCCTTCATTCCAGCGCACTCAGTTCCTGGGATATAGCTCTGCCTAGAGTGCAATCAACGCCATAAAGTATAATGCCCCACGGGGGCCTTATTTTAGCACTACATATTTTTTCCTCACTTCTTCCATCTCGTCACTTGTGATTTAAAAAAAAATGTATGCCTCCCTGTCTAGGTTAAAAAACTGATGTTGCATGTATAATGTATATACAGTATTTCTTTTTTCCAAATCACGGACAAAGATATTTGATCAAACTTTTACCCATTTTCAAATAATCTGACCTATCTCTAAATATAAATATTTGTGAAACTTTTTTAAAAAATAAAATAGTATAAAGTTTACAAACTTGCCTTTGATTCTAAATCAATCAGGCTCACGGCTCTGTCATCCACTTGAAGAAGCATGTCTTGAGTCCACACTTTGCCCTTGGCATCAAGCAATTTCAGCTTCCTTATTCCATCATCAATAGTTATCATAGCATCTTTCCGATCCAGAACAAAGGTAGTCAAGTGCTTATGTTTGGCAAAAAGAAAAAATATTTGTAACATACACAGTGTCTTAGTACATATGTTCCAAAAGAGAACAAAGCTAATCTAATTGAAGTCAGCTAGCAATGAGGTGAGGGACAAACACAGAGTTCTCTAGAATGTCATGTTATTTTACGAAGATAATAAAATCAGTAGGTCTTGCTGAACAGAGGAAATAATACCTTGAATATAAAAAGCTAAATCTGTTTAATATTGTGCCATGTTAAACTACATAAACATATACAAACAAATTCTAAACATTTTAAATGACAATCTCTTAAAATCAACCTCCCCTCATTTTATTGCATTGTGGTTATTTGAATGGCAATAACAGCAGGTGATCTACGTGGCCGCCTGAAAACTATACACTGATAACTGAGAGTAGCCAACAGCAGTTCTATTCTAGTCTGTAACAGCTGTTAAACTTCACTCTACTAAAACCACTTAATCAAGCAAGCTTGATATAGGCAGAAAACTGAAAATAGAGTAATTAAATATTACTTTCCCTGTCATACACTGTCAATGGGATTATAAACTGTTACAGCCACTATGTGAAACAGTATGGAAGTTCCTTTAAAAATTAAAACTACAACTACCATAAGATCTAGCAATTCCACTTCTGGGTATGTATCTGAAGATCTGAAAACATAACTCGAAAGATATATGCACCCCTATGTTCATTGCAGCACTATTTAGAATAGCCAAGATGTGAAAATAACCTGTGTCCATCAACAGATGAATAAATTATACATATAATTATATATATATATATATACACACAATCGAATAACTACTCTGCCATTAAAAAAGATGAAATATTGCCATTTTCAAGGACACAGAAGAAGGACTTTGAGAGTATTATGCTAAGTAAAATAAGTCAGACAGAAAGGGACAAAAACAATATGATTTCATTCATATGTGGAATATAAATTTAAAAAAAAACAACAAACAAACAAAACAAAACAAAGTCATAGATATAGATAATAGATTGGCTGTTACCAAAGGGTAGCAGGGTGTGGGGGGCATGAAATGAGTTAAGCGGGTCCAATGTATGGTGACAAATGGAAACAAGACTTCTGAAAGTATGACATAGTATATACAGATGCCGAATTACAATGTTGTACACCTGAAACTTATATAATGTTACTAGCCAATATTATCTCAAAAAATAAATAAAAATCACTGAAATATTTTATAAGCAAAGGACACCTAGACTTCAATTAAGAGCAAATACCTTAAAATATAATGAGGATAAAATTTTAAAAAAAACACACACACACTGTTTAACTAGAACAAATAATGACTTTAGATAAATCCAAAATTTAAACAACTCACTGAAACAGAGGCTTAATTCCAAGAAAATTCTACAATATAAGAGAAGCTTTTGTAGTTTTTAACAGAAATAAGGCTGACAAGGATGAGTAGTTATTTTATTCTAATTCTCTATGAAAAGAGACCCCAGATTAAAAAAATACTATTTTAATATTTAACATGTAAGTTTCACAAGAATCTAAAAGAAAATAGTCAACACAATTTAGAATATATCATAGGAATAAAATTAAACATAATTCTGATTTTACTACCAATTTTTATGTCCCTCAAGGTTCTTTCTAAATTTTAGCAAACATCAAAGCATCTTACTTCAACATGGTAATGGGTTGTATTTGATACACTGCTGATACTGTCACGTGCATAATTCTTCCTTTGTTCTGAAAGAGAAGTTTAAAAAGTCATTATTAACCCACTAATAGTCTGAAGTTCATATGTCAGTGTCAACGTTGCCATCTCTAAAACTAGTCTATCTCACATTTAAATACAGTAGTTGACAAGTCACCATTGTGTTGTGTTTCTGAAAATACTCATTATTCAGATAAATTGAAAAAGCCACCAGAAAGCTTAAGTGAAATGCAAGAACAATTTGACCCAATATAAATTTTCACATTCTCAAAGTTTAACAAGATTACTAATGTTCTAAGGAAAAAAAAAAACTATTTTGTCTAAAGGCTTTATTAATCAGGGACCTATTATTTAGCGAAAAGATAAAAACTGGCTTGTAAATTTCATCTTTTAGTATACTAAGAACAAAAGAGAATTATAAATACTGTCATAGATACTGTATTATATGAGTTAGACTACATTATTAAAAATAATAGGCACTGCAAGAAACTTTTACAACATCCAAACTATGGAGAGTGTTAGAGATTCAAAATATGATTCCATCGTACTGATTGTCGTTAAACCAACAATTTTCACACATCTACAAAACACACAAATGTGATATTCAGAATTATATATATAAGCTGCTAAAACAAATAAAGTGAGGTTGAAAGTTATTGCACCAAACTATTTTAAAAGCAAAAACAAACCTTTAATTTTCTTTTGTAAAATGCTGCAAAACCAAAATAAAATATAAAATATACAGAGGCAATATTTTGTATTTGTTATTTTCTAATCAAGCAAGTTACTTATTTGTAAATTCAGAGTTGCCCTATTTCTTCTAAAGCGAATGCTCTGATAAAACAAACACGCAGATTTTTGATTCTAGCTTTGGCTCTGTCACTAAATAGGAGACTAAATTTGGGCAAGACACTTAACTCTGGGCCTCAACACCCTTATTGTAAATAAAAGAGTTAAATAAGATCAAACCTCAAGACCCCTACACTACTAAAATTCACACACACACACGCACACACTCTCCTTAGCTTTCCTAATAACCATTTTTTCCCAAATATAAACATGTTTCATTCAGTTAATATAGAAATATAGATCTTCCTATAAGAGCAAAAGTTAAGTTCTGCTGAACATAAAAGCAAAGCAAGTACAAATTTATAAAGCACATACACAGGCTCAGAATAATATTGTACAGAATTTTTTAAGAACTTCGATAAAAAATGTTTCACAATGCATATAAAATTATCTTTTCTTTTTATTTACCCTAAAACTTAGATGAAAATATCCATATGCCTTATATTACATCACTCTGAAATTATTCTGATATATTCTATTTTTGCTTTTGCAGCATTAAAGTTACTTAATAAAAACACACACACTACAAAATTCAATATCTGCTACCTTTCTTTTTTTGTTTGGATGATGACCTGAAGAAGTATAATCCATCTGGTCCTACCAAAATAATGTGATCAAAAAGAAGGATCTGGTTTCATCTTAACTTTTCTGTTCCAATATGGTAAAACATAAACCTTCACTTTACATGACTATATTCTACATACTTAAAAAAGTGAACGAGTATATTTTTTTCTGATTATTAGGTAAGGATTAATTAATGTGGAATATTAACAAGTGGATAATGTTGTTAGGGAAACCATTATGACTTCTGGAATACAGTGTGTAAATCAGGGATATATCTGACAAAACTACTTTTAGAAATAATCACTATTTCAGAATCACTAGTTGATCATCTTCTAGGACAACTCTCTGTAGCAGGCTCAGAACATGAGAGTAGTTCTGTTTCCTTGGTCTGAATTGAGGACAGCAAAAGAAATGGCAATGGTTGCCATGGTATCCAGTTAGAATATGGAAACCTAGGATATTCAAATGCTTGACTCTTTGAGATAAATGACAGGCAAATGCAGTTAAAGGTCGAAAATGTATGTTTTGTTATTAAATATTCTTATTATGAAGTAGTAAGAATTGTTCCCTCAAGTTTCCTAATGCATAGTTTCACAATCCCAGAGAAACATACTTTATGAAACAGGAAACACTATTTGATAGTATTAGTAAACAGCATAATGGTAACTAACTACGGATTGTCTAGAAGATATGGTGACATTTCTAATATTCCAAATTAAGAATCCATTTTAGCAATTCATAAATTACTTTCTCTCTTATGTTACACAGTAAATAAGGTATATGTGTTATGAAAAATTACCTTTTAAAAATGCAGAAACACCATAAGCAGCTTTATAAATAATGAGTAGTTCCAGTGATTTAAATCAATGAATAAATGAAGGTTAATATTAATATTTTAATAGGAAATTTTGAAAGAAGTCTTCTAAAAGGAAATTATAGTACATTTATTTTTTGAAGAGAATCATATGTATTCTCAAGTACAGTGTAAACAGTAATTATGCTCCTAAGCTGAAAATTTCACCAAAAGCCTTAAAACAGTGTGAAAAGCCTAAATAAAGTCTCGATGATACTCAAGATAAAGCCTCTAATGACATTCACCACACCTTTAACAATGATTCTCAATTTTGGCTACACATTAGAATAAGCTAAAAAATACTGCCAAGGTTCCACCCCCTAGCAATTCTAATGCAACTGGTCTACGGCGGAAACTGGGCACTGGGATTTGTAAAAGCTCCTGGGCAATTCTTACGAGAAACCAAGGCTGAAAACCATTGCTCAAGAATCTGTGCAAATAATAACTCATCTACTCCGTCCTATGTCTTTAATTTGAAAAGTTTTTTCTCCAAATTTATAGTGTAAATCATAGTCAAGTAGTGTGTTAAATAATAACTGAATAAATATGGTAGTTGAGTTTTGGGTTTCTAGTATTATAAGTTGCTCAACTCCCAGTATAAGAGCAAGTCTCAATCTCTGTCTTTCTCTCTTTCCCTCTGAATCAATTAGAACTAGGAACAAACTTCACTTGACTATAGTGCCATTGGTTGTGTTTTACTATTTTTCCTAATAGCCTTTATCCAATGGACTAGAATATACAAACTCAAAGAGACAGATTGAGGTAAATTCAGTAACCAAAAATGAAAATTTTTACATGTCATTTTAACATTATTGAGTCGATATGCTGCTACAAAAACTGATATTCGACTTCTATATCAGGAATATTAAATTTAGTTTTCAATGGACTTTGAGTGATTATGATATATCAAGGTAGGTTTATCAATTGTAACAAATGTACCGCTCTGGTGGGGGATGCTGACAGCAGAGGAGGCTATTTATTTATATGCAAGGAGGTATGTTTAAAACCTTTATACCTTCCCATCAATTTTTCTATGAATCTAAAACTGCTCTAAAAAGTAATGTATTAATTTTAAAAATTGGGCTTTATTTAATTTTTCAATTAGTACAATGGTAACTATAACAATATGCAGGTCTCAGTATTTAAACTTAATTCCCTTTTGCCTGTATTGCTGTTTATACACAAAACAGCAGTATCTGGAACAGCTAATATTCAGAAAATTTTCATTTTCTCTTTCTCTGAAAAAGGAAAGAGTTGCATAGAAAGTAAGAATTTGGCAATTCAAAAGAAAAGAATATAATATAAAAGCATCTGCTGAGTATTTCTATCTCTAAATAAGACAATGGGCTACAGCTCATATTTACATTAAAAACCTTTCAACCACCAGTAAGAGAGAATTGCTTTCCCACTATCCTAGTGTATCATTTCCATTAAGAAGAGATGCTTAATGGGAATCAATAAGGAGTACTAATAAACACAAGCTCTCATTGTCAAGGCAACTACAATCACAGTTTGAAAAATAAGTATCTGATTCAACATATCACTGTTAAAAACAAATAAGGTCATTTTTACAAAATTACATTATTTAAGAATTAATTTTACTTCTCTGTTCAACAAGTTGTTAAAATAGCTTATCCCAAAAGAAAAAAGCATTACATTTTTCAGATAAGTTGGGAAAATTGCCAAACTATCCTTTTGAGTCGCATGCTGTGGCAGATTCTATGAAGCTGAATTCTGACTCTACTGTTGCCTGACTTCCTGGGCTGCTTACTTATTAAGAATTTCCAAAAAAATGTTTTTTGTTTACAAAATATATTTAAATGTTTTCTCCATGTACAGAAAAATGCATATTGTATAATAATAAGGATGGAGAAAGAGAAATGGGCTTTCACTCTTAAGGGCCACTTAAGTGTGTAAGAGATCACTTGGGCTTCAATTATGACAATTAAACAGACCAGCTCTAAACTAAGATTAGGAGATATACAGGGGCAAAAAGAGAAAGATAGGTACAAAAAGAAAACTATGTCAGATGGCTATCTGTTAAAAATGGTATATTCAGGAATGTTGCTTTGAGAAAGGTGAGCCAAACACTGTGCAAAAAATATGGTAAAGTTTATAGTCAAATCAATTATACAGAAATTAGCTGTGTAGTTTATAGGCTGCTTATACTCAATTCTTATTAGTACCTCCCTGAGAAGAAAAAATCAAGAAAAACACAAATATATTTTCCTACTTGCTAATATCACAAAAAGTTCATATTTAAGGCTAAATTAGTCTTGGGAGGGTTTCTGTCCACCATAGTTATCCATTATTACTTGGCCTCTCAACAATACAAATCTCAAAGTTACTATAAATGTTAGTTATAAGAAGAAAGTATTATTAATTGGTAATTCTGTGAAACTTGAGTTTTTCTTGGCTATGACTTTAAACAGCTGATTATTTATGATAAATGGTCATATTCCAAATTCAGCAATATCTAATTTAAAAGGAAGTGCTTTTCTAGGAAGTTCAGCTATTCAGAACACAGCAAAAATTCATACTTAAATAGGTCCTCTGAGGGGCAGACAGACATGTCACAATGTCTAGACATTAAAATTTGCACATTTTAATGTGTAGGTTTTTAACGAGAAAGACTCTGAATTTCTCACTTGGAATCTATTTGCTAACAAAATTTTCTATCTAGTTTCTCAGCCCACGCATATCAGAAGCAATGCTAAAAGTAGGCATATTTACAACAGGGAAAAGTGACAGGCTTGGGACTCAGCCACATGAAAAAAGCAGCCCCAAATATCAAAAGTGAAGAGATTCTGAATTTGGTGAAAAGGTAAGGAATACAGACTTTGAGCACATTCCAGTACACAAGTTAGCGTGCATACCTATGACCCTGTGAGTCACTGACAAGAGATTACAGGGTCCACACCTGATAAGAAGGAATGTTTAATACATTTTACAAGTATTTCTGTTAAAAACAATTTAAAGTTTTTATGCTTAAAGACTTTGACCAACAGGCTAACCAGAAAAAATAAAATAAAATGTTTACTCCCTGGGTAACAGTAGCCAAACGACACTTTATTGTCATAAGCAGAGAAGAAATTCACATTTATTTTCCTAAGCAAATGTCATACTGTCAGGGACTTTAGTGATGCAGAGCCACTTTGAAAATTTTTGTATAATAATGAAGAAATGGCAAAATAGGGTTACTATAACTGCAGCATATTTTAACGGTTTTCTTTGAGTAAATTAAATTAATGCACACCAAAAGAAGTGATTTTTATTGTCATAATTGTGTTATTCAATACACAGTTATAGATTGATAAAAAATTATGGAAAAATAAACCTATAAAAATACAGGTTTATAAAAAAATAATCAGCTGTTTAAAGGATCCTGTGATTAGATGCATAAGAACATTTGCATGAAACATCAAAATATTAAATTCGAGGGCCATTCATCTGAACACCCAGGGCTAACAGCGACTCTCCTATATCCATCCCCACTGCCATGTTAGGCTCATTACTTCAATTTTCTCATATAAACTGATGAAAATATGATGATCAATTTCTGTTTTATAGGGGAGGAAACCGGGGCCAACAGGTTAAATCATTTGCTCACAACGGCAGCCCTTTGGTAGAGTGCCGTAAGGCAACTACTGATCACGTGGCCCTCAAAACCCATGCTGCCTCTCTGGCTCATTACTAACATTATGGTGCCAGATCTGAAAGTGTTCTTATGAACAAGACAACCCGCATGAAATTCCTGATATGGTGTCTAGCCTGTGCTCAGTGTGTAAAAAAACAGGGGTCATTATTGTTCACACACTAAATAGGATACTCATACACCAAAGAAGTTAATAGACCACTCGTGAAGGCAATTCTTGAAAAATTTATTCAACTCGTTTACTAATTGTGGAAAGGGAAACTTTAAATAAATTTTAAAGAAAAGAGAAGTTTTAAAGATTTGTAACTACGTTACAAATCGCTCCTTCACAAACTTTCCCGTTATAAAAAGAAAATGAAAACTTTTTTTTTATGCAAACCGGGAGGCAAAATACCCCTAATGTTAAGAAAATGTAGTTAAACGTCAAAAAGAATTTGTTTGTTGGAAAGTTTTGTTCAAATCACGCAGCTATTTCTGCATTGCCATCACATCCTCTTACTTCTAGGTACAATACACTGCTAAGTCTTCTTTCTTCCTTATAAATGCCTCTTGGTTTTGCCTCTTTTTATCCCTCTCTTTATATCCTCTGTTTTACCTATATGTTGTTCATTTTTATAACACGAGATGAAATTGTCATATTTTCTTACAAGCAAGATTTTTAAAGTTATATGACATTGACAAATCACCTCACTTAAAAAGGGGCCTCAGCTTGCTTTATATGAAAAAAGGGGAAAATAAAAACTTACTGCTTAAAAACTAAAGATTTTATTTTCAATCCCTGGATCTATGATTTTATGAAGTTGCTGCTAACACAACATAAATATCTTTTTTTTTTTTTTTTTTTTTTTTTTTTTTTGTCCCTTATTCCTGTTTTAGCTCTCTGGAAACAGACTTTTGGGACTGTGGTATTTGTGAGAGAATTAAAACTCTTTCTCCTTAACAAAAGTCTTAGGATTATTATCCTACCATATGCACCAAATCTACCTTCAATATGGCACTAGAGAGACTCAAGATGAATATGACCCATTACTCCACTGATTAAAACATTCAATGGCTGGCCATTCCCTGTAACCAATGTATGATTCACTGATATGATTCATTCATATGATTCTTCCTAATATGGGCTATGTTTAGTTTTCCAATCACTTCCTAATGCACCACCTTGTACCCTCCAGTTAACATCAAACCATTTGCAGTTGATTAATTCATTATATTCATTCTACAAGTATTTACTGAGTATATATTATACATTAGTCACTTTGCTAAGCTTAGGTAATCCTGAAATAAACAAGATAAATATGGCCCACTTTCAAAGAACTTAGAGTCTAGGTTTAAAAGGGTTTATGCTGCTGTTTACAGCATCCTACAGCTCCCCAAATGTCTGAGACTAAACTTTCAGAGTTCATCTCAAGGCTCAACTCTTCTATGAAATTCTACCTGACTACCTCCCCCACCCACATAGAAGGACAGACCAACCCACTGCACTTTTTACACACTGCCACCCAAGCTTATTTAGCTCTTTATTATGACAATGTATTTACTAGTCTACCTCACCAAAATGGTACATAAGCAATGACCATTTCTTATTCATCTTTGAAATGAATGAAAGAACATGTAGAGAGACTATGAAGATCAAGGCCTAGCATTTAATAAATATCTGTCTAGAAATGAGAGATGAAGGAATTATTTTTACAAAAAAGAAAAATATTTCCTTTTTCAGTTTCTTCAAATGATTCTCTAGATTGCAAGTGCCTTAAAGTAAGGAGTCATATGTTACTGGTTCTGTTTTGAGTACATCTTAATCACAAAATGAGTATTTGTAGATCTACAATTCACAACAAGTAAGCCATAGTAAGGATGCCACAATATAATGTTCAAGAAAAGCGAAATGAACATGAATCAGATTAGCAAAGCCAGAGGAAAAATGTATCCATGTGTGGCACAAAATCTATTTTATCGATGTGTAATTTGAGCCTTAAAGCATAGTCACAGAATATGTAGGCAGAAAAAGAATCACAAAACCTTAGAATTGTTCATTCTTACCATAACCAAGGTGTTGTAGATCTAAATTATGTAAAAACATAAAACTTTAAAATTATAAAAAGAATTCCAAATTTAGAAAATGCTGTAGGTTCCCATATAGATAATAAGATAATGATAACATCAATAATAATAATAGCAATTATGTAGTGTTTTCTGCTAACCAGGCATTGTTCTAAGCATTTTACATGTAAAATGTAACTCATTTAATTCTTGTATCAACTCTTTAAGATAGCTCCATTATACAAATAAGCAAAAATGAGGTACAGACAGGTAAACGATTTCTCCAAGATCACTCTGCTAATAAATGGTAGAACTGGATTTGAACCCAGGAAGTCTGGTTACAGAGTCTTTGCTTTTATTCACAATCATATTTTGATTTTTTTTATTGTTGTATAATATCAAAAAGCCATGAAAACAAATGCCTTCCTAAACATATGTGGTATATTTCATGAATCCTCATCTTCTTTTAGTAATAACTTCTATCTTATAATTGAAGTTTAAAAAGCATTATTTATGATGTGAGACAATCTAAAGAAAACAATGGAAGTTATAGAAGGATTGGAGAAAGTCTGCTTGCTTTGCAGTGCAGAAATAAATTGTATGAATGTTACTGGTCATTCTGTAACAGAACCCCAAAAGTTCATAAGTTATAAGGAAAACATTCTGTCAGCTGTCATCACACAGCCAACTAGATGAGTCATGAACACCAACAAGCATAGCCCAAGTACTTAGGTAGAAAAATCCACCTAAGGCATTGGTGCCATGCAACAGAATCCTTAGAAAGCACTGAAATATATTTCATCTGTAGTTCTAAATTGCATGCCAGAAAGCAGAGGTCATAGCTTTGGTAACTTTTGTAAAAACTCTTTTAAAAATAATTCTTACCTATCACTACTTCATTACAAAGAATACAAAGCAAGGCATGGGTTCAAACTAAACAGTGAAAACAATTTGTAAAAATAAGTAGCTAAAAATAGAATTATATCCTCATCAAATAAATAAACATACCATAAAGGGCCTTTGCACTTGGTTTTGAACTGTGTTCTCTGTCCATCTGGGAAAAGGTGGATGATGTTCCGTAGCCACTGTGATAAAAAATAGTCATTGTGTTGGTTAAAGTGTAAAGTAAGCAATAAAAATTCAAAACTGACAATAAAAATTCCAATGCACCGTACTCACCATGTGCTTTAAACAGACATACTGACTTCATACTAACTAGATTTGCCAAAGTGAGCCAGATCGTGTTCTGGTGGTTGGTCAAGAAACAGAACACACACCACACTACCTGAACGAGGACTCGGGCTGGTACAAATTGCAGCTTCCTCTCAAATGTTAAATTAGAATTGTAGCCAAGAAGATTCACCAAGATTGAAACTATCTTAGAACACTTTAGGTTTGTTATATAGAATTGAGTATGGACAGTGTTCTGGTTATAAAAAGTTCTCTATGATTCAAGCTATAATGGAATATATGCTACTTTCACAAATACTTAAATACAGTCAACCATAATAACACGTTATCATTAAATCTGATCAGCTTTAACTTATATCTAGCCTCTTGTTACTAATACATTGTGTGAGGTAATCACATGTCTAAATTTCTCAAAAATTTTGTTGTTTCTTCAGTAAACATTTATTAAGCCCTAAAACATAGAAGAATAGTAAGATGGGGATGGGGGGGCGGAGAAACAAGGTATTACTAATAAAACAAGTAAAATAGTTACCATAGAATATGACATCAGGATAAAACTAATAACTATAACATGTAGGATCAAAGAAGGGCTAACTTTATCAAGATATCCCAGAGCTTGGAGCCAAGATGATATTTGAGCAGAATCTAAATGGACGAAAGAAACTCTTCAGCCAAGTGGAGAGTAAAAGTAAGGAAAAGACATGTGGAATTGGCTCAAGGACTAGCCTGGTGTGTGAGGGAAAATGTGATGTGCCTAGAACAGATAAATGGCTCGAGAAGTAGAGAAGGCAAATAGAAGGCTTAAGAATTGATTTTTTTTATTCTCTAGATATAGTAAATATGTTTATACAAAGAAATGGCATTATCCAAAGAATTTTTTAAAGATAATAATCCAGAAATTAATGGCAAGGTAACTAGATAGAAAGGTGCTATGAAAAATTCAGGGAGGAGGTATAGACCATAAACAGGACTAGAACAGAAAGGGTAGAAGTGAAGGATAGAAACAAGAGTTCTTCAATAGAAGAAATTGTTATAAATGTATATTTGTTGTAAGAAAAAAGAATCAAAGGTGCAGCCGCACTTTCTGACTTGAAAAACTGATAAACAAGGTAAAGATGGCACCTGACATACTCCTGTTACTGGGTATCTCGTATTGACCAACAGTAAAGAGATTGGCAATAATCTTTGTAAAAAGAAAAAGGGGAAGTATAACTCTTCACCATGTGAATAGCCTGGTTCTGAGTAATGATACGCCAACTATATACCACAATGGCTAATATAAAGTAACAATATTAACCACAATATGTAAGGCGATGGCCATTTAAGATGCTGATTTTAAGTTACACCTTGGAGCCACAGGGATTGTTTGGTTTGTGTGCTTGACCTTTTTGTTTGTTTGTTTTATACAATGGTAAACATCTTGATAGACTGAACTAGATGGCACTTAACTCTCTTCAACTGCCGATATTTACAAAGAACATTAACAGAAAGCTCCAGAGAAACTGAAAGTTCTGAAGTAGAGTATACTCTCAACAATGGGAAGCAGCAATAACTTAAAATGCCAGAACGAAACAACTTCTATGAAGTCACTATCACTGGAGTTGATATTACTTATAACCATCTTTTTCTTACCAGACACTGTAATTGTTTCATGATAACATGTCAGTGTTACAAAGAAATTAAATATTAATGATGAACAAGCTATGTAAAGAAATAAAACTAATATCTTCGTTACCAATTAAAACCACCAAATCAAATCCAAAAAAACAACAAACTAAATATAAACCTTCCAACTTACTTCATTTGAGATGGATACATTCCAAAACCACTGGGATGATTAGAAATATGACCATTCATCGTGACTTTCACCCATATGTTCTAAAAAATGAAAGGTACAAAAATTGAAGGCAATAAAAAGGTCAAGACACCTCAATTGCAAAGTCATTCATTCAACAAATATGTATCACTGCCAGGATGATGCTAAATACAAAGGTAAAGCTCACTACCCTCAAAGAGCTCAGGCACAAGAAGTACAGATGGACATATAAAGATCCAACTGACGCTTAACATTAAAATACTAAAATTGTTAGCAAATTTATACGAGTGAAAAAAAATCCAAAATACAGTCCTGAATCCTCTAAGTATATAGGCATAATTCTATATTCAGCCCAAACTCAGAATCGAATTGTCATTTTTATGAAGTGGTACTTTATTGTTTCATTATAAATGTAATACAGATTAATTCAATTTAAAAACTTGAGAAATATAGAAAAGTGTAAAATACATAAAAGTACAAATGGATGGACCTTGAAATAATCATACTAAACAAAATAAGCCAGACAGAAAAAGTTGAAAATCACATGATATCACTTATATGTGGTATATAAACCTAAAAGCAACAAAGGAACAAGACAGAGACTCATGGATATGGACAATGGACTAGTGGTTACCAGAGGGTTGGGAGGAGTGGGCAAGGGAAGAGGGAAGGTAGATGGGGGAAAATTTTTTAAAAGTACAAATGGGAAAATTATCACCCTGAGTCCTATCATTTTATCATTTATATAGTCTACAGAGGACTATAGACTAGCGGTTACTAGTGGGACGAAGTAAAGGGGATCAAATATGGGCGGCACGGGGTGAGGGGAGGGTGAAATGGGTAAAGGGGATCAAATATAGGGTAGCTGAAGGAAACTGGACTTTGGTGGTAAATGCACAATAGAACATACATATGCCAAATGATAATGTACACATGCAAATTATATAATTTATTAATCAGAACAGTAGGAAGGAAGGAAGGAAGGAAGGAAGAAGGAAGAAGGAAGGAAGGAAGAAGGAAGGAAGGAAGGAAGGAAGAAGAAGGAAGAAGAAGGAAAAGAAGAAAAAAAAAAAAAGAGAAAGAAAGAAAGAAAGAAAAAAGAAAGAAAGAAAGAAAGAAAGAAAGAAGAAAAGAAAAGAAAAAAAAAAAGAAAGAAAGAAAGAAAGAAAGAAAGAAAGAAAAGAAAGAAAGAAAGAAAGAAAGAAAGAAAGAAAGAAAAATCATTTATCAGTCCTGTCATTTTTTCTTCCAGTCTTTTTCCCTGCATCTGGTTTTTTCCTTCCTTCCTTTTTCCTTCCTTCCTTCCTTCCTTCCTTCCTTCCTTCCTTCCTTCCTTCCTTCCTTCCTTCCTTCCTCCTGTCTTTCCGTCTTTCCTTCCTCCCTCCCTCCCTCCCTTCCTCCCTCTGTCTTTTCTTCCAAAGAAGGTTAGACAATATCCTATACATACATGCTTGGATACATCTCATTTTCAAAATGTGTTGATTTTCACATTTTTACTTTTCACAAGAAAAATATTTTAAAAATTGACAAGAGATATTTAACTCAAGAAATGTTTCAATCTGTTTCAGAAATTGAACAAATTTTCTTCAAACAAGAGGAATAAGTCAAATTTCCTTATTGTCAAATTCGATGGCCTTTTCTTTCTTTTTTCTCCTAGACGACACTGCTACACCTGATTTATTTGGATTCACTCCTTGGTGTTCCCTGGGTTCTGTGGCACTGAACTATTTTGGATAGTGTCTTATTTTTCTGACTTTCATATATATTACTATGTTTTCTCAATTAACTGAGGTAGATAGGACATATCCAAAATTGATTATGACAAAGGCAAAGGGAGTAGAAGCATTAACAACTACCAAGTGACTATTATGTGTCAGAAGCTCTAATATATGTACCGGGATTAGCAAGGTGAAAAAAGAGGCACAGTCCCAGTTTTGGGCCAATAGTCTAGTAGGGAAAAAAAAATTGGTGAATAAATATAAAATTAAAAACTGTTGTTATCCTCAAAAAGGAAAATTCAGGGTGATATGGAGGCCATAAAATAAGGGAACTTAATTCAGATTGGGAGGGCATCAAAAAAATCTACATAAAGAAATGATATTAAACACCTAGGAACTTTACATTAATTCCTATTCTTCAGGTCTCAGTTCAATCTTGGTGTCCTCAGGAAAGCTTTTATTGACCTCCCTGAATAGATAAAAACCCACTATTAGACACTCTCAATGCTATAAATAATTTTTCAAAGTACTTACCACAGTTATAATTTTTCATTTGTTTAAACTAATTCCTGGCTCTTCACTAGATTATAAGCTCCATAATGATATAGACTTGTTTGATAATTGCTGTTTCTCAAGCAGTAAGAATAGAACCAGGCAGAGAACAGGTGTTCATTAACTATTCATTCAAAGAAAGAAGGAAGGTAAATCCATGTTCCAATCTTCAAAGAGCTTACTGTATTCTTAAGGAGACAAATTAACCCAGATGAAACACATAGTAAATAAGTTTCAATGTATGTGGCTCCATTTGAAACCTGCTAGAAGTTCAGAAAAAGCTATGTCAACTGCCATAATTTTTGCAAGGGCTGGAACTTCTTGATCTTTAAAAATGGTTCAGATATATAAAAAATTTATAAACACTCAGGTTTAATTCAAGCTCTCCCTATAGTCTTATCCATAGTTATTTGCAGCTTAGAAGCAAACTTCTAAATTAAGAAACAAAGAAATATTGACCTTTACCCAAGGTAAGATTTACACTTACAAAATTACATTACATTTATATTAAATTGATGTATTATTTTTATTGTTGTTGTTTATATTTCTTCAATTTATACTTCGATATAGTGGTACAAGCAAACCAATTTTCAGAGAAAGAATGAAACTCTGAATTTCAGTACTTTCCATGGTATTAACAGTCTCACCATGGCCCATTTTAAGCTGTCAATGGTTTAATAACAGCATACAAAATTCCTAAATATTTCACAATTGGCTCTCATAAGCCTACAGAATTCAGATAAAGCACAACAGAATTTGGGGCAGGACAGAGGACTGAAAAGCATTATGAATCTAGAGCTAATGGTTAAGATATAGGCATTCACAGCTAGAAATCTGGAACTCTAATATTAGTTTTGGCAGGAAAAAGCCTGCATTAAGTCAATTAAACCCCTGTCTCAATTTTCTCGTCAGCAAAATGGGGATAATTCTTGGTCTTCCTAGCTAACAGGGTTAGTGAAAGATCGAAGAGACAGATATACAAGATTCTTTCAAAGTTTTAAAAGAGAAGAAGAAGAAGAAAAGAAGTACTCTCTCATAACAAGCCAGTTCACTCAGAATTAAATCCTCAGGGCTTGTACTGATTTTGATCTGGTTTGCATTTTTAAAACCACAGTGACTGGTTTCAAAGAAAAGTGATAGCCATAGCATCTTATCTTTTTCGTGTTTAAGTCTTCATGACAGTCAAATAAATGCATGGTTTGTGTTTTGATTTTAAAATAGTGATCTGTCAGAATAACAGAGCATTAGAAAAGGGAATAGAAAATGTTGATCTGCTAGAATGAATTTTAAATATAGACACTCTTGTCATTTGGCAATCACAGTTTCACTTGTCACAGATGCTCATGTAGCAATCCAGAGGTTTTCAAATATTTAAATACAGCAGTTACAATGCACACCTTGGAAGGAAACAATTACTTATGTTTGTTTGTTTTCCTTTAGGCTTTTAAAAGATATATCCAATTTATAACTATAGAGAGCATCAATTTCCTTATGAAAACACTTTTTATAAGTCATAGTTACTATAATTTTCTCTGAACTTCTACAGAAAATATTATTTGGTAATTATGAAGATAAAAGTAAAATATTTGAGATCTAAATGAAGCACACCCAAAATGTTAAACACTAAAATTTTAAAGTAAAGTGAACAGAATGTATAAAAATCGCTGTAAGAAGAAATTGAGGCTATAAGCAAAATCAGGAAGTTAAACATATGTTAGAAATTTTTAAAAGACGCCCATTGGATGGATGAACAAACAAATAAATAAAATTTAGACTCCTTTTTCTTTACTCTTGCTTGTACCTGGTATCAATTTTTGAACTGATAAATGAATACGTAGCCATGATTCAATGTTAGGACATAATGAGTAGCTCTCTCTATTCTGAGCTGTACTTAAAATGACTTGTTCTCTGAGAAAAGGTCACAATTTTTTTGTTTATTTGTTTTGTTTACTTGTTTGTTTGGGTTTGATAGAGTATCTTGAAGTATGTATACTTCAATTTCAACTTAATTAAATTCATGTCTTTCGGTCTAAGTTACAACCAAGATGGAGGGGGTGGGGCGGAGGCAGAGCTGATTATCATCATTACTTAAGGCTTTAACTAAAAGGCCACTGAAATTTAATTTTTACCAGTACTTTGTGTCATTATTTAACAGTGATTGTGCTTAAAACATAAAAAAAAAAATCTTCTGAATCATCACATATTGTTTCCTGCAGTGTCTTCTAGAATAACTACTTTTCAATACTTCTTACCAATATTGTTGGTAGAGATATCACCATCTATTTCTCTCCGTCATTTGGTCTAATACTTAGAAATAAAGAAATTTTGTATATGAAAAAACCTGGAAAACTAATAAAAACATTAAGCTACTATAATAGTAATAATAATGATGTTAATAATGGTGGCTAACTAACACTTGTAAAGGTAACACAATAATTTCTAGGCCTATGGAAGCACAGTATTTTCTCAAAGCCAATATCAATGTAGGAGTAATTTTATGTCTTCAAATCAACACACTGCAATCAATTATCTAGGTTCCTTTTTTAAATATAATTATGAGAAAACTCTTAGGTTGTTTATAAGTTAGAACACAATTTGGGAGAGTCTGCATTCAAATCAGGAAGTTGGTTTAACAACTTGCTGAGGAAAAATGCCCATTACTAAAATTCAGTAACCAACGAAAAGAAACACTTTAGCACTAAGTATATTCAATACTGTGATAGATTTCATACAAAGGCCAAATACAGAGAAAAGCCACACATATCCTTTACCTTCTGTTTCAGTATTTCCCGCTAATTCTCGTTGCTACAATGACATCATCACCACACACACACAGCCTGGATGTTATACATTAGAAATGACTATTATCTTGATTCAAAACATTGTTAATACTGTACTGATTTGGGAAAATATGCTTATTTTTTTAAAAAAGAACTGCTGTTTATCAACCGTTTACCCTGTACCAAGTTACTGTGCTAAATGTTTTCTATCCATCTTATTTAATCTTCACATTAGTTTTTGAAGAAAGTACTATTTTTCATTCTCATTTGATAAAAGAAGAACATTGAGCTGAAGAGACTAGGTGACATTTGTGGGTGATTTTGAAACTTTAAAATCATGGATGACTGAACAGTAATGTCCGTCCGATCTGCTTCTTGTATCAGATAAAATCACAGGCACAGAACAAAAAGGGGAAAAGAAAACAACATTCAGTGAGACCCCACTCCATATGACACTTTATAAGCCTTACCTCATTCCGTCCTCAGAACCACCTTCTGAGATCGTTATTAGCTCATTTTGTCGGTGAGATGACAGCCTCAAATAAGTTAAGTCATTTGCCTAAATGGCAACACAAGAAGCTGGAATCCAAACTCTGACCTGTCTGACTTACATCTAATTTTCTTTCCAGTAAGAAACAGTACCAGTTTGATCACTGTAAACTCTCCAAAAGTTTTTAGTTCTTTTCATTCTTTGTGTTTCGACGATATTCTTTTTCAGTCAACATTTTTTTTTTTTTGTAAAATAAAGTACTAAAAAATTGCTAGTAAAAAATGGAAGAGGATTTACTTTATGAAAAGGGATATTACAATAACAATAGTGCCACTATTTTGTGGAATGGCTTTATTGCTTCATAAACATACTTTTCACTGAAGAATGTGAAAAAAGGTCTCAGGTCTATAAATATCATGTATTAAAATATACTTTAAATTATAATACTGAAAATGCAGTATTCAGTTAGGCTGAATCTAGCTTTAAGTAATAACTTTTCATTGGTTAAACATGTAAGTATTGATTTATGTTACTTTCTTGGGTTAATTTTTTTTTATCATAGTTGAGACAGTTTCTAAATATAAAAGTGGATCTACTGAGTGCTTCATCCCCGTGTAAATAGTATGTGATACCCACAAATTTACCTGGATCATCTGCATTTCTTTTTATTATAATTAAATACATATCAAAGGGGGAGAAAGGAAATAAGCCTCCAATTTAGCTAGAATCTTCCAACAACAATAAAAATATGTTGAGAAAGGGGATGAAATTCAGAGAGAGAAGAAATGTTTGTCTTTACCTCTCTCTATTATCAGACCCTCTATATCACTGAACATAGGGGATGGCGGTGGGGAGGTACGGTGGTTGGACCAGATCTTGAACTACATATTGGCAAGGTTTCCATTAAATTTCACACATGATTGAAGAATTTTAACTAAAATCTTCATATATTTATTTATGTATGAGTTTTCCTTCTTACATGTACTTTGTCTATACAGGGTTGAATAAAACCTATCAAAAGGTAAATCTTTCTAATTGTATTATTTCCATGATTAACAGTAGACTTACAGATAGCCTTCTATAATGACTGCTACAATAAATGACTTTTAAAGGGGCATATGCTTTATCAGTGGACGTTTTTGATTTAAAAGTATCTTGTCATATAATTAATCAGCTGAAGTAGGTTTAGGTATCTTCTCACCTCTGCCTGCCACCACCTTAAAGAAACTGCCATTCACATCACCACATTTAGTTGAGGTCTAATTAAAACGACAGCTAAATTTTGAGTCTTTTAATTTTTTGTAATAATTTTTAAAATTTTTGAATCATTTTAGACTTACAAAAAAGTTGTAAAGATAATACAGAAAATTCTACCCATGCCATTTCTTTTTTAACATCTTATATTAAGCATGGTATAGTCATCACAATTAATAAACCAATATCAATATTTTACTAACTAAAGTCAACACTTTATTCAAAGTTCCTTATTTTTTTTTTTATCTAATGTATTTTTCTTTTCCTGGATCCTATCCACAATATCACATTACATTTAGTCCTCATGTCTCATTAGGCTACTCTAGACTGTGACCATTTCTTAGATTCTCCTTACTGTTGATGACTATATTAGTTTCCTAGACCTGCTGTACCAAATTATCACAAACTAGGTGGCTTAAAACAACAAAAATTTATTCTCTTATAGTCCTGAAGGCTAGAAGTTCAAAATCAAGGTGTCGGCTGAAATGAACTCTCTGAAGCCTGTAGGGGAAGAATGTTTTCTTGCCTCCTCTAGCATCTGATGGATGCTGGTAGTCTTTGGCTTTCCTTGGCTTATGGATGCATCACTCTGATCCTGCCTCTGTCTTCATGTGGCTTCCTCTGTGTGTCTATCTGTGTCCAAATCTCCTTCTTCTTATAAGGATGCCATTAAGTATCCTTGTAAGGATACATGGAGTGGATTAGGGTTCACTCCAATCCAGTACAACTTCAATTTAACTTGATTTATCTGCAAAGACCTTTCCAAATTAGGTCACATTCACAGGGTATGGGTAGGACTTGAACTTACCTTTTTAGGGGACACAAACAATGACTTTCACAGTTTTTTCAGGAGTACTGTATGTTGATATTCTATAGGATGTCTCTCAGTTGGGGTTTGCCTGATGATTTTCTCTTAATTTAGACTGGAGTACAAGTTTTGGAGAGGAAGACTGCAGAACATGTGTCATTCTCATCACATCAAGAGTACATGCAATTAGCATATTTACCCTTGTTTATGCCAACCTTGGTCACTGACTGTGGCAGCATTTCTAAGGTTTTTCCATTATAAAGTGACTTTCCTTATTACCATTACACTGACCTCTTTGGAAGGAAGCCATTATATGCAGCCCACACTTAAGAAATAAAGAGTTATGTTCCACCTCCTTGAGGAGAGAGTATCTGCATTAAGTATTTGGAATTCTTCTATATGGTAGACTTATATATTCTCAAACATTTACTTATTTATTCTGTTTTTTTAAATCGAACTGAAAAGATGGAAAAACAGAGAAGGGTTCAGACTTATCACATAGAATCTCTTGATTATTCATCCCTCATAAAATACCTATTTCAGGTGGTCCAGACAAAATTTGAGTTAAAGTTTAGGTTATATGCTGGGAATAGCAGGGAGAGAGAGAGAGAGACAGAGAGAGAGGAGAGAGAGAGAAATCAGGACATGAGAGAGATCCCACACCTTAACAAAACCCTTGACTAACACTACCAAAAGCTAATAAGAAGTCTAAAAAGTAAACCTTGCCTAATAAGTTCAAATCCTCCCAGAAGCAACAAGTTGAGTAGAGATCCTCTAGAATATTCACGATTGGCATTTTATCCCAGGATAAGAATAAAAGTTTAACTTTTTCTGCTAATTTAGTTCTCAATTGAACATACTTCAGGGAACAACATTTTAGAACAAGAAGTAGAAAAAAACCATCCCACTTACTCTACTTCATCCCGACGCCACAGTAATATTTTTTTCAAATACCTACATTCTGTAAATCAGCTTTAAGGGTTAGTATTCATAGATATTATATGAACCTTGGTGAAAAGGTTCCAAAATTAAAGTTTGTGTCATTGACTAGTGCAAACAAAAGTCACTGAGGAAATTAGGATTTCATATGATATATTTTTTATTGCTAGACATCCTTTTTTCCATAAGAAGTGCCAAATGCTAAGTACGGTTCATTTTACAAAGGCAAACAGATAAAGAGCTATCCTGCCTGACATAATCCAGCTGGGTGGGAAAAGAAAAATATGTTCTAAAATTATCTTTAATGAAATCGAAACTCTTGAATTCAAATTTCTTTATGACATATTAAATGACCTCTAAAAATAGTAAATCATAAAATCTTATAGGTACAATGAGAAGAGTTCTAACCCACAGATGAGCCATATCATTTTAATATTTAATCACCCTGTTGCCATATAACTACCATCCTTTGTACTACCTTGAGCAAAGAATTTTAAGCAGTAAATAAAATACTGCAGGTGATTCACCTTCATTTTCAGTAGTTTCCTTAAGATGATCTCAGTGGTTTCCAAATTGTAGAACACATTTTTTATAAATGGTTACTATCTATCTACAGAGTGGGAAATGTCACCTTTAAGCAACAGTTATATTGAATTTATCCCACTTTTCTAAGTCATAAATACATCTCCCTAAGGTTGTTATAAGTAAAAAATGCTTAATTTTCAAACTCTATAGGACTTTTCTAAGGAATGCAATTCTACTTAAATGAAAGTTAAAAAAGCTTTATACTGTATTATAGCACACATGCTTACATCACCCCCAAACTGGTTCTCAGATATTTTATAAAAAGATGCTACTTCTCATCCCAAACTAGCCTCTTCTTCTCTGCCATACTTCTCAAATATTGGTTATTTCAATAAGAGGATGCAGAGGTATCCTATCATAACAAAAATTATTTATTGTTTCAATTTGTCTGTTCGATTTTAGCAAGATATGGTTTTACAGATCCAGTATAATGATTACATGGGGACAGGAGTTTAGTTCTAACAGGATTCTTTGTGTACAGAGTGTATCAAGTTCAAAATGTATAACTGTATAAGCCAAAGGAAAGTTCATGACTGGACAGGTAAGGTAAAACTCTCAAATCATTCTTAACTCCTTCTTATTCCTATTATTCTAAACTACTTAACATGTTGTTGACAAAGATCAAAATGCACTCTTTCAAAAATACCATTTTTCATTTATCTTCAAAAATACATGCAGTCCTAAATGCTGCTAGAAAATGATGTAACAAAGACTATCCAAAACAAAACAAAAATCAATTCTAGTCATTATCAACATTTGGCTGAATATAAAGATAAATGACTGTCAGTAGATACTCCTACAAGGAAAACAAGTCCCTGGCACCTCACCCAACTCAGAAGATCTAGGAATAACAAAACTTTCCTTGAAAATCTTCCCATCTTCCCATTTTTAGGAAAAAAAGAAAAGGCACATTTCAGAAAAGAGCACATGACAGGCAATGTAGGAACAGCCTAGTATAAAGTTCACAGGAAGCTAGATGAGGGGTGAGTCTAACGAAACCACCCTCAGTGGAGTGAACCAAAGAAGGTAAGATAAAGTATCTTCAGAAATGTATAGTACAGTTGGAGAGAGAGACATCAAAAGGATTGTTCACAGTACAATGTGGCAAGTAGAAAAACAGAATGGAAGGTGGGCACCTCATGCTTGGGAGGGACTGGCATTCTCCTCACAAAAGCCTTCAGACTTCAGATGGCGATGCATGAGCTAAGCAAGCCAAACAAAACAAGAGACAGCTTGGTACACTTAGGAAAACACCAGCAGTTCAGTTACTGAAGAAGAACTTAAGAAGTAGAAAGTAATGACGGATAAAGCTGGAGATAAAACAAGGATGCATGAAGTTACATTTATATCAAATTTCGTTAGGCCAAAATTCAGTGTTTACTTACTGTATCTGTGCAATTGCTATTCACATATACTAAGATTACATTTCCTTTTTCGTGTACCCTTTTGTCTTCTTTAAAGTTAATAATCATTTACCCTCAACTCTGACTACTCTCTAGGCCTCCTGCACAGCTTCCGTTATGGTATCTGAATTCAACACTGTCTCGCTCATTGCTTTCATCTTTCTCCTGGCGTACAGCCTTGTTTCCTGAACCCCAAGTCTCCCTCCTTCATACTTTTACATATATATATATTAGGACACACACTTCAGGAACTTCCCGAGAAAGAATATAAAAAGGGTTAATTATTGAAGCTTTACATGACTAATAATATGTTCTACCTGCATAGATGATCGTTTGTCTTGGTTTCAAATTCTCTACTGCAACTTATATTTGCCCCCAGAGTGTTAAAGTCATTGTCTTGAGTGTTGCCACTGAGATGTCAGGCATTCTGCTTCTCAATTTTTTGTATAGGGACTTTTTTTCTTTCTGCAGTTCTTGAGTTTGGGGATTTTTCCTGATGTTCTGAAATTTCATGAATATGCTGGCATGAGTGTTTTTAAAAAAATTCTATGTATTAGAAACTCAATAGGCCTTTTCAAATTTGAAAATTATTGTCCTTAAATTCTAGGGAATTTTCTTATTTCTTTGATAGTTTCTTCACTACATTTAAAAACATTTTTCTTTTTCTAAAACATATTGTTGGCCTGAGTTTCTAATTTTTTCCTTTTCTCTTTTGTTTTTCATTTCTGGTATTTTTGTTCTATTTTCTGATGGCTTCTACAACTTTATCTTCGAAAAACTTTTTTTTTTTTTTATGTCTTCTATCAATCTTCAATGTCCAGGAGTATATTTTGTGTCCTACTTGTCCCCTTTCTTATTAAACCTGTTCTTATTTACTGATTGCTGTGTATTCTTTGATCTTTGAGAATACAATGATAACATTTTAAAGTTTTTTTTCTCCCTTCCTTGTCTCTGTTTCTATCAATTTCCTGGTTTTCTCTGGGTTTGTTTCAGTCTCTGAATTTCTTCAAATGTATGTATACCTGATTGCCCCAATTCTGGAGATGAGTAGAAGTGAGCTGGGGGTGCCTCATGTTTAGTAAGTATTTCACTGAATCCCCCACCTTCCATCTGTGCCTTGAATCCCCCACTCAAGAGTTCTCCAGTTCACAGTCTCCACAGAACCAACTTTCATTCTCACTGGAATGTGGGGAGGCATCAGGGACCTAAGTTTACTTAAATCTACTACCCAACCCTCCTGTTTTCAGCCTCACCCTCACTATTGAATCTTTCTGAGGTTCTGAAGTGAAAATCAGGTTGTTTCTCAATGTCTCTTATTAGCAGCTTGGGTTTCAGCTTCTCAGGACTCCTAGGTCAGTTTCCATCATCTAAGAGCCTTCCAGAGTCCCACTGTCTTATTGTGTTTCTGCATTTAAAACATCTCTTCACTGTCATTTTATCTGGAGAAAGTGGAAGAAATACATGTGCTTAGTTTGCCTATTTCTGTAATATATTCCCATTGTCTAAACATTGACAAATATGTCTTTAATGAAAAACTCAGGAGAAAACTTCAAGTCACCTCTAATATGAACTTGAGAGGTTAAGTTGAACTATGAAATATTTATACTAAAAATAAAAGCACCATAACAGCTAGAGTGAAATTAACACAAAAAAAATGAAGGAGATTTACCTTACATGAAGTCAGCTGATATTTTGGTAGTGAATGCTTAACTACCTATTGTTATTGTAACAACAAATGCTGTTTTCCAATCCCAGAAAAGAAACAACATTATAGTGTGTAAAAGTGAGGCAACATCTCCAGTTAAATCAGGCATTATTATTAATGAAAAACGCTTTAACTGTTTTTCTTGAAATTAAATCATGGCTTTAAATGCACAACAGAGTTAGGTGCTTAAAATGAAACAATATTCCCAACTATATCATGTTATTATTAATAAAAATGCCTTGTTTTTCTAAAAATTAAATCAAAACTTGAAACGTGCAACAGAGTACCTAAATGAAAACTTGAAATTCATCTCAGGTTAAAAAAATCACTAATTTACTCATTTTAATTATTATTATTATTTTTTAAATTTATTTATTATTTTTTATTTTATTTTATTTTTTTGCCAAAGAGAAGCCCATTTAAACAAATACAGCTGGGAACAAATTCTTCATGAGCTACCTCAAAACAAAAATCAGAGATATCTGTGTACTAGTCTTAAAAGTCAAGTTTCCTACAAAACTAGTGTAAAACTTTCTTTTCTTGAGATGTTAACATATTTACAAAGTCATAAAAATTAAAAGAAAAAGTCTAATGGGAAAACTTTTTTAAAAATAAAAGCTATTACATTTCTTATTTAAAAGACAGTAAATATAAGCTTTGATTGCAGACAGAATTCCTTTGAAAAATGTCTGCCAAGTTACAACAATAGAAGTTCTCAAAAATAGCAGTAAAGTTCCTCAGAACCCTGAAATCATCCACGAACTGAGGTAAATTTAGACATGTCTCTGTTCACTACTATAAAAAAAAAAATAATGCTCATTTATTAAGCATTTAGTATGTCAGCCACTATGCCAAGCACTTTACGTGCATTATCTTACTTAATTCTTACCACCTTATGAGGTTATAAGAGCTTATTATTATTATCCCTGCTTTAATGAGGAATTTTGGACTTATAAAAGTTATAAGTAAAAATAACTTGGCCATGATCTACACACTATGGCTAAGATATGATCACAAGTCATGCTTTTAACCACTATTGTATACTTTCCTTTAACTAATGACAAATCCAGTATTTTGAAGTTGGCGAGGGATGTCAACCCTGATGAATTAAAAGCCAAAATGACCATTGAGGATGATTATTCAAACAAGACTCATTCAATATTACTTGGCACCAGCCAATACCAGTATTAAATCATTAATTTGTTCACTCATTTGACAAGTATTTACTATGTAACCATTAAGTGTCCATCAGTTCTCTAGATGATCACTGTCAAAAAGACTTTGATGGTGCAAATATACTACATCGTGCTGTTCAATACAGTAGTTTAACAGAAATGTTGAACACCTCAGTGGTGGCTAGTGCCACTGAGGAACTGAAATTTTAATTTTATTAAATTTAAGGTAGTTTATATTTAAATATAAATAGCCACAAATGGCTAAGCTACCGTATTAGACAAGATAGCTCTAGATAAGGAGTGCACAGCTAACAAAATAGACGTGGTTCCTACTTTCATGGAGCTTACAGTCCAGTGGGAGAGCCAACATGAAACAGTAATATAATAAATATAAGATTATAATTTCTATTAAATGCTTAGAATAAAATACAGTATTTATAAGGATATAATGTCAGAATAAATAAAATCTAGCTATAAATTTCTAAAAAGTTCTCAGAGATTCAGTCCAAAAATTTATATCAGGATTTCCTCATTTAAAATCTAAGATAACTAGGAAACCACTGAAACAAAGAATTTGTATATTTTTTCAAAGCACTTTTATCAATGTCTGAAGACTGATGTACAGAAATAGTGCTTGTTGTAAAGAAATCTATGTAAAAATAACTGAATAGAATGTTGTTTTTTATTTAATCCTATTTCAGGTAACAGTCTGAATTTAAACAAAATAAAAAAATTAAAAGAATCACACACGCACAAAAAAACAACAGTAAATTCTATAAAATGCTAACTTTAGATACTTCAAATTTAAGAACCTGGATTTGATGAGAAATTGGGAACAACTGAGCTACTATTCTACTTGGGCAGAAATGGTTTTTTTTTTTTTTTTTTTTTTTTTTTACAATAACACAACCACATTTGGGCCAGTGTCAATTTACAAAACCCCCCATCTTTTTTTTTTTTGGCCAAGAAATATTCTGGACTTGAGTACCTAGAATTGAAACAGAACACAACTCTCTATAGTAAATAACAAGTCAAAAAGGGTGTTTGAATCAGCTGGGGGATGGGAAAATCACCAAAAACCTTCATGTTCCTGGATCATATTGTGTGGATTTTTGTTTGGAAAATTAAAATGGATTTATTTGGGTAAGTAAGATATTTAAGGTCATGAGGAAGAGGAAATTTGAAGAGAGAATTATCAAAAGGGCTTGTAATACCACATTTGCATTTCTTTCATTCCCATTCCCACAGTTCCTGTATCTGAGCAACTGGGAAAATGGCCTTTAAGCTGAGGTAGGGAAAATTGTGGGTAGAAGCATGATCTGATTCAATTAAAAAGTGTTGCTCATAAGAACAAAATTTATTTTAATATTTCTAATATTTCCCTAAATTAATTACAGCTCTTTATTAAATGAACAGTATGATTCAACCAGCATAATCGCTGTCCCCCATTTGAAGCTAACTGATTTTCTAAAATCAATGCACTAAAACTAACCTACTACTCTGATTCCTAATAGTGATAGGAGGAGGAAGAAGAGGAGGAGCAGCCATAACAGCTAACATGTAGGTAACAATATGTGCTGGGCACAATTCCTATATACATGTATTTACTTTCTTATAAATGTCACAACAGCCTCATGAGGTGGGAACCATTATTATCCTCACTTTACAGATGAGTTAAACTAGGTAAAGAGTTTAATAACATGCCCACCAATGTCAAAGACCAAATAAGTAGTAGATATGGAAAAAAATCTAACCACTTTGCCGAGTAGAGGAAAATAATAGGGAGTTATCTTTTTTTAACCCAAGTCACTTGATCACATAGCATCTAAACAGAAGTAAAAGGATTTTTCTTTTGTTATAAATTTATTATACGTGAGCGTGCATCCATTTGTATAAAAAAGAACAGTCTAGCTTTATTTATAAATAGGAAAGAAAAGAAACTAGATTTTAGAAGTTTATAAAGTAAAGACAGGAAATAATCAGGACTATTAGAAATAATATCAAGATAAAGGCAAAGGTAGTACCAGAATAAAGACAATGAACCCTGGGGTTTCAAAAGGACTTCTAATTTCTAAGAGGGAATGACATCACCTTGACTTTTGTTCAGCTGGGCCTATGTCTATTACCGATTATTTCTCTCTGAGAACTCATTCCCAGATTATATAGTGCCAATCAATGAAACTAGAATTGACTTTTATATGCGAACTGGGGTCATATGGCTTATTATGAAAGAAATATATTAAAATGTAAAAAAACAAGATTTTATGAAACTAGAGAGATATTCCATTTTACCTCTATAAAACAGAATGATACATCCAGGTACTTTTCCTTCGACTTCTATGGGAAATATACTCTCTCAGGAACTTCAACAAATCAACTTAAAAACATGTGCTGTTTTTTTCTAACAAAATCTGGTTTATTTTTACTGAATTTGACAGGGAAAGAAAGAGTTCACAATTTTCCTCAAGCTGCTACACTGTCAGCATAGCTTAAATTCAGCAACTTCTAATAGTTTCAATACATTACACTTCAAGAGAGAAACATGATTGTTTCTGATAATATATGTCTTCTTACAGTTGGACTATTAAAGTTTTTAAATCCACTCAAGGAAAAGAGCAGGCAGTGTCAACTCTAGTCCCCCAAATCTCTATCTAAGACACCCCATTCACACTGAAAAACAGACCTCTCCTTCCTCCTGACTTCCCATCCTGACCTCTCAATACCAGCCATCTTCTTTGTTTTCCCCAAATGTCGTGGAAAATGAAATCCTCATCTAACTGTGCCTTCTGGCCTCTCCAGTTCTGTCCCAACGCTCTCTGATGGTTAGCAGTATTCCTACCACAGCCCACCCACTTTCTGCGAGTGTTGAGGAAATATCATTCCTGGACTTGTCACTGGAACATCTTAGATTTCAACTTGATTGAGGTTTGTTGTGAGTTAAGAAAGGACACTGAATGAGGAAGTCAATGCTATTTTTTCCCCCACCAATAACTATTCCTAACTCTGTGTGTGCCCTTGGACGTGTCACTTAAGCGAGGGGATCCCAAGTAGCACTGATTACGCTGGAAACTAGGGTACCTTCAAGAGTTCTTTGCAGCTCCAAAGTGCAGTGCATTAGCTTAGTGACAAAGGCCAGCATATAAGCTCAGTGACCTGCTTCCTGTCATATAAATTTTTTTCTACTAATTTTTATTATGATAACATTGGTTAACAAAATCCAGTTAAATTTCAGGTGTACAATTTAACAGTAAGGCATATATACATATACTGCATTGTGTGTTCACGACCCATCGTTAGATTTCTTTCTGTCACCACATATTTGACCTTTTTAACATATAAATTACCTGTACAGACCACCTGACAGAACAGAGCATAGGAGAAAGGTCTCCGGTTTTCTCATTTGTAGGGAATGAAAGTTACTTAAGTACCTGTGAAGACTGGCTAGTTAACTAACCCTTATAAATTCTAAGTTTGCCTACGAATAAAGCACGTGGTGATATGAGGAATTTTGTCCTTTTCTTCTTTTTACAATTTAGCTGCTAAGAATCCTTGGGAATAGCACGTAGCAGCACAGATAGCACAATCCAGCTAGTAAGCAGGGAAGAAAAAGAGAATTCCCTGCTCTCCTAAGAACTGAAGCTGTTTCATGTTCTGGGATGCTAAAACAAAAATTTTTCAAGGAAACAAATGTTTAAATTTTTTGAGATACGAAACTCGCTGTTTACAACAGTGGTGGTTGATCTCAACTGCCGCTACTGTCACCTCAGAAAAGGCCAATTTTGCCAAGGGCCACATGGCTGCTTCCCTGCTGTGAAGGAAATAGGATGAAACAAAGTGGCAAACTCTTAGAATGCTGGGATGTGTTTAAAAAGAAAATCAGACTCCAACCAAGGCCCAAATTCTTAAGATAAAAAAAAATGAAAACTGACCAACTATCAATCTAATAATGTAAGTGGGCAAAGGATCCACAGCATGAATCCCCACTACCCACGAATAACTTCTAAATATATTCGCGTTCCCAAGAAAACTTTACAGAGGCTCAAATGACAATAATCTACTCTTAGAAAACAAAAACTTCGTACTTGCTGCTCCCTAAGAGGAGAGAGCAAGCATGCCCATAAGGCAATTTCCTAACACCCAAAGACCACTTTGCTAGTCTTAAAATAATAATGATGATGATGATGATGATGATGATGATGATGATGATGATGATGATGATGATGTTTCTGCCAAGAAGGAAAATGCTTTTGGGTGTTTTTTCCAGAACTACTAGAATCAATAAAAACTTACTGAGTATATGTTATTGTGGTATTGTGGCATAAAAAGAACATGAAGATAGGCAGTCCTGAATGCAAATCATGCAAATCCTGACTCTACCTTGTCCTGTAACCAATCCTGGACAAATCATATCCTCTCTAAGCCTCTGTTTACTCATCTTGTAAAGATGAGAATTAGATTGTTAGGAGAATTATATGCAAAAGCACACATCATCAGTTGAATCTATTATCTACATTTACATCTATCAGTTCCTTTATGACTCACCTGCAGGTCTCTGCCCTTACCCTAAACACCCATCCCACTGGCAATTTTATACCTCCCAACTACCAATTGCTCAATTCCTTCCCCTTTTTTAAAGTCTTCCCTGACCAACTCGACGTTAATAACATCTCATTTGGCAATTATTTATCATGTTTAGCATTTTTTAACGTGGCTACGAAGAACTACTCTGATTTAGTCCTTTGTATCTCTGACATAGCTCCAGGGTTTGAAAAACTAGTACAGTGTTTTGCAAAATAATTCCTGTACTAAAGTCATGTGTGCTATAGAGGATTTTATAAACGTGTGCTAAAGTTCACACAATGTTAGTGACCAAAGTGGATATCACCAATATAAATTTCCTCTAAAATTGATACAAATGACCACTTGACACAAATGACTCCTATCTGAAGCAAAATTGTTATGAAATAGAAATTAATTTAGAAGGACAGAACTGATTTGAAATTTTTAAAAAATTAGTAAAATTTCTAGTTACAATTAGACAAGATCCCTCAGTGTCAATTGTGTAGAAATACTAATGATAGTACTGTCGTTGGCGTGGTCATGTATCAATAATGATTTTCGCATCTGATTTGAAAAGCAGAACTTTTGGTAAAAGTACGCCTATTTATATCAAGGAGGTTCAGAACTGACTCAGAGGAAAAAGTATTATCCTCTGACTCACCAAGACCACTTCCTGAAACACCCAATGTTTTTCTTGGAAGGAAGTCTATACAAGTGCCATTCTTTCAAACACTGATTAGACAAAATTAAAGTCTAACACAACATGAACAAAAGATATATATTTCTCAAAGCCTACCAGGTTTCCAAGTAGAGAACATTCTATAAACATATATTATTTGGTCATGAAAGGGAAAACTTTAAATACAGTCAAAAACCGGTAATCCAAGAAATATTATAATGAATAAATCACTGATGATTTCCACATAGCCCTCTTTAAACCATAATCTCTTAATGATAAAGAAGCAACTTTATGATTTTAATCCACAAAATTAACTAATGTCTTTGGCTTCAAAACAGTCACTTTTTTTCCAATGTAATTCTTTTTTCCTCTGAGTCAACTATGTGGCCAATATCTAATAATAATTTACGAAAACACTTATTAAATGCTTAGATGTGTCAAACATTCTTATACATTCTTGTCACCCATTAATTCAACTGAAAATCACAACTCCTTTAAGAGGTAGATGCTATTACCTCTATTTTACAAATAAAGAAACTGAGGCACAAAATAATCTTTGCCCAATATCACACAGTAAGTATACAGTAAAGCCCAAACCCAGATAGACAATGAAAGAGCCCAAATTCAGTTTCTATTGTATGTCTGTGTGTGATCCCTCATCCTCACATTAGAATTCTTGCAAAAACAAACATATGCACACACACACACACACGTATAATTATACATATGTACACATGTATAAACATTTCAAATTCATAAAATCCATGCCAAAATTTATCTACATCCTTCTCAAACATCACTTTATAGATTCTAATATGACTAATATATTAATCAATAGGAGTTAGGTACAAAGAATATCAAATCTTAATCTAGAGAACAATTACTTAGATGAGTTTTGAAATATTCCACTGTCCAGATATTATGTGAGTCTCATTTGTTTTTTTAATTCTAAAACATTGGAAACAACTCACAGAACTATAAAAACACCAAAATGATAGTGCCCTGGACAAAGGCCTTGGGAGAGAGAAAAAACAGAACATTTCCTTCTTCAAAATAACAAGCAATTAAACTGAATCTTGCTGTTTGTTTCCTCTTAAGTAATCTAGACTGGAAAGATTCCAAACATGACTCCTGCAGTATTTTGCTTTCAGCAGAAAGACTATCCTTTAATTCGTCAAGTAAGCTAACAACTGTTCACGCGTATCTATAACTGATTCATAGAAACTAGTTTAAATATTAAACGACTGCATATTTCTAGTTCCAAATATTTGAAAAAGAAATTCCTAGCTCACTAATGAGACAGAATAAGCACGTTGAGAGAAACCACTCCACTCTGACCTTGATATTATCAAGGAGCAGTATAAGAAGGGCAAATTTAACCCAGCAGGGTGAAGCCTTTCAAGAAGCAGCCTAAGGAAATAGTTACCACCACTCTGAAGGTGCTCAAGATTCAGAGATGCTCTTGAAAGCCTGGCTGCCCAGTGTGATTTTAGGGCCAAAACAGAATCATTCTGCTTCCTAAAGTATGGCATTTACCCAAAACAGAGTAAATGAAATTCACTGGGAATTAATTCATTCTTTTCAAGTAAGCATTTTCATCCCTAGCACCACTTTAAACTACAAAATTCTCTAGGAGTAATAATTTGTAATTAACACTTAATTATGAACCATTGGATACTTTCTCCTAGGATAGGAGGAATCCAGCGTAATGTGAGAACACCTATGAAGCCAGTGTGGCCAGAAAGGAAAGAAATCTGCATAGAAATGGAGCAGTAGCAAGTTACTGGAGAAAAAATTTGCCCGTCTGATACTTTTACCTATGATAAGCTATATCCAATTATTAATCATTACTAATATTATGAAAGGAATTCCAGCTTATATATGGAATGATTATTCAGTAAAGACATATGTCCCGTATCATAAGCAAAAGCACATAAGAAATTCATTCGGTATTTTTTGTCTACACCTACCAGGTATTTTGCTTCCCACAAGGGCACATAACAAACAACTTAGTTTCTCTCCTCTAGGAGCACTCAGTTTAGTGAGACAGGTATGCAGAGATGATTACAATGCAATTTAGTAAGTGCTATTGTGAATTAAACTATGTACTATGAAAGTTATCAACCCAGGGCAGCTGATGGTGGGTTTCATAGGGAAGACAGAGAACTATGTCTTAAAAGACACAGAGGAGTGTGCCAATCAGCACGTGTAAGGGCAGTAAGAGGGCCTTCCAGATGCAAAGCATGGTACCAGGAAGGACATTGGTTTCAGGGAATGGTGAGATATTGGTGTGGCTACAATACGGGGTGTATAAAAAGATGATGTGGCAAAGAAAAGCTTGATGCCAGATTGTGAGGGGCCTGGAAGAGTATGCAAAGGAATTCAGAATTAAATTTTATGGAAATGGTAAACCAGGCAACAGTCATATTACCAATTTTTAATGAAATAACTATGGGGGCATTCTGGAGGGCAGACTAGAATAGGAAGCAAAGTTAACTAATTTCTAGATAATTTACATGTTTCTTTTATTCCTATGGAAATCTTCCCAATTGTATTTTGCTTTATATATTTTTGGAAAAACTAAGACTCACCTATGGTACTCCCATAATTTCATTAAATTCCTGAGTTCTCCAAAGAGAAACAGGAAGATAGTTTAAGTAAATTAAAATGGACCTACCAATAAGCTACAAGGACAGAGCTCACATTTTTTGTTATTAGTTACATAAGACATTTAATCTATATAGAAATCTAGTATATTCATCCTATTTTAGAAAAGTTCATTTTAAAAAATCAGCGACTAAGAGAATTGTAAGTTTGTTTTTGTTGTATTTCATTTAAAACATTCCTTTAATGGTGAGGCTGTGGAAAACGGTATAACGGTGCCTCAAAAAATTAAACATAGAACTACCATATGTTCCAGCTGTTCCAATTCTGGGTATATGCCCCCAAAATTTAAAATAGGGACCAAACAGATCATTTGCACACCCATGTTCTTTGCAGCATTATTCAAAATAGCCAAAAGGTGGAAGCAATCCAAACGTCTGTTGACAGAAGAATGGTAAGCAAATTGTGGTATATGCATACAATGAAAAGTTATTCAGCTTTTAAGAAGAAGGAAAGTCGAGACATGCTACAACATGGCTGAAGCCTGAATCCATTATGCTAAGTAAAATAAGCCAGTCACAAAAGGACAAATACTGTACAATTCCACTGTATGACTACCTAGCGTAGTCAAATTCATAGAGGTGGAAAATAGGATAGTGAAGGCCAGGGGCTCGGGAAGGGGGAAACAGGCAGTTATTATTTAATGGGTATGGACCTGCAGTTTGTGAAGATGTGAAAGTTCTGAAGATGGATTGTCATGATCGTTTCACAACAATGTGAATCTTCTTAATGCCATTGAACTGTATACTTAGAGATGATTAAAATGATAAATTTATTTTATATATATTTTAGCACAATAATAAAAATAACTAAGGAATGAATAAACAACTGAATGTCCATGAGCCAATCGGGTACAGCTGCCTGGTCGGGAAAGTAAAGGCTAGATCTTATTGCAGCTTTCTCTGTATTGTACCAGAGACATAAAGAATTTCCATAGCAAACACACAAAAATTAAAACCATCGTTATAATTCTTTGTGTGTATCTGTATACACGAATGTATACATATGCATGGGTATATTTATTTTTTAATTTGAACTGAACTAGGTTATCATATACTCCACTTTAATAAAGACCAAGAGACCCAATTCCTAACTTACAAAAGCATAAATGTAACTGTGTTTTGACAAATAAAAAGAGCACTGTTCCAGTTTTTACCGATTCTTGATTTTGGGTCCAGCTCTCACATTACCTGGCAGTGCCTCTCTCAAATTCCATTTCTCACTGATTCTTAATTTTCTCATTGGTCAGATGCAGTAGGGCCCTATGTTCCACCCCTACAGACCAATCTCACAGTATACTGAGGGCATAAAATAAGACAAAGTATATACGGAGTTACTTTAAAAATATAAAGTAGTTTGGAATAGATGTTTCTTTATAAAAGGATCATGTGAAAGAATTAATAAAATGGCTCAAAGAATAGCTCAATTCTTTGAATTTTAAAAAAAATTTACTTCTTGAGATGTTAAACAATCTAATATGCATACAAGCTTTGAGGAAAACATGCACTAAACAAAATCAAATACATTAGTATTCCTAAGAGGGCAAACACACACACACACACACACACACACACACACACACACACACACACTCTTTCAAGGTGATAAGAGGAAAAAGAGTTAGATCTGGCTTTTATAATTAATTAGTCTGTTATTAAGCTCCATAGCAAAAATGAATGAAAAATCATTCTACAAAATGATTTTAACAAAAGTTGTTAAGACTCATTTAAAAGGCATAAGAAACATGTCAGTAACTTTCATTTAAAAAGTTACCATTAACTTGATGTCTTATGACAAATCAATTGTTAACTGCAGTAGTTGGAATATCTTCTCTTCCTGGAAATGACAAATGAGACTGGCAATATCTAACTCAGTAATTTTAATACTTAAAAAAAGAATCAATTAGAAAAATACTAAGAGTTTTACACATACCAGTACCATCAATCCTCCTCCCAACACTCTTTGAAACCTTATATTATCTGCAGGGAGGGTGGGGATGGGGTGTCTTTTTTTCCTCACTGATCAAAACAAAACAACTCTTAACAAGCACTTACCTTACATGTAAGCCAAAACTATATTAGTCTTTTTGTAAGGACACAGATTTATGACATCCAGTAAGAAATTCCTCAAAATTTATATTAAATCCCCAACAGTCTGATAGCATTAAACTAAAACTCATTGAAATTTAAGCTTAGGAAAAGCATACACAAGTGTCATTAAATTTTTGTAAAATCAGCTGTACATGTGTTGTTTTAACACTTATTGGCTATTTTTAACTGAAATATTAACATTCAAGAATAACTCGGAAATGTTTTCTGTCCTTCTGTCTCCAATTTCCATTTGTCTCCCCACCTAAAGTTATCATCTCTTTCCTTAATTGTTGTAAACCCCTATTTCACCTCCATTTTACGGTATCTTGTAAAATATTCTTTCTACACCTATTACAACCTCATTTCACACACTGGGGAAACGTAACCCTCTCCCCATTCTCTACTTTATAAATTTCTCAATGCATCTGAACCTGTAAGTGAAATATCTTAATTTAGAAGTTCAAATTTGATTTTGAAGAAATAAACTTAACAAATAGGAAGTGCCTGAGCATTTCACTTCTTAATTAAACCTCTAAGCCTGATTATCACATTATTTGGTGATCTGGTGATCACCCAAAGAGCCTAGGATCATGTGTTTAGTACAGAACACGTTTAGAAAAGTAGCTATATTCATTTTACATCAAACTTATTCCAGACATTGTAATAATGCAAATTCACTTTTCCTTCTCATAATCATATCCAGTTGAGCAGTCTACAGACTGTCTCCAGGTCAAGCTCTATTCAGATACCTTGACAGCAGTTAGGGTTTTGGAAAGCTGAGCTGAAAGTGGCCTAGGGTAACCTGGAATTGCCAACAATCTGAGTAGTTTAATGTGATTAGGTAGACTGAAAAAAGGTGGATAGAATCCTTCATCCAGGCAACCCCTGTACTCAAAATTATACCATGAATGGTAGAGCAAAATGTCCATTCATTCTTTATGCATTCAATAAATCTCACTCGGGCCTTGCTATATGCCAGCAGGTACTATATATACAAAGCTGGATAGATAGATAATGATGAATGAAACAGATATAATTCCTGCCCTCAGATTAGTTAGGAGCTACAATGGCTTTTGATATTCTCTTGAATATGCCAAGCTCTTTCCATCCTCAAGGCCTATCACACTCTGTCTTGGATAATTATCCTATGTGTCTCTGTCTGCCTTATGCCTGAATCTCAGGTTAAATGACACCTCTAGAGAAGTCCTACCCTGACCTACCAATCTAAATTAGATACTTCATTACATGTTTTCATAGCACCTTAAAATATTCTTCACAAAACTTTATAATTAAACATATGGACAGATATTAGTTTAATATCTGCTTTTCAAAAATAAATTACTGCTTTGTATACTTTCTATTGATGCAGAACACACTTTCCTATTTTGTACTTTATATTGAAAGATTTTAAATCTCATCTTTCTTTTAGGTAACTATTAAGTTTTTTAATGTAAGACTTGAATTTTTTTTCCTTCACATTTTCTCTATAACTCTACAGTTTATCCAAAGACCTTCTTTCATATGCAAATTTTATAATAAAATTACACAGTTTTCCAACTGGTTCAATTTTCTGCGTGTAAAATTTAAATGTTTTGTTTATATTTTGGCTACTAGCTAAAGCTATTACAGATATCCACATTTGATATCTATTTACATATTTTCAAGCCAGAATTTTAAATAGCCTATACTCAAGTTTTACAAACAAATTTTCTCCACCATTTGATTATCTGAGAAACCCAGATAAACATGAATCCCACTACTTATTAAATGTGAAATCCTAGGCTTACTTAGCTTCTAGAAGCCTGGTTTCCTCATCTGTAAAGTAGCTATAATCTTTCAACGGTATGAGAAATTAATATGAAGTACACAAAGCCCCTCCTAAAATACCAATTCCTTCCTACATGTAGGGAAAAAGGGTACATGTTTGAAAATGTAGCCCTCTAATATAATACCAGTTTCCATTACCTAATCTAATCTCCTAAAAGAAAACAAGTCTAACTTTTTAGTTTCATGGGCTATACTTCAGTCAGGGGTTGACAAATTCTATAAAGGGCCAGGTTGTAAATAGTTGGGGTTTGTGGGCTATAAATGATCTCTGTTGTTATTCTTCATTTTCATTTTTGTTTTTAATAATCTATCAAAAATGTAGAAAAAAACAGCCCACTAGCTATAGTTCGTTGACCTCCTGCTTTAAGTTCATAAATATTCATTAATTCCACTATTACTTATCCTATTATCTGTATAATATTTGGTTCTTAACAGTCAACTGAAGAACTACTTTCTTCTATTGATCAAATCGTCAGTTTAACAAATGCTGACTAAACTCTCGTTCATATGTAAGGCCCTATGAGGTAACTGATTATCTAAAGAAAAAGTGACACATGACATGCTATAAAAGAAGTACAAATACAGCCTTTAGCCTTTTGAGGGCTTCCTCTAGTGTAACCTCTCTTTCCTTTTTTTTTTTTTTTTTCTTTCCCTGAGCCTACTATGCATCAGAATTTACAGCATAACCAATTCATGCTCATGACTTCAGATTTCTCTTACAATATTCCTGTACTGAAACTGGTGCTAGTTTGAGTTCTTTTACGATAACCTGATCAGGCCTCATGCACCATAGAGTTAGAGGTCCCCTACTGCTCACTCTCCATAAGGCTCCTTCCTTTCACTTATGACATATCGTTATAAATTCACCTTTCTGTCACCAACTTCCAACACCATCATTTATTTTTCTCTTCCTTCATTCAGCTCATCTCCTTATTGCTAATTGCCCAGTTTTTCTATCGTTTTATGTATAATTCCAATGGAAAAAAACCCTCTGAATTAGGTGTCAGAATTAGTTTCTTTTATTGCTTGCCTCTGACCAACTATGTATTTCTTAGTCTGAGTATCTTTGTTTCTTCATCTATCAAGGGGTCTAAACAGTTTGTGATACCAACCAGACACAGTTAAGTGTAGAGGAAATAACTCATGTAGAAGTTATGTATAATCTACAAAGTACTCTAAGACAGTGGTCCCCAACCTTTTTGGCACCAGGGACCAGCGCTCCTATAAGAATCTAATGCCTGTTGATCTGAGGTGGAGCTGATAGCATGACACTAGCACTGGGAGCCTACAAATATAGGCGAAGCTTCCTTCCCTTGACTGCAGCTCACATCCTGCTGCACAGCCTGCTTCCTAACAGACCTGTTTCTGACAGTCCCCCCTTGGGGGACTGATGCTCTAAGAGACCTCTAAGATCTGTGGCTTACAAATCAGACTTGATTCAAGTACTGGCTCTGTCATTTAGGAGTTATCAACCTTGGGCAAGTGAATTCACTCATACATGCCTCTTTTCTCCATCTGTAAAATAAAAACAGTAACAACATCTGCTTTATAGTGCTTTGGGAAAATTACATGGCATAATCCATGTCAAGCACTTACCATAGTGCCTAGCACATAGTAAAGGTTCAAAAAAAATCTTAAACATAATTATTATTTAAAGATAAGATATATATTTTATCCCAGGGGGCTACAAACCTTTTATATTAACTTCATCTCTACTTGCTTTTGAGCCTACTATCATTGATAAATGTATGCCTTTTATTTCTTTTTTTTCTTTATCAATACTGGTTAAACAAGTTCTTTTGCATTTTGCTCTGTGGCACTGTGTTCCCATTTACAGGGTAAATTTAATGTCTTTTACCATTAAAAAAGAGAAAAAAGGGAGGGTAGAAATTAAAGTGGGTAGAGAGAGATATCAGTTCATACTCTGTACGTTATCAATCAGTACAGTCAGTTCTGATATAATACAACATATGCATTCTGAAAAAATCATGATCCTGTGCAAAATCATGTCATTAAAATACAGGGCTGATGGGGAAAATGGCCATAAGTGACATGTAAAAAAAAAGACCTAAAAAAGACTATAGTATAGTTTTACATATATTAAATGGCTTTTAAAAAATAAATAAAAGCTACAATAAATATGGCACCTTACCTTGAAAGAGACTTGAAGTTTGCTTGTGGAACTGGCTGTCCGAAGGGTTACAATTTGTGAATTATTGTGAAATGGTGGAAGAAAGGTTATCTGACACTGAAGGGAAGTTATAATACGAGATATGGACAGGTATAGTTTATAACATGCAGTCAAGTGAGGCAGCTGGAGGGTATCGGAAGTGTGTATACGTGCATTTTGTGAATTCCTATGTGGTCCAATTCAGCTAGGTGAAGTTTTCTTTGTTCACCTACCATTTCTCAGATAAAATCATGCATAACAAATGTCAAATTTACATTTTATTCAAATTGTCCCCTAATAGCAAGAATGTGGGACTAAAATCCTCATTTTCAAAACAAGCCTGATAGCAGTATTATTCAAACTATGAACTCATGAAAAAACGTTCTCTGACTCAGAACTATAGCCACTATTTTACAAAGCCTGTGTTACTCTTCGATTTCCTATTCAGCTAGAAGCCTTTACCTAGAAAAAGCTGTTCTTTCCTTGTTAGTACTAAGCCACTAAACAGCATCTAAAAAATTTCTTAACTGCACTTTGTTTCTTCAGCTTTTCTACTGCGAACAGCTCTGATTCAGATAGCCATGCCATACTTATTTAGATCTTTAGTTGAGTCTCTGTCCCCAAATGTCCATTCTAACAGAGCAATGAAGTAGTCTTATAATTGACTATAGTCTTATAGTCAACAACTCAATGTCATGCCGTTCTACTCATTCGGTCACCCAATATTTGTAACAAGCATCTACTGACTGCAAGGCAACATGGGAGATACAAGGTGAATCCAACCTCTCATAGATAAGACACAGAGACTTAACTCAGTGGATCATTTAAAGTCAGTCAATGTTAAGAAGGTGTAAAATATTATAACACACCTAAAAATAACTGCAACATCAGGTAGAACAGGAATACTTTAAGAAAATGCAGGAAGTACAGAACAGATTACTTTCAATGTTGGAAGGGGGACCAACAGGAATTTAATGGGGGTAATTAGTAGACCTTAATGATGAGGTAAATTTTGAATATGGTAAATTACGACTTTCTAATTGTGGTATGAGTAAAGACAAAGGCAGGAAATGGGAGGTATAAGCATAAAGAGCATGAAGAAGTTTAGGCCATAATTAAGATTCATGATTACAAATGATAAGTTATATACCAGACTTTGAATTTTATGTGAGGAGAGACAGGAAAGTCACACTGACAATTTTTATCCAGAAGAGAGCAACATCAATTATGAATGGCAGAAGGGAGCCCAACCAGCTTTCAGAATCTAGTCTTTGAATGTATTAAGAGACTAGTTTCAGAGTAGCTGGAATGAGAGCAAAAACAGCAGGAAGGCATTTCCCAACTGCAATTCCAGGCCTTGTGTCCAAGATCGATATTCACGGGTTCTACTTACTGGATACTAACTGTGTCATTTGGCCTGGCAAATCGTATAAAATAGTGAAATAAATAAAAACTACCTGCAAAATGAGGGGAAACTTTTTTTTTTTTAGAAAGAACGAAGGAAGACAAAGAATGCAATGCAACCTAATAGTACTAATAATATTGTCAGATATTTAAACCTGATCATTAGAATTGTATAATTAGTAAAACTAAATAACATGGTTCTGAATTACATCGAAATATCTAACATGATGTATTTTTAATACTCAAGAAACTGTATCTCAGTGTTCCTAAAGGCAAAGCCTTCTTGGGCAAATGTTCATGAGATCTATTGTAAGCTTAATTAACATACATAAACATTTCAGCTAAGATTTTACATTACGAACTACAGAGATACAATATTTCACAAGTTTGCTTTAAATTTTAAAAAACACATTGAAAATTAAAACTACCACAAGTTTCTTCTCATCAAATTTCCAAATCGAGTTAATATATTCTGTACACAAGTTTCTGTATACAAATGCCACAAATTTTACCTAAAGTAAGAAGTATATTTTTTTCATATAGCTGAAATGTCTATTTTTAAGTACTTACATATTCAATTAAGCAATTAAAAACACATACACAAACCTAACTCTAAAATAAAAAGGAATTTTAAAGAAAACTTAATTGTTCAATTAAATTATAACTATCCTACATATGATCAAAAGACTATATGATAATCTACTTCATTTATCATCTGTACAAAATTTTTATACACTTCAACTAAACTATTATTTAAAAAACTAAAGTGTATAATGAGCTGATTTTTGTTCCCTTAAAACTCTAACATAGTTCTCTTAAGTAAACTTCACATGTACCTTGATGAATTAATGACAGGATTTCACTGAAAAATAAACTAAAAAGGAGACTTCTCTACATAATTTACTTCAGAATTATTTACACAGAAAATGAGTCTAAACATCTTATCCTCTCCATCGTCATTTCCTCTTATATGCAGTTTACTTAAACTGAAGAAACTGTTTCCTAGTCTAGCTGCTAGGAAACAGAAACTTCTTTGAAAACACTCCAGATAAGTGAGAAAAGGTAGGTCAAAGGACAAAATATCTTATACATAGTTCCCAGAGTACATATGAGATTTATACTCAACATGAGGCTAACATTTGCCTTGGAATCTGGCCTATAAAGCTGACCAAAGATTTGCAGCAAGCAAGGGTAATACCAGATCAGACCATAAACATCGCCAGGCACCACGTCCATTTATGGTACCAAAAAGCTACATACAATGCTTGTATGGGTATTGATAAGTTGATAAAATGATAATCTGATAATTCTCTTTATGATATAGAAAGTTGTAATAAACAGACACATTACAGGAAAATCGACATTTTCAAGAATGTATTTCAAAAAAGGATCAATATAACCATAATTAAGGCACTAGAACTCAAGGATGTTACACTTCTCAGCACCAAAATAGTGATGTAACCAATTATTTACTTTTGTTCTCTATTTAGTATATTGTGGTATAATATTATTAGCTCTTGTTTGTTTTTAAATAGTATAAATTAGCCTTGCACCTAATTACTAGTAACAAAACAAAAAGGCTCTCCCCGAATAAAATTAAATGTAAGAAATAATCAATAAGAGCTATAAAAATAGATCTTTATATGTTAAGAATTACAAATATTTGCCACTCTACTCAAATTTTATATTTAAAATATAATTTTAAATTGGATTTTTTGAGTTGTTTTTTAAAAAACTTTCATTAATTGACTATTTAAACGTTTACAAGTTCCATTAATATACATGAGTTAAAAAAAACTTTAAATACACATATTCACTACATTTTAGATCCCAAGAATAATGTTTACACAAAAATTTGGCAGTGTTAACTCTGTGGACTCAAAGCCAATAACAACCTAAGAAGGCTGAACCTGGTTAATAAGCAAATTTTCATAGTACAACTAACATTGTACAAACAATCCGAAGCAGTTAATATTTATAGTATAATCACAGTATTTGCATATCAGATTAATTTAAAAATAATTTTATGAACGCTTGATATGTTTGTGCTTTCTCAGCTGTTGATAGTCAACAGGTTTCTTCTTAGCTATAATTTTTGAGAGAAGTTATTCTCTTAAACATTGTGACCTTAAGCAGAGAAATCCTTTAAATCCCCATCTCTATAAACAAGAAGCCAGGAGGCAAGAGGCAGGACCCTGTGGGACCTGAGGTACCAATCTCACCAAGTTCAGAATCCAGTTGTAACCAAATTGGAACTTAAAAGACTGTCAAAGGGCTTACTGAGAATAAAAGTATTACTACATGTTTCAAAGTCTACACATATCCTCTATAATCATAATGCCTTGGAGAGCTCTCCTTAGCAAGGAAAATATTCCACAAACTCAAACTTACCTACCCACACAGTCCAGGCGAAACTCCTCTAGAGCAATTCTCCGGGACAATACTGAGAAGACATTTCTCTCAGTTCACTCTTGGTGTCAAGTGACCTTTGGTGTATCCACAGAAAGGGTGGGACTGACTGGAAGCTACAGTTTCAGCAAGTACTTCACTGAACAAAGTCTCTCCCTGGGTTTCTCTAAGGCGTTAAGTAAGATTTCCTAATCTTGTTAAGTGAGTAAACAAAGCCACCACTACATTTTCCACTCTTCCCTAGGTTAGCAAGATAAAGCTTTAAAGGGTACAGATGATGGCTAACACTGAGAACCTACTATGTGCTCCAAGCTAACACTAAACACACATTATTAAAACTCCCATTTTTAAAGAGGCGGAATCTGAAGAACAGAGGTTAATAGGGAACTTATGGGAATTCCAGGTATAGCAATATGGTCAACTAAGCTAATGAAGAAGATTTTCCACTATATCACATAAAAAAAAGATTTCAAAAAAGAGTGTAAAAATTTAAAAATTAAATATACAGCTTTACTTGAAATAAAAAAAAAAAATCCCCTAGTACAAATCCAAAAATAGAACTGATGGCCAAAGTGGTAAGCAGAAAAACAAATACTTCCAACTATGGCTGCCAGGAATGATCACTGGAGTCTCCTTAGTGCTTAAGACTAATTGAAATTGGTAAGACGCCCCTTCAAGGAGAAGAGATCAGAATACAGAGCTCTCTCTCAACAGAGAAGTGTTAAGCTCGATTTCTGGCCTCACTTTCCTCCAATACAGTATACAACCTGCACAACTGTATGTAGAAGCCCTGGTGCCCATGTAGGGACAGAGAAGAGGTATTAGGGTTACAGGGCATAAAACTGGTACTGAGATCCCTCTATAAAACCAGAGCTGTCTTCAAAGGGCTACGATCAATTAAAGATGATGAAGGAAGAGGATAAATCCACCCATTGTCTTAGATTTCAAGGGAGCTTGTCTTGAGAATCTGAATGAGAAGGCAGGAGAAATGTTACAACCAGAAATTAAAACTCTAAGCCTGCGTCACAACAGTGTTGAAGTCTGACTCTTATTTGTATAAGAATCTCCAAGCTAAGAAATTAAGATAAATTTAGTCCTGGGCTATCTGGAATGAAAATCTGGAATGAACAAATATAAAACAACTTTAAAATAACACTCCATAAACAAGGCCACATGGGATTTCTACAAGCTGGACAAACAAAACTAAACGAAGACAAAAACAAAAATAAAATCCCCTGAAGAAGAATTTATAATGGAGAAATTACAAAGCATGTGGGAAAATAATTTACTGTGATGATTGAACACTAACAGATACACCAAACAAAAAATTTTGTATTCAACTAGTTTTTCACTATGAAAATGTCCCAATAAAGGATATTATTAAAGAGATGGAGTAAGAAAATAACATATAAAGACTAGAGAACTGAAAAAAACAGGTAAGTTTTACAAAAACCCAACAATTTTTTTAAGATATACACATTTCTCTGCAAAGAGCACCCAGAGTTTTCATCAGTTTTGTAATGTAAAAAGAAAGTAGCTAAAGATAGAATCTATCATTATAGATAAAATTTTTAAACTTATATAATATAGAAAAGCAGTAATCAATGCCAGAAGTCAATTATTTGGCAGAATCTATTCCACATCAAGTTTTCCTTCCTACCATCTCTCAAGATCCTGACCACTCTGCTGGGCGACACTCCATTCCCGGAAATTCTGACTCAACCCTCAGGCCATTCTGAAGATCTCCAGCACCTTTGCAAAAAAGATGAAGTGAAAACTGGTGACGTGCCACTAAGAACCCCTTTTCAGGACTGAAGGATTTTACTCCCCAGTTGCCATGGTGCTGCCCTCAGCTATCAGCCTTCTTGAGAATCGCCTTGGGTGAAGAGTCTCCTCTTACGAGCTCATGCTCCCTTCCCAGGGCAGCTCACATCAAAGATGAGTTGACATATGGAATATAGTCCTCTCTCCCCAGCTAGAGACAGTGCTGAAAAACCATTCCACCTCAAAGCTCCCACAAGGTCATATCTCCATTGAGACTGTATGGCAGCCTGCCTTCCCCTCTGCCCAATACTGGTTTCTTCTTTCCCTTCCTTCCACAGAGGTTGATCCCAAGAGCACTTTCTAATAAAATTCCAGAACACTAATTTCCAGCTCAGAGTTTGTGTCCTGGGGAACAGAGTCTACCCACAACAGAAGAACTTTAGGTAAAAATGAGCAAGATAGGGGGCAGCATTATCAAGGGAGTGAGAAGAGAAAAATAATGAAGTCTTGAAATCAATGGCGAGAACAACATAAAGGACTACTAATATACATTATCTCTTTGGTGAGAAGACAAGTAGCTGAAAGGAAAGCCTTTTTTCAAAATGAAAAATATAATCGTAAAATTCCAACCTTAAAATGTCAATGTATCATTTTAAAGAGTCTTTCTGAAGCCCATGGGTCTGCTAAACGCCAAAAACGTTGCTGTTTGGGAAAAGGCTCATTTATTCTTCTAAGGCAGTCATTTTCCTAATAAGTTAAGAGGTATATTTAATACCCTGCTGTTAAACTAACAGAATTCTGACATACCTTTTGGTTCTGAACCTTTGGTAAAGATGTTAAAGATAGTTTTAAAAAGGCTAATCTGGTAGACGCTGGTATTTGACTAATCACTATCCAGAATACTCATAAAAAAACTGCATGGACTAAAACCTTAATCATTCATAGGCACACTCAAGATACTAATGACATGAACAAATCTAAGCAAGGTTCATGGGTATTTATTGATTCTCTACCCTTCTAAGATAGGGCAGTTAACAGAAGTACGAATGAGAAATACGTTTGGAATATTATAGATTTGATTACAACACATTTTTCCATAATTACTGAAGGAAGCTGGAAATTGCACACACACACACACTTCTCTGCTAGTAACTTTGCCCTACATTCCACACTTTGTAACTACAAATATGCAGAAAGACAAGATAGTCTGTAGCAAAATGTGTCAACTAAGACCACTGGATCCAAAATGACGTGAAGTCATTCACATAAATTTTTAAGACAGCCAAGCAGACTGGATCAGCAATGTCACAATGCACACAATCCACAATCATCTTAGAAGTATAAGCAGAAATTCACTCTCAGTTCCTGTACACTTCAGCCACAGTTCCTCATTTGTCTATCATTTCTTCCTCTCCTAAGATTCACTATCTGCTTTGTCTTTTCTAAACCAATCCTTCTTCTCTTTTTAACTTTAAATTTTTTTTAATAGGAGTAAAAGATTAATGTGCTACTAACAAGACAGAATCCAAAAGTGGTTTCTTAGTTGGTAGAATGACCAACCAAATGCTTTAACAACTTATCTGGAGAAGGAGCAGGAGATGTAGTATAATTCATATTTTGGGAAGACCATGTCTAAGTATTAATATATTCTAGGCATGCAAAGGGGCAAACATGCATGGTATGTGGATGAGAGGAGAACTAATTTGTTCATATAAAGAAGATTAAGTGAGTCACTGTGGGTTTGGAGCTATTGCTTGGTCATAGAAACTGGATTAAAGATAGAAAACAAAAAACATACAAATGGGCACTTGGTGAATAAATATAAATAGCAGGGCCAACATTATTCATTCTTCCCATAAAGTGGAAGAGTGAGGTCATAACTAAATCTTTAAGTCTATAGATGGCTTGAGTCTCTTATAAGTTAGGGAAACACTGATTGAACAAAGATGAAATTCAAAATGATGTAACGGTATACAAGTGAATAAAATCGTAATTTTGCCTTAAATTGGCAAAGTTGAGGTATCTACTACTAACAGTAAATACCATGCAAATATATTTAATTATGGATTTTAAATGTCATTTTCAACCTAGGAATCGCACTATAATTCCAATATGTAACAATCTTATTTGGCGATGTCAAGTAAAAAGCCAATAAAATTTTGAAGAAAATGATAAAAAAAAAAAAAAGGAGAAAAGAGATTTCTCATTTCTATTCATACCCTATAACCCAAAGACAGGTACAGTGTAAAGACCTCAGTACTAGGAAACCAAAGGCTTATTTTTATGCACCAAGTCTGCCACTCAATAGCCCTGTAACCTTGAGCAAGTAACTTAATCTCCTTCAGCCTCCGAGTTTGTGTCCTGGGGAACACAGACTGTAAAATGATATCAATGAGGCAAATTTGTAACATCTCATTCAGATCTAATATTCTGGAAGGTTTTCCTAATTCAAATTTAAAAAAAAGAAAACCTACTTAATTAGATTTTAGCTAAAATATAGTAACTGGCAGTTTTACTCTTCAACATGAAATGGTAAATCTTCAGAAAAATTACATTACCAGTCAGAAAACCTAATGATGAGTAAAAATTAAAAGTTGCTATGAGGACATCTGTAAATTCACCTCACAAATGATCACGCAATGCTTTTTATAGAACTTCCAATTTCTGCTGAAAAATTCCCATTTAAATACAGATTCTGCTGAAACACAATAGGTACAAACAATTTCTGAGAGACAGGAAAAATGAAAGCTTTTGGCGTATAGTACCAATATTTCTCATCATTAAGATTTCACTTAGAGCTTCTTCATTTCACCTAACTCAGATAGTGTTAGCGCTCCACATAATTGGCCTAGTAAATGCACATCAAAAAAAACCCTGAAATGATGTTCCTTATAAAACAGTATATTTCAAGCATAACATCATGCCCAAAACCTGTGCTTTCCATTAAAAGTTAAGCTCTAAAAAAAATGACTGGACTCTTTTAGCTTATTGAAAGCATGGGTGCTTCTGGATTCTTAAGTGCCATTTAGAAAGAAATAGGTATTTCATATACGAGTAACAATCCTTCTCAACATTTTTGCCTTAACTCTGTCATACAGTCAAGATATTATCACATTAGACAGATAATGAGTCTTAACTTCTCCTAATTCTAATCATGTGCTGTAGCACTAGGAAGGCAGCGAGAAAGGATGAAAGGGAGGGGAGAAATCAGCAAATACAGAAAATGAATGTTGATAAGGTACTTTCCTATCAAAAAAAAATCGGAATGCCCAAGTTTAATTTCAAAGCATGTATTTACTGAAATACTGCAAAGAATCATATACATATGGAGATATATATATAATATATGTGTATATATATATGTATATATATATATTAACAAGCTAATACTGAGCAAGCAGCCTTGAAAAATTAAATCAGGAGGCATTACAATAAACAGAATGAAATGCCTGTTTTCAGAGTAGCTGTTTAAAAAGCTGTGTAAATAGCTGTTAGAATGATATAGCTTATGTCATCATTTGAAAATAAAACCTGCAATTAAATTTGCACATCAAATGATCCTTGAAACTTGTATGTCACCAATAAATATGTATGTAGATAGGGCTTCAATCAGAGATGCTGTGTCAGTGGCACGTAGAAAAGCTGCGGTTATACAAAGCAATGACAGCAAGAATTCAACATGATCTAACACTGAATGCCAGTGATACACTGACATTATATTGCCAAAGGACATACCAGGTTTTTTTCATTTTATTAAATTTATGAGGGTGACATTGGTTAATAAAATTACATAGGTTTCAGGTGTACAATTCTAAAACATGCCATCTATATATTATTGCATTGTGCATTCACCAACCAAGGTCAAATCTCCTTCCGTTACTGTATGTTTGACCCTCTTTACCCTTTCTACCTCCCCCTAATCGCCTTTTCTTCTAGTAACCGCCATACTGTTGTGTCTATATGAGTTTTGTTTGTCGTATTTATTTGTTGCTTTGCTTTATATCCCACATATGAAATCACATGGGTCTTGACTTTTTCCAATTGATTTATTTTGCTTAGCATGATATTCTCAAGATCTGAAAGTGATTTAATGTCTTTGAATATCTCTGAACTAGAGTTTGCCCACATGGCCAAATTTAGCTACGGCCTTTGGCTGAAAAGTGTTACTACAACGGAAGTTTGCCTTGGTTAGGCAAAATATAAAGGGTCACTTTCAAGCATATTTTCAGTCAATAAAATGTTGATTCTCCAAACCAATTCTTAATCTTTTAGTTTGCATTTTCAGTGACAATTCTAACAGCAGTATATAATTTCCCTGTATCCTGACATGGGGCTATGGAAAATAGGTTAAATAAACCTATGTCGAGGGAGGTGGCATGTTGTGGTCAAGAGACACGGATGGGAAACCTAAAACTTGATTTCTTTCCCTCTGGCTTTATAATTTAGAATTACATGACCTTAAAGAAATTAATAATAGAATATAGTTGTAAAGAACTCAGTGCTGTTACTCACAAATACGTGACTTTGGCCAAGTTACTTCACTAAGTCTGTTTGCTAACATGTGAAATGAAAATAATAGTGCCTTCTTCATAGAGACTAAATGAAATAATGCATGTAAAAAACATAACACGGTGCCTGGTCAACAAAGTAATAAATGGTAGCTTAAAAAACATCACTCCTGCTTTTACCTTTTAAGTAATCTCCCTCAGAAACCAAGATGCTGCATCTTAGAATAATTTCTTGTACGATGACTTTATCAGGTCTTTGATTACTTAAGAAAACTGAGTCTTTTCAAAATTAAAAGAGTTAAGTTGTGTTCACAACTATGTAACAGGAATTTGACTTAAAAATCTTTTTCTCATTTTGGTTCAATAGATCATTAAGCCTTCCATAATGATCTGCGATTCTATTTAATCAAGTCTCCAAACCTTTTTGTATATTTGACAAAATTCCCAAAATCGAATTCTAAATAGAATCTTTTTCACCCACCTTAAACTAATTATGAGGTTTCCCAGCGAGCACCTGGAAAATCTCCTAGGGTTCTTCTCTCACCTTTGTAAAAGAGAGATGCTAAAATAATTAGGTTTACTTGGTATGTTAAATTACATGAGAAGTACTGTCAAACAAAAAGTGAAGATAAACCCTCATAGGTTATATGTGTATACATATATTATTAATATAGGTAACTTCCAGAAATTATATGAAGTTCACATATATTTGTCAATACCTGATTTGTCGAATTATCTTAAATTGTTGCATGCCAAAGAAATAACCAAATTTCCTTATCGAACAAACTCTCACCAGAACTTTAACCATGACTATTTTCAAGTCTTTTCGTCGTTCACAGACAGTTTTGTTTTACTCTGATCCTTCCCTGAAGGTGTTTACAATCAGATACTGCACGAAGATCCATGATGGCATCACTTGCATAACTTTGAAACCATGAACTGGACTAAGAATTTCCGGAGCTAATGGAGAAAGCCTAGTGATTCATAAACTGCTAACCACAGATCCAGCAGAACAAGAATAAAATACATGGGACTGAATCGACTGATGTAAATAATCATAATTTTTATGACTTTTGTTTGAAGCATTGCTGGTTCTTGAATGTTTTCTTTTCTGCATTTAAGAAAACCTTTTTCTCTTTTTCTGTTAAGCTACTTATAGCTTACAGTATTTTGATAAATTATACTTTTATAAACAGAATTGAAGCATTTGTCTTTTCTCCCTACCTGATCCTTCCAAAATTCAGAAACTCTGAGTGAGCATTCTTATTTTCATGGCAACACAGTTACTTGCACAAGTTCAATAAGAATCTTCTCCTTGTAACAGAACACAATTGGTTATATTACCAAGGCTTTGACTGGTATGTCATATTTGAGACTGATGTATACAGTATAGATATGATCAGATTTAAGGAACTGAGGGTAACTTTAAGGAGTCAATGCATATAATCCCCTTCAAAAAAACTGCCTGCTATCTTGCTTATAGAGTTCCCACCTAACAGGTAAATAAGGAAAGTCACTTCCTGGAAGACCCAGAAACCTCAAACTATTTGGGAGACTTTAAGAACAAAGGAATTTGCCCAAGCCTGTAAGTATTACAGGCAAAGTCTGATGGTGAGTCGCTGATGTGGCTTCCTAGCCTCAAGAGACTTTTAAAAGTCCAGCCTGAGATTACTTATTAGGAGTTCCAGCAAAGCAGACTTAAAAAGAACCTATATGGTCAATCGCTATTCTTGTTGCACAGATGCATATAATCTGGCCAAGTTTAATGAGACTAAATTTATTTTGCAAACAAATTAGTCTTACTTAGATTACCTTTGATAGAACTAGGGGTGACTATAGAAACAAATGTATATCAATAGAAAACTATAGCACACCCTTGTGGGTATTAAATTCTAGTCCTGTTCATTGTCTTCAAGGTTTTGTCATCTACCTATAAACTGGACTAAATCCTGAATCCATCTAGTCTCCTCCAATATCTAGCTAGCTATAACTCTCCAAATGAACATTTTCAATTTTTCTTACACTTCCAACTTGGAATCACTAAAAATTAAAATTGCCTCTTTTCCTAAATTCCTGCAAGCTAAAGCTGGACAAGTTGATATAGACGTCAGAGAAATCACTATAGCTCACATGTGGACAACCTTCATGCTTTGTTGTGTGGGCCGCTCAGAAAGTTCACCAGAATACCTGAACACATCACCAGACACATTCAAAATACAAACCAGGAAAATCTACTATATTGCCACTGCCTGTCCACACAACCACCTGAAGATGCTTTGAGTACATCTAGAAATATTCTCAACTGACTACCCTCTGGACCCTATAATTAAGTTTAAAGTTTGTTCTAATTATTAACCTTTATTCTTGTTTCCATAGAAACATCCAGGACTAAGACAATCTACTAACTCAGTTTCTACACTGTAAAACTTTTTGGGAGATTTTCAGACTGGGTAATGAATGATAGGGTTCAGAACATACTAGCCCAAAATATGGCCCCTTGACCTATTGACTATTTTAAGGTGAAGGAGTTTGGGAAAACAGAAGCAGAAATGTCACTGTGACCTTCCCCCAGCGTTTCTCCCGGAAAACAGAATATAAAAGCGTCACGTGAGAGATGCCCTCCCTATACCCAGAGGAAAGGAGAATCCTTGTCTCTGAAGACAAGTAACACTAAGAAGAATCTGAACAAACGGGCCTCGCTCTGTTTCCCCCAGTTTACTGCACTTATGTCATGTTCAGTGACCTATATCATCAATGAACAGAGAGATGATGAAAAAAATAATATAAATGAAGAAAAAATATGAATTTTAAAAATTTATAAGCTTTGTCTATAAGCAAGCATGTATTATAAATTTATTGTGTCTTAAGCATTTGTTGAAATATGTCTCACATGAGTATGCTGACTGATTTATAAGTAAGACACAGAATTTGCCCTTTAGGTTAATTTGTATTATAGATACACATACTACATGCATACAAGCAATGCAGGTATATGTATAAACACTGAACATGGCAAAAATCTTATGAAATTATACTTAAGTATAAATGAAAGATCAGCAGATTTTAAACGATGGCCGGTGAGGAGTCAGTGATAAAAACTGAATTAACAGAAAGGTTTCAGGAAGCAAACTACCACTTCTCTTCCAGTAAAGTTACAAAGTCTTTCTGGGAGCTGATATCTGAAGATGATGTCACAACAGAAATTAAAGAGCCTGATAAAACAAAAGGATGAGGTGTTTCTCTTTTAAGAAGGACAAGCTGAAGAACAAAAATACAAGCAAAAAAACAGCAAGAAACAAGAAAGATGATTATTGTCAAGGATGATAGAGTGATGGGATTTGGGGATGTGGCTGAGAATTTCACATTCATCTGTGGGTTATAAAATTCAGCCCCTATTCTTGGCAAGGAAGAAAATCTTTTTAAAAATCATTGGAGAAGGCAGCGCTGACTTAGTAGAATTCAAATACAAAATCCAAGTAAAAGCACTAAGACAAAAGTTCTATAGTAACTCATGCCAGGTAGATTTGTGAAAAACAGTAAAGAGGGAAGAGCCAGGTTTTGTCAAAAGACTGACATCTAGGAAGTGACAGCAAACAGTGAAGAGATATACATGCCAACACAGAAACTTACAGAATGCTTTCTTCCTGGAGGCATGAGTGATACTAGGGGCTTTCCTCAAAATAGTGAGATAACAATAAGAAGCAGGTTTGAAGTGACAGTCTATAGCTTTATCTTTTTTTTTATTTAATGTAAGTTGGGGATTAGTTTTTCTGACCCCCTACTTTGCCTCCTGAAAGAATGATACATAAAGATTTACTGAGTGCCTATGATGTAGTGTGTACTATATTAGGTATAAATGAAAATACACAGTCATTCTACAAGCAGAAATAATTATTATAATTTTATTAATGATGCAGAAAAAAAAAGGAAAATCTCTTTAATTCAGACTAATTAAATGTAAAATCATCTTGACTACTAAGAGTTATGAGCTAGAGAAGATATATCATAACCAGAATTAAACTAATTTAAACTTTGTTGCATATGACTCCTGAAGTTTAAATTATTAAATAGATAAGAATGATTAATTCAGTAAGTGGTACTTCAGTGTTTAAAATTCACTAGCTCTCTTAAATCATCATTCAACTCAGAAAATATTATGATTTTGTTTGTTTAAATCTGAGTTATGTACTAATAACCACTATTGAGAATTTCTCACAAGGCCTTTGGAATTTGGGGTTCTGTTTTCCTGACTAGTTTAATTTCTAAACATCTAGGACTTTTAATAGCGGGGTTTGCTATAGGAGTATTGACCCCAAGTAGGAAACTATCATTATATCCAGTTTGACCATTTGGCATATAGTATATATCTCCAAATCAACAATTCATTCTATTATCACAAATTCATTGTTTTGCTTTTGCTCAACTCTCCTAATTCTTGTGTTATATTTTAAACCTAATTGAAATACCTTAACATTTCTTTTAATGTTTGTAGGTACCTACAGATTTAACTTTAAGACAGCTCACTGCCACAGCTTATATAAATACAGTAGAGCAAAGTATTTGAAATGTTGACTCATTAAAATAAAAAATAAGTCTCATTTCCCTTATCAAGCTTTTGTCAATTTTCTTCTCCCTCTGCCATAATGGTTCAACAAAAGATGAAAAATTTACAACTGAGTACAGAATAATAATTCCTCACCAGTTCTGATTGCAATAGAAACGTTTAAAGCTATATAAAATGAGTAAACTCATGCCAGTTAGCACTGAAAGGAAATAATCAACAGATTAAACGCATTGATGTAGCTAATTCTGCTAAATCACCAGTTTTGCATTCTAACTACTTGCTTTTTAGTGATGGAAATCTAACTGGATGGGAAAATTAACCCATAGTGTAGGCAACTGGTAATAAGAAAACATAAGTGAACTAACCCGGAAGAATCATGCCAACCATAAAACTAAGCTGACTATTCATTACCATGGTAATAACTCAAAACAGAGAAACCAATTCATAGATTCCATTATCAAACCAGGGAGTGATTTGAGGGTGTGTGTATGTATATAATTTACACAGTGTTCTGTGCCAAACTAATAACAGTCCAAGAGATGAAGCGTAAAGCAACTACAGTGGTGACCCTTTTAAAAAACTGATTCCTGATGCATGGAAAGGTAATCTTTTCCTCCAAAGAACTTTAGAGGCTGTTACAAAAACACAGCAACGATGATCAGGAAACATTCTCCTGGGTGCTGAGTTACTAACTGAATTCGAAAGGTCAGACATTACTCCTAATATAACTGTATTTGAGAAGAGCACACGAAAACCCAAACCTAATGTTTACGCTTTGTGACTTATTTTGAATACAAAAGAACAACACGTACCTAAGATTATGAATAAGCTTAATGAAAATGACCATTTCAGAGGCACTATTTTCAAAGATTTTTGAAGCACAATATATTTTGATATCAAGCTTTAGTAGCAAAATATTCAAGCTAATAAAAAGGTGCTAAAAGACAAAACTAAGAAAATAAAAAGACAAGCCAGAGACCAGAATATTAACAAATCATATTTCTTTTAACATTTCCTTCAAGGCAAGCATACAGGTGACAAATTCCCAGTTGTGCCGCTTTTTTATCTTAGAAAGTCTTTATTTCTCCTTCAATTTTGAAGGATAATTATGCTGGATACAGAATTCTAGGTTGGTGGTTTGGGTTTTGATTTTCTCACATTTTAAATATTTGACTCTATATTCTTTTCTTGCTTATATGGTTTCTGAAGAGAAGACTAACATAATTCCTCTAAAGGTAAGATGTGTTGGGTGCTGTTAACCACTATAAAAAATAAAAACTAAAAGCCCTGCCTTTCCCTTTAGCGCTTGACTCACACTGCCAGCTTAATTTAACCAATATGTATTTCAAGCACTGAGCTAGGTACTTGAAGATGATCTAGAAAATAAAGATTCAATAAGATATATTGGAACTAGGCTGCTCGTGTCTACAGAAGCTTAGAAACTAGGGGGCTTTACAACAAGTAGTTCTAACTTGAAAATGAAACTATGAAATTTTTGAGGGCAGGGACATTATCTTTACTTTGGCCTTCTACTACTCAATCTTATTTATATTTACTTCCTGAGTTACTAAACAAGAGTTACAAACTTGACAATTAGGCACACCATAAATGTATACCAGTATTAGTTGGTTTTGGACTATTGCTCATCAATGCTTCATTTCTTGTTGGTTCTATAACATAGGGGTCCCCAACCCCTGGGCCATGGGCCAGTACTGGTCCATTGCCTGTGATGAACCAGGCTGCACAGCAGGAGGTGAGTGGAGGGCAAATGAACAAAGCTTCATCCGTACTTGCACCGGCTCCCCAGCACCAGCATCACCGCCTGAGCTCCACCTCAGATCATTAGGCATTAGATTCTCATAGGAACACTAGTCAATGGTGCCAAAAAGGTTGGAGACCCCTGCTATAACATAATCCCCATAGTAACCGTGCTTTCAAATTGTAATACAGCCTCCTTTTTCCCTTCACTGCTTCTCAAAAGATAACTGTACCTCCCATAAACTAAAAAAGAGAAAGACGAACTACATGACCTCTCTTATCTATAACGAAAAAAAAATTTCCAATAACGCAAAAGATTAAATGTTGACGATTGCTTTAAAAATGGATTCGCAAATGACTAGCTTCCATTTGACATTTAAAAATTCCATTGACTCATGTCAGAAAATGCAGGCAAAAAATCTCAGGCTAAAAGGTGAGCCATATCTCTTATAGTATCTTAAAGGCAGGTCTTTATATGATATGGAAATAAATCCTTTTGGATAGAATAATCAAAATGTTCTAGGCAACTGTTAGCCAAGTGTTCCACTGATTTAATCAAATCCCTTACACAGACTCCTGCATTATTGGAAATGTTTATTCTCTCTTCAAAGTATTCTGAGAGTTAAACTCAGAATATAAAAATTTTAAATAAGTTTTCCACCATTTCAAATGCTTCACTCAGTCAGGACTTTTTTTTACCTCATGTGAACTTCAAGCTAAGGTTCAAAGTGCTAGAGTGTTTTCTGAATAGAAACATTTTTCTAGTATTCCTGCTTAAAAAGATATCATTCAGTTTTACGTAAGCATCAGTAGTTTCAATCATCCCCAAAATGACAGCAAGCAGCCACTAGATGTGCTATTATCTAACCCCTACAGCAGTACACTCATACTCTGAAATGAAAGAGAAAATAAAGTATGTCTGTGTGCAGTCAAAAGGAAGCTGGATGATTAATCACTATATATGTATAATCTTTAAAATCTGATTTGATGGTATAACTTTTTCATCATATCCATAAAAAGAAAACACACACTGAAAAACTAAGAATTTTTTTAAAAAAATGGTTAATAACTTTATGTTGCTTTTGCAAAAGTAAAGAATTTAAATAATTGCTGACTTCTGAGAGCAGTTAGGTCTAAAGTTAAACTCTAACACTATTCCCAGAAACACACATTAGTGACCAATTAACCCATTTTCATAAGTCTGTGGCAATCTCGGTCCAATTTGTTGACCCATCTCTAAGCCTGGGCCTTCTCGTTTTAACAAAATAAGTGGTATATCAAAGAACTCTTAACTATACATAATCCCTTAAGGTGATCTACTGACATAACAGGGGACCTTCATCAATACTGCATTCTGTTTTGAGCTCAACTGTACAAAAGTCCCTTTGAGCTTTACCACATAATCATGATCATGATGACAACAAGGTGGAGGAGAAGAAATCGGCAATGACAATAATTACCTAAGCATGTACAGTTAAGTCTTCACTTCACGTTATTGATAGGTTCTGTGACTTTAAGTGAAACAACGTATAGTGAAACCAATTTTACCACAGGCTAATTGATATAAACAAGAGTAACGTTCCTACGACATCTCATTGATGTTATAACAAAGTGACACTATAAAATCCATGTTATTCCAAGACCGCCTGCCTATATTTGTGCTCCATACTATACTAAGCACTTTCTATATGCTATCTCATTTAATCCTAACAATTCTGATATACGTAACACTATACTCATTTTATAATTATGAAGTCTGCGGCTCAGGGAAGATACATGTCCAAACTTTTATAAGAATTAGACGATGAAGATAACAAACCCAGGCCTTTCTGCTACCTCTTATACTTAGTATTTTTTTTTAAATGGTAATGTTATGTTTGGGGGGAGGATTAGTCAATTATTTTTTGGGAAACCAAATAAATAACTTAAAAGTGAACTAAACAGGCCAATTGTTTACTAAGCAAGAAGCAATATTTCTTAAAGATACAAAGAATAATAAATTTGCAAAGGTACAAAGAGAACACAGAAGTAGTTGCCAAATGACTCAGACAAGCAATAAATTAGAGGTTAAAGCAGCTGCCAAAGAATTAAAACTGAGCTAGCTTTGAAGATTAAAGGACAGGTCACTAATCATTGTGAAAGGACCTGAACACAACCCCCTCAGCCACTTAGCAGGGAACTGAATAATGAATGAGTAAATTGTGCAAGGAAAATATAATAATGTTCTCTAGACTAAGACACAGAGATGGTCAGTAGCTGCAACATTAGACAAAAAATAACCAAATCATCTAGCTACAGAGTAATGACCACCACACTAGAATCAGATAATACCTAACCAAGAGTATGGACATAAAAACAGTAATTTACTACTATCTAACCAGTATTTCTCTTTCAAGGTAAAGGTAAATGCTCTCAAAATATAGTTACTGGTAATACATATAGTAATCATATTTGCTAATACTATCCTGGCACCTGTAAAAAGCCTCTGTATACAATCTGAGAGACCAAGAGTAAGAGAATATGTAAAAAAGAAAAAAAAAAAGTCTCAGCCCAAACAGAGATAAGATGATGATATGTACTTTGTGAGTTGAAGAACAAGAGAAATAATGAAAGTTAAAAAGAAAACCAACCAACCAGCCAAGCAAACGAAGAAAAACCAGAGTTAGAAGAAACATTAATTCAGTTTTACTAAGCTTCATACCACATACACCACAGGACCCAGATGAACGGGTAAAACTCTACAAAAGGGAAAAATCAGAACTAGATTTTATTTCCCACAGTAAAAATGTAAAATTTTGAATGTAAAAATACTGAAAATAATAAATAGGTTTTTAATGAAAACTACATTTTTAGTAATCCTTAGATTAATAATTCCTTCAAAACTTTCCTAGTAAGTAATTTGTTGTTCTAGACACTCCACTGCTTTCGAGACCATCTAAGTGGTTTCCTTTCATTTCCTTTCCTGCACCACTTCTTCCTCATACTTTTTTTTCCTCTTCTCTTTTTTGTGCTTGCCAGTTTTTTCAGAAATAAATAAATAAATAAATAAGAGATAACCCAGTGGCAGTAGGCTACAATTACATCCACAGCTTTCATATTGAAAAAGATTCTCTGCATGTAATTGTTGATTCCCATTTAATTCCCTGTGACAGTTCACAATATTAATACCTTACATGTTTCTTAATAAAAACTTTCATGTCCAAGATCTCAATTTATTCTTACAACTTGTGATCTAGAAGGTAAGCAGAGCCAAAAGCCCTATCATCCCATTTTTTTTAAAATAAAGTGACACAAAGACAAGTAACCAGTGCTGAAACCCTGAGGGCACCTGCAGCAGAACCAGGTGTTGGGGGAAACGTTCCTGACAGCCTGGGTTCTCGTCACCACTCCACACTAATGACATTTTATGGATAACTGTAATATTTCTCTCAGTACATGCAAATGATGAAGTTCCCTAAGAAACGGCAGATTGCTTTAAATACACTAATTTTCCTACAAATGGACTCACCTCAAAAATGAAAATATTCTCTAATCTTTATGTTTCCACTCCAGTCCAATGAGAGCTGTATTACAGGTGACCTGAAATATAAATAAATGAACAGAAGTAAAATATCATTCATTTTGAAACACAGTATGAAAGCAATAGTTGTTTTTTGCTTAATAAATACAGTTCTCTTAGATTTTTGTTCTTTTTTTTAGTCTAGATTCAAAATTATATGAAGCAAAATGATAAAGAGGAAGATCATAAAAGGTCAAATATTGTGGTAGGAATGTTAACACACTATCTGATTTAATCATTGCAATAACTGAAAAGTTTTGAACAAACTAAGATTCTAAGACTTAAACGAGGATGTGAATCCATGTCTAACCCCAATTCCCTCCAAGTTACTTTATTTGGCATCTTTTAAAATTTTTCTGGCATTTTACAACCTGTAAATTGAATAAGCATATTCGATTATTTCTTATATGTAGTTGGACCTGTATGTTCAGCTCAAGGCCTATAAATAAACATAGTAACCAAGGTATTTAAAATATAGACCCAGATAAAAGTACAGGCTATTGAATGACCCATATATGTGTAACTTACAATGTCGTAAAACACATTTTGAATATATCCATTTCAAGTGTCTGAAAGATCCATATGCGTGGAAAAAAATTTTAAAGCTAAGATAGAGGAAAATACTAATAACAAGGACAAAGTGTTTGTGTTTTAAATCAAAAACTATCACTAATACCATAATTTTTTTAAAGCAATAATAATTAATAGTACTGACTTCTTTGTCACATGAGTCTAAAAGCAATGAAAACCGACTGGAGTATAGGAGTTCTGAATTTGAAACCCAACTCTATAAGCTAACAGTACAGAACACTGAATATCAGCCTTTCGTTTTCTGTTTAGATCCAAATATAATAAAATCTCACTTGCCTAAAGGTCACACCTCAACCTAGCAATGCCATAAATTAAAAAGTTGTATAGCTAGTGAAATAGATGCCACATAGTCTATGTGCTACACTTCTGTATTTTACTCTGAAAAGATGCCTTCAAGCTCAGTTTAGATCTTTTTTAATCTCATTTTTTAAAAATTTCTAATGAAGTTGGTAATCAAATTGATTCACGGCAGGTTAGAAGCATTGGTCAGAAGCATTAAATTTGAATTTGGGGAGCTAGGGCTAAGAGAGGTAGCAGGAAAAAACAACAGAAAGAAATTGTTAAGTTAATAACAAAAGAAAAAGAAGACATAAGGTACAAAAAATATATATAAGCCATCCTAGAAATATCTGATACAGAACCAAATAACCATGCATATATCAAAAGCCTCCAATGATATACTATACAACAACCCAAATAAATAGTATGCGAAGTGATTGATTATATTCTCTTTAAGAAGGCTAGAAAGTGCTTAATGCTTCTAAGAAAAATTACCATTACAACAATTTAAAAGTAAATTTTTAAAAATCCTAATGTTTAAAGGATTATACTTTTTAACTCATGTAGTAGATGGCTAGGAAATCCACTTGTTTATGAATTGAAAAGCATATTACTAGGCAAACCTGACAAATAAGATGTTAATACAGTTAATGGAGCAAATATTAGGGACTTAAGTCTCATAACACCACGCACTATATTAGATACCACAGTATAGTCTCTCCCCTCAAAACTCACAATTCAATAAAAAACACCATCATATATCTAAATAAAATTTAATACTATTTAGTTGTATAACAGAGATAAAAGCAAGAGATTTATAATACTTGGTTGTCTCTTTTATTATGACATTACTATTTGTTATGTGCAATGTCTAGTACTTTAATTCAGTAAGTGTTACAAAACTGTGACTTTAAGAAGTCTGGAATGCATGAAACGGATGAAATGCTCTGTGACATGGATAAAAAAAACATCAAAGTTCCCTCCCTCTTTCTTTCTACTATAAGAGCAAAGAAAAAATGACAAGAGATATCATTTATTGAGAGTTTATTATGTTTCAGGCTCTGCTGTAAGAGTCTAACATGTATGAATTCATTCAATCCTTAACAACTCTATAAGGGAGGTTCCTGATTTAAAAAAATGAGAAAACTGAGGCACAGAGACATTAAGTAACTTGCGAAAGTTACACTGATAAGTGAAGAACCAAAATTCTTATATAGGAAGTCTGGTTTCAGAGCCCATGCTCTTCCCCACTGTATGCCTAAGGATTAACTAAATGCCTAATAATATTACCATCTTATACAAGGGTCCCACCACCCTGGACCAAGGACCGGTACCGGTCTGCAGCCTATTAGCAACTGGGCAGCACAGCAGAAAGCAAGCGAAAGAAGCTTCGTCTGTATTTGCAGCTGCTCCCCAGCACTAGCATCACCGCCTCAGCTCCACCTCAGACTACCAGGCATTGGATTCTCACAGGAGCACCAGGCCCTGGTGCTGAAAAGGTGGGGACAGCTGCGATAGAAGGTATGCTTCTAAAAGCATCATATATCAATTTTTTTAAAAAAAAAGCTATTATTCATTAAAACTGTTCCATATTCCTTCAAAAAGTTATCTTCCATTTTTGCTAATTTATCAATACAAGTTAGTATTTGGTTCTATAACTATCCTGTATTCTCCAGGTACTTTTCCTAAATGTGTAAAAAACTTCCCTATTTATACTATTATAACTTAGAAATTGAGAATCAAGCATTTATCAAAACTTTTTTTATACAAACTGTACAATTAGCTAAACAAATAGTAAATTAGGGGAAGCTTTTTTTTTTATAGAAATAGTCTAGATAATAAATTGAGATACAATTACAATTAAAATCATACTTTGCAACTCCTAATGAGTTAAAGTATCTAGACATAACAGCTGCTAGCATCAAGCCAACAAAGACAACCACATAGGATATGTCTCCTGAGGAAAAAGAAATACCATTCATATAGCAGGAAATGAGGAGGATGGAGAGGATGAAGGGAAGAGGAAGGAAGGAAGGAAGGAAGGAAGGAGGAAGGAAGGAAGGAAGGAAGGAAGGAAGGAAGGAAGGAAGGAAAAGGAGGGAGGCATAAAAAAGGAAAGAAAGAAGGGAGGGAGTGAGTAATGAAGAAGGAAGAAGAACCTGAATTTGATTAGGCCTCTAGCTCTTTCAACCACTATATAAAAATACACAGGACAGAACATGTTAAACACCACCACAGAGATAAAACATTCTACAAGGCAAATAATCCAGTTTCTTCAACAAACAAGTTACAAGGAGAAAAAAAAATGGAGGGTAATATTATATGTTAAAAGAGATGTTAAAATACATATTAACCAATCACAAAGGGTATTATCTAGACCCTGATTCAAGCAAAATAAACATTAACTGAACATTTAATTTAACATTAATGATAATTTTATCACATTAAAGAATTATTAACTTTTAGTTTCAGTATGATTAAATTATGGTTATGTCTTTTTAAAAGTGTTTTTATCTTTTAGAATAACATATTAAACTATTTACAAGTGAAATAGTATCTCTCAGATCCATTTTGCTTCACTAGAAAGAAGAAAATGAGGAGAGGCAAAGGAAACAAGATGAGCGAAGAGTTAACTGTTGAAGCTAGATGATGGCTACATGAAGGTTCACTGTCTTATTCTGTCTGCTTTGCATATGTGAAATTTTCCACAATTTTTTAACCTGGAAAATATAGTGCATCAAAAAATGGTACACCAAGTGTTATAATAGAAGTATTTTTAAGAACAATTTAAATTTAACTACATGTTGTTACAGGAAAAAATTATTTGACTAAATAATAATACTAAGTCTCAACTAGTAGACATTCCCCTCCACTGCTTACCTAAAATTTCATGTTTTGTTTTTAGGTAATGGCTGATTCCTTTATTACGTACTGCTAGTACACTGAAAACAATTTCTTTGAAAATGGAAAAGTAATGACTGTTTATAAATATAAGAAAACTGCCAGACTTTAGATATTTTTCCTGCTTAAGTTTTTTGTTCACTTCAACTGGCACTAGAAAGACTCATGAGCCAGAACGGTAGCATAGATTGTGACTCAACTTCTTCAAGTTTGGATAATGCACTTGTAATTTATTGTATTATGAATTCTGTTAAGATACAGTTGTATTCAACATAAAAAGGTAAAAAGAACAAAGGCTCTGAAGTTCTCTTTGGTTCTATCACATAGTAGTAGTTTTATATGATCTCAAGCAAGTTCAAGTTCCTTCATCTGTAAAGTGAGGAAAATAATTTCTGGGCGCTGTGATATATTGGTTTGAATTATTATATACACAATGTATTCAATGTATTTTAGTCTTTCATATGATACTAAAGAAGTATATATATTTCCTAGCATTGCTCCTGTTAGACAGTGTTTAATACAATGTAGCTGACTTTCTTAATTGTCACCATCTTGTTGTTATGCTAGCTATTATTAAACTCACTTCTCCCCAAATCCCAACAATATTTCCCATGAGTGTAAATGTTCATTTATAAAACACATTCACTCTGTTGGGCTAAGAAAAGAAGCCTTTTATACACTGAAGATATGAATGTATTTCTGCAATCAGCAGGATAAGAATTTACCTAAAACTTCTATTTATCTAAGTTGTGAAGATTTGGGATAAATAAAAATGTTTGAAAAGTTTTAAAAAGGGAGACTTTCAGTTAAATAGCCAAAGTCAAGTTACATTTTAAATATGTTTGGTTAAGAATCAATTGCACTAAAAACCAGCAAAATAATTCATCATATTTACTGATAATGCTTCTACTTATAAGAAACTTTTTACCCTAAAGTATCGACAAAACATGGCTCCCATCTAACTTACTGAATTGCTTAGCGCATTTTGCATGTAACTTAAAGCATATCAAGTTGTATCAACATATTTATCCATAGTCGGATTATGTTCTCCAAAAGGACAGAAGTAGACATTCTCTTTTTTGTCAACAGCACCTGCATAGTGCCTACCACCATCAGGTGCTCAATAAATGCTTGTTGAATTCACGTATAAGTATATACACTTTCATTCCAAGGACTTCTGGCCCAAATCATTACGTACTCCTTGGTTAAACATTTATGATGAAGCTGAGTCTACCAAACCTAGGAATAACACCTCAAGAGACATTCGTTGTGGTCTTATCAGTATCCCTTAGTCCAAAGAGGGCACGCCTAGTGCAGCTGTCTCTAATTCAGCACAGACTATGTATCACTTACTGAAAGCACTTTATGTGCTACACTAAACACAGCATATGTCTTTGTTCATGTGATCTTAAAATAACCTGGGAGGAAGTATTAGTAGTACTCCCATTTTACAGGAAAAGATGCTGAGGCTTAAAGAGGTTATGAAACATGCCCAAAGGCCCAAGGTCACAGAGCAGAGGCAGTCTCTCCGACTGCAGTCTCAAACGCTGAGTCCCTTGAACAGAAGGCTAGTAAACAAAGCGTTTCAAAAAAGACTCTAAAAGTCCCTTGTGGTCACTTTAGATTTTTTTTTAATGAGCTCATCAATACGCAGGGACTCATCAATACACAGAACACTAACCAACAGAAACTACTCTAAGATGACAGCAGACAGAGTTGTGGCTTGGCTGGAAATCATGCTCAGAGAAAGAAATCTGAGCATTCTATAAATCTTGTGAACAAAAGACTAGGGTTAAAACAAACAAACTGGTAGATACACAATCTTACTGCATAAAGGACTAGATAGTTATTAATGATTGAAACTTTTATGGAACTTAAAAGCCACAGAAAACTTAGAAATACACACACTAATTCACTAGATGTAAAGTTCTTGAGGCACAGAAAGCTGACACCAATGTGTCCTGTAGATTTGACACCAAAATTTTCATTAGAGCCAGTGGAAACAGTATAGGCTAGTGACTAAGAAAGTCTTAAAGCCACGTTTAAATCTCAGCTTTGTCACATATTGCATGGCTTTGGAAAAGATTCTTATCAACCACTTAGAGCCTCAGTTTCCAAGAATGTAAAATAAAAATAATATCTATCTTGTAGCAAAATTATGGCAAAAATAGTTAAAGCACCATGTTGTCCAAAACCATTAAGTCGAGCACATCTATGTGAACAGATAATAACAGGAAAAAAAGCTAACATTCTTGAAATTCTTAATAACATCTTCAAATGTGTGTTTCATTCATGAAGTCCAATGAGAAGATAAAGTTTGGCTTAGGACCTTGGTTCACACGCAGGCCCACCTTCCATCATCTCCCCTCCAGGGCCAGTAACCAGGCTACAATAACTGGACTGCAGAAAGGAGATGGTAGCATCACAGTCCATTATGTGGGTGACTCAGTGAAGTCCTTTTTCCCCACCCCCAATCCAGGTAACAAGCAAATCTGGGCATGACTACCTGGAGGATGACCACCTGCAGTTTGGGGTGGTGGCTCATGGGAAAGGGAAATTTACTTCCCCACACAAGCCAGACCCCTCCTACCTTTCCATTTTGCTCTGGGTCCTGCAAATTATCTAGCCTGCCCTGTCCTTCACTTTATGATAACAAAAATACTACCTACAAGAGTGATGTTTGATTAGCACATTAAGTGTAAAAGCCACTGGACAACTATTAGCCATTCTGAACTTCAATTAAACCAAACTATTTTTATTACAACACCTTCCTGGGATCAGTGACACTAAACCTTAATGACTAAGGAAAAAGAAGTTTTCACCTACAATGGAGTTGAGCAAGAATGAAAATAGTACTTGTAAAAAAAATAAGAGCTGACCTATTCCTGTTTGAACCCTATGGTATACCTTCTTCCTCTGTGCCCTTCCTTATTCAATTAGTCCTTAAATTTTTTTCTGAAAGCAGACACTGTTCTAGGTCCATACAACGATGAACCATGAACAGAAGAGTGAGTGAAATAGATCAGTAACAGTAGCTAATATCTGAGTGCTTGCTATATGTGCCAGGCTCTTTCTAAAGTGCTTGACAAATTTAATAACTCAATTCTCACAACAAACCCATGAGTTAAATAGACATACTATACTATTCTATCTTGAGATGAGAAAATTGAAACATGGATAATCTGAAAAACTAGAAATTCAAACAGCTATTAAGCACAGTGAAGACTGGATTCAAACTCAGGCAGATGATGACGACGTAGTGTGATAAATGCAGGAACACGGTTATGGGAACATCTAGGACCAAGAATTTAAATAAACTGGTCAGTAGCTAATAAAGTTAATAAATGTTAAAAAGTTTTAGAAATCCTTAGAAATTCACAAAGAGAAAGTAAACAAAGATAATGGCCCCTCTTTAAAATTTTATGGACCATATAAATAATAATAGCTCAGGTTCACCACATCTCTTAGAAACATCAAAGCTGTTATCTTTGGTTTCACCCATACATATAAGTTTAAAATTAACAGATGATGAATACTAGGCAAACACATTGCCCAAATGAAATTAAGTAATATGTCAAAGTGAATTACAATCACACGTAGTCACATCATAAACTATCACAAAGCCCCTGGCAATGGTTGAAGGGTAACACCATTTTCTGTAACACATAGGTTTTATATGTGGTTGCACAAGCAACTAATACTTTAATTGGAGAAAAAGAAGCATCATACAATCACACAATAGGGTCACTAAAGGTCTTTTTAAGGTGAGTCTGCCCATACAAGTTCATTAACCAGATGTTTCATTGATGACACATGTAATAGGTAAGTGATTTTTTCTTGAAGCAAGTCTTCCCAAAGTTAAACTGCCCTCAGTTGCATTGTGTGAAGAGATTAGTCCTATATTACATGCTATCCTACTAGTCAATCCTCATTATCTGCGAAGTATAATTTAACATCTGTAATATCAGCCCTATATTCTTGTCTAATAAAACATTTCTTTGGATGTCCCAATTTATTCAAAACTAAACTTGATCTTCCCCACAAAACAAATTTACTCTCCAAATTTACTCATTTATTGTAATGGCACTTCCTTTCTCCTTATCACCCAGTTTGCAACTCTAGTTGTTACTGATTCCTCTATTTCACTCTGTATCACTTCATACCTGAGTTATCAAAATAACTTTAACTGGTTTTCCTATATCACATAATGTGCCGCCTTCTAATCCTTTTTCTAAGACTACAAAAATTTACTCTTAGAAAAGCATTACTTTTATTTTCTATCATCTGTCCCAGAACCAAAAATGGCCACATGAGATAACAGAACAGAAGCAACATTATCATAATGATCAAAAAGCCTGGGTTCTAGCGCCAATTCCTCCACCAATCTGAATAACTCAATTCGGTTTCCTTATCTGGAAAACATGAGTCCTGGGCTAGAAGAGCTCTGCGTGCCTTGCTTTGAGGACAACAAATCTGATGCTGAGGTTCATGGTCTACCATAACTCAGCTAATTAAACTCGGCTGTACCTACCCCCACCGCATACTCTCCCACTCCCAGCTATTCTCCGCATGTTCCTGAAGTTCGTCAGTCATTCTGGTGCGATACTTTCCTCAAAAATGACTTCATCTCGTCTCATCAAAAATGTTCTCAGAAAGGTTATAAAGAAGTACTACTTTCTTCTTTGTCTTTTTATGACATTTGCAAATTCTCTATAGTCACTATGTAGGCACTAGTAGATGTTCAGAAAAGGTGGGGGGCAGGGGGGAAGGAGGGGGGAAACTTCCTAAACCAGAACTATAAGATAAAAAATGATCTCAATACATGAAGCCTAACCTCATAACCCTCAATAATACATCCTATTTTTCTTCCTAGAGATTTTATTTGCTGTACACATTTGGTTCTGTTAACTTGAAAACAATCTATATAAACTGTGCCTCCAATGTAAGGACTCAGTAGTTAATGAACTGATTTACTTTGGTTCTCTTAAGTGCACAGCCTAATTTATCAATGCTCAAGAGAAGTGGATATTGTATATAGCTAATGTGGTTATGTGAAAGTACTTAATCTTAGTACACTGATGAACGTGTTCCCTGTTTCCTAGAAACTCAACCTATTTTTAAATATCGAACCATATTATTTTATGAGAAGAAAGTTAATTTCAATATCTATTTGATGATTTTAAAAGTAAAATTATTTTTATGAACAGATCTGAGAACTCCCAATTACCATCTACAACACTGCAGTAGTAAGAAAGTGGCAATTGATAAAATAATAACTTGGGGAGAACCCTAAACATATTTCCCTTCCCCCATCAGGCAGAAAGGTGAAATCAATGACCCAGGGATACCTTCCAGTTCTCCAGTATCTGCACTGATCAGATTTTGCCTTAAAAGAGAACAAATATTCATGTAAGAAAAAAATTAGGGCCTCATAGGTACTAAAACAGATTAAAGAGTTGCTATCAAAAGGCCTGTGCCAAACCCCATTTAATATCTCACAGCCACAAGCAAGTCTCATAACTTCTCATCCTCTGATCCCTCATCAGCAAAATGAAGATAATCATACCATCCTTGCATACTATATAAGACCACTAGGACTCAAATGACATAATGTAAAAGTGTTTTGAAAACTGACAAATGCTTCATAAATACAAATTAAGACATTAGGTAAGCTATATTTATAAGTCAAATACTCACTAATGTAAGTACTTGTTTATTATCAAATAAAATCACTTAGGAAAATGAAAATAACTAGGATTAGAAAGAGAAGAGTCATCCTTAATAATATCAATTTTCTAAGTCTGGATTTTTAAACATCTTGCTTTTTTAAAGTAGGACACACAAAACTCTGCACAACCAATTTCAGGCAGTTAAGTGTCTGAACATCTTTTCTTAAAGATCTCCAGGGAGAGAAATTCCACAACTCTCTTGGTATTTTTCACTCTGGAACAGAACAACTCAAATAAGGTATAGCAAGTGAGTTTTCCCATTTCTTTCATGTGATATAAAGAAAATAAAATAAGCCAAGTTGATTTAAGATGCAATAATCGGATATAAAATACTATCCTGCAACAAGTTTTATGGCAGGTAAAGACAAAACTATCCAAGATATAATAGACCTAAGCTTTTTCTCTTTCATTCAAATTCCTTCCCTGAAGAGGTGAAAACATCCATTTCCTAGGTAAAACAAACAAACAAAAAAACACAGATCAGCTTTCCTAGATTTTGTATTGGGATACTAACCTTGATGCCTGCCAACCTAGAATATAAAAAATATGGTCTTCTCTTCAAACCACACCACAGAACATCAGCACTTCATGCACTTGTCAAATGCTAACATTAAACTCCTGACAAAAGCAAATATTAAGACAATTAATACTAGAGAGAAATTAAAGCCCATCCTTAATTAACCAAATTTAAAAATTAACCAATTTTCACAAGGTCTATCCTGTGTTCTTCTAGCTGAATATAATGTAGCTGAACTATATTTTTTCCACTGTTACCAGAATGTATTTATCAACTATTTTAAGTTATGCCTTAGGCTTTCATTGAAAGTCATCATAAGAAATAAGACTTAAAAGAATGTTTTTACTCTGGTTCCCAACACTATCCAATGTTATTCACTATATCTTTTAATACAATATCTTCCTACAGCACTTGTTTCTGGCACTTCACTAACAATTCACATGTTACAATTTATTAAAATTCTTATTTGTTTGTCTATCACCTCATCTTATTCAACAGAGTTCTCAAGTGCTGAGTACAGTGTCGGGCACATAAAGAAGCTCAATAATCATTTGTTGAATGAATAAATCACACACTATAATTTTATTTTTCCCAGACATATGTTCAGTCCTAAATAGAAAATTATCTCCTTATCTTACGTCTTCCATTTATCTAACTTCTCCACTCTTAGGGGACCTTGCCTTGCTCATAGCGACAAGTTAATAAATACTTGATGATAATGATGATGGGGATAACAACAAAAACAGTTATATAGTAGTAGTGGAAGACAGTATCTTCATCAAAACAACACATCGCATATTATTCATCGTTAAAATTAAATACAAAAATATCAAGTAATTATCTTTGTATGTTGAGATTATAGATGGTTACTTTCCTCTTCATTTTATGTTTTCCAATATTGGTTAGAGAATTTTAGCTGTGCTCCCATACGCCAGTAAGCCGAAAAAGAATCAGTTCCTAATGTAAACAAAATCTAAACTGATTCTAGTAACTCATCTAAGAAAAATCAATCTCCTACCGTAGGATATTTATATTTCAAAAACCTCAAGCTTCAAGCCTCCTCTTGCCTTTTGTGACCTATATCCACGACTTCCAATGATAACTATCCTCTGATTCCTCCAACTGAGAACGATCACCCTGAGAACTGGACTTTATCTTTCTGAACCTGCTGGGTGCTTGGATGAAGATAAGAAGAAAGCAGGGAGCCAAGAGTGACAATGATCTCCCACCCTGTAGAGGACACACCTGCCGCTCTGGTGCTCAGCGTACATTTGCTCTGCCCTAAAACCAACTCCAGTTTTAGTTCAGAGCTGGCACAAGCAACTGTCCTTGATTAGCAAGCCTGGCTTTATATTCTATCCTATGACAAACACACATGCACCAAAAAAAAAAAAAAAAAAATCTCCTATTTATATATGAAGCTATGTATGTGATTTCCCTTCCCTTTCCTGGTAAGTTAAGCAGAAAGCAGAGGAAACGGGTCTAAGAAATTATATTCCAATAGAGAAAGTAATAGTGGTGATGTTGGTAGTGATAAAATAATACAAAAGGTAACTAATAATACTAACAATCATAATCATAACATCTCTTTACTGATCACTTAACATCTTAAAAATACTTTTGAATCTACTATCTCATTTCATAAAATCCTATGAGGAAGGCAAGACAATCATTACTTTTCCAATGACATCAACAATGTCAGTTGCATTTCAGTTACACTGTAGTAAGAGGCATTTGTAGGACAACTATCATTTATTTATAGCATTGTGTCTTACAGAAATGTAAATCCAGTAGTAAACAAGAGACCCCAGTCTGGGCTAGCGGGAAAGTGTTTTCTCCCCAACCTACTGAAGTTTTTAGGTTTAAGAAACATTTATATGTCTTAGAAATATTATCAATAAAGTTCTTGGGCTTTCTCTGTCACTTCAAAAATATATATATATTTTTTAAAAAAGCAAAAGTTAAATAAAATGCAATTGTAAGAATGCTACGAGTAATGCATCATAATCACAGAAAGCAAAGCCACTGTCAATATGAAGAATCTACACAGATGAAGCTCTATGAAATTACCAGGTCTTCATTTCTTTTTCAGAATTCCTTCTTGATTTCTTCATATACTTCTGACTACATCTGAGACTTGAAAACAAATCATAGCAGCCACAAACTCTATAATCATTATTCAGATAAGGCATACTTCATACAACAATAAAATCCAGGCACAAAAGCGTAAGTGCCATCAGATGCAGCCGATATAGTTCCACTTGAGGGAGTGTTAGATGTTCATTTCTGTCTTCAAGGTGTCAGAACGTGGCTAAAAGATAAAAGGTACTATAACTAATTAATGCAAACTGCAATAGAAGTATTTCTAGTGATCAAAATAACGATATATAGTACATAAACTACACTAGTTCAGTCTAACTCAAATCTTCCCACTTCCTCTCCCATGTTCACTCCAGAAGCTCTTTTTATACTTAGTCTAGTTTTTAAACGGATTCTATTCTTGAATTTTAGCAAGCATTTGAAGCTTTCATATTACCAATAAAACCATATTGGTAGTACTATAGTTACAAATTTAAATACAACTGTGTAAAATAGCAAGTAACAGTGAGGGCATTTACTGTTTCCACAGGGTAAATCCTGCAAGGGAAGGGACAGCTGGGCATTTTATCCTAGACCTGAGGGGGTTAGGGAAAGGCCAGAGCCAATGGCTCACCCACCAGGTTGCCATCTGGCTTGGGACCAAGAGGAACAATAGAGCTGGGCAAAGGAGTCCTGTGTTGTGCCTCCAACTGGGCATTAGCTTTATCCCAATGGACACTGTGTGGATACACTGTTTCACACCATTCTTCTACTGTATGAATTCACTCCCTGTGCCAGGAGGATGAGGGGAAGATTCTGTCACAGTACGCATTGGCCTGACCTCAATTAAGATACTTGTCCCATTTGGAAAAAAAAAAAAAGAGAGAGTTTAAATGAATTCTGTTCTACAAACTCCCAAAGAGTCCAGAAGCTAAACCAAAATTGTAGGCAGCAGAAGGAAAGGACGGAGTTGGCAGGGGTCACAAGCTTGGCAGGAAAGGGAAAAGCAGGAATGGAAATCCTGAATATCTTCACACCACGCCACTATAAATCTGAAATACAGGGGAAAACCACTCAAGAAGGGTGAGTCACATAACAACATATTCCTGTTTCATTTAGTATATGATCTGATACAGTAGTCAGCATGGCTGAGGAGTAAATGGAAAATAAGTGAAAAGGTGTTCTTTAGATACTGGGCAAACAGAGTAACAATCATGTATGCTAATGGGATAAAGACATCCAAATAACTCTCAAACCCTTTTTCCACAACTGGAAATTAGCATTCCTTTCCCTGAACACCCAACCCCGTTTATCCAAAGCAAACTGTCTATAGGATTTAGCTAAAAATGTGAATGAATTATGTAAAAGAAACTCCCCACCCCCAAAATCTTTATGAGCAACAATACTGGCCTTATTTTTTCCGTAAGTATTAGAGATAGGAATGTAGGATGGCTGGGATTTGAGGAGTCCAGGGCAATCATTAAGCTCCCTGGGCATTTCTACACTTAGTCACTTTCTACTCCACTTCACCAAGGTATGAATAGAGGGAATGGTGCTCCCTTCCACTCCACCCTTCCCAAAGCCTAAGCCCTTGCTTGGGACTGCAGTTCCCTCCTTCACTAACCTCTCTAACAAAAACACCACACTGGCCTGAAGTGCACACATCCGGAAAGCTGTCCAGAGGTCAAGTCTGCTTGATCTGGCTGGTTACAGATGTCAGAAGAGCAGCTGTATATAGATGACATCTATCAAACGTGTATATGCAGATATGTATATGTAGATAGTATCATTTATGAGTCACATTTCTACAGCCTTTTCAGTTTGTCAGCCAACGCTGTCTCAGGATTTTGGAAAACACTCCTTCCTCCTTGGCACATAGAAGTATTTATGTTGAAACCACCCAAAATAGTGGTGTCTCACTCAGTAGGTTTCTCGCTCAGTAAATCTATAAACTAGTTTCTTGCCTAAGCACCCAACCTGCACCTCCACTTCAACGTTCAGCGAGCTTACTCTCCCCTCTCGTCCTTTCCTGTCTGCCAAGGTCAAGCCTACCCTAATCCTCCCTCCATGCCCACCACAGACTCTTCACTCTGCAGTTTTGCTCCATTTCTTAAGTAGTCCCATATTCTTTCACAGTTCCCTTACACTCCCAGAGTTAAACACATAGGTCTTCCCTTGGAATTTTATGCTTTCCAGAATTCACTTATATTTTGATTGCTCTTTTCCCAGCTAGGTATCATTACTTATATATTTTCATAGGATTCTGAAGCAGCTCCAATCACATTTCTCCCTCGTATAAAGATATAACACACTTTTACTTAGCTAGAGTTATATTCCGATTATTTTTCTAAATTGTTGATTGATCCATTTACTCTCATGTAAAATTTTTCCTGTAACTGGTTACATGGAAGAAAATGTTGCTAAATATTCAGTCTGAAAGCAAGTAACAGGTGAAACTGTATCATCCACAAGGGAATTAAATATCATAAACCTGAGAGCATTCACAATACAGAGTCCAATTAACAGGGTTTTACTAGAAAGAGACAACAATAAAATATCCCAAGTAGACACATAATTATACACTAAGACAACTGAAGCAATAAATAGCAGAAATCAATCCTTATTGAATGACTTACAAGGAGTATTTTTACACTAAGGAAATCCTAACATTACAGATTTGCAACGATATTTTGCTGAAAAGTTTTAAAATTTTTACATTGTTTCCAAAACATATATAGGGATTTGGCATTCTGTGGGGAAAGTTAAATGCCAGTTCACCTGTATAACTAATGATATACTATAGAAATTAGCACACTTAGTACTTTTTTCAGATTATTTATAATGATTCCAGATTTTAAAGTGTCAAATTTATTTATTTTTCTTATCCTTAAATTACACATTCTATTAAGAACTTTAAGGAGAATTTTGGACAGGGAAGTCTAGGTAAATTTGCCATTATCAAACCAAAACAAACCAAAATATATGCTACCACATTCTTATATCTAGTCAAAATAAACAAACAAGAAAACTATGAGTTTTTATTGGCAGAACAAACTTAAAATACCTATGTAGTTCATTTATATGTATTCTACTCACAGTCAAATAACAGAGATTACAAAGCATTGTTCATCTCTATAAAACTCCATCAATAACAGTTTGGGGTACCATTAGATGCTACCATGGCTCCCTAAACCATTATACTTCATATTTTTTAAAATACCTTACATCAGTATCCATGTAGTCTTTAATTCATAAGCATTTGTTAAGATCAGTATTATTTACTAATAAAAATTTATTTACTAAGTTACTTCATAAGAAGAAATCTGAGCCATGATAGATTTATATTTTAAAATATATATACATTCATATATTCAGAAATAGATAAGTTCAAATCCCTACCATACAGGACTCACACAACTTCTAACATACACGTTCACTTTAAAAACTCTTTTTTCTTTTAATTTTGTAATGAAAAGGGTACAACCCAGAAAGCACCGCTGACCAGTCTTAGCCTAGAGTATACGGTTACCATAATGACATCATTTAGTTTTGTGGAAAATAAAACCTCTTAGTTGAATCATCTTGGAATACAATTCAGTATCACCCAATCCATCCCTCTGAATTCCATTCGTGTTAGTTTTCATCCGTAAGTTTTTCCAAGACAGTAAAATCGCATCTCAAGTATTTCTATGTCCCTAGTTTCAAGGCAATCTTTCTAATGGAAAGCTAATAATATTTATTATATCAGGGTGGAGACTAAGTTAAAATGATTTATTGCTAAAATTGTTTCCATTTTTAAATCCACTCAAAACAATGATGTACAGTGAAAAGTTTTTAACAGGAAACTTGGCGGAAGCTTATATTCTTTGCAAAATTAAACTTTCTTTGGGGTTTCTTATTAATTACAAAGGGAAAAAGCTATTTATGATCGAGAGATATGATGGAAAACACCTTAACCAAGTGATCAAACATCACCAGTAAGAAATTACACTAACATCACATGCCTCCTAATGTGATGCCATTGGAAATGAATACCGTCTCATACTAGTGCTCTTGCCAAAACTGTTTAAACTGTTTATTAGTTATCTATTGTTGTGTAAAGACTCTCCCAAACCTAGCAGCTTCAAAGAATAATAATTTACTAGTTCTCTCAGTTTCTGTGCATCAGGAATTCAGACAGACTGCAGATGGGATTGCATGTCCCTACTCCACTACATCTAGAGTCTTGGCTAGAAAAACTGAATCCTCTGAAGGCCCATCACTGGCACATCTGTCTGTCAAATAACACCTTAGCTAGTACTATGCAACATCTTCCTAGGGCCTGGACTTCCTCACAGTAGGATGGCTGGGTTCCAAAGGTAAACATCCCAAGAAAGAGTGAGTCTTAAGTCATGTAGCATGACTTCCTACTTCAATGGTTGTTTGTCACAAGTCCTTGCCCATGTCCCAGGATGAGAACAAAGACTCCACCTCTCAACTAGAGAAGTGTCAATCATATTTTAAATAAATGATGTGGGATGGGCTGAATGTATTAGTGCAGCTACCTTTGGAAGACCAATCTGCCAAACCTGAATCTAACCATAAGAAACAACCAAGACAAATTCATAATGTGGAACATTTAACAAGACAACTGGCCTGAACTTTTCAAAAAATAAATTTCACAAAAGACAAAAAGAGATGGGGCATGTTCTAGATCTGTCCAATAGAACTTTCTGTGATGATGGAAATATTTTATGTTTGTGTTGTCTGACAGTGTAGCCATGAGCCACATAAAATTACTGAGTACTAGCAATGTGGCTAGTGTGACTGAAGAACTAAATTCTTAATTTTATTAAATTTTAATTTATTTAAATTTAAATAGTCACAATATAATACAGTAGCTAGTGGCTACCACACTGGACAGGACAGGTATAGATCAAAGCCTGTCCTGAAAAAAGAGAATAACCGAGTGCAGTACATTTGTCTTGATTAGGCTCTAGTTCAACCAAACAAACAAAAAACTAAGAAAGGCAATCAGCACAAGTGGAGAAATTTCAAAATGGACTATATTGTTGACATAGTATTGAATCAGCAATAAAATTTCTGAATATAAAAGTAGTATAGTGGTTATATAGGATAATGTCTCTGTTCCTAGGAGATACACAATCAGTGCTGAAGTACCCTAAAGTCTACAGGTTAACTATGAAATGTTTCTCTATTCTTCATAACAGTAAACTAAATGCCTTCTTTTTCCAATACGTTAAAAAAGTTTCAAAACTCACCCTCATCTCCCAACACTAAATACTTGTTACAAACTGTGACATGTCTTGTTCTCTGTTAAACACGGTTGTTCTAATAAGGAAATGGCTGGTGGCCATAGCTCTTCTTCCATCAAAATATCCATTTGTTGGTTTTAAGCTGTCTAGAAATCTATTTTCCCAAAAGGATTTCCCAAAGTAAAAATATTTCAAGTGGAAAAAGACAAAGGATAAAAGCTAGATTTTTTTTTTTTGGTTGTTATTTTACAAATAGTTTTCCACTCAGTTTAGGGTAATTTAAAGAAATGGTAACTATTACCTTAAAATTAGAGTCATGCTAATCTTCCATTATAGTTGAGAATGGACTTAAATTAAAATCAAGTAGTTTTAGGATATTAGAGTTGGAAGGAGTCTTGGCAATACCTGATTTTTTAAAAAAAGACTTTTCCAGATTATACAACAAATGACTGAATAATCCTGGAGAAGTGAGAGACAACTGGGATTTACAAATTTTAAAAGCAGAAGTAAAAACATAAGTTTCCCAACAAGTTACACAAAGTTAGGTGTGTCGTATTTACCAAGTATTAATTTAAGAATACCAATGTAAGAGTTGAGTTCTTGATACTTTAAGTCACAGAATTACTAGAAGCCAGTTTTCAAAAAGAGGGGAAAATTTTTTTTTCAACATTAATATCAAGCAAATATAATTCTCTTTCATGATGATAATGATCTGGCTAACCACATATATCCATCCATACAATTAAAAAAAAAAAAAAAACTTTTGTCCTAGCCCTTATAAATGAATGGCTGAAATTAAACAATACTGACAATTGTCTCATGAAGTCATCTTAATGATGCTACCAGGAAATATATGATACAAGTGAGAAAAGATAAAAGGAGAAGGTCTGGCATTCTTTGAAGACTTTCTAGGTTTACACACCTTTTGATTCAGTAGGAAAAACAAACAAACAGAAAAAAGAAACTACTAAAGAGACCAAAATCATGTCTTTGACACATTCTATTTTAATCCAAATGTACTTCTAAAGCTTTTATAGATAAAATTAAAATCACTTGGGCATGTAAAAAATGAAATAAAATTAGGCACAACTATAACTGTTCATAATTAGTAGCAAACAGTTTAAATATCTCATAGTTCTCTATGAGATTCTTAAATTCTTTGTGAAGAGATATTCCATTTTCCTTTTCCATGTGCCCCCCAAGTTAACCCCAAATCTGTCACCCTATAAGATCTCACTTTACCTTCCATTAACCAAATCTGCATTAACTTAACTTTACTTTCTTCAAATAAAAGGACAGGAACTCTCTTTCTATAAAATAATGTTAGCAGAATAAATTGATGTGTGCTTATCAAAAAGTATGCAAAATAAGAGATACAATCAGGAAAATGTTATAAAAGTCATTTTTACATCATTAAGACAAAATAGCAATTCTACTTCTTTGAATTTTATTGACAGACTCATCAAAATAAATGCCATGTTTGGTGTATATATAAAACAAAGAAGAAACAAATGGAAAATGAATTTTTGTGGAAATACTTAAGAGAATCATTCAGAATTTTAAATAAGTAAACTAGCATTATGGTTGTCAACTGACTTTCAAACATTTAAACAAATATGGTATAAGACATCATTGTTGGCAAAAATTAGAAAATAGTTCCATAGAAAAATCTTAAGTATCATATCTACGAACCAAACATATTTTAAGACATTACCATAAAAAATAGTTATGATTTAACAGTCTCTATAAAATTATTCCACACATCATGAGAATATTCAAGATTCTGTTGAATTTCTCTCAAACAATGAACATCTTTAAATAGTAACCACATTTTCAGTCCTTTGTCTAATGCTAGCATACAACAGAATCTGAGTACAAAGCAAAATAAATTGAACACAGTACAAAAATTTCCTGAGTATGCTGACCAAGCCATGTTTCATTATTTTTCAAATGTTTTTGCAGTTATACTTGTTTGACTCTCAGCAGCTGAATACCTAAAATAGTCTCAGTGCCATTATTAACTATAATTTTCATATTTTAATTGAATTTGATTCATTATAAAAATCTCGATTAAGAATTACTTTAAAAATAATACCCAAATAAGCAACAGTGAATTCAATTTACTTTATCAAAGAAAACTGCAAAATAAATTAGAAAAAGCCAGGAAAAGAATGAATATTATTATTCATACCAGTAAAAATATTCATAATTACCATAGAGCTTGATAAAAACAATGTGCTGAAGCATGAATTTTTAAGGCCCTTTTCATGAGGGTTTTGGTTAATGAAAGTACCAGAAAAGACTGCATTGTCTTACTCATATTTTGGTGTTTTACAGAAACCTTGAAAATTATACTCTATTGACAGAAATGAACAAAAAAAGTGTGAAATCAAAATATTCCCCTTTATTCACCTTTTATTTCAAGAATTCAGTTTCTTCATGGAGGAAGTTATAAAACACTTTAAAACAATGGCTCACTTATTAAATCTGTGAGATGTGTAAAGGGAATAAACATAGTCCACACTTAAAAGACTAAGAAGAACTTGAAAAACAGGAATGTTTGCCAGAGGTTTATCCTAAATAACAGAGTATAGTCCAATTGTCTCTATGATTAAACTTTTTTAGAGTATTTCAATTTAGGCTCAGTAAAAACTGTGGCTAGTATTATAATTTTCCTCTTCAAAGACTGTGAGTTGAGGGTTTATTGGTACAAAACTCCTGATGCAATACGAAAGACAGAGATTCATTATGAATCTTAATGAATACATACTGAGCTTCTACTGCACATAAAGTCACCACTCTAGGCCTGTGGCCTGTCCAAGGTAAAAATTAGATAAGGAGCCTACCTTGGAGAAGCTTAATACGGGGTGGCAGGTAAGATATATTATACATACATAAATAGTATGTGATAGAAATAATTGCCAAAAGATCCCAAGAAAACATATGGGGGGAGGGGGGCGGAGTAACCAGAGAAGGTAGATTATTCCACAATGGCACAGAATAAACCAAATGATAGATTAGATTTGCATATGCAGATAAAGTTGAAAGACATTCCAAATAAAGCAAGCAACAGGAGAGACACAAAAGGCAGAGAAACTGGAAAGACTGAAGGATTCTGGGGGAAGCACGGAGTACTTCACTTGGGCTTATCAGTAATTCATAGAAGAGCAGTGAGGCTAAAGTTAAAAGGAAGTAACCAGGTTATGAAGGGCCTAAACTGAATCTTCTGTTGGCAGTTTTTTAAGTAATGGACTGACATGATCTGAGCTGGGACTTCAGCAAAATTGAACTGGAAGTAGTAATTTGAATCAATGGAAGTAAGATTGAGGCAAACGCAGAGACCATTTAGGAGGTAATAGTTTAATAAAATAGTAATGTGGCCCTAAAGCAGTGAACATAGTGCAGACAGGGCAAAGACAAGGGTTAACTTTAAAGTAAAATTAGTAGGATTTAGTAACCAATTGCGTATGGCAGTTAAAGAAGGAATCAAAGACATGTTCTTCTAATGGGCTAGAAATTCTCCTGGGCATCGAACTATTTCTGAAGCCAATTCATTTTAAGAATTATTTGTGCCATTATTGAGAGCTAATTTCAAAACACAAAAAAAAAGGAAGGAAATCTATTTCATATAATTTAATCACGAAACTCAAATGCAATAACATAAAGAAGTTATCCCAAATTCCCTTCACTCGTTCTTCCCAGTCCTTTAAACCTTTGGAAGTGAGTTAGGGTAAACTTATCTGTCACACACAAGTCATTCAAGTGATAGAGAAAACACAAAACCCAAATGTCATCTGATCATAACTTTTTAAGCCACCTGATATAAGAAGAGTAAGCTCTGTCCAAACACCAAGTGAGGTTTGGAACAAGCACAGAGCACCCCGGAGAGCAAAAGCTCTACTCTCTAGAGAGCTGTGGATTCCGATCCACTCCATACCAAGACAAGAGAGCTCGACTTCTGGACACCAACCAATGTGCAAGTCCCAGCCCAAACAATCCACAATAATATTTTGTCACCAGAAAGAGCAAAACTATACAATAACACATGGCTGAGTGAACTTTTGTCCTCCATGATTTTTGCCTTCTTGTTTTAATTTTACGACATTTTACCACCAGTCCCTAATTCAGTTTAATTTCAGTCATAGCATTTTAATTGATGATCTGAAAAAGAATCAGTTTATCAGCATATTAGAGATTTCAGGGAATAGTGTAGGATGCTAAAAATATATATATTAACACAACACAAACTTAAACAGCATAAACATATTTTAAGATGAGGATAGCTGAAATGACAGAAACCAACTTACTCATTTTATCATACAGAAAAGAGTATCTTCTCTTGGCAAGAGAAGTTCTTTTACCCCTGAATCCGCAATAGGAAAGAGAGATGATGACAACCCCTCTCATGGGGGGAAATAGATTGTTTAAGCACATGAGAAAGGCTACAGAGAATATTACTCAAGAGTTTTTGGCAACAGTAAGGGCAGGATATATTTCTTGGGTTCCCAGTTGGATTTTATGATTCTTGCTCCTATTATGAAAATAGAAATTTTTAGTCACTATAATTCAGATCTACTGAGGATTAAATAAATATTGGCAAACTCACCTGAGAATATAACATTTTTAACAATGTTTGGGAAAATAATTTCAAATATAAGACTTTTCTTCAACTCAGTTAACACTGCTACAGGGTCTCTATAATAAACTAGACCTAACTGGCATTGGACATAAAACTTTTTTTAAAGTTACTAATCTTCAAAATTTTACATGTATGCCTCTAGTGAGATATAACAAAAACAAACAAAAAAAACTTCTCAGTAATTATATAACAGATCACTCTTCAATCCATTTCAGTTATAACAATGCAGCTTTTCCACCTAAATGATTTTTCTGGATAAATAGAATACCTCTTTAAAAAGAAAATAATTCTTAATTATTTTGATTATTTTTATTTCCATTTGTATTCAAATTAAAAATATATTATTGTAATGGTTTATATATTTATATAGTATTTCCTAATCTTTTAAACAATCTTATTAATGCTTTATTTGCCAACCTTCCTACACAGAATATTGAATGTAACATAACCATTCCTCTTTCTCATTCAGCTTTGAGATATAATTGACACATAATGTTATCTAAGTTTAAGGTGCACAATGTGACGATTTGACACATGTATATATATATATTGTGAAATGATTACCACAATAACTTTAGCTAACAACTCCATGGCTTCATATAATTCCCATTTTTGTTTGTGTGGCGAGAACATTTACGATCACTCTCTTAACAAATTTCCATTACATAATATCATACTGTCAACTACACTCACAATGGTATACATTACATCCCTACAATTTATTCATTTTACTGGAAGTTTGTACCCTTTGACCAACATTTCCCCATTTCCCCCAGCCCCTGGCAACCACCAATCCACTATTTCAATGAGTTTGACATTTTTAGATACCACATGTGAGATAATGCAGTATTTGTCTTTCTCTGACTTATTTCACTTAGTATAATACCCTCAATCCATCAATGTTATCAAAATGGCAGGATTTCCTTTTTTCTATTGGCTGCATAATATTCTATTATATATACACAGATATAATATTCACATATCTATCTATCTATCTATCTATATCTATATATATATATATATATATATATATCACATTTTATCCATTTTTCTGTTAAGGAAAACTTAGGTTATTTCCATGTCTTAGCTATTGTGCATAATGCTACAGTTGAACATGGAGGTGCAGATATCTCTTCAAGATCCTGATTTCATCTCCTTCAATTATATAACCAGTAGTGTGATTGCTGGATCAGACGGTAGTTCTATTTTTATTTTTTTGAAGAAACTCCATACCGTTTTCCACAATGGTTGTGCCAGTTCACATTCCCACCAACAGCGCACAAGGGTTCCTTTTTCTACACACCCTCACCAGCACTTAGTGCCAGTCTTTTTGATGATGGCCATTTTAACAAATGTGAGGTAATAGCTCATTGTGGTTTTGATTTGCATTTTTCCTGATGATTAGTGATGTTAAGAACCTTTTTCATGTACCTGTTAACTATGTATATGTCTTCTTTTGGAAAATGTCTATTCAGATCCTCTGTGCATTTTTAAATCATATTCTTTGTTTTGCTTTTGTTATTGAGATTCATAAGTTCCTTATATATATATTGGATATTAATCCCTTATCAGCTATATGGTTTAAAATATTTTCTCCCATCCCTTATGTTGTCTTTGCCTTTCGTTGTTTCTTTTACTATGCAGAAGCTTTTTAGTTTGTAGTCTCATTTATTTTTGCTTTTGTTGCTTGTCTTTGAATGTCATATCCAAAAAATAACTGCCAAGATAAAGTCTTTAATCTACTTCAAGTTAATTTTTGCAAGTGATGCAAAATAGGGGTCCAATTTCATTCTTTTGCATGTGGACATTCAGTATTCCCAACACTATTTATGGAAAAGAGCACCCTTTCCTCATAGAATATTCTTGGTTCCTTTGTCAAATATTACTTGACCAAACTTGTGTGAGTTTATTTCTGTTCCATTGGTCTCTTTGTGTGTGTTTTTTTATGCCAAAACCATACTTTTTGATTACTGTAGCTTTGAAATAGTTTGAAATCAGGAAACATAATGCCTCCAGCTTGTTCTTTCTGAGGCTTGTTTTGGCCATTCTGGTATTTGATGATTCCAGACAAATTTACATTTTTTTCTGTTTTTCTGTGTGTGTGTGTGTGTGTGTGTGTGTGTGTGTGGTGTGAGGAGGGAGAGAGAGGGAGAGAGAGGGGGGCAGAAAGAGAGAGAGAGAGAGAGAGAGAGAGAGAGAGAGAGAGAGAGAGAGAGAGAGAGAGAGAGAGAGAGAGAGAAATGCTGCTGGAATTTTGATAGAGACTGAACTGAATCTATAAATTGCTTTGGGTATAAGGGTTTTTTAATAACATTAATTCTTCCAATCCATGAACACAGAATTTCTTTCCACTTATTCTTTTTCGATTTCTTTTATCAATGTCTTACTATTTCCAGTGTACAGGTCTTTAACCTCCTTGGTTAAATCTACACCTAAGTACTTTATTGTTTTTGATGTTATTGTGAATGGAACTGTTTATTTCTTTTTCATTCACGTACAGAAATGCAATGAATTTTTGTATGTTAATTTTGTATCCTGTAACTTTAACTCATTAATTAGTTCTAACAGTTTTTCACTGGAGTATTTAGGAATTTCTATATATGATCATAACATCTGCAAACAGATATGATTATACTTCTTCCTTTACAATCTGGATGCGTTTGTGCTCGCTTTGGCAGCACATATACAATTTGGATGCTTAATCTCATTTTCTTGCCTAATTGCTCTGGCTAGGACTTTCAGTGCTATATCGTTCCAGATATTAGAAGAAAAGCTTTCCACCTTTCCCACTGAGGAGAATGTTATCTGTGGGCTTGTATTGTATGGCTTTATTACATTGAGGTGCATTCCCTCTACACACAATTTGTTCAGTTTTTATCATGAAATGATATTGAGTTTTATCGAATGCTTTTTCTGCATCTATTGAGATGATCGTATGATTTTTATCTTTCATTCTATGACTGTGTATCACAGTTATTGATTTGCATATGTTAAACCATTCCTACATCCTTGGATAAATCTCACTTGATCACGGTGTATGTTCCTTTGAATGTGCTGTTATATTTGTTTTGCCAGTATTTTGTTGACAATTTTTGCATCTACATTCATTAGGGATATTGGCCTGTAGTTTTCTTACAGTGTCCTTATCTGGATTTAGCATCAGGATATTATTGGCTTTGTAAAATGACTTTGAAAGTGTGCCCTCTCAATCCATTTTTTGGAAGAGTTTGAGAGGGATTCGTGTTAATTCTTCTTTAAATGCTTGGTAGAATTTGACAATGAAATCATCTGGTTCTGGGCTTTTCTTTATTGGAGGTTTTTGAGTGCGGATTCAGTGTCTTTACTCATTATTAGTCTGTTCAGATTTTCTACTTCTACTTGATACAAACTTAGGCTGTATGGTTGTAGGAATTTGTCCATTCCGTATAGGTTACACAATTTTCTGAGTATAATTGCTCATAGTAGACTCTTATGATCTTTTGTCTCTCTGTGGCATCAGTTGCAATGTCTCCTCTTTCCAATTTTATTTATTTAAACTATTCTTAGTCGAGCTAAAGTTTGTCAATTTTGTTTATCTTTTCAAAAATCAGTTTTTCTATTGTTTTTCTGGTCAATATTTCATTTGTTTCTGCTCTAATCTTTGTTATTTCCTCCCTTCTAAACTGTGAGCTTAGAATATATATTCTTCTCTAGTTCCTTGAGGTATAAAGTTAGGCTGTTTACTTGAGATCTTTCCTTTTTCTTAATGTAGGTCTTTATTACTAAAATGTCCCTCTTAGAACTGCTTTTGATATATCCATAATTTGTTATGTTGTGCTTCCATTTTCTTTGGTTTCAAGATTTTTTAAAAATTTCCCTTTTGACATCTTCTTTGACCCACCAATTATTCAAGTAATCTTCACTATTTACGAATTTTCCAGCTTTCCTCTTCTAGTTTCATAACATTGTGGTCGAAAAAGATACTTGCTATGATTTCAGTCTTCTTAAATTTTTAAGACTTATTTTGTGACCATCATATAATCTATCCTGGAGAATATTCTAAGTGTAATTTAGAAGAATGTGTATAGTAAGTCCTTCTTAAAGTCATTGGCAGATTCTTGAAGCTGTGACTTTAGGTGAAATGACGTATAACGAAGTCAATTTACCATAGGCTGATATAAACAACAGTTAAGTTTCTATGGCACATTTCTGGTGATAAAAATAGCACCAAAATTTTAAATAAAGACCCAAAACACTTCTAATATTAAATATTGAAATAAATGTAAGCTATACATAATTTAAGAGAAATAATTTTAAAAAGCAAGATCACTATTTTCCAACCTACTTATTCCAGTTCAGGGTCAAAGATAGCCAGAACCTATGCCAGCAGCTCAGGGCACAAAGCAGGAACCAACCTTGAACAGGATGCCCTTCCATTGTAAGACACATTCACACACATACTCATTCATACTGGGACAATTTAGACATGCCAGTTAACCTAACATGCACATCTTTGGAACACAGGAGGCCACTAGAGTACAGAGAAAACCCATGCAGACTTGGGGAGAACATGCAAACTCCACACAGACAGTGGCCCCAGCCAAGAATTGATCATTTTTCCCCATGAGCATTATTTTTAAAAAGGACATTGAGCAAAATGATGTTATTCAAGGACTTGCTGTATTCTTTTGCTGTTGGATAGAATATTTTCTACTTCTTTAGGTTTGTTAAGTCCATTTGGTCTAAAATATGGTTCAAGTCCAATGTTTTCTTATTGATTTCCTGTCTGGATAAGAAAGGGGTATGAAAATCCCATACTATTATTGTCTTGTTTTCTACTTTTCCCTATAGATATGTTAGCATTTGGTTAATATATTTAGGTACTCCAATGCTGAGCAAATATTTATAATTAATTCTATGTTCTCTTGACTAATTGACCCCTTTCTAATTATATGACTTAGTCTCTTGTTACATTTTTTGACTTAAAGTCTACTGTGTCTGATACCAGCATAGTTACCCCTATTCTCTTTTGGTTTCCATTTGTAGAGAATATATTTTTCCTTCCCTTCACTTTGAGTTTATATGTGTCCTTGAGCTGAAGTAAGCCTTTTATAGGCGACATATAGTTGGGTTTTAGTTTTTTCCATTGTCACGCTAAGTCTTTTAATTAGAGAATTCAATCCATTTACATTTAAAGGAATTACTGATAAGGACTTACTAAGACCATCTTATTGTTTTCTAGCTGTTAAGTAGTTCCCTAGTACCTCTCTTTTTCTCTTGTTTCTTTGAATTGATGATTTTCAGTAATGGGATGCTTTGATTCTCTTTTCTATATCTTTTGCTTAGCTACTGTGGATTTTTTGCTTCTGGTTACCATAATGCTTTAAAAAAACATTATATATATAATCTCACAGTGTATTTTAAGTTGATAACAACTTAACTTTGATCTCACATAAAAATTCTACCTTCTTCCTCCCCCTACACCCACATTTTATGTTAGAATTTACAATATAAATTACAATAATCTGTTGTGGAGCCATTAACAAATTATTGCAGCCATAGTTACTTTTAATATTTTTGTCCTTTAACCTTTCTCCTATGTGCCACACTATAAGGATCAGTTGGACTTAATAATGAACATAAGGGTAACCACTGAAGACTTTAAAGCAAGGTAGCGATATGATTGGCAGTGAGAATAGGGAAGACGGGAGTGCTCTGCCAGCCACTTTGTAATGAGAATCAAAACGATTTGGTGAATGATCACTTACTTACAGGTGGGGCAGAGAGGTGGGTAAAGAAGAGACCAGAAAAAGTCACACATCCCTGACATTATCATTTGGTAATAGTTGCTCTATTTAGAAAAATAGGGGAAAAAGATGGAAGTGGAGTTAGGAAAAAGGCAACAAATATATTTTGGGATATATTAAGTCTAAGGGATCTCTGCAACATTCAAGTACAGTCAGAAATAAATGGTTAGAGCCCAGGAGAACGACAGCATCAGCTGGAGATAAAGAATTAAGAGTCAGTGTTCTAACTGAAACAAGGTGAGTGCCTGAAGTCACCTTGGAAGATAATGAAACACAAAATGAGATGAAGGCTGAGAAAAGAATTGTGGAAAATTCAGAAAATTCTCAACTTGTGAGTGTTCAGATTATGAAAACTATGAACCAAGGCCGCAAGAAAAAAAGAAAACAGTACAGATTTCCCCTGCTACGAACAGATAGTGCTCTAGAACTTATGTGAGAAGATCATCACTTGGTAGAGCCTTTGATACCTGTTCAACTCCAAGGAGAGGAGCTTCTCAATTAACATCTAAGTACGGATGGATAACAAAGTAAAGATAGGAAAGGATAGCACCATGGGAGCCAAGGAAAAGAAGATTCTTTAAAAAAAAAAAGAAAAAAGAAAAAAGTCATCCCTACAAAAATGCCTTCATTCAGCAAACAGACAATTTACAACGTAGTAGAAACTCTAGGTGATAAAAATTCAATAGTAAAGAAAGCATAATCCATGTCCTCTAAATGCTTACAGGTAAATGCTACAACAAAATCAATCAAGATAAAAACTAAATGTTTTCCTTGTGGTTTGGCTTTCAGAAGGTCACAGATGACCTAGAGACATGAGCTTAGGCAATAGACTGCAGTGGGATGAAGAATGTAGGAAAAGTGAAGAAAACAACAGGTGCAACCTCCTCCTCAAGAATTTTGGCCGGAACAAGACAGAAATAAGGCAGCAGCAAGAGAACGTTAAGAGAATAGTTGACAGATATGCATAATGCCACACCAAGAGACACAGGAACTCCAAAAGCTTACTGTATAAACACTTTGACATAGACATGTACATATGAGAGAGAAGAACACTTAAACTGCCTCCGTAACACATTTTATGAGACAGAAACCTAAATTGTTAAAATTACATTCCAACGTTATTGATTTATATTATTAATGATTCTCGGCTTCGATTAGGTTGAAGTCAAGTTGTAAATTAGAAAGCAATCATAAGGCCAAAGAACTTCAATCATCCTAAGAGGAAGAAGTAAAACGAATGAGAGACCTTGATGCAGTTTGGTATTAGAGATATCCATGCAACCAATTACCTATTAAAGGAAGATGCGTGAAATATTTTAGAACTGGGTTTATGAGCCCCTTCAAGAAATACTGGAGAGGTGAGAAAGTGTTGGGGTGAGAAGACAGATATACTGTGGCAGAAGCAAATAAGTATTCAAAGTACAAGTCCTTATTAGAAAAAAGAGTGCAATTTGAGTAAGGCTAGCTGACGTGTCTATCAGTTTAATTGTTCTAGCAAATAATCTCAGTAGAAAATATTTCAAAATATTATGTGAATTACATACATGAGAAGAAAAAAGAAGCATACGGAGGGGCAAAATGGCAATTAGAAGCCAGTATAAAACCAAACAAAACTGATTCATATTGGTATCTAAAATTTCTATTTTTGCAGTAACAATTCATAAAATTTATAACAAAGGCTAAAATCTTATGTGATTTTAATGAATATATTCAACCTCATGTATTCATAAATATTTTCTTATGAGAAAAAGTCTAGTCTTATTTGGATAGTTGAGGAACTGCTACCAAAAACACACAAATTTGCTGCATTAGAAAAGCATGGAAATGATTCCACCATCTCTTACTAATACAGTCACATAGCTTTGTCTTTTAAAAAAGTCTTCAAGAATAACTTTTAAATAACATTTTTAAATCACATCTGTTAATGATTTGTTTGAGGGAAATATAAGTAAAAATAGTCAAAATGAGTAAATAATAAATTGTTTTCTTTTAGAACCAAAGTGCTTCTATGTTATAGACTGGTAAAACTGCAGAAACGAATTTCTGTCCCTCCTTCTCTCCTAAACCCCCCAACTTGTATACAAGCCTGATGTTATTTAAGCTAACAGCGTACAGCTAAAACTCTCCAGTTAAGTAGACAGCTCAGAAAATTAGGTCACAAGGTTGTCACGGGGACTCCAATCAACTGTCTGGCAAATTTCTATGACTTCCTCCTCTCTGTGATACTGTTATACACTGTCCAATAGCCAAGATAAGGGAACTGTTAGCAAGGCTTTCTATAACAGCTACAAAAAATATGTGGTCCAAATCACTAAGACTGTGGAAAAACTCAGGCACTTTTATCCTTCTACAGTTAACACAGTAATCAGTGGTCTGATAAATATTTATTCAGAACCTTCTTTGTACACGAGAATTATTTTTTTTAATGTTCAGTGCCAATCATGGCCCAACCCATACATGAAGACAGGATTTAAAAGCAATTCTTGATCCTGTTTCCAAACAATTAAACTCTTTGCAATGCAAATAAAGGGGTTTTTTTTTTTTTTTTTGGAAATAGATAGTTATGAATCTTTCATTTATAGTAGCTAACTAGGAACACATGAGCCAAACGCATTGTTGGAGATCATTTCAATGGTGTGTAATTTGAGAGGTATGTTAGAAAGCACTGGGTCCACTAAGGGAGGAGCCATCCACATTTTTCTTTCTTGTAAGTAAAGTGCAAGGCAATGTTGCTTCATACAGCAGTCTTAAAGTTACCCACATTCCAAATTCATGAGAACAGATATTTCCCCATTTCTACACATCAACCCTTACAACCGGCCTGAGGTCTTTAGTATGACTCCATTTCATGAATAATGGCTTCTTCATTCCTAAAAGATTTCAGTCTGATCTGATCTTAAATTGACCTTAAAGTAGTGAAAATCTTTTCAAAGGGAGTAGTGGTAAATGATAATTTTCCCCAAAGCTGTTCATAAATAACAAATGTTCCTTTGTGGAATTATTGTAAAATTATACATAATTTGGAAACCAACTAATTTTTAAATACACAATATCAGTACATGTAAAAAGTTATAGTACAAAATGTGAATATCTTATCTAGTTAGACATTAAAGAGAAGGGATGAGCTGGAGAGATTAGAAAGGTCATTCTTTATTTTCCACATTTTTGACAGTTTACCTAGAATTTGATGCTTCTTTAAAGTTTTTATGTTTCTTTTAATTTAGACTTCCGCCACTGTGTTGTCAGGAAGGATAGGAATCTTGTCTCTTGTTAATTACAGCATCTGCATTATTTAGTAATGTGTCTAGCATTTAATAGGCACTTATTTAACATTTCTTTATTGACAGATAAGTTTCACTAACTGAAAAAATATATATATGTTTTCTATTAAATAAAACTGTCCAGGTCCAGGACTGTTAAATCAAAAAATTAGATTGGGCCAAATTAAGCCAATGGGCCTGCTACTCATTTAGCCAAATCCCTAGTCTCACACAAGCATCCCATACGTGCATACCACAAGAAGGATCACTGGAGAAAGTTAAAATGGATCAAACAAGATCTGTCACGACGACGACAAACGAAAAATACCTTAATCTGCAAAGGACAGTTCAATATGTATTTTATTGTATTCTATATGCATTTGTGTACACATTCCTCTTCTACAATTTTTCTTTTAAAGAAATTTACCCCAATATTATCTATCCCAGTGATTGCTATGGTTGACAACAGTAATAAAAATTTAGTAAGAGTATTTGAGAGGGGGAAAATAGGAATCTAAAATGATCACAGCTAGAAGCTTTTAAAAGTTCTTTCAGAAAAACAAATAACCTCATTGCTGAATTAGTTTCTTTGGCCTTAAAAATTAAGCCATGTTCTCAAATTGACTTCTTGAAAAAACCTACATGATTCCTGTCCTCCTTTGGAAGAGAAAAATCTCAGTAAGTGTGGATCAGCTACCTAATCTAAAATGCTTTCCCCCAAATTCGTATCTGTTCTTTCAAACTTGCAACTAGATCAGCCTCCATGGATAGCAAGCACTTGTTCCCTAGTGTCTAAAATCCAATTAATATCCACATTAGCCTCATAAAATCAATGTTAGCTAGAAAGATCTGGCTATTAAATCTTTCAATAAGAATTTCCATGTTTGGAACCCAAAGCCTTTATTTATATCTATTTAATGAATAAATATTTGTTATACACTTCTATCGAACACATTGTTCTTTACAGTATGTATAATCAAAGTTCCTCATATTATAGCTCATGAACAGCACAGCAGTGATAAAAATGGCTTTATAAGTTCCTGAAAAATATTAGCATTTCTACTTTCATTATCACCAAACTATTTCTATTATCTACCAGATACTACCTCAACTAGTTTTTCCCATCATCTTGCCTTTAATCACTAGTTTGGAATGTTTTAGTTTGATCATATAAATGCCTTTAAAAACCATAAATATAACATAACATATAATTGGTAGCCACTGGACTAAATTATCCCATATTCTCAGATCTTCTATTCTGTAGTACAGTGATACCTCATGAATTCACTCTTCAAATAGCCTATTAACTACCTGACAGAGACATGAAATGCAAATAACTATATGTCACAAATATAGGTAGGTGGGGAGGAAGCCTTGGAAGTAAGATGAAGAGAATTTTATTCGTGTTTTAAGACCTTTTAGAAGACCATGGAGTACTCCATATAAAGTTTTGTTTTGTTTTGTTTTATATTATAGAACTTCATTTTAGATATACTTGAATTCAAGTTTTAAAATTCCCGACAGTGTTAAGGGGCTCCTACAAAACATTAAAAAGAGTAGCATAAATTCTAATATCAAAGCAAACTTCTGGTGGATCTTTTCTACTTAGCACAAAAACTGAATGGTGTTAAGATGTATTCCAGTTAAAGTTAATCACTGATAATGTATTTATTCTGAACAAGGTTTCATTATTTTCATATTGAGACTTTAGTACTTCTAAAATAATTTACTTACTACCCAAATAAGGTGACGAGAGCTTCAATCATTCCTTAGTTGCAAACTCTCCAGCAGCTTCGACTGAAACTGTCATAACCACCATGAATGTGTCTTTTATTCAGATTTGACTCTCCATGACTGAGATCTCACCAGGCAGTTAGAAAGAGTTATAACAGTAACTGGAAAGATAGCAGAGTTACAAAAGCTGCATTTTCAACTAAAGTTGTCAGAGGATTGAAAAAAGCTGTCAGACACTGGGACTGCAGGGTGGCAGAGAGAAGGGAAACAAGACTGAGAAAGAGTGTCAAGGGAAAACCCACATGGTCATTTGCTTCACGATTTTTATGACCATTTTCTTCATGAGACCATAAAAAGTAGCAGTAGCAAGTCTTAAGATACTGTAGAATAATGTGAAATATAGCCAACTGCATGGATGCTGTAGTCAAAAGGTGCTTAAACTTTTTGTTTCAATAATCTGGATTAAAAACCATACAGAAATTAAAATTATATGAAAAGATGAACTTTGAATACTTATTCTATACTTCTACAAAGATAGCAAATATACTAACACATAAAATATAGGACTGATTATTCTTAAATTTCAATGAAGTCATAATTTTTTATATTATTTTTTATGCATTGTTTTAGGGTTTGGCTGTCATTGTTATTTATTTAAAAATAGATGAGACTTTAAGCAAGTCTGGGGATTAATGCACATTAAAATCTTTAGAGGATATTTGCTTCAATAATTAAAAACATCCTCTTTGATATACATTCCTCAGGCATACATATTAATTCTACACCTTTACATGCATGAGTATCACGTGAATAATGCTATAAGATTTGGCCCAATGACCAGATTTTTATCACAGAAGAATTCCATTGCTTCTAAATTATTCAAAATCTAACAAGGCTCCACAAAAGAGCTAAATAAAAGAACTATCAACAAAATTAATGAATGTTGTCTCTTGACTAAAAGGATCCTGAGATGTGAAAAAAAAGAAATTAATACTAGTTGTACACAGTATTGAAAATAAACAGACTAAACATCAGAAGTTCTGATAATGTAGATAAACATACTAAAGACAACTCAACCTAAAATGGTTTCTAAATCAATATTTCTAGATTAAAGAGTAATATTTTTAAATCCCAATACACAGTTATAGTGATAAAACAGTTAAAGTTTTAAAAATACACTGGAAAGAGAAATTGGAGATTATTTATACATGCAAAAATAAACAAACAGAGTATGCTGTTATGGGGGAAGGGGAATCTACATAGATACAGTAATGTTCTACTTTCTTCCATTTATGAAACACAAAAATGTAGCTTCCCTATCACAAGTATATCTTTCTTCAAATGAGTCAACATACTGAAAACCATCTTATTGTATCTTCGTGTCTAAAATTACCATTAACTTCAAATGTAAAAATTATTGTAGAAAATTAAATTGATTTCAATGTCTTTTTTTTAAAAAAAAAGTGACAAATTTCACATATACTTTACAGATTTGTTAGGCCACTGGTATGTTTTAAACATTTTATTTTCTAGAGAAAATAGAAGCAATTACAATATTACATGACATTACAAATATTAGAATCAAGAATATGTGATGATTACATATTTCAGACAATGAAAACATTCTATTGTACTAAACTAATAAATATATCAATAATACACATGTATATCTAGAATAAGAAAAATATTCTGATGGTAAAAGTCTAACAGAGAGGTACTATTCTAATGGTGTTCATTAAATTTTCTAATAAAATGAAATTTATATCAATGCCATCAATAAAACCCTTTAAAAATGTTCTTTCCTCGCTTTAAATTAACTTCTATTGATCTTTATTTTTTCTACTTTTTCCTTTTTTCTTCTCCCCTATAAAAACACAATTTTTCAACTATACATGACTTCTTATCAAGCACATAATTCATTCACTAACAAATTATTTTAGCACATTCCTCAGTATTATGTTTCAGGTTGTGGTCAGAAACTGTTCAAAGTTCTTAGAATTCTGAATTGGTTCAGAGGACTAGATTGTGCCTTCGAGGGATGTTACATCCTAATGTTGCTATGCTACAAAATATAAGCATTGTTTAAGACAGGACCTCTGGTTTCACCAAAAAAACACACAAGTCCTCTTTCTTCATAAAATCACTTGAGTATTACAGGACTGAACAAGACCACAAGAATTTATCTACTACATAAAGGACTATATTCAGGAACTCATATGATTAAAAGAGGAGATTCATGCAATTATTAAAACAGGTTTGGTATCTTTATTCTCTCCTACAACAATGTAATGAGTACTCTATTGTATAACTTATAAAAAAACAACTGGTTATTCAGTTCTTTCTAATAATCCTTTAGGCTCTGTATATAAGAGTGTGCAGAATTTCCCACAACTCCCACTGTGCCCACTCATTCTGCACACCTCAAACGTATTCATCTTTCGCCTGGAATGCCCTGGACCGCCACCTCATACTTTCATTCTGGGTCTCAAAAATCCATCCTATAAAACTCAAATGTCACATCCTACAGTAAAGATTTTTCTGACTCCCTCAGCCACAGTGATCCTCTTCTCTTTGTCTATGTGCGGGGATATATATTTATTTGTTTAACTACCCCCAACAACTGCATCAAGGAGGTACTATTATTGTGTCTGCTTCTTCGATATGAAAACTAAAGCAGATAAGGTCTCTCTGACTTCAAAGTCCATTGTTTGTTTGTTTGTTTGTTTGTTTGTTTAACATATACTCATTTCTCCTTCAGTTCCACACTCTACTGAAAATGGTTGCCAGGTTCCCTCCATGCTCTGTGTTCCATTATGACAGAAGGCAGCAGAGATTCTTATTCTCACCTTTACATTCCCAGTGTCCTGACACAGAACACTCAACCAATGCTCAAAGAATGATGAATGAATAAATGTTCAACAAATGATCAATGGATGGATGGATGGATGAATGGAATGGAATAATGTGCAACTTCCTCTGTGAGGGAATATTCACCCCTTCTAAGATTCTTAAAATGTTTTGGTTAAAGATATGATAGTAAGTGCTAAATGCGCTCAAAGAACATTTTGTGAGTATGATTCATATGTGACGTGCTATGCTTATTTAAATATAATTAGTACTTAGTTCCTTGCCCTCAGGAAACTTATAATTCAGTGGAGGAAAGGAAAAACAACTAGTTAATCTACCATTACTTGTTTTATTTTTCCTAATCTCTCACAATTTCCTCTCTTTAAAGAAACTTCATTATATTTTTTAAGATTTTTATTAAAATATAGCTAACATGCAATATTGTATTAGTTTCAGGTATATATCATAGTTATTCAACAGGAACCTCATTCTTTATAAACATGTTCCAATACTTCATACCTCTGGGTCACTGGGATATAGATCAGTCAACAGGGGAAAAAGGTTAAAAGAATCTCTGTGGATCTCAAAAACACAATCTTTTGATTCATTTTCATTTAATTTAGTAATCATTTACGTAGTAGTTGACAATGTTTAAAAAAAAAAAAGTGGAAGAATATCAAAGACATTCTCATGTTACCCTGGCACTTCCTGTGGCACGGTGCAGCCAAGTGAAAAGAGCAGGGGTTTTGGAGTCAGAAAGATCAAGCGTTCCATCTTGATTCCATCCATTCCCCCTCATGGAGCTGCGGAAAGTCCACTTTATCTTCCTGAGCCTATTTCTTACCTGTAATATGGAAATAAGGAGACCTGCCCTAAAGAGCTCTTATAAAAGTTAAAAGAGAGAATGTATGTAATAGCACTTGCTACACCAGAGGTGCTAGTTTTATGTAAGATCTCTCTGGATGCCTCTTGAAGGCTATTGGTCTAACAACATAAAGACTTCTGGCCCCAATATCCATAAGACAAAGTGTTTACCAAAAGAAAGGTACTTGAAAAAAACCACGTGTTTGCAAGAGTAGTGGTATAAATAATGCTCGAGATCATACAATTAAATCTCAGATTTCTAGATGGTACATACATCATCTGCCTCTTATCAGCATACACCCCGCAATTCCTCTATTTCAGATTTCTTTGTGAAAAAGAAAACTTTATTTTCTACAGTTATATCCATAATAACTCACAGGTGTTATTCTGTTATTAACAATTCCATTTTTCACAAAAAAAGAATCTGAGTTAGTGAGGAAGAGGGAAATGAGTTACAGTTGGCCCTCAGTATCCACAGGTTCCACATCCATGGATTCAACCAACAACGGGTCGAAAACATTCAGAAAAAACTACTTACGTCGTTGCTGATATGTACTATGTGGTTAAGCCTATGATGGTTGCCTCTGTACAGAACACATACAAACTATTTTTCTTATCGTTATCCCCTAAACGATATAACAACTATTTACACACATTAACATTTTATTAGGTATTATAAGTAATCTAGAAATGACTTAAAGTATACAGGAAGATGTGCATAGGTTATATGCAAATGCTATGCCACTTTATATGAGACTTGAGCATCCTCAAATTTTGGTATCTTCAGGGGATCCTGGACTCAGTTCCCGCAGATACTGAAGTATGACTGTACGTAAAACGTACAAAAATCAATCTCAACACACGGTCTATGTAATACTATATTTTGACTTCCAAATAATTTTTCAATTGTTTCTTTTAAGTGGTTTTGCAGAATATATAATAAAATAAAATAAAATCACTTTCCTTTCAAACCTAAAGCTAATTTATAATCTGACTTAAAGATCACATTTACTTAGTACCGGTATACCTGGAAGTCCATAGGCAAAAAAGTGAATTTAGACACAGACCGTATACCTTCTACAAAAATTAACTCAAAATGGATCACAGACCTAAATGGAAAATGGAACATTATAAAGCTTCTAGGGGAAAAAAAGGATAAATTTTAGGTGGCCTTGAGACTGGCAGTGGGTTTTTAAATACACCACCAAAATCCAGAGAATAAAAAGACAAGCCAGAATGAAAAAAAACATTCGTATTTGGTAGAATGCTTGTATCAAAAAAGATATAAAGAATTCTTAAAACTCAACAATAAGAAAAATGGGCAAAGAAAATACAGATGGAAAATAGAATATGAAAAGATGCTTGACATCAAATGTCATTAAGGAATGACAAATTAAAGCAACAAGGTATCACTACACTATTAGAATACATAATATCTAAAAAACTGATAATATCAAATGCTGACAAGGATGAGGAGCAACAGGAACTCTCATTCATTGCTGGTGGGAATACAAAATGGTATAGCCATTCTGGAAAACAGTTTTTGCAATATCTTACAAAATTAACCATAATCTTACCATAGGATCCAGCAATCACATTCCTAGGTATTTACTCGACTTATCTGAAAACATGTCTACACAAAAACTTGTCCATGAATATACATGACAGCTTTATTCATTGTTGCCAAAAACTGCGAATAACCAAGATATTCTTCAATAGATGAATAGATATACAAACTGTGATACATCCATACAATGAAATTTTATTAAGTGATAAAAATAAATAAGTTATCAACCTATAAGAAAATATGAATGAACCTTAAATGCATATTGCTAAGTGAAAGAAGCCAGTCGGACGAGGCTGTATGATTCCAATTATAAGACATCTGGAAAAAGCAAACTATAGATACAAAAAAAAAAAAAAAATCACTGGTTGCCAGGGGGAGAGGTAAAGGAGTGATAGGTAAAGCAGAGCAGATTTTTAAAGTGTTGAAATTATACTGCATGATACTTTGATAGTGTAACAACGGATACATGAAATTATGCATTTGTCAAAATCCACAGAACTTTACAGAACAGAGTGAACCTGAATGTATTCAAACTTTTTTAAAAATCATTTAGAAGGTCAAAAGACCACAGGATGGAATGTAGATTGTGATAAAAGCTCTATTCACATTTCTGCGACAACCTCACTAAAGAAAAGGAAAAACACGAGTGGAACACAAAAACAAAAAGCAAAAGGAACCGCATACAAGCACTGTACTGTAACTGATAAAGTTGTTTTCCACACTGTAAAGGGAACACAAGCTAACGATTTTAATACTGTATACATACATAATGGAATTGACAATTAAGTAAATGGATGGCAGATGGTGGGAGCCAGGTTTCTTCTCACTGTTGGAGTGAGTTTACTGATAAGAAGGGGAAGTCCAGAATGATATTGACGGATAATGGATTAGGTACAGTAAGAGACAACCATATGAACTTCTGTTTAGTTTAATGTGATACACATGGCTACATAGAGAAACATGTATAGATAGGTATATATACATGGGTTTCTATACACACATATTTCCTGTTCTATCAGATGAGGGGGCCTAGAAGAAATGACACCCCAGCAGCTACAAGAACACCTAGCACGCACAGCTTGGTTTCTAATACCATTTTCCAAGGACATAAACCAGATTCCTTCTGATTGAATCTAGGGCTGGTAAATTGAATCTAGGGCTGGTAAATATAGGTAAATGAAGAAAACAGGAGAGTCAGTAAAGGAAGAGAAAAAGTAGTGGTCAATGTGTATCTAGTACAATATAAGAATATACAAGATCAGCCTGGAGCACCTCTTAATGCTAGAAAGTAAGGAGTGATTAAAAACAAATTACATTTATGGAGCCGACTGAAAGAGTTCTCAATGGCCAAAGCTAAAACAATACAAGAAACAAAATAAAACATTATTGGATTATAACCCAAAGTATTTTATTTATACACACACACACGCGCGCGCGCGAGCGTGCGTGTGTGTGTGTGTGTATCCATGAGTCTAGATCAATAAAAGTGTGTGTGTGTGTGTGTGTGTGTGTGTGTCCATGAGTCTAGATCAATAAAAGTATATGACTGAGTACATAAATGGGGACAAGAGACAAATCTGCCATGCAGAAGAATTAAAATAATTTATGTAATATTCCACCCTCCAGGAAGAGAAGCATAACTGTCCACTCCTTAAGTACGGGCTGTATATAGTGACTTCTGTCTAAGAGTACAGCCTAAAAAGAAAGAAAAGAGTAACTTTTCAGCAATGAAACCTAACAAACACTATCTCAGCCAGGTGATCAATATCAAGTTAAAAATCATGTTTATAGCATGTACCTTTTATATGACATAATAAAACAGCACTTTACCTCTGTGATCATTCTCCCTAAAAACCAAAATCTCAGTCTAATCATGAGAGAAACATTAGACTAATTCCAAAAGAGGAGCATTCTAAAAAATACCTGACCAGGACCCCTCACAACTGTGAAGGTTACAAAAAAACAAGGAAAGTCTAAAAAGTATCACAGCAAGGAGAACCCTCCAAGACATGACAAGTAAGTGTAATATAGTATCCTAGATGGTAGGATCCTGGAACAGAAAAGGACATTAAAGCTAAGGAAATCTAAATAAAGTAGAAACTTCGGTTAGTAATAGTGTACCAATACTGGTTCATTAATTGTAAAAAATACTAATGTAAGATGTTAATAAGAGGGGAATATGGGTATGGGGATACAGGCAAAGTCGCCGTACTATACACTTTTTCTGTAAATCTAAAACTGATCTAAAAAATATGTTTTTTAAAATCTTATTTAAGAATGTATCTAGAAAACACTGAAGAGTCTGTAATAAAGCACTGCAGAACTTCACACTTTCCCTGCATATATTAAACTTAAAATGTTTACAACTATTTGGTTACAGGATTTTTCTTAAGAAAATATTTTCAATCACTAACAGCTGCAAACAATTTCATGCAGTAATTCCCACCAGGGTTGTATTATAGCTGAAGTACTTTAACTAAAATTCCATTTTTCCCCCTTACATACCATTGCAGATGTCTGAAAGTTTGTAACCTACCATTAACATATGTTGTTTTCTGATGATCTAAATAACTACCGAATATGTTTACTATAACTTAGAAAAGCTAACCTAAACTTTATATAAATCAAAGTAGTGCTAAAATAGTCAACAAAACTTCACGCATCTAAAGAAAGAACTTGAGAAAAACTATCATCTTTTATTCTGGATACTATATTTTCTTATATAAACCACGTTCAAATGAGCTGCTGCAGAATTAATATAGGTAAATGAAGAAAACAGGAGAGTCAGTAAAGAAGAGAAAAAGTAGTGGTCAATGTGTATCTAGTACAATATAAAAGGATAGAACTGGGATTTAAGATACATCAAATAAATACATTGAAAGAAAGAACAGAAAACCTATGTCATAGCATAGAAAAGGACTAATATCTGAAAACTATCAGCATCTATAAAAATTGAAAGCAAGGAAAGCTAGAAATAAAAACAAAATGAAATCTTTACATTCATTCAGAAACAAGCAAAGTGTTCAAAATTAGTCATTCTTGATAGAGAACAAACAAGAATAAACCATTTAGAAATACATCACCCTAAATACAACTCAAAGTATTCCCCCACTACTAATAAAAAGTCGAAAAAATACTGCATAATAATATTGAATGGCATTGGAAAGTGAGAGGAAAAATGATTTCAAAGAGAATGTACCAAATATTATAAAAAGTGATTATCTCAAGATAGTGGAATTAAAATCAAGTTTTCTTTTTTCTGCCATGAAGTGAAAAGACTTGCGGAATTTTAAAAAGTCTTACTCTATTAATTCTGCACTAAAGACACTGTATAAAATGTCATTACATTTGTGATATATTCTATTCTGCCCTTTGTTACAAGTTTATAAAGTGCATTCTTTTTCAAATTTAAGTAAAACTGTAAACCCATGACCAAAGATTTTCTACACTAGCAACTTAAGAACTGTAGCAAAATGTCCAGAAAACTTCAAGTCAAATAGAAAATCTATATTAGGTGACTGAGATGACATTGACTTTAATTTCAATGACCACATGATCTAAATTACTAGTGTACACTTTCTAAAACCCAAGTCTCTGTGGAAGAATGATATCCTTTCACTGGAAATAAATTAGAAGCAACACACAACACAGTTGCTTTGTTGTTACATACATATATAAAGAAGCCTTCTGGAAATCCTTTCTCCTATCTCCCCAAAATAACAAGGCCAAATCAAACTATTCACATGCATCTGGAACCAAGTTTTATCTGAACTCAGAAGATATTAGCTATTCTTCTTATCATCTGAGGCAAGAACTGAAACCTGTGAAAGAAAAGCAATAATACATTTCATTGAAATATATTTTGTAAAGGAGGATTCTAATTCCTAAGGCTCTACTGCTCTAGACATCTATAGATTGCAGATCCAAATACCACAGCGTCCTACCCCCAAAGAGATTCCAGCAGTACTTCGGGTACTCAGGGAAAAGGACTTGAGAAACAATGCAAAGAAAGAGAACAATCGTGCAAAAATTCTGCATACAGGTAATCCTTGAAAGGAAAGTAAAGAGAGGGAGCACAGGAGGAGCAGGCAGGGTCCTAGCCTGGGGGAGAAAATCCACTCCAAAGGCATTAACTGACAAAGACACCAGAAGGCCATCTTCCCAAAAGTAAAATGAGTAAAATGGAGCAAGCTAAGAAGGGAAAGTCAACAGGAATTAGAAGTGACAAATACTCAAAATAATGGGCTATATTAATTTGAGGAGATATGCGATGGTGAGACTTTGTCCCAAAGTGTCAATTTGAAAAGACTCCCCCTCTCATTTGGGGATGGGGAGGATAGCTCTCGAAACCCCAAATCCAAGAAAAGCCGTGAGAATGCTCATTCTGAGGTCGCCCCACCGCCCAGATATGCGCAGGTGTACCTGTGGAAGCTCAGGTTACCAGGAAATATTACAGGGACACTGTGAATCTTCTCTGCCCATCTTTCCGGGAGCCCGGGTGCGGCCAGGGGCGCGGGGCGGGCGGCTGAGGGTGGCCACCAGCTCCCGGCGCTCCAGGACCGGCGTGCGGACGGGCACACCTGGCTCCCAACACCAGTTGAAAGCAGTTAAAGTGAATGAAGGCAGACGCGGCGTCTGGCACCGTTCCATCCGAGCACACAAAGGCAGATTTTCCAAATCGAGGGAGAGTTCAAACCGTCGAACCCCCGGCGGGCGCCTTTCACTAAGGGGCTCTTACCTTGGATCTGCCTTCGGGGCCGCAGCTTTCCCGGAGGCGACAAGGCGCGAGGCGGCCAGGGGAAAGCCTCCGACCCAGACGGCGCCCTCCCGATCCTCCGCGAGCCGCCGAGCCGCCGAGCCGCCGTCCGCGCCCAGATGCAGAAGAGCGATCTTCCGAGCGAGCACCGCGCGGACCTCGCGCTCGCAGGCACCGCCTCGCCCGCCGCTGCCTGTGAAGTGTGGCTCTGCCCGCCCGCACACCCGCTCGCGGCCAGAGCGGGCCGCGCGCTGCGCATGCCCAGTACCCGTGTGGGGCGAGAGCGAGCGCGCACTCGCGCGCCGCGCGGCCGCCGGCCAACTCCGCTCTCCGGATCTTACCTGCAGCCGGTGGCGAAGTCTGTGGTCGACCCCCAGCGCTGGAGGAAAACAGGCGGGTGGGACCCAGTGGGCGGGAGAGAGGAGGGAGGAAAGGAGGCAAGGCACGGTGCCCAGTTATCAAGGCGGTGATCAAAGCTGGACCACAGTTGCCGGCCGCCGACGGGTTTCCAGAAGTGCCCTAACAGGACTGACCAGCAGCCAGGAGACACTGGTAGAGGTTCGCCCCCGGGCAAGGTTTGATGTCCCGGGTGCACAACTCAAGCCCACTGTCCTAGGTTGTAAGCTTGGCACACTCAATGACTGGCCAGCCTTCAGTCTTCTTTCTCCGGCCTCCAATCTTTCACCCTTGTCACTTTCCTCTTTTTTGTCTGCTCAACTCATACTGTGAACTGGGCATCCAAGGGCCATTTGATCTTTGGGAGTTCCCACACTGCGTGTCTTTAGTGACAGCGAGCAAGTCCAGACCCGTTTGGCATGCCTGACCTGGATCATATTTTTCACATGGCTCTTGCTAAGAGCTAGATGTGGTCTGAAGTAGTAGAAGCTTCTTTCTAGTGCCTCTAGTAACTTAACCAACCCAGTAACCCTCGTTTCCTCCTTGAGTAACTCACAAAGCCACTAAATGAAAAGTCTCGTCAGTGAACATTGTATTTCTTACTATTCTAACTTCTTTAAAGTCGATTGACTTCCAGAAGTTAACGGAAAACTATAAAGTAAACTTGGTTAAAACAGATTGGACCTGCTTGCTTTGTGAAGCAAGGAAAAAGAAGTCAGGGAAAAGCAGATTTCAGGCCAGGGTGGACATTAAAACTATAATACTAAAAGTTGGAATAGATCTTAAGCCCAGTCCCCTATCTTAAGTAGGGGTCCTTTCTCCAATATTCCCACCACATCACCATCCACTTGAATTTTTCCAGTGTTGGAAATCTCTATATTTATCAACTTATATGTAATCACGATTGTTTCTTGAATATCTATGCCTGGAGCTAAGCACTTTTTATATATTATTTTTAATCCTTAAAATGAGATAGGCCTTATTATACCTATTTAGCACATTAGGAAGATGAAGCTCAGAAGTTTCATTCCTTTACCAAAGCTAATGCTGATGTCAGAATTAAAATTTAAGTCTGCTTAACTCTAAAGCCAAATCATTTGATTTTGAACATCAAATCAACTTCCCTTAACTTGCATGACTGCTACTGGTTCTGCCCTTAGAAACCACACAAAATTAATCTCATTCTTTATACACATTGCAAGCCTTAAAATATTTTAAGCAAAATATTAAGTAGCTATCAGAAGATCTAATACTTCCTCTTCTTCAAAATCTCTGGTTCCTTTCACTGTTCTTCAAATGGCATGGTGAGCCCTCATCACCACACTCTTTTCCCTGCTTCAAATGTGATTTGACTTCTCATTCTTAAATTGTACAATCAGAAAAAAAAAAAAACACAATATTCAAATACAGTGTGCCAAGAATGAGCCATGGACTGATAATAAGCTCCTTTGATCAAGCATACCCTGCCAATAAGGCATCTCAAACCTGTATTAATTAGGCTTTTCTTTTAGCAAATATATTACCTACAGATCATATGGATATTAAATGAATAATAAAGAAATACTATGAACAACTCTATGTCCACAAATTTGATAACTTAAATGAAATTAACCAACTCCTTGAAAGATATCATTTGCCAAAACTCACACACAAGAAGAATTAGACAATTTGAATAGGTCTATCTACTAAAAAAAATTAAATCGATAATAGCATTCCAAAACAGAAAGCACAAGGCCAAGATGGGTTCACTGGTGAATTCTACCAAATATTTTATATTAAAATTATTGGGGTGACTGCTTAATAAAATCAAAGAGGTTTCAAGTGTACAATTCAATAACATGTCATATGTATATTGCATTGTATGTTCACCACCCAAAGTTAAATTTCCTTCCTCTGTCAAATATCTGATCTCTTTTACTCCTATCTATCTACCCTCTACCCTAGTTACCTCAGGTCCATATCCATGAGTCTCTGAAAGATATAGAACGCTTCATGAATTTGTGTGTCATTCTTGCACAGGCGCCATGCTAATCTATATGTTCCAATTTTATATATGTGCCACCAAAGCAAGCACTCTACCAAACTTAAGGCAGAAAAGGAGGCAAAACTTTCCAACTCATTTTATGAGGCCAGCATTACCCTAATACCAACACCAAGCAAAAACACTACAAGAAAAGAAAATTATAAAGGCATTATAATGCAAGATAACTACAGACCAATATCTCCCATGAACATAAATGGAAAAATCCTCAACAATATATTATCAAATCAAATCCAACAATATATTAAAAGAATTATACATCATGACCAACTGCGATTTAATCTGGGTATGCAAGGTTAGTTCGACATTTGAATATCAATTAATGAATTCACACATCAACAGGCTCAAAAATAAAAATCACATGGTCATATCAATATATGCATTAAAAGCATTTGACAAAATCTAGCACCCAATTATAATAAAAACTCTCCATTGTGGAATAGAGGGGAAGCTTCTATAGCTGACGTCATACTTAGTGGTGTGAAAATTAAAGTTTTCCCACTAAAAACCAAGTATAAAGCAAGGCTGTCACTCTTATTACTCTTTTCAAACATCATCCTGGAAGATCTAGCTAATGTAATAAGACATGAAAATGAAATAAAGTATGTACAGATTGGGAAAGAAGAAGTATATCTTTGTTTACACATGACCTGATTGTCTATCAGACACAAAATAATTGAGCAAAAAACCCTCCTTGAACTATTAAACAATTATAGCAAGGTTACAGGATACATGACTAATATACAAAGTCCATTGCTTTCCTATGTACCAGCAATGAAAAGTGGAATTTGAAATTAAAAACACAACACCATTTAAATCAGCACACTCTAAAGTGAAATAATTATAAATCTAACAAAATATGAACAAGATCTAAATGAGAAAAACTCAAAACCGATAAACAAAAACAGAGAAAAATTAAATAAGTGTAGAGGTAGTCCATGTTTGTGGAAAGGAGATTCAAGATTGTCAAGATTTCAGTTCTTCACAACCTGATCTATAGATTCAATGCAATCTCAATCAAAATCTCAAGAAGTTATTTTGTAAATATTGACAAACTAAAATTTATATGGAGAGGGAAAAGACAAAAGAAGCCATCACAATGTTGAAGAAGAACAAAGTTGGAGGACTGATATTTCCCGACTTCAAGCCTTACTATAAAGCTACAGTAATTAAGACAATGTAGTATTGGTGAGAGAATAGACAAATAGATCAATAGAATAGAATAGAGATCCCAGAAAAAGACCTGCATAAATATAGTCAACTGATCTTTAACAAAGGAGCAATGTATTAACAAAGACAATACAATGGAGCAAAAAAAGTCTCTAACTTATAATGCTTGAACATCTATCTGGACACTCAAATGTGAAAAAATGAATCTAGACACAGATTTTATACCCTTTATAAAAATTAACTTAAAATAGATCATAGGCTTAAATGTAAAATACAAACTATAAAACTCTTGAAAGATAACATAGGAGAAAACCTAGATGACCTTGGGCATGGTGATGGCTTTTTAGATACAACACTGAAGGCATGATCTATGAAAGAAATAATTAATAACCTGGACTTCATTAAAATTAACAACTTCTGCTCTATGAAAAACAATGTGAAGAGATGGGAAAACAAGCCACAGAGTGGGAGTAAATATTTGCAAAAGACACATCTGATAAAGAACTGGTGTCCAAAATATACAGAGAACACTTAAATCTCAAATTTAAGAAAATAAACAACCCATTCAAAAATGAACCAAATACACTAATGGACTTCTCACTAAAGAAGATATAACAATTCCAAATAAGTATATGAAAAGATGGTTCACATCTTCTGTCATCAGGGAAATTCAAATTAAAACAAGAAAGAGACATTGCTACACACCTATTAAAATGGCCCAAATCTGGATCACTGACAACACTAAATGCTGGTGAGGATGCAGAGCCACAGGGATTCTCATACACTGCTAGTGGGAAAGCAAAAAAAATGGTACAGCCAGTTTGGTAGGCAGTTTGACAGTTTCTTACAAAATCAAAAATACTCTTTACCATACAATTCAGCAATTGTGCTCCTTGATACTTACCCAAAGGAGTCAAATACTCAAGTCTGCACAAAAACCTGCCCATAGATGTTTATAGCAGTTTTATTCATAATTGCCCAAACTTGAAAGCAACCAAGATATCCTTCAGTAGGTAAATGGATAAATAAAACTATAGTACATACAAGTAGTGAAATATTACTCAGTAATAAAAAGAAATGACCTATCGATTCATGAAAAGACACAGAGGAATTTATGTGTGTATTACTATGTGAAGCCAATCCGAAAGCCTACATACTATATGATTTCGACTATACAACGTTCTGAAGAAAGCAAAACTGTAGAGACAGTAAAGATCAGTAGTTGCCAGGGATAGGGATGGAGGAAAGAATAGGCAGAGCATAAAGGATTTTTTTAGGGAAGTGAAAATACTCTGTATGATACCATAATGATGGATACACATCTTTATACGTTTGTTCAGATCCATAGAATGCACAACACCAAGAGTAGAACTTAAGATAAACTATGGACTTTGGGTCACTATGATGTGTCAATGTAGGTTCATTAATTGTAACAAATGTGCTATTGTGGGGACTGTAAATAATGGTGGAGGCTATGCATATGTGGGGATAGAGGGTATATGGGAAATCCCTGTATCTTTCTCTGAATGTTGCTATGAACCTATGACTTGATTTAAAAAAAATTAAAGTCTGAAATAAAAATAAATGAAGGGATATATAACACTACTATGCATTGGAAAATAATCTTTGCTTTTCTTTTTTTTTTTTTTTTTTAATATTCAAGAATTTGTTTTCCACAAAGGGAAGAAAATCCAAGTGTTACTTGGATCAAAAGCATTTTAAAAGAAGACCTTGAATGTTTTAAAGAATTTGGTTAAGTGTGAAGTGGTCATTCATCCAACAATACTTTGGAGTCAGTTAATTATACTTTGAAACAACTTAGTTGAGTCCAAGATTACAGCTGAGCTGAGGATAAACCCAGTAAAAGAAGGAGAAAAGCATAAAAGGAGAAAATGGACCACATGAAACAGAAAAAAAATCATGAAAATCTAAGAAAAAAGAGGAAACAAAATAAAAAACTGAGGACATGGAGTGCGTCTTCAAGCAAGGAGCTCTTTGTCTCATATACTATACTTGTATGGTTATTCATAGTTGGCACGCATATTTATTTAAGGTGAATTAGATCATCTGAAGAGTTCTCTGGTAACAATTCAACTGAATCTTGTATAAAACATACTTTGATGTGCAGTGCTACACTCTCAGAAAGTGAAGGAAATTTCTAAGTATCCAAAACAAAACAAAATCACTTAACCTGGTGTGGTGAGCAACAATCTTTTAAATAAGTCTTAAACCAGAACAAGGTAAGGAAACTGATCTTTAAACTCCCATATGTTAGCCAACCACCCAGGAGGAAAATCAGAGTAGTCTCAAGTCCTTAGCCCCTCTAGCTCCTAAGGTATATGCAAATATGCAAATTATCTCCAGAGACAAATAACTTCAAGTTAGTGTCCCAGTATTCCACAAATTAACATCAACCAAATAGAAATCCAGAATCAAAGATCATAAGACATATGAGAAAATGAATCAATATGAATGAGAATAAATAAATGGAAAAAACTAATCGCTATGAGCAGACTTAATGAACATATTTAGATTAATGAGGCAAAAAATACTGTAATCTAGCTGTTTAAAGAAATTTTTAAAACTGTAAAAAAAAAAAAAAGGCTATCTAAAATGACTAGGCAGACATGAAAAAGAATTCACCAGAACTTCCGGAAAGGAAATTTATATTTGTTGAAATTTGAAATTCAATGGGTTAGACACAGTTGAAGAGAAAATATATTAACTATATATGAAGAAAATATCTAGAATGCAGGACACAGGGAAAAAATGGTAAAGATGAAAGATATGGAAGAGAGAATGTGAAGATTTAACATTTATCTAATCAGAATTCCAGAATGAGAGACTAGAAAAAAACAGAGTAAGGGCAAGAAATTAAGAGATTATGCCTTTTGTATTAGATTATAGCTAATAATGTTTCAAGATCTATATAACACATGAATCCACCAAGAGAGGAAGTACTAGCAAATACATGTACCAAGTAGAATACCGAGTAGAATGAAAAGAAAAACAAACCAAGGTACGTTACAGTGAAACCGCAAAACATCAGAGAAAAAGGCCATCTTAAAAGCATGGGGAGAAAATAAAAATATTTCTACAAAGGGAAAACAAATAGACAAAAGAATTTTCAACAGCAATAATGACAGCCAGAAGACAGTGAAATATATTCTACATGATGAAAGAAAATAACTGTCGACCTATAATTTTGTGTCCAAAAAAATTGTATTTTCAAAACAAAATGGAATTAAGACATGTTCTGATAAATAAAAACTTGCCCTTTTACCACCTTCACTAGATAAACTTCTAAAGCACACTTTTAGATAAAGGAAGTGACCCAATAAGAAACACTGAGATGCAAGAAAAAATGGTAAGGAAATAAATTGATAATCATTTGGTGTAATCCAAAGGAATTTGTTGCGTATAAAATAATAATAATACAATGGCAAATCTGTAGGGATTAAAAAACACAATTAAAATATTGGACAATAACATAAATCAGGAGGGAGATGATCAGAGTTAAACTGTTCTGAGGTCCTTGTTTGGAGGGGGTTAAAGAATTAATTTTAAATGTCTTAAAGACAAATATTCACAATAAGATTTCCAGAGAAACTATCATATAATATTTGCAATTTCTAAATGTCTTATACATATTAACTCACTTAAATTATTATAATAACCTTCTGACAATCTCTATTTTATGAGAAACACACACACACACACACACACACACACACACACACACACACACACACACCCCTGAGCCACAAGTAATGTAACTAGGATGCGATGAAGTTGAGATTTGAACTCAAACAGCCTAGCTCCAGAGAACACAGCTTTGATGATTATGTTGTTCTACAGTATCTTAAGAATTCTGAACAAATAGACACAGAATGTAGAAATTCCAAACTGGAAGAGGGAAGGAATGACAATAAAATAAACAAATGAACATAACAGTCAACCCTCATCTCTATCCCATGCAAAGAAAAAAAAATACAAAAAAGAAGTATAGAAGAAGGGGGTCAGATAGAAAATAGAAAGTAAAGACTGAAGGGAAAATTATTCAACTATTTAAGTAATCACAACATTAATGGATTAAGCTCTCCAATTAAAAGAGGCAAATCAGTTTTTAAAAATATAAGCTATATGCTATTCACAAACATAAGTACATGGAAAACATAAGATATACTAGGTATAATAACAAAAAAAAGATTGGTGTAGCTATATTGTATCACACAGAATGGGCTTTAAGATTAAAAAATGTATTTTTAGGGATAGAGTCACCACATAATGATAAAATCTATAAGGGGAAATTGATAAATCTATCATCATGGTGAGGGATATTACAAAACCCTCTCATCTATTGATAAGTTATTGATAATTCCAAGTATAGTGATAGATATATAGATATACAAAATTTAGAGATTACAACATTGGCATACAACAACTACACATTCTTATCAAACCCATCAGACATAGTTATATAAATTAACCTGCACACCTTAATACATTTCAAAGAATTGTGTTACCAGGGGTTGAAAAATTTTTTGTAAAGGGCCAGATATTAAACACATTAGCTTTGCAGGTCAGTGGTCCCTGTTGCAATTACTTGACTTTGCTGCTGTACTGTGAAAACAGCCATAGACAATACACTTATGCAATTCAACCATTTTTTCCCCTTGAAGAAGCAAGGATAGTAATTAAGCAAATAGCCCTTACCTTATTCCAGAAAAACTTTTTTAGGTTTGCTGTATTTGAATTTTTATGTAATTTTCACACACCTCAAAATATTATTTTTTTTTGTTTTTTAACCACTTAAAATATGCCAACATTCTTAGCTCACCAGCCACAGAGAAACAGGTGGCAGGCTGGGTTTGCTGACCCCTAATACAGACCATAATCTCTGCTTGCAAAGCAATACATTTAAAATTCAATAGCAGCCTAATTTTTTAAGATTTAAATTTAACTAAATTTTAAGTAAAAGCACATTTTAATTTCTAAAGATTAACGTAAATAAGTGGGATTTAAAAATAGACTACCAAATAACTCATGGATCAAAGAAGAAATAATAAAATTTTTAAAATAGTTAGAACTGAAAGAAAGATAAATAGATTTTGGTATATTCAGATCATGAAATATTCCATAATAGTGAACGTGAGGAAACAACAGCAGTGATCAAGAGCATAAATTACTCTTAGAAACATAAAGTTAGGTGAAGGTCACAGAAGATTATGACAATAAGAAAGGACAGAAACAATAAGGACAATAAGAAAGGACATACACAATAAGGACAACAAAGCTCAGGAACAAACAAAACTACATGACACACTATTTAGGAATACATACATTTGCTAAGATCTAGTGTGTAAAAAAATGTATATCGTAAAATTCAGGATAGTGGTTACCTCTCAGGGGCAGGAAGGAGGACAGAACAAGAAGGCTAACATATATAAATTGTAATAGTATTGTAAGATGGATTGTAGGTGTCCATCTTAATTACTGTCCTTGCTCCTACCTGAGGAAAATATGCAGAGAGCCATAGAGAGGGAAAGCCTACAAGAGACAAGACAGAATGACGAAAGAGGGACAGGCAATTGTTTCTCTGATTTTCTGTGAAGGTGATGCAGTCACATTCTCTTATTTACCTGAACACAGGTGATCAGAGTGTCTCATTGCCTATCATCCCTTCCTTTGAATGATTGATGAGCTCCATAGATAAAGCATGCCTTTTGAGCAGGACTGCAGATTCTGTTTCTAATTTTAAATGTAAAAATTTACTTTTACGAGATTTATTTCCTCCAGAAGAAAATTCTAATGCTTTTTTGTTTCAATGAGGGACATTTAATTTTTAAATCCGAGAGTTATTGATTCTATTTACTAGTAATACCTGAATGTAAAAGAGACATTATATGTTTTTGTTTTGAGATAATTGTACTGCTCATTTCACAGAACTGGAAATGCGCTATTTGAAAACAGCATTTATTTCACTATTTACAGATTTTTCTACTTGTGTCTAAGCAAGAAGGCAGATGAGAATCAAAGGAGAAAAATAAAATAATCATAGGAAAAAGTAAACCTTCAAAAAATCATCAATTTTAAATTATAGTATAGCCATGAAGTGTAATTCTATCTCATGATTGAAAAGAATGAAATGGTAATATTAACCACTAACTTGGATGGACATCAACAAATAAGATGTTAAGTGGGAGTAAAATAGGTGAGATGTAAAATACTACGTAGTATGAATAATTTGTGTAAAAAGCAATAACTGCTAGAGAAATATAAGCCAGAACTTTAACAGTATTTTTATGGGGAGGGAGGGGTAGTATAGTTAGGAGTTACTTTCACTATTCAGTTAATGTATTTCCATAATATTTGAATTTTTAACTGTGGACCTGTATTATTTTGTAGCAATAATATTTTACTGTCTATTGTGAAATTTCTGTGTTTCTGAATTCTTTACTCCTGCTAGAACTCAGCTAGATTTTTAAAATGTCCATCCCTAATGTCTAAAGTTGGGTTTTTGTGTCTAGGTTTCCTGAGCTAGAATAACCCTCAGGCTATTTAACAATTCTCCTGAGGGACACTCATTGGCATTGCAAACACAGACTCTGTTTCCTTAAGTTGGCACCCAAATTTTTTTTTCACTGACAGCAGAATCCTTGGGGAACCAAAATAAAACAAAACAAAACTCCTATTACAAATTTGGAAGCCTTTTAAAAAGCAAATTCACATCTCTGAATAACTTTCTCACTCAGATATCCCTGGTGCCCAAGAAAACTCCAACAACCTTAAAGATAATTTCCCTGATAACAGTGCATAATTCCAAGTCACAGCAAGGCAAGAGCAAATATATGCCCAGGATTCCAAGTCTAATTTCATCTTAAAGAAATAACTCAGAAAAACACACCACAATCTCTAAAGTGTACTATAAAAGCTTATTCTCTTTCCAAATAACACTAAGGAACATTTTCCTTTAAGGAACGCTTTAAAAAAAAGTGCAAAGTTTTCAAAGCATCCCCCACATTTTATCTTATTAAGTATAGCATTTCTTGTCTTATTAACTCTAGTTATTATTATGTGCATTCATCACTGTACTACACAGGTGCACAGCCCCTTATCCCAAACCCATGCGAAGCAATGTGGTGCTTGTAGCTATAACACGCTCAGCAGGGTCTGTAACTAACACATTACTTCTGCAGCAAAGCATATTTACACAAATTAGGATGAAGTTCATAAGTAGCCAGTTCAGAGCAGATTTGCTGCAAGTCAGATCTGGCTTTGTCACCAGAAGAAATTTGAAAAAACAAACAACTGTTCTTTTAGAAATTAGTTTTTCGATTTGAAATTGCAGATAAAGTGTTATATACCTGTACAGTAATGCCAAAAGGATAACTGTATTGTTTGCCTTGGATTGACCAGTCCTAAAATCTACCATTTTAAGTACTTAATGTCTGCTGCTTTAAGTCTTTCTGCCTCCCCTGTGCAATCAGGCATCCTTCCACCCACTTTGTTGCTGTGACTTCCTCTACCACCTTCCTGCCCTGATAAATTGTTATGTTTAGACTTCTATAACTTAAAAAATAGATAACCCAATTATTATAATCATAATAATAGAGTAAATAGGTTTTATGTAAGAAAACTAAAATTGATTTTACGATGATATACAAATTTTGCTCATATTCTTGATAATACCTATTTCAACTATTTAGAGCATTTTTTTGTTTGCTAATAATTGTCACCTGTATTCACAGTTGTTGAGATTGCTATCCTTTAAAACAGGGGTCCCCCATCCTCAAGCTGCAGACCTGTATGGGCTGTGACCTGTTTGGAACCGGACCGCACAGTAGGATGTGAACAGTAGGTGAGTGAGTAAAGCTTCATCTGTATTTGCAGCCACTCCCCAGCGCTAGCATCACCGCCTCAGCTCCACCTCACATCACAGGCATTAGATTCTCATAGAGGCACTAGTTCCTGGTGCCAAAAAGGTTGGGGACTGCTGCTTTAAAAAATAACTCCAATTTCTTTCTCTGAAAAAAAAAAAGGCAAGAAAACAAGAAATACAGCATCTCATTTCATAGATGTCACCTACTTTTAGGAACTCACATCTTTTGAAAACATGTTATTCTAATATATTCATTCATGACCTTTTGGTCATATAAAAATAAGCTGAAGTCTAAAGTTTGTTTTCCCTTCCAGAAAAAAAGTAGGTTATTGCAATAAATATTAAAGTATTTATAAAACCTTAAAGTACAATCCCAGGATGACATTTCTAAATAATCACAATAAGTTGCCGGTGTTTTTCTTCTCTGTGCAACTTACATCTCCTCTTATATTCTGCCCTCACCCTACACATTTATTTTCATTTATTAGTGCTCCTGGTAGGAGCCTTCCAACAGTTTCAACATGTAGAACCCTTTGGTGACATTGCCCACACAAGTGAACTTATCACTGTAACACATATAAAACCTGGGGAGGAGTGATGGGTTCTGGCTGGAAATCAAAGTTCCAAGAGGGAAGAAGCTAGCCAAAGCCGGTAAAAGACCAATACAGGTGTAAGAGAGTTGAGGTGACAAAGGGAGAGTATTGAGAGCAGCGAGAGCCCAGACACTCAATCAGGTGACTCAAGTATGAGGAAGCATCTTAAGGGACTCTGAGTCATCCACTCAGCAAAGGTTCAAGCACCTGCCAAGCACAGGAATAGGCCCTGGGGATACAAAATGCTCCACACCCTTGAGGACTTTCAGTATTAGTAATTAGATAGACAGAAACAAAAAGTGACAACCTTATGCCATGTTATAACAGCACAAGTTATTGTCAGGTACTGTCTGAGCACAGAGAAATGAATGTCCAACTCTGCTGTGCAAAGTCAGGCTGGCATCATGGAGACTCGCTCTACTACCTCTCACTGACTGTCTTCCAACTTCTTTGCTGTTCCTCGAGCACTCTGGCACGCTTCCACCACAGCACCTCAGCACTTGCTGTTCCCTTGCCCTGGAAAGCTCTTCTACCAGATATATACATGGCTGAGTCTGTCACTTTACTCAGGTCTCAGCTCAAATGTTACCTCATCAGAAAAGATTTCCCTGCCCAATCACTGTTAAAAATTGTACCCCCCACTCCCACACACATAAAATCTCTCTGTCTCTCTGTCTCTCTCTCTCTGTCGCCTCACATTGCTTTTTTTCACAGTATTTATCACAATCTGAAATTGTCTTATTCAATTATTTATTGTTTCCCTCATGTAAATTTTGTAAGAGCAGAGATTTGTCAGACATATTTATTGCTCTCTTCCCAGGGCTGGACAGAGTTAAATGCACGAATAAAGAGAAATCTGAGCTGAGTTATGAAGAACATACAGCGTTGGGGGGGGGTAGTAAGTGGGGACACAGAATATACACAGGCACAAGAATAATGAAATGGAGTCAAGACACCTGAAGATATTTAGAGGGAAATAAAATGATCTGTGCTTGGCACATGGTGGGTTTTCATCAAACATTATTAAATTAAAAAGTGAACAAATAAATGAGTGGGTGAGTGAGTGAGTGAGTGAGTGAGTGAATACATGATTAAATTAATGCTCAGGTTTGTGTTTTAGGAAATGTGTGAGCATAGATTGGTGGAATAGAAGAGAGGAAGTGAGGACAATTGTGAAGGCCAGTCTTCGACAGAGAGAAAAAGAATGAAGGCCTGAACTGAGAATGTGGGAATAAAGAGACACACGTTTAAGAAGAAAGTAGAATTGTCATATGCTTGAACGTGGAAGGGCTTGTTAAAGAAAAAGGATTCTGATGCGGGTATACACATGGGTGGTGGTGCGATTGACTCCAAGGTAAAACCAGGTTTGGTGAAAGAAGGCTTCATTGGGAGGATGATCTACCTTCTTGTTAGACATTTTAGGACTGAAGCATCTTTGTAATAGTGGAGACAACTCGTAGTTGAAAGTGTAGACCTAGAAGTCAGGACAGAAGACAGGTTTGAAATAGCATGGACGCCTTCTTCTTTAGGAAAATATGTTAGAATAAGAACACAAAATTCAAGGATAATGTAAGAGGTCAAGAGGCAGAGAGAGGAAAGGAACCTTTCCACAGAAAATTGAAAAGCAACTAATGGAGCGATAAGAGGAAAACTAGGAGTCTGAGCCCCATGAGAACGAGTGCTGTCTTGCTCACCACTGTAGTCCCAGTGGCCTAGCACAAAATAAACACCAAATACTTGTAAAAAATGGAAAAGGGTAAAGAAGGAAAGAGAGAGGGATGGAAGGAAACTTGGAAGAAAGGACTTGGTTAGCTATGAAGGTATCAAGAAAGATAACGATAGCTAAAAACTTAAATTTATTTTATTAAGGGATATAGATGTCAGAGACCGTCTAAGCCGTTTACATGGCTTACTTCAGTCAATTCTCACAACAACCTTGTGAAATAGGGATTATTATTATTATTTCCAGTTTGTGGATAAGAAAATGAGGCACAGAGAGGTGAACTTGCCCAATGTTACGTAGTAAACGACAAAGGCAAGATTTAAAGTACAGCTATCTTGCTCTGAAGCCCACGTTTACACAGACGGAAGAGTGTGCTTTGTGAGAGACTTGTGTGGGGGCAAGTGGGTAAGCTCAACGGAGTGGCAGTTCTGTGGCTGGGGAGGAGAAAGTAAGGTGAGGAAGTGTAGAGAGCAAATGCAGACTGCTGTTGCAAGGAGCTTAGCCAGGAAGAGAAAGGGATAGACTAGTAGCTCGAAGGAAACATAAGAGCAACAGAAGCTGTTTTGTGTTTTTAATGAGCAAGTCTGGAGCTTGTGGACTCATAGATTCTGTTTACATCGCACTCTACAATTGCTAAAAGAAAAATGAGGGGGTTGCATGAAAAGACAGCCAGGTTACTTCCAGCTCTGATTTTACTACTCCACAACTTTGAAGTTCTTTCTCAGTGCAGCCAGATGGAAGATTTCACTCAATAAAAATACTTGGAAAAACTATTTAATACACTTTTAAAGAAGTATTTAAATAGAAACCTAAGGGCTTGTTTATTCTGGTTTCCTTATAATTCACGAGCTTTTAATTTTTTTCCATCTTGGTCTGTGACATTTCTCATCCTTATGAGAGACCTAAAGATTTGTTGTCTTTAGATTCGGCCTAATGACATGTTTTTGCTTTCTTTTCTAAGGTTAGCAAAAGAGGAATCAAAGTCATCTCTGGGTTCATATTCTTTTTTTACATTGCCTTTTCCCTTTTGTACTTTACCCACCCCTCCTTTCATGGGAAAACAAAAATAATTTAAGTGCAGGAAGTTATAGAAATGCCATGATGTTTCTTTCACAATATGTCACAACCTAATGTAATTACTAGTATTGTTTTCTCAATTCTCTCTCTACTGAATATCCCTTGAAACACCTCAACTTTTCTCCCAACCATATATCTTTCTCTTATGCTAACCTTCTTTCCCTGTCCTCCTATGAATAACTACTATGGACACATATCAATCCCAGAAATTACATTAGAATCTCATTTTACCTGGATATTCACTATACAAAGCCCTTTCTTGACATACATCCTTCAATTGCACATATTCCTATTTATTCACACCTTTGCACAACTTTCCTATCTGCTTTTCCTATGCACACAATGTCAGTTTTCAATTATCCACTAGTAGGACTGTAAGATGTGAGAGAGATTGGCTGCAGAAAATATAGAACTCCTTTCTTTTCTGGCTTTGGGATGTGTTTTCACACTTACAAAAATTGATATATAACCATTTGGAAAATCACAACACTTCAAACAAAGTAAAGCCATACTTGGAAGACACGTCTCCAAAGGAATTAGAAAGCTATCCTCTTAGCACATCTTTGTTCCTTTCTCATTTCTATTCTGGGCATCCTTCCATACAATGGATGAATAGCGTTATCTCTTAGACAAATGCAAATAATCTTCATAGAGAGATCTTTATTTTCCTCTCTAAAGCTTGCTATCTTTCTAGCTCACAATTCCCTGGAGTAAAGTGATAATTAAAGTGTTTCAGGTTCAAAGGCATTCACTCTAAAATTTCTAATAAGCTAGATTTAGATAGGAATAAGAGTAAACAGTGATGCTGATGATATCATAAGTGAATCAGGTTATAATGTTAATAAGAAGTTGAAAATAAGACATGTCTGCTCAGTATCAATAATTTAATCTATTCACGTTTTCCTGGACACATGTGAATCCAAATCCCATTGTTCATAACAGTAGTTATTTTCACAGGCATGTGCACGAAGCAAAGATGAATGGAGCATGAATAAAGAATCTCTGTCAGTGCTGTAGCCTATACAAGACAGCACCTCATTATAAGAAGTCCTAAAACATTTTGTGATTGTGTGATGGCAGGCAACTCTTCTCTAGAAAGAGCAGAAATCTCCATATCTCTGAATCCAAGTAAATCATTACATTTGTACCCTTTATCTTTACAGGCTATGCTTTTGAAACTATAAATTCTTTTAAAACACTCAAGCAGTGATCAGGGGCAACCCAAGTGCTTCTCTATACAGTTGAGCAATGTTTTCAAATATTGACAACCCTGATAGTTCTATAATCAGCTGAATCAAGAATTTCTTTATTTTTACTGTTGGCAAAAATTATTTTTATATTTTTTTGTACAATAAAAAATAAGTAATTTTTTCTATTTTCCCTATTTCTGTTTTTTTTTTCTTGGTTAAAGGAAAGCTGAAAGCCTAATTTTTAAACCAGGAAAATGTTGGCTAAGTATATGAAACGTGTTAGCCTAAAAAAATTAATTGGCAAATGACCAACACAAATACTTTCTGTCTACTAAAAATTTTATATCTATCTTTACAAGGGCTAAAAAAACTACAATGTGATTTATGCCATCTAATGAGAATTCATCTGTATTCATCTATATTTGAGAGTCACTTGTAAAAGGAAAAAATTTCCCTAAATGATATTTTGAATGGACTCATTTCCTATATTCCTGGGGCACAAGAGTTTCTGGCTATTTGACAAAACTAATCTGCTAGAGCTTCTGACTTTTTCCTAATGGTCAGTGGGAAGAAGCTTTCCTTTGCTTTTTCTGGGAAGAAAGGCCAAAACAACTCTCAGGCCACTGTTCTCTTTAATGACCTCTGTCCTTCCTCACTCTCAGCTCCCAAGAGTCCTGTCAAAGATTGCCAGTTGATTCGAATCCAACTCCAACTTTTTAACTGAGGCTTTGGAAAGGCAACACAGCTTTTTATAACGTTTTTCTCTCATGTTTTGTAAAACATGAGATAAAAAGATGATTATAAAATATTGACTTCCAAACACCTCAATGGCTTTGGCCATGTTTTTATTGGCAGAGTCTAGGAGAGCACTCTGGTCCCAAGATCCTTTAAGAGGTGGAATCTTATTCCTAAAATGGATTTGGACCATATGCAATACATATAAGAAAGTTGTGTTTTCCTGCCACAGAGGAAAACATCTGTTTTGCTAATGGATTTGACCCTACTTGCAGAATAACTTTCCAGATGTTTTGAAAGCTCTAAAACAATTGCATCCTCTCTGATCTGCCCTGGTTCAAAAATTGATTTGCTAAGAAAATCTGTAGGTCTGTGATATAAATGAAAACTATTTTTCTCTTAACCAATCTGTAATACCAAGATATTTTGGACTATAGCCTTAGATTAACGATATTTTATGGATATTTTTTCTCTAAGACATGTAAACACGTAGTCTTTGGAAAGCATTAGAATGTAATAGAAAATTATTTCCTACTCTGTTATAATGCAACTAATTGGCTACCTACTAATTGTCATTTCTCAGCTTCTTTAAATTGACTTCAGTAAGTGATAGGTAATCTAGTGGGATATAAGCAGTACAGCATATATTTGATTTGCCTTCTATTAAGGACACCTAAATAACATGAAAAGTGTTTTACATTATTTAATGTTCAGCCTTCTTAAACTTCTTAAACTTCTTCCTAGTTACCTCTAGCTACTGTTTTTATTAATGTTATGTTGTTTGTTAATGCTTGCATAATTTAAAGAGACTATTTTTATTTATTATCTGATTAACTGCCAAACCAATATAATCTTTCTTTTTTCTGCTTCACGACACCTATTTCCCTAACCCTGTTTGGATTAAATCTATGTTCATTCATCATGTGTTCTATTCAACTTTTCCCCTTCCTCCTTTACAAAAATTCCTGCAACACATACTCATGTCTACTACAATCCAAATGCAAGTGTTTAAAGGTATTATAAATAAAACAGAACAAACCTATAATGTATTAAAATTCAGTACGATTTTCCTTTGTAAATATTTGTCAATCTGTACATATTTATTTCATATTAAACATGAGTTAATGAATATCAGAAACCTATATTTTGAGTATTCTTTTAAAAATTATATTGACAAGTCATTTCCAATAACTAAATGTTTTTTTCATTCATCCCCTAAAATTTAGGCTTCATCTTGTTCATCGTTGTGTTACCAGTGCCTAAAGCAGAACGCTGGTAGGCACTCAAGTACCATTTGTTGACTAGATCTAACATTTTCCTGAGGGGTGGGAAGTATTATTTCCCAGGACCTATGCTAAGAACGACACACACACACACACACACACACACACACACACACACATACACACACATATTTTATTTAATCTTCTCAATAATTCTCTGAAGTATTATTATCCCATTTTACAATTTAGGAATCAAAACTCAGGGAAAGAGGGAAGTAATTTATTCCAAATTCACACAGGTAGAAAGTTGCAAATTATTTAGCTCCAAAGACAGGCTCTTTGAATAACAAGATAAACACAACCCATACAAATTACTTTCTTTCTATCCTTCTCTCGTGGCTGGTCCTGAGGAACACTTCAAAATAGAATTGATCTTCAGTTCTTTTCTCTCTCCTTAAAACTGCCTTTTGGTGCCCAAACTCTGACTTTATTTTATCCCAATCAATTGCCAAAACTTTCACTTCACTTCTCTTTCACGTAGGGCAATGTGCCTTGATTTGTAGCCCAGCTATTTTCAGTCATACCAAGTGTGATTTCCCTTCATCAAATCTGCATCTCTTGTTTCATAATACTTGAGATTCTGAGATTGAAAACTTGTAACTATTCCTTCCTCATACTGAAAAGCTAGAAATGTCTAAATACTTAGTCATGATTTATGGCCAAAATGTTTCTGCAATTACTGTAACCAAAAGCAGTGAATTTAAGTTGGGCCAATAGACAATGGTATAGTGTTTAGAGGGGCAAGGAGAATAAGAGAGTTGAAAAGTGTAAAGGAGGTCAAATAGATGGTGACAGGAGGCTAGACTTTGGGCGTCTGAGCACGCAATAATGATATATAGATGATATATTAGAGAATTGTATACTTGACACTTTTATAATATTAACCAATGTCACCCAAAAAATTTAATTTAAAAAGAGACATTTCATAATTTGATCTGCTGTTCTGCCCATCAGTGGAAACTAAACCCCATCTCCTTGGATAAGAATTTGTACTTGGATTGCATTATTATAACTGTATTATAATCAACATTGTGAAAACCGTTGTTGACAACCCACGAAAGAATGAAGTTTTATTCATCATTTCCAATAAATGAATAATGAATGAATGAATGAATAGGGCTGAAAAGCAGCTTGGAGGAGCACTTTGGCAGGAACCTGGTTGTTCATTTCTAACAAAATCTCACTGGACCAGGCTGACCTTTACTCTATTTCCTACCGGGGATTCCAGTTGAGATAGATATGTGGCTTTAAATTTTCTTAAGTAACTTCTATTTTAAAGTCAAAATTAGAATTATATTCAATGGTAGTGTCCAAAAGTGAAAAACAGAAATAAAACTACCAGAAAATATAGTAATTATTGTGTCATTCTGTGAATACACACACACACACACAGCAAGGGTACAGACATACTTGGAAATTATGTCTGCTTTTTGCATACTTATGCAATTTAAATACACTGACATAATCGTCAACTCATTCGACAAATAGTTATTGAGTATCTACTGGATATCAGGCAATCGGTGATACAAAAGGGAGCCTGCAATCTAGTAAACAATATAAATCATGTACACAAATGATTCAAATTTAAAGCATATGTGATTGTCGTTTTTTAAAAAAGACAGAATGTTTTGAGATTTCAGAATACAGAGTAGCTAGCGGGAATCAGTGGTGATTTTGACATATTCATCTTTACATTTTACCTTACATTTTAGTTACAGGAGTAATAACCAAAGTTTTTAAAAACATGCTATTTTTCAGGGACTGCATAGGCAGTTTATAGCATTACTAAATCAATTAGGATTGCTTTGGGCTATTAAAATACCCTATTACAACTCGGTTAAACAATAGTGAAACATTTAGTTATTTCATTCAGAAAGAAACCTGGAGGGAGCAGTTAAAGAATAGAGGAAGGGTTTCAATATATCATAAAGGACACAGGTTCTTTCTATCTTTTCCCTCTGCCAATTCTGTGATTGCAAGATAGAGGATTTTCTCTGTCATCATGTAGTCACACAATTTCAAAAGCAGTAAGAAAGGAAGTAGTCTCTTTAAGGGCCTCTCTCTGTTATAGGGTAATCTTTTCCAAACGTCCCCAGCTACCTTGCCCTATGTCTCTTTGGCCAGACTTGGTTCACATGCTCCTCCTAGAGCAATGAATAATAAAGGAGAACAGGATTGGGCTGGCATAGTAACCACTGCATATACTGTCTCCTAGCTCCCAAGACCTCAATTTGAATAAGCAATATGTCTGCATTGGTAATAGAATTTTAAAGTACTGCTTTTAACAGAATTATTATAAAAGTTTTCTACTTGTTAACCATGATCACAATCTAATCCCATAAAAGTGTGCTAATCTTATTTTAGTAGCCAAGAAACAGTAAGTGTTATACAGGTAAAATACTGATTAAAATTATATTTAATTTCTTTGTCATTTGACCCAACTGGTATGCCTAAAATTTTGCTGAGTGGGTTCCAGCCAGGCACTAGAGAATGAAAACTGGCCCATGTGAAGCCATTACTACAGTGTCAGAGAAAAGTGCATGGCCAGTAAAATTAAATTAATATGGCTATCATGTGCGAAAGCATTGTACCTGTCAGTGCAGTACTCTGTTTGAACTTATTGCATTAATTTCTTACATCTCTTGGATTTACCCAGAATTCCAACTTTCTACTTTACTAAGTACAAACATTAAAGGAGTAACTCTACTATTATCTATGTATAGTATCAGAGAACTGCTTTAGCCATTTAAAAAAAAAACACCTTGTTTTCATATCATGTGTTTTTTGAAACTGCAATATAGATATTTTATTTAAGGATTCTTCTTCAATTACACTATAATAGTTCTAAGAATATATGCCGGTCATCTACTACTGCATAATAAACCACCAAAACTCAGTAACTTAAAACAACAATAATCATACATTTTGCTCATGAGTCTGCAATTTGGGCAAGGCTTTTTTGGAATGGTGTGTTTTTGTTCACCACGACATTGACTGAAGTAGCTTCACTGGGGCAGAATCCACTTCCACGATGGTTTGCTTACAAAGCCAACAGGTTGCACTAGCTCGGCTGCAAACTCAGCTGGTGCTATTGGCTGGGTACCTACGGTCCTTTACACATGAGCTTCTACATGTTGCCCCTCCACAGGACTGCTTGGGCTCCCTCATAGCATGGCAATTGGATTCTAGAAGCCAATATTCTTGCAGGATATCCAATAGGAAACTGTCACTATCTTAAGGCTCAAGTCCAGAAACTGTCACAGCATCACTTCTACTATACAGTCTTGCCTCGTGTAATGATGAGAATACTTTCTGAGGAATACTTTCTGAGTAATACTTTCTGAGTAAGCAACTTAATTGTTGTGTGAGGAATACTTTCTGAGGAATACTTTCTGAGTAATACTTTCTGAGAATACTTTCTGAGGAATACTTTCTGAGTAAGCAACTTAATTGTTGTGTGAACATCATCATAGATCATACAAACTTAGATGGTATAGCCTACTACACACCTAGGCTAAATGGTATAGCATATTGCTCCTAGGCTACAAGCCTGTATAGCATGTTACTGTGCAAAACAACAGGAACCTAAATCAAGCACAAGAGAATATGATGCAGTAAAGAGATACATAAGCTTAGGATGTATGAGGCTGCTGCCAACATAAGACACCACACTGTTTAAAATTTTTTTTTTTTTAAGTAGAAAGAGTACTCTCTAAAATAATGATTAAAGGTTTGGTACATAATAAACTAGCAACATAATCACTTATTATCATTATCAATTATTATGTATTGTCCTTAATTGTATGTGCTATGCTTTTATATGACTGGAAGCACAATAGGTTTGTTTACACCAGCATCACCACAAACATTTGAATAGTGCACTGCACTACAATATTAGGATGGCTACAACATCACTAAGTGAAAGAAAATTTTTGGCTCCACTATAATCTTATGGGACCACCAGCACATATTCCGTCATTGACTGAAATGTCATTATATGGTGAAGGACTATATTATATTAATCACAAACTCCACCCAGATTTAAATCAAATGAACATAAATTCCTTCTTTTGATGGGAGAAATGTCAGAAAAAAGTGTAGCCATCTTTAATCTCCACAGATTGGAAATAAAAAATGTGGTTCTATTTTTGAGTTTCATTTTCATAGAAATTCCTATTTTTAAAAATATAGTATGGCTGAACCCTGAAGATTACCAGTTTTATTAATAAAATTTTGCAGACTTTAAGGATAGATGCTACCATAACTTTTGGCATTAAAAATAGTCTAGATTAAATCTTAAACTATAATCATCAATATCCTCTATATTTAAAATATCTAAATTGTGCACTTATATTTTATAAATTGTGCTAATGCGACATATTACCTTAGATAATTATTTTGTTTAAATTTGAGTATTAGAAAATCCTAACTTGACTTTTTTCTCTTTAAAGTTATTTGAATATATTTGCTATTTTGGAAGCAAGATTAATAATACTGTCTTTTTTTTTTTTTGTAGTATCCCTTTACCTTTGTAGCATATACTAGGAAAGTTAACTTCATCACTCTTTTTAAACAGCAAAGCCTTTATGTGTTAATTAATTTTTTCTAAGGTTATTAAAAATATTAGCAACAGAATCAGGACTCAAGTTTAGTGTCCAGCTAATGCTTTTCTATTCTGAAAATTGGTCAGAACAAATTCTCCTATGAAGCAATATTGGTTTGCTATTTAATACGATAATAATGACTAAGTAAACATGTTCCTTGCTTATACTTCTTTCTTTTAATTTAATAATTCTTAATTAGGTAAGGCATGTTTCCCTTTAAAAAGCAATATTTTAATTCTATAACCTGTTAAATATTTTTCAATTGCATTTTGATATGTAATTATAAGAAAGTGAATTAGAATATAAAATCTTTCTATATAAAGTTAAATGAAACTTGGCAGATAACTTCTGACCATAAATGAAAATTATCATTATTACATATTGAGAGAATAGTTCTAACTCAATATGAGGCACACTAAAGTAGTTTTCAAATAACTTTTTATTTTTATGAGGATGAAATGCTTGAATTTTATAGAAATTGAAAGATTTCATGATACAGTAAATGACAAATTTTATGGTTTTTTCTTTTATTTATCGTTTTGTTGCTGTAGAGAAGGATGACTTTATTTCTTTGATTAGTGAGAAACTCTTTGTTCTCGAGTTTTACAGGCATCATTAAATTCATTTGTCACTTACTGTTCAATAGCAATGTACAAGGTTAGATAGTCAAAGCAATAAAGAGACAATGCAAAAAATGAGTAGGTATTTGCACTGGTAGTGTCTTTCCTTCCAAGGATAGGTTATTCAGAGTTTCAAGTGCTCTCAGCCAGAGGACCTCTTCTTCCTTGAAAACTTTGATGGTACTGCTTTGTTTCCCCCATGGGATTTAGTTGATCTATGTAATGGCTTCTTCACAGCCTTCATCAGTCTGTGTCCTCTTTCTACCTGGAAAGTGTGTCTGCAGTGATGCTCCTGGTCCTCTTCTGTCATAATTCTACATTTCCTGATCAAAGCTCCTAATAGTTTTACCTCTTTCCCAAACTTCTCTACTGAGTGACATACCTGTAAGCCGTCATTTCTATCTATACATCCTACCAGAATCTCAAACTCATCAACCCCAAATTAAAATCATCATCCTATATCATTATAATTGACACAATGTGACATTGAAAGTACATATGATCTTATTTTCGTCACAGGCTGTTGAGGCCTAGACCGTTAAATTACATTAATTATGTTACTGTCCTGCTTTCAGATCTTTAGTACCTCTTTACTATCTTCAAACAGAAGCTTTAATTCCTTAGCGCAGCACAGACAAGACAATTGATGAACAGCCCTGTTGCTAATGTCGTCTGCTACTAGCGTTCTGTCACAACACACAGGCCCTCAAGTCCAAATACATGGAATTACGAGAATTTCTCCAAATATATTATTCTCCCTTTTGACTCTGGGCACATGATATTGTCTCCGCGTGTAATTTATGTCTTTAAACTCTCCACCTGGTTCTGTTTCTGAAACTCATTCTTAGAGCCCCATTCAAGAGTTGTCTTTTCTAAATAGCCTTTCATGATTAAAATTAATCTTCGGTACCCTTCTCCATTCCCTCTTAAAACTTTATGGAAGTTTATATTTTAGACTATCACTCTGTCCTATTAGGATGCTTACTTATCTGCTTCCTTTAATATCATGTGCTCCAAGAGTGTTTAGCCTATGATAGGATACAATAATATTTGTCGAATGAGAGAATGGCCAGTAGTCTTCTCGGTCATGCATAGTCACTGCTTTAGTCCTAGGAGATTTGCATGTGCCCTTTCTCCTGTGAAAGTCATGTAGGCTGGAGGCAGGCAATTCTTTTAACTTGCAAATAACTCAGAACAAAATTGAGATTAATGGGGAGGAAAAAAGGACAAGAAAATTTGACAACATTTTCTTTTCCTTCCTTAGTTATATTAATTGAAGTTATTACTGATTTTTTCATGTATTAAATGAATTAAATTGATGATACAGAAAACATGTTTAAAATATAAATATATTACTTACTGATTCCAATATGACTGCTAAAGGAGATATAGCTATCTTTTTATGTTCTCACTAAGTGGATTTTGTTATAATGAACATTTTTCTAATATGCCTTTCTACTTAAACACACACACACACACACACACACCACACTTTCCCTTTAAACAAGGTAATGAAATGAATGAGAATATTTCAAGAAACTAAGATTTGATTAATTCTCAATTCATACCAACTATGGCTTCACAGTTCTTTGTCAATAAGTCTTTCACCATCATGTTATTTTATGGCACTGTTATTCTGTTCACGGAGAAGAATACATTGTTATGATCCTTGACCTAATCAAATTTCATCAAATTTTTAAATGAATTTGAATTACAAAAGTCTATAATAGATATCAAAATTTGTTCTTTAACTCAATACATTTTTACTAAACAGACTGTTTTTGCTAGAAGTTTCTGTCCCAGATTTTTCATCTCTCTCTCTTTTAAATCATCAAAGGAGAGCAACCATTAGCCTGTTTCACTATGTTCCAATTCCACTACTTGCTAGTATTTCATTGCATAAAAATAGATATGGATAATGATGTTGACACACCTACATACCCCTTCCTTCTAATTGTAAAATGGAAGTTTTCTATTTTTATGTAATTATATTAACATTCCACTAACAGTTTTTCTCTCTACCACTGATTATTTCTCTTGCTTCATGTTCTATGCAGTTTTATCCCAAATATGTGTCTGAAAATGATACTTAAAATATAATTCTTTTTCAATACCCAAATTATGTTAACAGGCTCTATATGCCATTAGCCTCCATATCAGAATTTAATTTGCACAATGAGGTACCACTTCACACTCAGTAGAATAACTATAATCAAAAAGACAGACAATACCAGTGTTAGTGAGGATGTGAAAAAACTAGGATTTTCACACATTACTCATGAGAATGTAAATGATGCAGCTGCTTTGGAAAAGAGTTTAGCAGGTCCTCAAAATGTTACACATAGAGTTACCATATGACCTGCCTATTCCACTTCTAGGTAATATGAATATGCATTCACATAAAAAGTTGTACACAAATGTTCCTAGCAGCATGATTTGTAAGGCCAAAAAGTGGAGACAATCCAAATGTCCATCAACTGATGAAGGAATAAGCAAATGTGATATACTCAAACAATGAAATATTATTTGGCCATAAAAAGAAATGAAGTACTGACATATGTAACAATATGGATGACGCTTGGAAATATTATGTTAAGTGAAAGAAGCAAAAATTTTTATATCATTAAATTTAACAATCTACTTTCTTATGGCAGTTGCTTTTAGTGGCATGAACATATTCCGCTATGTTTTTTCTAAACATTTGAAGGTTTCACTTGTCGTATATGAATCTTAACCCATCTGAACTTTTTTTGTTTTTATGTGAAGTAGAGAAACTCTTTTCTCCTTTTCCTTAAATGGCCACTTGTCCCAGAACATTTTCCTTACTGATTAACAACTATTATACCTCATAACTATTATACATCAAGTTCTCTGTATAGATTTTTGTCTGTTTATGGATTATTAATTCTTACTTCATGGTCTATTTGTCTTTTCTGTGTGAATACAATACTGTTTTAATTACTGTAATATGTAAGTCTTGCTATCTTGCTAGTTTTTCTTATACCCTATCAGCACTGCTTTGACCAAAGAATAAACTTGTGAAGCAAAATACTAGGGAAAACAATTTTTTCAAAATGATATGCTGGAATCAGTTCTGGAATGTTATTTGGAATAATTCTCAGGGTTGCCTGTTAGTGATATGTGCAACTATCTGAAAATGTTTTGAATCATCTCCAACTGCTATGATTTTGGTTTATAAAGGAAATTGCCTCTGTACTTTGAATATTGTCAAAAATTTTTTCATCCGAAGTTGCATAGAGCTCCATTAAAACACTGGTGCTATGAGAAATACATTAGAACTTTGTTTTCAGTTTTTTATATAAAATATAAAACTGTGTGTACATGGAAAAATTATTTTAACTGTAAAATAAATTCTGGAATAGTAAGACATATTAATCATAATGTGATTTTTCTATACTGCATAGTGAACATCCATATGTACTTTCCGTGTCACTGAATAAATTATTGACTATACTGAAATATACAAATAGAAAAATTAAGAACATGGAAAAGATCTTACCATAGTAGCCAGATAGCAACTTTTCTAACACTGAGTTCTCGATAATTGCCTGTTGGGAAATTTCATCTGAATATAACACATTAATTTAAAGTCAACATTTCTCAAGATGATTTACCCAAATCAGTTTTTCTTCCAAGCTTACTTGTTTCTGTCATTAGTATCATTCTTTACAGTTTCCAAGTTCATAACCTTAAAGTCATTCTTCATTTATTTTACCTTAGTATAACCTATCTATGATAAGCAGAATAATGACACCTTTCTCCTCTACCCCCAAGATGTCCATGTCCTAATCTGGAATCTGTGAGTGAGTATGATATAATAGGGAAAGGAGGAATTAAGGTTACAAATGAAATCAAGATTGCTAATCAGCTGACCTTAAAACAAAGAAATCATCCTGACTTGAATGGGGGACCCAGTGTTGAAGAGACATAAGGGTTAGTGTTAGAGTGATGCGCTTCAGATAGAGTCTTCTAGCTTAGAAGATGGAAAAGAGCCACAAGCCAAGAAAGGTGGGTAACATCCAGAAGCTGGAAAAAGAAGGAAACAGACTCTCCCCCTAGAGCCTCCAAAAGGAATACAGCGCCGCCAACACAGTGATTTTAGCCCAGGGGAACCCATTCTAGACTTGTGACTTTCCAGAATAGTAAATTGTATTTTTCTAAACTATCAAGTTTTGTAATTTGTTAAAGCAGTAATAGGAAATGAATATACTTTTCAATCACCAATCATGTCTTCACGGGTTCTTACTTTACACTTCCTCTCAAGTGTCCTTTTTCATCTCAATTTCAAATGGCAGTATCTAGTTCAGGCCTTCATTTGTTAGCTCCGGATGTTGCAGTAGATTCCTAACAGTGATAGAGGGAAACAGTTCTAGACTGTGAGTGAGGATATTCGAGTTCTCGTCTGTCTCTGCTATTGATTAGCTTGTGACCTGAGGAAGCCTCTGTGCCAAACTTCCTTGCCCTCCACCCCAACACACACACACACACACACACACACAACACACACACACACACACACTATCAGGAAGAAGTTCATAGACTAAGATGATTTAATTTAATTAATTTCTAGCTGTTAGGGCCACTGTATAGCTTGACTGCCTCCTACCTCCTCATATCTTCAATCCATCCTACAGAGCAATCCAGATTGTTCTTGGTATAACTTACACACATATGTAAAAACTTGTATTCACTCTTCATTGCTTATGGGTTATGTGAGTCCCTCTTAAAGATTTCTTACATTCTGCCCACTGCCTCATCACATCTTTTCAACATTTTTTTTCCCCAGTGTTTTCTTTTCCTACCCGCTTCAGCAAAATATGTCTACTCACTCATTCCTCAAATCTGGTTCACTCTTGGCCTTCCTCCTTCCTGTGATACCCATCTGACACACACCTCGCTACCTGAGTCCTGATTTTCCTGTAAAAAGCACAGAAATGACCACTCCCCATGGTTACTGCCACCATTGTTCCTCCCCCATAATTATTGCCTACACCGTGTTTCTCAAATTAAGTTATGATAAGAACTTATAAATGATCAAATTTTCCAACTCAGCCTTAGCATTGAGGATAGTAAAGGGATGATGGAAGCATAAAGGAAAAGAAAAACTAGTTCAAGTTTGCCTTTCAAGTCTCTGGAGAGAGTCAGGAAACAAATGTGTTCAGAACTAATCTGGTACTATCTTGCCTTAGTATTTCTCCCTTCATGGTGTGTCTTGTCTCTCAGGATATAAGCCTTTAATGACAGGGTCATTTCTGATATTTCTTTTTATCCCTGACATTTAGAAAAATTTATGTGTTACCAACGGAAGTTACTTGTTTGCTCAGTGTATTGTTTATACATAAACAATAATGACAGTAACATACCAAATCCAGTTTTAGCTTCCACAACTCATGAGGGATATAAAATACCTAGAGAAGATTTGATCAATGAGTTCATCAATCAAGTATTTATTAAAAGCCTACTTAAGCTCAGTATATGTTAGCCAAATAATCCCCAACACTGGAATATGTCGATTCTCACTTAATCTTCCTCATTTCTTGGCCTCCAAAGCCCACCTTCTGAGATCACTTTTTGATAAGTGCCAAAGATGACTCACAGCTCTCTGATCCCTCTTAAATTTCTCTGGATTCTGGGAGGTAGACCCTCCTACCAGTGGTCTAAAGCCTACTGATTGCAAGCTATACATTCATGGCCATATTCCCAGAGCAGTCAGCTTCCACAGTGGGCAACGAATAGCTTGAATGTATTCAACAGGTGGCTCATATTCCAAAAAGAAGCACAATTTCTTAAGAAACTGGGCATTTGTGGAAGGTAGTATAAAAATTAATTCTTATCCTTCAACTTTATAAAACATTTTCAGATTTCCTTAATTTAGTTAATGCATAACAACACTTAGGATCTTTGCTTGAAACTCGGCGTCAAAACCATCTCTTGAGCCAATATTTTCAATTCTGACTACAGGTCATCTCTGTGGGAGTGCCACAACTAGGCCATTTTATTCAGAAACCAAAAGGACTCTGCCTGATCGTCTTACACTCCTATATACTTCATGATGCTAACAGCTGTGTTTCCATGATGGAGGTGAGCTCTTGGCTCAAATCTGAAACAATAATTTTAATTCAAGGTGAATATGAGTTCTTGGTCTGAAATCCCAGACACCATGTCAGCACAGATCCATCACTGAGAATTTAAAGCAGTAATATTTAAGAATCATTACATAAGGCTAAACACTGAATTTTTTCCATTGGTTGTTCTCCCTACATAGTCTTTTCTCTTTTAGTTTTCGCTTTACTTTTATTCCCACACTTAAATTTATTTCTACATACAGATCATACCAACTGTTAGCAGCATACAAATGCCTCTTTCTTTGGCTTGTCTGTGACATAAATTTTCTCTAATATATCCTGACAAGTGCATTGTATTCAAAATGTCATTTCCTTCTCTGATTTAGTCACAGATTTTAAGTCTCTTTCAAATATTTTGTATCTTTCTCTTACAAATTCCTTTGCCTCTACAATATTTCTTTCCACACAGAATATATAATTTTGTACGACATAATGAAACTGGTAGGGAAATGACTGTTTCAGCTTTCTAAAACTATGGCAATATATTGGACCTAATATACTGTCAACTAGTTATTTCAGTCATATACATGTGTATAAACATAGATAGAAGTATAATACATAACCACCTTTAAACTATGAGTCCTCTACACTCATTCTTATACACAGTCACACATGTAAGTTAATTATTGCTGATTTAAACATACAACACAGGACTACCCACAGAGCCACAATCTCTTATGCTTCTATTTTCTCTCGACCTTTTTCTCTATTTCTTCCTTAACTATGTCACCACCGGAACATGGTATACTGATGGGTAATCTGGCTATTGTGCCTAACATTACCTGGAACAGCATTCAAATGAAATGCTTTACCAGAAAGAACACAGTTGGACTTCAGAGGATAATGCAAAATATTTCTTTATTTTTATATCATATTATCTTATTTGAGGGTATAAAATAAACCTTATTTGAGCACCTTTAAGAATTCCTTTCTTTTAAGAACCCACATTTCTTTTATTTTCTATTCCTCTGTACTGTTGCCTCTACCTCATAATATCCTGGCTCTATTTTCAAGCAAGGGTGATTGAATTGATGGCTCCTTATTGTGCTTTATGGAAGTAGGCTTGAGTGTTTCAGAGTCATCAGAGCAGAGCAACTGTAAGACAAACAAATCTCTCTCTTTCTAACACTGGTTACCACTCAAAGCAAAATTTCAGTGCACAATCATGCTATAAAGAACAAGAGCTGAGGATAAGAAGAAATAAAGGGATAAAACACAGGCCTCTCCTCCCACAAATAGGTAACAGCTAACTGGACACGGTAGACACAGGTCTGGAGTCTTGAAGCCTAGCTCAGGCTAAATAATTGCCTGAGCAAAACTCTGACTGACCTGTCTTCAGGCCTACATTGGACCATTTCTTTAGGCAAGAGAGACACCCTGAATGGGTAGTGAGGCTTTAAGGAAATTGCTTGCAAATGTCTTAAAGATCTCAGTCCAGCCTTTATGACAGAAGTGTGGCTCCTGAGATACACAAATCTGACTAATGAATGAGACTTAAAAAAAAAAAAAAGGATGTAAATAGCAATGCAAGATAAAGCATCAGTGTGTATAAAAACTAAAAATGAGGAAGAAACCAGTGCAAGCTTCAAGATAATGGTAACAATAGTTCAGAGGGAGTTAAACAGCCTAGGATGAAATCCTTTACACCAGTAAGAAACCTAATATCAGAATGTAAGCCTTGTAAGAGCAAAGATCTAAAGCTTTTATTGGTACAGGCAATCTGCGAATGTGCCCTCAGAGTCACTGCACAGGCTTGCTAGGCGTGCCAAGAATACAAGGCCCTCATTGGCCTTAACCAAGGTCACATTTCAGGGTTATGCTTGTAATAAGCAATTCTGGGGAGAAGAGGTAACATCCTCTTCCAGATGAACAACAAGCTTGCTGCCATTCACTTGGACAGTGATAAATTCCCTAAGCACAGTGTTCCTCTCCTATGACGCAACCCGATTCTTGTGTAGGCATCCATGTTGGCCCTCCTGTGTCATCCTGTGGAATTTGGGGGTCATGAGAAATTGATGCAAGCATGAAGCTCATGCTGCCTACTGTGCCATGACTAATAAAGTCCTTTATCTCTGACTTAAGAATCTCATGTTTTTTGCCAGCATCCATGACACAGCAACAGGCTTATTTATTAGCTTGAAAGTAGAATAAAATCCCAGACATTTCATAATTCCTCACAGAGCTGTGCTCAACACTTAAAAATAATGTCCAGCAAAGAAGGGTCATTCAATGGGTTAAATGAGTCCCTTACGTAATGTACACTTGAATTTGATTTACCTTACAATTACCCTCATTTATGAACATTAAATTAGTCAATGTGATTGTCTTAAAATACTTGTGAAAACACATGGTATATTTTTTATTCCAGATTTAAAGTTCATGGTAGTTATTTATTACTCAAATTCAGATAAAATGGAGTTAATGGAACTTACATTAAGAAATGCCTCCAATAATTTCTGAACATTTTTCAGATCATGTGCCAATTAGTATCATGGAATATTTGAGAAAAATATCAAAATCTCAAATTATATTACAGATCATACATTTAAATTCATGTGCTTAATATTTTTTAAAAAGCCACTTAATGAAGGGAGTGAAAAACAATTAATAAAGGAATGAAAAAAAGACCTCTTATCTTACCAGACCAGGATCCAGATCAGGAAGGTGTGCAAAAAAAAGCTTAATTTTCTCCTTCACCCTCAGGAATACATTGGCTTCAGATCCTCTAAGGCTATTTTCATTAAGGCCTTAGGGATGATCCCACTTGTGTCTATAATTGATTTATCAATAAAATAACCATTGATTAATGATACCTTTGGACAGAATCTTTATCAATTTATATACTAAATAATAAAAGTTTAGAGTTTAATTAACATTTGCAGGGTGTGTGTTGTGTACCAGTCTCTGTGCTACATACTTTCACAAATCCATGATACATAATCTCTTAGCAACACATGGACAGTGTTACTTCTCTGTAACTGGTTCATTGTATTTTTCTCAGTGTGTTGCAATCCTTTTTGCATATAGACTCACACCTTTCTAAATATTCAGTAATTTATGGGAAAGGCAACCTTCTTTTCCTGGTGTGATATTGTAGAATTTGTTTTTGCTGAAATGGAGAACTTCCTTCTCATTTTAAATAATGTAAAACTATAAGCTACTAGCAGGAGCTCACAAATAACAAAGTAACACACTGAAGCAAAACTTCGGTGAACAAAATGGATCGTCAATTTTTAATTCAAATCTTTAAAAATGGTGATTGCCTTAAAATGATCTTACTGAATAATGCTCTCTAGATATTTAAAGCTATATTGAAGATAAAAAGTACTTTACTATAAAGAGAGACTGAAATAGGACCCTACTGTGCCATGACTAATGAAGTCCTGTAGGTAACCTCATTACGCTTTTCTCCAAACAATTCACTCGCATTGGATTCTGGAGGCAAAAGGCTTGGACTCTTATGGCTATTAAAATCCAGTCCTTATAAGTGGATATCCAATAAAACTTTTTCATTATTTAAGTCATTACATTTGGCTAAAAAAAAAACAATACCTTTGAAGAAAAAGTAACAGGTAGATATATGAATTTATCTAGCAAGTTGCAGCCAATAACAATGCAGGACTTCCTAAAACGTATATATATTTTTTACACCATCACCTAACCAATATAACAAATATCATGCAGATTTGCCTCACTTCTGCTCTAAAACAGAATATTCAAAGCTGGTCAATGATCTCATTATAGGCAAATAAAATTGTCTGGTTTTTATTTCATTTTTTAAAGCACTTTTAGACCATTGCTAGTCACACCCACTTCCTTAAATACACTTCTTTCTCCTTAATATGTATTACAATCATCTCCTCACTAGTCTGTCATCACCACCACAGGACCGAAAATCTTTGATGGTAGAAACTATTTATTATCCTTTAAGTATATTTGTATAATTTTCTGTAACTAAATGGTTGGAACATTTTAAATAATTAATAAATATTAGTTAAATAAATGAATTTTTATTCTTTTATTCCCTATGTGTAATCCTTAACTTAGCACTCTTTTATCTCCTCACACACTACTCTGGCTTTCATCTATAAATGGAAATCATCCAACTATTTCTACCCATCCATCTACTCCCTCTGGATCCTGGGTCTTTCAAATCCAACTGATTGCCAGCTATTTCCTTTTGGATATCCTCCAAGTGTAAAATTTCAACGTCTGTACAATTGGATGCTTAATGGTTGTTGCAAATTCAACTCATCTTCAAAACTACAATTCAACGGACACCTCTATGTAAAAAGCACTGCAACAGACGATGCAGGTGAAATGAGTAAAAGTCTACTAGTAAGGGAGATGAGCGCTTTCAAGGTACGACATGACGAATGATCTAAGAGAAGTACAAACTAAGAAACAAAAATTCCGGAACTACCTCACAGTCATATACGCTTTGGGGAGCAAGAAAGTTTCATCTAGAGCTAGACATAAACTTCAAAAATACAATGCTCCCTGTTTACCGCTAGATCACCCATTGATTCTTCACATTGGCCCCAGAGCCCTAATTTTATGAAAAAATTTGGCTCCAATATTTGGATCCTGACCTGCTTTTCTACGTGCTCTACATTCTTAGCTTCAACATGATGGAGGGAGTTCATGTATCTCTCCAACCTCTGGACTCCTACTTGTTGTCCAGGAACGTTGGTGTCCTGCTCTCGTCCTGCCTCAGCTTACTTCTAAACCTGTAAGATATATACTAGAAAGAAGTAAATAATCATACTTAGGAAATACTCTGAGAAAGAATTAGCATTTGACTTAAATATCAAAGGATTCCCCACCCCTGCACCTATTTTTTCCACCTCTATCCTTGTGGTTGCACTACTTGTGGCCTTGAGTGTTTAAAGGGCCTTGAGTGTTTCAATTTTCCCACAACAAAAGAGTGGGAAAATTAATTAGGGTAGAGGGACCAGTATGAACAAGACACCAGAGAAAATCTAAGGGCATATTCCAAAAAGAGTAGATAGAGTAACTTTGTGTGCTTTGGCCCGTTCTGTTCTCAGCTACTTATTTACTCCTCTACTCACAAAGTAGGATCCATTTAACAATATTGATCTATACTCAGGAACTAATCCTGATATTAGATTAAAGAATAATATCATGCTAGAAAAAAATGGAGTTTAAAGATGAGGATGGAATAAATATGCAGAAAAATAAAGCAGGGACTAGTTTGAGGGGGCAGCAAAGTTGCACAAAGGCAGTTTGGATATGTTGGCAATGATGGTGTAGACCACGCCTATCCATCTGTCAGCTGAGGCAAGATAATCAAGGACTATGAGTCGCAGAATAACAGAATAGTAGACACAGTGTAAAGAGTCTCTGCATAAATACCCACCAGTTGAATGCTGTGCTTCTAGCTACTCTGAGTTCTTTTCCCTTCACAAGTAGTTTTGGAAGGATCAAGAATTCTCCATGTTGACCCATGAGCACCAGTACTGTAAACAGATTCTGATGGTAGCCTAAAGACTAAAGCAATTCTGTTCTTTACGATAAATGCCTCATCTACACAGCATTGCCTTGACGGTGTTGCTGCCACCAACTTCGCCTCTTCTCTCAACCTCTCTTCCTACTGAGTCTGCTGCGGCTTCCCCCGCTACGCCCAAGCTGATCTGTTTAGAGCTATGTAGTCTTGTGCTACAGCCTGAACCTTGGGCTGCATCAAACCAATTGTGCATTATGGAAATAAACAGAGAGGGTGGAGGAAGGTTCTAGTAGCATATAAGAGAGAAAATGATATGGTTCTTGAAATCTGTTCTAAGCTTTGAAAAATGGGGGAAGGGGACATTTTTAAAGGCCGAGAAGAAAGAAGAGCTTTCTGAGTTTGAATAAAGATTTCAAGTGTGTTTGGGAGTCACAACTAGAACTGCTCAGCAGGTGACAAGAATACTTATAAGTAACCAAAGATATTATATTTTGACTTGGAGCTAATTTTTTTAATTACATGAAACAAAAGGATATTTAACATAAACAATAACTTTTTATGAAGCTGTACTATTTTATCTTTTCTTCACTATTAAAGAAAGTTAAGAGTTGCCTTAATTATGCGTTGAGAATTTTCTGCTCCTTTACATGGTCTTCAAACAGAGAAATGAAGGCACACTTTTATCTAGGATAGACAGAGGGAAGGCATTTATGACAGTGGCTCAAGTTTCTCCTAGCACAGTTAATGCATTTGCTTTGGAGACTAATAGGGTGATATTTAGTAGGGCCAGAGCCAGAGCCCTACAGAGCTTTTGTGTGAATGAGAAAAAAATATCCCTTTGTACAGGCAGAAATATTTTCATATAGGCACATTGATTCGCAAGCCAACTGAGAGCTGAATTTAACCCCACTTGTCCCTTAGCCAAGTGCCCCTGGGTAGTACACAGCCTGGACAAAAGCCCACAGGTGCAGGAAACCCTCAGGCTCTAACTACACATAGAGCAAATGTAGGATGCTCCATCCTTCTCCTGTGTCTGACTTGAAAATAGACATTTCAAACGACAATTAGTCTATTTACTGGTGCAATGAGACATAAGCCTGGATTTCCCACCCCTATTTTTTCACCTCTATTTCCTTGCGGTTGCACTACTTGTGGCCTTGAGTGTTTAAATGGAAGATCAAACACATTTAGTCAATGTCACAATCAATATTGACCCCAGAAATATCTACCAGAATAGATTTTCCGTAGGCAGTGCTCACTATGGCTTTCAAAAGTTCAGGGAGAATTTACGAGTACAATTCTATGTTCAGGTAGAAAGGAAACACATTCAATATGTACTAAGATAGCTGAAAAGAACTGTATGCCCTATTTTATGAGCACAAGGTGAGCTTTTATTTACTCAACCAAGAATTAATACTTGGGAGAAGCAAATTTCAACTTATTAGAATTTCTAACTATCTTTCTACTTGCTCCTATAGCTCATTGTAGAAAACTGGTTTCTGAGAGACTCTTGAAAATGATAAACTTATAAATAACTGGATAATCACATTCAATTACTAGCCTTCTCAATTAATAATTTGTTTGAATGATTTAATGCAATTTATAAATAGCCACTTAAAATACATTCTCTACTGCATATAATGAAATACAACTTTGTAGATAGATTATTATAATAGAATTAACTATCTATGAACCATGCTATCTATTCAAAGATTTATTGTGGGAATCTGAAGAAAGTATAGACCTGAAAGTACTTTTTCAACTTACATAATTGGAAGACAAAATGAAACATTTTATATTCTTTGCTATGTTTTTATTGGATAAGAAATCAATATCCTGTTTTGTTGTCTCTGATATTTATTTGCAATTACATATAAGGCTGGTCACAATTTTATTAAAGTTTTATAATATTGAAAAAATTCTTGGTAGTGTTTTCTGTTTAAAACAAACACAGGATCGGACCTGGTTAGTACTTGGATGGGAGACCACCTAGGAAGACTAGGTACTGTAGGCATAAAAAAAAAAAAAAAAAAAAAGGGATCGTAAGATGACAAAGTCCTTGCATTCTGTGAGGTTAACCAAGGGTTACCTCGCCTAAAAAAAAAAAAAAAAAAAAAAAAAGACTAGACAAATGGATCCTACATTAACACCTTGCAGTATGATATTTATCATGTCAGTTCACATTCTGGCATTTTGCTTTTTATGTTTCAAATGGATACTTTAATCTCCATTACCCTAAAGTCTACTGAGACAAAACGGGAGCAATGATACCCTCGTAAATATTAGACAGAGTAAATGCTTAACTACTCTCTCCCTAACGTAAATCTTTTACTCTGCTTTCTTTGCTGTCTTGCAAAGAGGTTAGGATCAGTTTACAGCAAATATTTCCCTTCCTCGAATACTCTCTACTTTTTCAAATTTTACTTATCATCCAGACTTTTCTCAATCCTCTCTAGCAAGCTCTCCCTAATCCCTCTTCTCTCCTTTGAAAGCCTATATCACTTATTCCCATAAACTCATTTACCTAATTTTAATGCAATCCTATGCCATCTTATATTATGTCTGTCTAATATGTATGAGCTTTGTTTCCTTAGCAACACTGTAAGCCCCAGAATAGAAAATGAGGTTTGGCCTGTTTTTGTTCCTGTATAGAGCTTGGTGTAGAGCTGAGAACAGAATTAGTATTACTCAATTTAATTCAGTAAATTTGATTCAGCTTCCTTCTAACATACAGTCTGTGTAAATTTTCAGGATGTTTGGTTATGTGATCGATGATCACTCCCAAACACATCTCCTCATCTACCACTACAAGCTATATATATATATATATATATATATATATATATATATATATATATATATATACTTTTTAAACACCAACACTCGCTAGGTTTTATCATCTTTTAACCATATTTTACCACTAAACGTCAGCTAAAGAACAAGACATATATGATTAAAATATGTTTAAAACTTTATATTGAGATTCACTTCCCTCAAGAGACTTATTAATAGTTTGGAAATTAGAAATGTTGTGAAAGTAAATTCATCATCATACCATGTGAACAGAGAATAAATGAGGACTACCTTTCTAAATCCATGAAAAGAAGTAAGGAAGTGCTCTTAAAGTTGAAAAAACTGGATAAGATATGTCAAATTATTCATATCAAGAAAAATACATAGGTTTAAGAATAGATTTTGATAAGTTCATGAATGACAGATGCACTATAGTTCATTAAGAGAGAAATAAGGAATATAAAATAATGTCTAATGCTTACTAAGTACTGTATGTTAGGTTCCATTTTATAAAAAAATTTATTTTTCAATTATAGTTGACATTCAATACTACATTAGTTTCAGGTATATAGCATAGTGGTTAGATATTTACATAACTTACAAAATGACCCCCCCCCATAAGTCTAGTAACCACCTAGCACCACATGTAGTTATTACCATATTATTGACTACACTCCTTATGCTGCACTTTACACACCTATGACTATTTCGTAACTGCCAATTTGCACTTTTTAATCCCTTCATCTTTTTCCCCCATGCCAGGCTCCATTTTAAATGATGCCTCTTAAGAGGGATACTATCAGCTTCATTTTTCAGAAGAGGAAATTAAGGTAGAGAGAGGTAAAGTTGCACAGGTCATTCATAACAGATTTGGGATTCAAACCCAGATAAATTGATGTCAGATCTGCAATTTGAAGTTAGTATACCCTTAAATATTTGAATTGACATCCTGGTATCATCTTCTGTACAGTCAACATACCTCCACGCCCTATTCACAGAACTCTAAAAAACTGAAAACCACTTTGATCTGAACTTCTATCGCAGTTGCTCTGAGCATAGATTTTTGTGGCAGACACACCTTAATGTCAAACTGTTTCATAATCTTATCCTCTTGAGTGCCAGGAGAAAACTGTAACTTGCTTCTAACCAAAAGAATATGGCAAAAGTAATATGATGTCACCCCAGTGATTAGCTCATATTATATGACTCTGTCTTGGCAGACTAGAGAAAGAAACTCTCTTACTGGCCTTCAAGAAGCAAATAACTATGCCTACAGAGGTTACTTGATGAGCTCTGGGACCAGTGAGTGGCTTCTACCCAAAAGCCAACAAAAGTCTAAGGTCCTCAGTCGTACTGTATTCTTCTGTCAACAGTCTGAATCAGCCTGGTAGAACATTCTTTCCCAGTCAAATTTTCAGTTAACATAGTTAGCTGACACTTTAATTCCAGACTTGTGAGGCTGATAAGCAGAATTCTAAAATTGTCCCCAAGATTCCCTGTCCTCTGGTATACATACATTTTCTCTAGTTAGTCAAACACTACTCTAGGTGCTGCTGTGAAGGTATTTTGCACATGCAATTAAGATCTCAAATCAGTTGACCTTAAGATAGAGAGATTTTCTAGGTGCCCTAATCAGGTGAGCCTGTCAAGGAGACTAAGACCTTTTCTTGAGAATTTTGACGTATGAGGAGTATTCAATATAAGGAGGATTCTCCATGGTTGGCTTTGAAGATGGAGAGGTCATGTGACAAAGAACACAAAAGGTCTCTATGAGCTAAGAGCAGCTCCCTGCTGACAGACAGCACGAAAATGCAAGGCTTATTTCCATAACCACGGGAACTGAATTCTGCTTGAAAAGGACCCAGATGAGAACACAGCCTGGCTGATACCTTGATTTTAGTTATGTGAGACTCTCAGCAGAGCACCTAGTCACACTGTGCCCAGATTTCTGACCTATAGAACAATGAGGTAATAAATGGGCAGTGTTTTAAGCTGCTAAATTTGTGGTAATTTTGTTTAATTAATTACGCAGTAATAGAAAATGAATATACTTCTCAAATTTTGAATTGGCATAGATTGAGTCATTTAAATTAAGTAAAAGTGAAATTACATAGTTTGGTGCCTGAAACATGTAAGATGCTAAATATTTGTGAGACTTTTTCCTAATGAGCCTCTGAAATACAGAATTTCTTCCATAACTGTTAAAGTGATCAGTGATGTTTGCAAGAAGAAATTTCACCATCTAAAACAAATGAAAACTACAATGACATAGTCTGTTGAAACACTGCTCAAACTATCCGTTGGACATCTACGATCATCTAGGAACCCAAACAAAGAGAATCAAAGTCTGTAAACTTTACCTGCCATCTCAGAATTGAAGCATAAAGAATTTAAGTTGCGATCCCGGTTTTTAAAAGGTAGAACTTAATATTTCGTATTTTAAATTATTCCACAAATTTTTATTTCTCCAGATTCCCAGACTTTCACTTCCTAAAGTCCAAGGATACTGAGATCATGGAAAAGGTTTCAATAAATTGTCTCCTGACTGAATCATAAAACTTGGCAGCTGTGAATTTGTTTGTCATCTATACAAGATGAGCTCTGTGTTGAGAATTCAAATGCTTAAATTCTGGCCTATGTGTCATAGATAATTTGAGTATCAGTTCCAAGGTTTTGGGATATATTCCAAACTAACTATGTATGGTTGAAATTTAAAAATTCTCATGTAGTTTAAAGCCTGTCACTTTCTGCTTTGAGAGACGTTATGAATCAAGTTGGTACTTATTTGAGATTTGTTTGTATGGCCCCAGAGATTTGTTTGTATGGTTTCATAGCACGGTTAAAAATAAAAGATTTTCACATACATGTTTGTGGCCATGTTAGCTCCTTAATTTTTAAAATTTGTAAGTGATCTTGACCATTTCAGGACCACAAGTATTATGATTGAAATGAGTGCATTTAAAATTTACTCTTTAACGATGAAGAAAGATTCGGCATGCTACATCATGTTTTCAGCAGGGTTACAACTGACATTTGACCATTACAGAAAGGCATCTTGTAAAAAATCAATTTTTTTTAATTAAAAAACACATTTGAACAATGAACAAAGGTACTTTTTCAAGTTTGTTCTGGTAAGGGGCAGAAGTGAGATGTCCCCCAATTTTTACTCATGTAAAAAATTTACTTATAACCTCCTTGAAGATAAATTTATACTTAATAAATAAAGTATATTTTTTTAGATAGTGAGCTGTTTTAGGTTGGTTATGAGTTTATCACACTTAATATTTCTAGTTTTTTTAAAGCAGGACTATCTACTTTTGAATGGAGAATCAGTTAGATATTCAGTTAGACAAGAATTTTAAAAAACTTTTAAATATCAACTACCTTTGCTATCTAAACATCTAGTACTGCCCTTAGAAATAATTCTGTTTGTTCCAAAAGATAATATGCTGTTTTAGAATGATAGAGATTCATTGTCTTTTAAAGAGGCCTGGCATATTTTATTTGCAAAACATTATCTTTGGGAATTCTGACTCGTACTTAGAAATTTACAAATTAAGTTTATAAAGTTTTATATTGATGCTCACCAAAAAGCCTAGTTCACAATTCGATACAAAAGTATGGGAAAAGTATTTGTCTTTGAAGTTTCTGAAATGTCCAAGATGTTCTCATTATATGTAGAAAAATAATCTCCTGTTAGAATGACAGTGGTCTACTAGGTCTCTTTTTAAATTTTATTCTTGGGGCAGAGAGGATGGAGAAAGGCACTGTAGGATCAGTAAAAACATAGAACATATATACCAGATAAAGGAGACTTTACATACGGAAGAAAATTAAGAATTCTGAAAGGGCTCTTCCACATATAGCATGAATATTAAAAGATTCAGAAAGCTTGAAAAAAGTGATTGGAAGGGAAGAATGATGGCCCGAGCTATGGAAATATATAGCACAAAGTACAGTATTATAAACAACTCTTTCTTGGTTCTCCAGCTGTCTCTTGAATCAAACTTCTGTTTGCTTTATGAGCCCCATTATTTTCCCACCTCTCAGGTCCCCAAAAAGAACTCATTATCTTTCCTAAAGAACTGCAGTCATGGATGGTACCATCACTGAAATATCTAAGAATTATCTTAGACTCCCACTCTTTCAGTGCCTGTGTACAGTCAATCTAGTTCTGTTGCCTAATGTTTCCAGATATTTATCAGATCCTTCCCCTTTGCTTCATTCCCATTGCTCTGGCTTTAGGAAAAACCTAATCTTGTCTTTCTGAAACACTGTAACAGCCTCTTCCTGATTGGTCTCTCTGACCTCACTGTCACAATGGCTGACCCTCTCCCACACTCCCAGCCAACTTCTACTCTGCCAGAATGATCTTTCTAAAATACAAGCTTTATCTTTTCATTTCCTGGAATGACTTCCCATTGTCTAAAGAGTAAAGTCCAAACTGTTTACCATGACATGTGAAGTTCTCATGGTTTAGCTTCTACTAGTTCAGCTTCTTCTCTCATAATTCCTCCATAAACAGAAGATACTTCTCACACTTTAATGCCTTTTCCACATGCTCTTCTTTCAGCCTAAAATTCCCTTTTCTCTCTTATCTTTCTGATCAACCTCTACTTTTCCTTCTATTTCTTCTGATTGCTTATTCGTCAATCCCATTTCTTTCACTCACCTACGTGCAAGTAACAATGAAGATATAAAGCTAAATCGACATACAGCTTACCCTCAAATAATGTAGTTTAATGGGGTTCAGTGGAGATACAATAGCAGGATGAAAATGCTACATGCAGTAAGAGATGTATGAGGCTGTGCTGTGAGAGTTCACGAGAGGGAAACAAAATGATAGTTTTTTGCCTTTGTATCCTATTGGCATATTTCTTGCAAAAATTTAAAAAACATACCACAGGCTGATGTAATATAGCATTTCAGTTATTCCCCAAATATTCATATTTAAATTGATCTCTAACATAAACCATACAAAGGTATTGCTATACCATCATATACAAGCTAATATATTTATTATTTTTATTTTTTGCTAGGTACTAATAGTCAGCAAATACTTCATAATATTGAAACATAATATTGAAATGTGTTCAGGTTTGTTATTGCGCTTCATATTTTGTTCTGGTTCTTAATAAAATATTTGTCCTAAATGTACTTCGATTATCTGTATAATAATACAGCCACTTAATTTATATTGTGGCTTGGTATTTAGTTAGAGTACTCACTGAAAAATACTGTAGTGGCATTTGCCTTACTGTATTATGTGCTCTCCAATTGCTAGTAAATTTGCTGTTTATCTACATGCTATATGCCAGTATTTAATGACACCAAAACCTTTCTTTTGAAACTTCTAATTTCTATATTTTAGTGTTAAAAGTGAAGAATTTTGCATACCCAGAATTTATGCCTTCCTTATAACATTTAGTATTTACATGAACCAAATAATGCATTTTTCCTCAAATGTAAAAAAAAAAAAAAATCAATTTTTTTTTTGGTAATGTGCACTCATTTCCATCTCCCATAATATAAATTTCATTATACACTAGAGGTATATTTTATATTCTACCAAATGTCACCAAATAGGGTACTTCCAGTTAAGGAATTTGGAGAAGGGTACATGGAGGAAGTAGCATTTGAGCTGGGCTGTGATGAATGGTTTTGAAGAACACAGACAAGACTGACTGAGAAAATAAAAGCAACTCTGTGAGGAAATTTCATAATGGTAGGAAAGTTCAGAGCATAATTTGTGGTCCTGCCATAATTCAGGAAGACTTCTATCATTGTGTAGAAGAGGAATTTCAGGAGGTGAAATTGAAATGCTAGGTTGGAGCTTACCCATGGAGGCCCTTAAATGACAGGCTATGGATATAGAAGTTCATTATTTAAGAAATTAGGAGCATGGGCGAGTTTTCTTTTGTTTTGTTTTTGTTTTTAAAGCAGAAATGATATAAGCAAGGCTGCCTTTCAAAAAGATTAACCTGGCAGGAGCGCTTTAAGTGGATAAGAGAGAAGAGCAGGGAGGTGGGGAACATCCTCAGAAAGGCCAACAGTGCAGATGATGGACAATATAATCAATGGGGGTCAAAACTAGAACAGTAACATTGAGAGCCTGTAGAAAAGATAGAAGGAGCAAAAGTGAGGTAGCGATCAGATCAACAGAATTCATTAGATATGTGGATCTGGAAGGCAAATGAGAGAGGTAAAGATTGCCTTTGGTATTTGGGAGAATGAAGGTATGAGTTAGGACAACCAATATGTTCATTTTGGAACGCACGGAATCACTGAATTTGAGATGTCAGCAGATTACTCAGACTGAACTTTCCAGAAGGCAGTTTACAACATAGGAGCAGAAATCAAGGAAGAGGACAAGCTTGGAGGTGCTGCTTTGGTGGTGGTTGGAGCCATGAGAATGTGCCTATCGCACTTCCTACTACAGGGTACGTGAGGCCCCAGCTATTGGACTTTAAACCCTCTTCAGTGTTTGAACTGAGGACATGAGTCTCACAGGTGGCTCCAGCCACTGAGTGAAGTGCAGTGGAAACAGTAAGGCAGATCTGCCTAGAAAGACAAAGGATTCCTTTGTCAGACATCTTTGATACAGTGACTCACCAGCAGCTTTGGTAAAGTGACTCACCAACAACTGAACCTTCTGTTGACTATACTGCAGTATACGAGGCCCTCACCCAAACTTCCTTCTTCCCAGTCTTTGCTTTTTCTCTCCTTGACTTGGGATTGATCTGTCAGGGACTGATCTGTCTCCCAGCCTTCCCTGGCTCTCTCCCCATTTTCCTTAGCACAGCCATTTCACACGAGCCATAAAATTTTTCCTCATTTAATGCTCTCTTAGCATCTGCTTCTCAGAACACCTAGCTTAACGCAATAGTTATTTGAAAGAGATGATCAATATTCCATATGTCACTTTGTATAATCAGAATTAATGTTTAAAATAGTGATTTAAAAATTTTCTGAAATTTTGAATCATTAAAGCAATGTTAAAATTATAAAGTTTAACTCCTAAAGTATAAAATTATGTTTAGTAGGTTATACCTTTTAGTGATGATGTTCTGCATTTATATTTTAAAACACTATTTTAAATGGAAAGGTGGAATCATTATAAGAAATTCTAGTGGGTGGATATGTTAATCCAAAGCTATGAGTCACTGAGTTGGAGTTACAGATAAGAGTGACCTTTCAGGCAATGCAAAACCCGAGGTAATTAATACCTTTTATTTTCCAGATGCTCAGAAAGATGTGGGTACATATATATTGTTCTTCAGCATCCTTCTGCCACTTTTTAAAACTTTTAAATAATATTGTTACTTCTAATATTAAAAAATTCTAATAATACATGTATTTCATAAATAAGATGAATAAATATATTTTTAAAAACCATCTGACCATCTACTATAGCATATTATAATATAATTCAGCAAACACAGAAAGTCTTTTTGACTTTAGGCAGTAAATAATCTAAGATTTCTTTTACTATTGTTTAAAAAAGATCATGCTCTCAAAAAAGGTGTGGCTTAGAATCAATCAAAACAAGATGGCTTAATCAATATAATAATTAGGCTAGCATCTGAATCATTCAAGTAATTATGATTTGCAGGTTTATTGATGTATTATAAAGACCAATGTAAATTGAGAATTGTTGCTTTAGTTGCTACAGATACAGTAGTATATCTCTTTAAATGGTAGAATTTAACTTTAAAGAAAATATATGGCTAAGCCTATACTCAAAAGACTTGTGTTTCTTCGCATTCTTAAGAATTGTTTACTTTCTCTTCTGCATTAGGTTGTGGTTTAGAAATCTAGTATGTTGTTAATTCTGTCTCTATTGAATGCTTTTTTGACTCAGGAGATTAACAAACAATGTTAGCAGAAACATCTGTTGATCTTTTGAAAGGCAGCCAATGAATTTGGAGTTTCCTTGGGCAGACAGTTATGGGATCACAGCCCAGTCCTCAGCTAAATGTAAGGACGCTAAGATTAGTTCTGACAGCTAGAAAAAGAATGAAACACATGGGGAAATGCTAGGCTTAGAAAAATTAATATTTTCTGTTTCTTTTCATAGCTAAAATAAATGGAGAGTTAGGAGTAGTGCTAGCTAGAAAAGTTGTAAAAATTTATATATGCACAACTAAAATAAAGGGTTGAATGATTACATGGAAAGTTTGGATCATATAAAACTTTGCTGTGAAAAAAACAAATACTTGTCTGGTACTGTCCAAACTTGGTGGTTCATTAACAACAGAGTTATTAATAAGCATTTGATATTGAAATGCTTAAATAACACTTTCCAGAAATGATGCATTTTTACTAATGTAGACTACCTCTGAATATCATAGATTATCTCTTTGTAAAATTTTAGGTTTCAATTCTTTTCAGATTTTTTTAATCCTTTAGCTACTCAAAGAGAAAGATATGGGTCTATGTCTTTAAAGATCTTCCATTAGGTGACCTCCCACAGGCTCAATTCCCTTCAAATCTTTATTCCTTGTGCTATGCTACTGATTCTTGGTAATATTAGCTTCCTTGGCTCCAATTGCTATTTACCTATATGCATTTCGTGCACACAATCATCCTTATATCCCTGAAACTTACTAATTTTTAATTTCATTTGAACTACCATATATTCCCAAATCTAATGGTATTCTTCTCTGTCTCAATGCAGTGCCATTACAAATATAGCTTATTTCTCAACTATACTTGGGAACTTTTAAAAGGCTGGTATATATGCTATTCTTTTATATCCCCCATATGTAAAATTAATTTGATTTTATCTTGATCCTAGTAATATATAACATTTCTTTTCAACATCATTATTTTTAATACTCGCATCTAACAAAAATAAAACATGATCAACTTGGACAGATGCCTCATACTTAAAATACTCTCTTCCCTTGGCTTCTTAGTTACTACTAACACTGCTCATCCTGCTACTTTCCAGATAGCTTCTTTTCTGCCAACTGTGCTGACCTCCTCCTCTCCCAGCCCTCAGGTACCAGGGTTCCTTGGGACTTTTTCTAGGTCTTCTTTTCTCACAAATTCTCTCACTTTAGATGATTTATCTTTTTCTGTAGCTTCTAATGTCTTCTCTATGGTTGTAGAGGTTTTAAAATATGGCTGTAAATTCTTTAATGCTTCAACATTGTCAAAATATTGGGATTCCAATAATATTATCTACATAGGAAATACTTAATTCCTTGATGTTCACTGGCTACCACTTTCAGACACTAAAAGCAGAGCTCTTTTCCAAAATCAAATCAAGTTCTAGTGTAACTTTCAGGTCACTACATCAGTTATCTGATTGCCTCATAACGAACCATACCAAAACATAGTGGCTTAAAACAACAACGGTCATCCATTTTGTTCACAAATCTGCAGTCTGGGTAGGGCTCAGCTGAGTGGCTCCTCTCTGCTCCACATAGTGTCAGTTGGGGTGGTCTTATGAGGGTTTGGAGATCCATTTTCAATAAAGCTCATCCCGTGCCTGTCAAGTTGGTGCTAGCTCTCAGCCGGAAGCTCAGCTGTGGCTGTGGCCAGGGGCCTCAGTTCCTCCTCACACGGGTCCCTCTGTGATTTTCTTGGGCCTCTTCATATCATAGTTATTGTTCTAATAGTGAATATCCCATGGAAACAAGTGGATAGAGTGACATTTTTGGCCTTACTTTACTTGAAGCAGTCACAATGGCCTGCCCGGATTCATAGGGAAGGGACCCAGACTTTGCCTTTGGGTTAGTAGCAAGAGTCTTGAAGAGCATGTGGGTAGGAGATACCATTGCAATTGTCTTTAAAAATCACAATCTGGTCTACAGCCATGCCACCCTGAACAAGCCTGATCCCATCTGATCTTGGAAGCTAAGCAGGGTCGGGCCTGGTTAGTACCTAGAAGGGAGACCACCCAGGAAGACCAGGTGCTGTAGATATAAAAAATAAAAATAAGGGATTGTAAATTGACAAGATCCTTGTAATCTGTGAGGTCAATCAAGGGTTGCCTTGCCTAAAAACAAATAAATAAAATAAAATAAAATCACAATCTATTGCAGGGACTTAAGTAACAACTATCTGTAGGTTAATTCTGTACTATCCACATAATCCAAATTCCAACCCATACGTCTCTCCAGTTCTAATCAGTGTAACTTTCTGTCTATCTCTCCCTTAGATGTTTAAAGATAGGAGGAAATTGCTTTCATACATTAGAATATCAAATCATTATATGTTAAATCCAATATTTTCCCTGCCTACCTCACAGGGTTGTTGTGAGGATCAAATGGAATAATGTACATAAAAAGCACTTTTATATAAAATGTGCAGTACAGTACAAAATAAGGTCTTGTTATTATAGTTGTAAGTCATTCCCTTAGTTCTTGGAATTGGGAAGGTACGTGATTTAAACACATTGAAAAACATGTGCCACGTCCAGCTCAGATACATGGTAACAAGGCTGTGTTAATTTTTTTTTTCTCCGAGTACATAGAGTGCTCTTGTGGGCTAATTCTAAAAAGGAGGAAAACTGTAAATTTCCCTAAAATTATAAGTTAACATTGATAATGCTCTAGAGCTGTTACGTGTTGTAACATATTCATGGTTTGCAAAACTTGTTACTAAATTGCAACTTGCATTTTTTTTTTAAATTAAAAAACATTGAGCAGAAAATTTCATAATGTATCTCACCTGGTAAGAGTAAACATTGTTTTAGCTACATGTGAGTGTGAATGTGTGTGTTTGTGTACTTGCTTATTAAATAAAATGCATTTTTCTGATAAAAATATGTAATATAATAATATATAAATAATGTCATATATATTAATATGTATTATATATGTATTATATACTATATACATATTATATAATGTACAATATATAATATGTATTATATAATTATTATATATATTATGTAGATAATTTAATGCATGACAATATCAAAATAGATATCATGATAGTTTCTAGGTTAAATCTGGTTGATAATCAAATCTGTACCCCTGTCAGTATGTTATCTTTTTTTCCCAGTTTTGGAGGAGGGAAGAAAGTAAAACAACCAAACAAAAACTCCCCAACATGTCCCCCCAAAATAAATCTTACAAAAATGAGATAGTCAAATAGACAATGTTATTCAATTTATGTTCTTTCTGCTGAGATGGCCAATTTTTAGAAGTGAAAATTGATTTCCTAGAGTGTGAACTGTGCCCCTCAGTTTGTTTCTGCTAGAATAGAAATTTTAAAAGATTGCAAAAAATTACAATCAGCTCTAAAGTAAACCTTACTAGAGATCCTCAAAATTAATACTCAATGCCTCACTTTCAAAATTTGACTATCTGAAATATGGCAGAATGTAACTTTTAGGATCATCTCTCATTTATCACAGGCAAAAAATAACAAATAAATCAACATATGACATTCTTACATCTCCAGGGTCACAAATATATTACTGTTTTATAAAAGACAAAGAGAGAGACAGAGAGAGAAAAGAGAGAGAGAAAGAATATGTGCTAGTGTTATTTCCTTCCAAATACAAATTATAAACTATCACCTTGTTTTCTCAAGAAAGCATTTACCCAAACCTTATTCTCACACATTTGGTTTCCAGTAAGAGTTCCAATTCTATCTGCTAGCATCGTAGCCAGGTTATAAACCTTTTGGTGGCTTTATGGGTTTACAGGAAACGAATTTAAAAAGCGACTCACATTCCCTTTTAGTCTACACATATACATTTACTTTGTGATATCAATTTTAGGTGAAATAAATAAAATAAAATTCTGTTTAGAAAACAGTAAACCAAGATACATGCGATGTACTTTATTTTAATAACTTGTGCGTTCTTAAGTTTGGAAAGCTATAACATTTAAATATTTTTATTGTGTGCATATATTTTGGAATGGTACTATGAATTATGTGGTGAGAGTTGTTTAAATGATACACAACACCAAAAGAATAAGTTACAAAGAGAAAAACATAGCTAATTAACTGATTATCTTATATAAGTGCATAGTATCTGTATAAGAATGAGCTCATACTTAGTTCAAATTCCAGTTCATATATTTATTGTGAAGTGAGAATGATTAATAGCATCTGCCTCTTAGGGTTAGCAGGATTAAATGATAGAATTCCTGTACATCCCATTAGCAAAGTGGCTGACACATAGACAGGACTTGATGGCTATGAGCCATTATTCTTATTGCCAAGCTGAGCTGTCCCCTCATCTGTGAAGCCTATCTTTCAAATCTTCCCAAATACCTGAATAAGAATTATCTTCCTCTTTCTGTACAACTTCGGCATTTTGTTTACCTCTCTAACACTTCTATTGTGAATTATGGTTATGAATATATATATGCCTGTCTTCCTCATTAGATATGAGGTTCCAGAGGATAATGACCATGTCTTCTTCATCTTTATATATTTTTTCTCTCAGTACACCTTTCCCAATACCTAATACCAGGTGTATACATGTTAGAATTTAAATAAATGTTTATTAAGATGACAGTTTCCTTCTTCTCATCCTTCAGGTCTCATGGCAAATGTCATCTCTCTATTGACTCATTCTAAAGTAGCCTTGCCATCCTACTCACCCTCTATGAAAGTAAGTCGATTACATCATTCTGTTTATTTCATTCACAGTCTTATCATTTGGGGGAAATTATTTGATTAAGATATCCACTTGTTTATTACTTATCTCTCCTAACAGAATGTAAGTACCATGACGGTGGAGCCCTTGATCCTCACCCAGTCCTTAGCCCCAGGGCAGTAAGTAGCAATGTAAGAAGTCAGAAAGTATACCTTAAATGAATGATGACATCTCCTAGGGCCCGGATATGACACTGGCAGAAGGGATGTGTCCCAATGCCTCCTGTTGAAAAAACTAGGAAAGTTGGTGATGACTTATGAATATTCAAAAAGGTGATATTCAGGAACAACTATGAATAAAGTATCAGTACCTGCCTCACTTCTTTTGTCTCTGCCATCCCCAGCTACTTTTGCTCACAGAGACCACACTACCTGCAGGTTTAAGCCAAATGAATTCCCAAACCAACCATGGCATGAAGAAGGAAAGCCTTAAGCACCTGCTGGAGCCATGATCAAAATAGTAGGACTGCAGTCATACCCGGATGGTTTAGAGGAGGTTTGCTTACATGAAAGAGTCTGCCAAATAATACACTCAGGTAAGCACTGTCATCTAGTATAGGTAATGAAAGACTTTCTGACTCGCTCAGAAACAGCTAGGACATTGCACTACTTGAATGAGGCAACCAAAATTTTGAATAATCTTTAATAAATAGATGGAGAGGGTCTTCCACTTGGCTCATATCCAAATTTATATCAGGGTCTGGTGAATCTTCTGGTCCCTTGAAAACTGATTGAAAAGATCTGGTAGGATCTGTGGTAAAAAATAGTTTTGAAGTCTGATTGATAGCCATTATAGAAGAGGGGTTTCTTGCTGTTTTTCTGACTGATTATAAGGATCCTAACCAATTACATGGAGTGTAACATATTAGGGCTTGGAAAGGAAATAAATCTTTTTTTGGCAGAAATCTATGACCTTGGTGTTAAAGAAATTATAGGCTGCGTCATAGTATAAAATTAACAACTCAGTTTTTCATTAATTAAAAATATTATGACTTGAACCAAAAATTTTGACTCTGGAGCTTCCACGTTGATGAACATATGGAAGTGCTGGGGAGAGTGACATGCCTAGTGAGGGCATGGAAATTCTACATGCCTTCCCACATACCTTACCACAAGCATCTTTCCAGCTGGCTATTCCTTAGTTTTATCCTTTTATAATAAATCCTCAATCTAAAACACAAGACACACAGAGAGAACAACGCATAAAGCCAGAGACAGAGATTGGAGTGGTGTATTTACAGCCAACAACTGCCAAAGATTGCTGACACCAGAAGTTAAGAGAAAGACATGAAATAGATTCTACCTTAAAAGTTTCACAGATAGCTTCGCTCCTGCCAACACCTTGATTTTGGAGTTTCAGTATCCCGAACCGGGAGAGATTAGATTTCTGTTGTTTTAAGCTACCCAGTTTGCAGTAATTTGTTACAGCAGCCCAGAGAAACTAAGACAGGTTCCTTCACATGGTGCCATCCCCATCTCTGGATCAACCAAATAGTAACAAAACCTTCCTCAGGGCAAAGCATTCACTTCATAGAGAAAGAAGCACAAAAATGGCTTGGTCTCAGAGGATTCTTCGTAAAGGCTGGGTTGTCTCTTATTGGAGTAGGACTGAATGCATTTTTAGTTGTGACTTATCCTTAATGTGATAAGATTAGAGAAGGGTGCATTGGGGCATGTTCTCTCCTGTGAAAATTGTAGAAATAAGCATGAAAAAAAGGGGCTTCAATGTTTCTTATATAATGTTGGGAATAAAATAAGAAGAGAATTGGTTTATTTGTTTTCCAGAGATAATTTGATGTGTAAGGATTTTAAATTGCATTACCTTTTCTGACAGAAGGTAGATCCCTATGTTCTCAATTGTATTCCATTGGAATTGTGAAGTTTTGAGGTAGTATGAAGACTCAGCAGGACAAATAAATGATAAAACAGATTTCAAAGAAACATATAAAACCATTACGTAAGTAGGTTTTAGAAAACTAAAAAGCACACCTCAGGGAAGTTGCTGGAACAAACAGTGGTCAAAGAAGAATAGAAGCTATATTTTATACAGCATAATATAGGCATTTATTAAATGTGTGTACACTTTCATTATTAAAAAAATAATCATAAACAAAACTTGACTCTCTCACAGCCCCCATCCAATCCATTGGCATATTTTGTCAGCTTTTCCTTCAAAACATATCTGGCATCTGATCACCTCTTATGACTTCCACTGCTACAGCTACATGTTTTTATCATCTGTACAGGGGATTATTGCAAAACTCTCCTAATTTGTATCTCTGTGTAAACCTCAGATTATCTCATTCTTTTGTTCGAAACTCTCCAGTTGGCTTTCGGCTCACTCTAAATAGTAAAATCCTTACAATGTTCACAATGACCTATATGATCTGCTCCTCCAACCCCCCCCGCCACCCCCACCCTCCACCTTACCTCTCTCACTTCATTTCCTACCAATCTCTGCTCAAGGTTTGGTGGCCCCTTCCTCTTCCTTCTCCTGAAGGATGGTATCCACATGGCTTACTCCTTTATTTTCTTGAGGATTTTGCTAAACTGTAACTTTATAAATGACACTCCCTATAGCCCATTATTTTTCTCCTCAGTGGTCATTACCATATATATTCTTTGATTTATTGATCTACTTTCCATCTGCCCCTACTAAAATGTAAACTCTATGACAGCAGAATGTTTGTTTGTTTACTGCTCTATATCCAATCTTTAAGACACTGCCTGAAACACAGCAGCACTGTATTAATAATTTTTTTAGACATTATAATTCTATATTTTTCTGACTCTTGCACTAGACACTATAGCTATGTATCATTAATCAGTCTTAGTGCTCCAAAAATGTTCTTTGAATGAATTAACAGGAAATGTTTTAAAAAGAAATCTATAATGCCATTTATTTTAAAATTCACTTTATGCTTACACTAAATAGTATTAATAGGCAGAGATAATGTTACTTTTGTTTGAACAGATGAGGAAAAGAATGGAAAGACAACCAATATTCACTTTGAAAACTGACTTCTAACCTTATTTTAAAATTCAAATTATGTTCTAAAATGTCCTAGAGGACTGAGGAAGACGTTTTGAATTCTCTAGACACTGCACCCATATTTCTTAAGTTTGATGTAAAACTTAGGCTTCCTGTCCTCTAATTTTAATTCTCTTTTTTTCCCATTTCTATACACAGAAGATAAAGAGAAACATTCATCCTCACAGAATGGCATAGAATGCAGAAGTGATGAGGACTGCACTCTAAGAGGATTAAGCACACAAAGAAGATAATTAACTTGCAGAGGCCCCACAGAAAATTGTGGAGTAGGGAGAAGAGCATTTGGAGTTTCTGTTATCCTAAGAAAGATCTACTCAGTCAAATAGCTACAGTTTATGCCTCAGAGTTCATTTGTAGTCCTGTTAACATAAATTAAGGAAAATATTTAACTTAAACATAATATAAAGAAAATAAATTAATTTACCGTTGTTTGTTTTTAAATATAGGTTGACAGTTCGTTGAAGACCAAAGCACACTATATTTTTTGCTATTGTCTTTAAAATCATTTGCACTAGCAATAAAGCTCCGAACAATAAAATTTTACTAGGGAAAATGATGAGAATGCAGAAATACTAGACTTCTCTAACTACCAACTCTCATAATTGGGTTTACAGCCACTTATATGATACTTTCCATGAGTAGAGAAATTATGAGTGATTTTAATTTTTTTTGGGCTTTTAAAGTCTTCCAAAAAATTTGTACAAAACATTTTTAAATCAGAAAAAATGTGAAAAAATACAATATGCTTATATATTCATTTCTAATATATAGTAATTCTTCTTGAATATAATGTTCAGCCTTTAAATTTAGACATTAGAAATGCACCTCACGTGTTTGAAAGCAAAAGGCCCAATTGATCTGGCAGAAAAACAGCTCCGAGTCTACCAAATTTGACTCATTCCCTGAGTACTGTTTATTGTAAATTGAAAGTGTAATGCCAGGAGGATAAGTCATCATTTAACTAAAGCGAAACACAGAAAGGAATAAGTTTTGACAGGTAATCTGACTGTAAAAAAAGGAATAGAGAAAGAGGAAACGACTAAAGAAAATTTGAGATTTCTTTGCTGCGTGTAATACACTATACACAAACAGCATTGAAAACTGGGCAACAGTTAATTTTTGAAATCTTGCCTAAGGATCTATTATCACCTAAAATGTGAAGAATATTTATTAATACCCTTGAATATATTATTTGAGGCAAGTTTTAAAATCAATCTTATACAGATATGTCACCAGGACATTTCCCCAAAGAAATATCCCTTCTCCTCTGACTTTGGGAAGTTTGATTCAAATTGACCCAGTTCTTAGGTTTCTGCCAATCTGGAGTTGGTGCACATAAAAGGAGGATGGGCCATCTCCTCAGCCTTGAATAATAATGCCAGTGAGACTAATTCTTGCGGGTATCATCTGGAAGCCTAAAATGTCGAAATTATGAATAAAAGCAAAAGGAAATTCATGGCTAAAGGGAATTTCTATCACATTTTAAATAGTGAGGTAAGGCTGATTAGAATAGAACTGGTTGGAATACCAATAAATGTAAGATGTAGAATATAAATCAAAGAAAATTGATTTAAATTTTAGATAATTAAAGCCCACAATTTTCTTAGTGTGTAATGAAATATCTTCTAAGTGTAAATAATATAATTGTTAGTTGAAAAATAAAAATATTTACATAAACTATGCACAATCCCTACAAAGGGGCTTCACTGGTGTACATGGGACAATACATGTGAAGAGATTGCCATCTAGTGGCTAAAATATATTTTGTGTGTATAGGACTGGAGGCAAAAACTCTTAAGCAAATGTTAGTATTTCTCACTATTCTATTTGGTTGCCAAATGCTTGTATCTTAATGTAGGAATCAAAGAGGTTCATATATAGCGGTATATCTAGTGTTTTTTAAATACATAAATAATTTTTCCAATAAATTGTATTATGTTCTGTTTAAAGTGTAATATATTCCATTGTAGAACACTTCTAAACTATAGAAAAGTATAGAAAAGAAAATCTATAACCCCACCACCTAGAGACAACCACAGTTAACATTTTCTTTCTTCCAAATTTTTGCCTATGCATTCACAATTTTTCACATAATTGACATCACAAAAAAAAATGTTTTAAAGGATGCTTTAAAACACTAAAGTTCCATTTGGTGTTTTTAAACATGTGATTAAAATTTGCTGTGATTTGAGCGAGGGTCTTTTCCTGGCAGGAATAAAACATGCATACACATGGATAAGTGAGAGCAGATCTCATGTTTAGGAAACTGCAAGAGCCTCAACACTGTTGGGAAATGAAATTAGAAGTTGACGGTTCAGTGAGAGTGCTAGTAAGAACTGGCAGGAATTGGAGAGGTACCTGGAAAGCAGACCAAGAAGAACACTGGCCACATTAACTGTTGATATGGATAACCATTGAAGAATTTGGAGTAATGGACTTATATTACTGGATTTGCATGCCAGACGATAATAAAATAATTTGATACAATTTGGAGGACAGAATAAAATAACAGGTCTCATAGCTAGCCACATTTTAGAACTACCTAGGGAGTTTTAAAAATGTTGATCCCCAGATCCAGTCCAAACCAGTTAAATCAGGATCCTTGAGAATGAGATATTTTGCAAAGTTGCTGAGCTAGTAGTATTATTATGCAGCTTGGGGTAAGAATCATAAAATTAAGGAGAAATGGAACTAGAGACAGAAATACCACTTGAAGGGTGTCACATTAGATAATGTGAAAAACCGATGTATGCCTACACTAGGTTAGTGACAGTATGCATGCAGAAGGAATTTAAGTGGTAGAATTGACACAAGTTGCTAATTAATTGAACACAAGGTGTGAAATACAGAAGAAGCACTCTTTAATGGTGCCTTGGTAAATGGTGGTGTCAGTAGGAAATACAGCTAATTGGACTTGTGTGTGGGAGATGGGAAGTATATTAATAGAGAAGAAGCTACCATTTTTCTTCAGATCCTTAACCAAGGACATACCCATATATACATATATTCTATTTGCCCTATTGTAAATCTTTGGGCCAGATTTTGTAACACAACTCCAGCCGACCCTTTCGTTCCTTCATGATGGTGGGGCCAAGGCTCTGCAAACCACATTTTTGCTCCCCCAGGCTGGTCCATGTTAGGCTCTTCTGGCAGGAGACATGACAGGAAAACTGCCACATTGGTGAGGAAAAAGAGATCTGTTCTTTCCTTTTGCTTCTTGGTGACTTCCTACAAACTACAATGGCCCTTTACGCAGCGATTTTTATAGAAGAGTTAAATAAGCACTCCCAATCAGTATAAAATAGGAGAAACTAGGAGTTGTGACTTAATTCTTTTTCTTATATAAGAGAGAGAAGAAGGAGAGAAAGTCCTCAGCATTTAGGCCCTCAGATAGCCGCCACTTGTTTCGGAACTCTATTTTCTCAAACTCTAACCTTCTTCTGGCAGATCCTGCTCAAGCCTTCCCCATCTAGGGTCCTCACTTATTTTCTTAGGGAAACTCAGCTTGCCCTCACATGGGAAGGGCCACATCATTGTGTGTGGTTAAACTACATGGACTTTAGTCCAGATGGTGATAAATTTTTCCTTGGCCTGGGGTTGGCCAGAGGAATGCAGGGATTTTCCAGGGGCACGGTGGGCTCTAATTTTATGAGATAAAGACAGTGAATGACCTGATTCCAGATTGGTCTCGTCATCAGTGCATGCTACTGCCATTTTCTACCCGATTAATGTAAGAATAAGGGCAACCTGATTCCATGAGTATTAATTTTCTTCCCAACGAACATGATCTAGCATGATGTGAGGTAGGTATAATCCTTAAATTGATATGACTTTGACTCTATCCTTTTGGAAATAAAATAACCCTTGTATTCCTGGATATGGATCTCTTGGCTTATTCCTCTAAAGATATCCATATTATTAGAACTATCACTTTAGTTTGGAATCGCAGTTTATGATTCATTTAGGAAAAATGTGCCAGCTCCAAATATGTTTTTGACAATGTAATATTTCCTCTCAGAAAATGCAGGTGATGGTGGGGGAGGGGATCTCATTTTATCCCATCAAACTATCTGTATTTCTCTCTACCTCTGTCCACAAAACCATGACAGCTGATCATTTTATTCAAAATACTAAGGTAAAAGCAGTACCCAAAGTGTTCATCATATTGTCTACCTTCTTTTCACTTACATATAATTTGAGATTTTTTCATCCCACAAACATCTCATTTCATTCCAAAATCCTAAACTCGTATTTATTCTCATGTTAGCTAACGTGCTAAGTATATAACCCAAACACTTCCCAATAAAAAAAGAATTAAAAAGAAAACACTTACACTGTTCTTGCACAAATAACGACTAAATTACCATTTAAATGGTAGTTTAAATGCTACCATTTAAAGATGAATGATATGAGATCTCTGCATTGACAAATACATTGTTTTAAATAAATGAAATATAAATGTAAAAGACAAAGAATTACTGAAAAAAAACGTGTAGATGAAAATTTCACTACACTCCCTAAAAAATTAAAAAAAAAAAAGAACTCTATAAAAAGAGACAAAAAAGAAATAATGTGAAATCAAATGGAGATGCAAGGCAGAGTTAAGGAAAAAAACTGAAGTAAAAGACAATATGAATGTGTGAAAAATAATATGGAGCCACTTCAAAATGGAGTTGGAACTGCCACCCCAGAAGAACTGCCTTGCATGTCTTAGTTCTCGAACCTTTGAAAAGTTCAAAAAGGGCAAAATAACCTTTGGACTGGGCCAAAGCAATACTGTATTTCAAACAACTATTTGCAAAGCTAACAGGAAAGTATTCATCCTGACTACTAGACTGAAAATTAAAGACATTTAATTATTTAGAATTAGCACCACCATGTATAGATAAAGAATAACTTAGCTGATTTGCACCTATAGAAATTCCTTCCTTGGCTCAGTAACACCAATAGAAATTCTTTCTAGTCATGTAATTATTTCTCCTCCTTTGTCACCTCTTAATTGGAACACTGTGAGTTTCTGCCTAAATCAGTGCTTCCCAGAATTGTAAAAATCTTTTTAATCTCAAATAAATGATTGTTGCCTCTAACTTTGGCCTTTTATTTTTAGGTTAACAAATTATACATAAAAGCTACATTTGAAATAAGAAGAATTGATATAAAAAAAGTAAAAAAAAAAAAGTGGGAACAGCACACAGTGCAGTAGAAAAGATAATAACTTAAAGCAGCAATCTCCAACCTTTTTGGCACTATGGACTGCTGTCCCACGAGAATGTAATGCTTGATGATCTGAGGTGGAGCTGAGGTGGTGATGCTAGAGCTGAGGAGATGATGCTAGTGCTGGGGAGCTGCTGCAAATACAGATGAAGCTTGGTTTGCTGCTCACCTCCTGCTGTGAGGCCTGGTTCCTAACAAGCCATGGACTGGTATCGGGTCTGCAGCCTGGGGCTTGGGGACCCCTGACTTAAAGGGAAGAGAGCAAATGAAAATAGATAATAGTCTGAGACTCTTTCTGGCACACCCAAATTAATTCCTGTTTCCCTGAGCATACGGATGACCAGTTAGGCTACATTTCCCAGACTCCCTTGTGGCCACATCTCACTAACATAATGTGAGTGGAAGTGAGTTATGCAAGGAAATTGCTTGAAGAAGACTTTTTCAGATTTGCATTGTAGTCTTGAGTCTCTTTCTATGCAATCCTCTTTAGTGCCTACTCTCTGCTTACTCTACTCCCCTTCCCTTTTAACACTCCTTTTACCCGACCTAATATGGGATGCTTTCAGTATTTCACTGTTAGTTGTGGTGTTTCTTTAGGATATTCTACCAAATCTCTTCTATTTCTAGTATCTAGAAGTTTTCATCATGACTGTTGAATTCTATCTAATACTTTTTACACATATATTGATATTTTTCTCCTTTATTATTTTAATGTGGTTAATTATATTAATTGCATAATCTGTTTTCTAATATTACGCTGACTTTAAAGTCAGTTGATTATGATACAGTACTTTTAGAACTCAGAAAATACACATTCTTTAGAGACAAAAGTAGTTATCATTTATATGTTTACCTACACACAATGAGCAATATATGAAGATATACTCTTATTTCACTAACTAGTTGTTTTGTGTCTTTTATTTATTTACCTCAGTCAGCAATGCAGTTGTTTACGTAATCAGTAAACAAGCATTTGTTGAGCATTCACTATTCAAGAATAAATGCCATTCATTCTTCTGGTACTATACAAACTAGAGTACAAACCATTGCCGTTAAGGAGCTCATAAGTTAAGTGTGAATGCAGTATGTGCATGTGGGTGTGTATGTTGGATTTCCAAAAGATTATGGAAAACACATATAGTAAATGTTGAACTACAAATTAATGAACAAAATGCTAAGGAAATAGAATGGGGAAGCACTTCAAGTCCCTATTCAAGTCATTAGACTTGAATGACAATACATATATATCATAAAAAAGATGCGGCGGTGAAGGAAACATTCACAGACATTTGTGCTGGTTGAATATTTATTGGTATGTGCCAAGACATAGTGGGCTTGGGGATAACGTTGCATAAGTCACAAAAATCTCTTCTGTTTTAGGTTTAAATTCTGTCATCAATGGAAAGAAATAACTTGCCCAAAGAAAGGACCTTTCCTGCTCAAGAAAGCTTTTGTATGAGCCATCAATCAACAGTTCTGGTGGATACAGTGGACTGCGTGCAGGAAGACAGTATCAGATTTTCTGTTTCTATTTAGTTTTTACGATCTACTATTTGTTTGTTGCAATGTACACGTAATTTACAAATTACTGTCTGCATATTGGGAGTGCGGGCTCAAACTTTTTATTAATGTATTTACCAATGTATTTTATTAATGTATTTTATCAAAAAGTTTGGGGACCATTGCTGTAAAGTCCTCCAAACTATTTAAAAGAAAACTTGGAATTCAACTATATTAAAGCCACAAAACACTCATGTCTAAAACACTAGCAATACAGGAATGTTACAGAACCGAAGGGGTGGCTGGGGAAATTTCTTAAGGGACTTACTTGTAGACAATCCTAGAGGAGCTGTCTATACAGTTGTAAATAAAAACTGCAAAAAGTTCTTACATGTTTGCTGGTTTGGACCGCTGCTGAAAACTCTGGTTATACAGTCTATATGTTCAGATCCCGACCACAGTCCCCACTGATCGTGTTGCTCCACGGGTAATTCACAGGAGGCGCCAAGTATAGGATCTGAGCAGAGCAGAAACAGCTTTCGCATCCGGTGCACTCAGCCCGGGAACAGCAAGGCGGTCCTCGTCTGGTCCGCTCGCCTAGAGCGCCTCCAGGCGCCGTCCGTAACCACTGCCGCGCCGACGTCACGTGGACTCCGCGCCGATCTCGCGCCTCCGCGTCGCTGTTCTAGTCGTCCCATGAAGTGTCTTCTGCCCGGCAAACCTGCCTTCCGGCCGAATCGTCACTTCCGACTGACGCTCAGCGTCATTGGAATCGTCACTTCCTGCCGGTAGCGGTGTGGACGGTGCGGGTCGTGGCTGCCGGTTCCCTTGTTCTCCCCCTCCCCTACTTTCTCCCTCCCTCCCTCTCCCTCCCTCCGCGGCTGTCGGTCCCCTGTCGCAGACTCCCTGGCCCATCCCTAACCTTTTCCTGACCTCGGTGCCCCCGGATTGGCTTCCTTCTTCTGTTTCCCGGCCCAGCCCCCGTGTCAGGGCGGGGGCCGTGAGGAGCCAGAGGCGCTGTAGCTGAGAGAAAAGAACCAGACGACCCTCGGCTCCCCAGCTTCCTCGCTCCGCCGCCGCCATGGCAATGAGGCAGACTCCGCTCACTTGCTCCGGCCACACGCGGCCTGTGGTTGATTTGGCCTTCAGTGGTATCACACCTTATGGCTATTTCTTAATCAGCGCTTGCAAAGGTAAGCAGGGCCGCTGATCCGGGTTTCCAGAAGGCTAGGACTGGACGGAAGGAGGGAGCCGGCACTCCCCAGTGCCGAAGGGGTGGTGGAGATCTCAGTCTTTGAGATGAGGGCCAAAGGAGTAGTGTTAGGGATTCCGCAGCGAGAGCCAATAGAAGCTTTTGCGACATCTCTGACAAAGCTAACTTTGCCTCCAACTAAAGCTTCTCATTTGACTTCTATTGCTATTTCTGGAGAAGCGGGACTGCACACTTGCCTTGACATCTCGGCCAGCAAACCGTAAATATCTTTCAAGGGTTTGGGGAATGGCGAAACTAGGCCAGACTGAGTAATACCTTACCAAGGCTTGTCTCTCCTGTTGTCTCATTGGCTCTTCATTTGCGGTATTAGTCCCATTTTTTAAATGGACACCGAGATTTAGGTTAATAAATTTGCCCAAAATAAGACTCAATTCTAGGTTGTTTTCATGCAGATTTGTATTCTTACCACCTAATTACAAATGTTTTACAGAGAATCTATGGCTCAGTTCTTCAGTTTATTTAGTTAACATATATAGTTGCCAGTAAGTTGATTTATTTGCAGACATTCTTAGTGACCCCCAGTAGTTAGTAGGGAGAGAGTAGTTAGACAACAAAAGCAATTTTTTACTTCGTTAGTCAACATAATCACTTTATGTTTGAATCTTAGGTTTTAAACTATCTGAATTTCTATTTTTTAAAATCTGAACTTCTAAATCACATGTCTTTTAAAATATTTTTTAGACGGTAAGCCTATGCTACGCCAGGGAGATACAGGAGATTGGATTGGAACATTTTTGGGTCATAAAGGTGCTGTTTGGGGTGCAACATTGAATAAGGATGCCACCAAAGCAGCCACAGCAGCTGCTGATTTCACAGCGTAAGTATAGTCAAAATGGCCAGCTTTGGAGGTCTCTTCGGGTTATGTTCTGAAATGATCAAACTTCAGCTTCAGTCTTTTCATCTTCCATGGTGCTGCCAGTTGTCTTCATAAAAACAAATTTCATAATGTCATGTCTTCAGTGATTTTTCTGCCTGCCTTCTACTATTTTAGTGATTCATGGCCTTGGGTGTACATTAGAATAACCTGGGGATCTTATAAAATATTTTAAATGTATGTATCTGAGAAATCCTGATTTAATTGGCCTGGGGATGGAGTGCCCAACAGCAGTTTTTTCCCCCTCTTTCAAGTTGTTCTAGTGATTCTGATATGCAGCCTTAGAACCATGGGCCTAAAAGTTAAATTTCAGTTGTTGGCACTTTAAACTTTAGCGTCATCATTGTTAATCAGCGTCCTGTACGTCTAGCTATATGTTGTTGCCAGAATACACCTTATCTATTTTGCTTTTTGGCTTTTGCATAAGTTATTAGAGTGACTTGTAGTGGCCCACTTTCCCCTTCTGGACAAGTTTCATATGTATTATCTTGGTATCCTAACTGTGTTTGTGACTTAGCAGACACTTAAATGTTTAAACTAATGAAGGCACTGTCAACATCTATTGTATGTATGGTAGATTTTATTAGACTTAAGAGTCTGGAGAGTAAAAGTGGTTTTGGTTTGGTTTGGTTTGGTTTTAAAGACAGTTTCACACTGAGGAGCAATTGTAAGTGTTTTGCTCTGTTGTTTTAAGCAAATTAACATGCCAGGTTTTATTATGAAAAATAAAGGCAGGTTTTTGATAGTGGTGGTGGATACATGACTATGCCTTTGTTGAAACTCAAAGTCTGTATTCCACAGAGTGAATTTTACTTTGTGTAAGTTATAAAAATAAAAATTTTTAAATGAGAGGGAGATACAGTTTTATATGGGATTAAATTAGAGATGATGAGAGATCAGGAGGAAAAGTTACATTAGTCTGAACTTTTTTTCTGTGTCTTCAATAAATAAATCACTATTCTGTCTTTATGCATAACCACTGTAAGGTTTTGTGCTGTGCCCTGTTAGTGTACATAATATCGATAATATTAGGAACTGGTTGAATTTATATAAAGCCTTTTAATAATGTCAATAGCTTCAGGTCATATTGCTTTAGATGTCAGCTTCACCGCTTACTATGTGACAGAAACTCTGAATGTTAATTATGGAAGGTGAAAATGATGCCCAGATAAGGAACATTTATGGAATGCTAGAAGGTGGACGTGTCTATTTCCTCTTTTGCGTGCTTTTGGCACTTTTGTAGTTCTTAACTTACTGATATGTCTGCTTCTTCAGACCAAGGGCCATGTCTTCTATTTTTTTGTATCCTTGGCTTATTCAGTCCTTATATTTATGAATAAAAAACTTAAGGAAATTTTCTTAAAGTAGAAGGATGAATTATAGATCTTGGTTTTGCTTCTGGAACATTTATGGTTGGTTGTCATGATTATAGCTTTTTTCCTTCTTCACCTCTTCCAAGAGTTTGTTTTTGCCGTTGGAAATGAATGTCATTGATTTATAACAGAGCTAGAAAACTGAGATTAATAACTAGATTTTAAATATGCGGTCAGTAGATATTAAAAATGTTACTGAAACTAGGTCTCAGTCTCGTGGTGATGAGTTAATATTTAGTAAAGTGGTATTTTAAATTAAATATAAGCTATAAATATAACAAGGTTTTAGACACTATGGACATTAGCATTAAGAAACAAGCTTTTGAATTGCAGTTCTGGCAAGATCCATTTTTTGTTAACCTCTGTTCTGTGTTATCTCGTCCTGACAATTACATGAGCAAATGCTTTATCATTTACTGCTTGATGGTCTTCCTCTGATCTTTAAAAGACCTTTGCAAAAGCTTGTTAGGAATGATACCTGTCTCTATAAAATCTGTGAGGACTCTTGATTTGTACATTTGACCAAATTGTAATGCTAGTCCTCAGGAAAATAAAGGGCATTAGATAGAAATCACTATTGATGTGAGAATTACTCTGAAATGAACAGAGAAAAAGTAATAAAAAATGGCATTTTGGATATTTAACAGTTGTCATGAAAAGAGTAGTCAGGATTTTATCTTTCTGACAGCATTAATAACTAAAGTCACACATTTGAGGATATGTCTGGGTAGGTATTCAGTGTTGTTGTGCTTTCTTAACATTTCAAGTCTTACTGTCTATATTTACAAATGGTAATACAATCATAACTGCTGGTTTAGACTTTAAATCTGTACTTGAATTCTGGCTCCATTATTCAATAGCTCTGTGACTGAGAGAACTTTAAACTTTTTCTGTTTCATCATCTATAACAATGAGAACAGTTACAGTGCCTAACCTCAACCTGGTATTGGTTGTACATATTAAATGAGTTTATGTTTCTAATATTTAGAACATTGCCTAAAATCTAATAGCTACATGTTACATTTGTAAGGTAACAATGATAGCTACCACCCCCACTATACCAAAATTGTATATGTTATTTTGGAACTTATGTAGCTAAAGCCGTGAAACCTTTTAGTTTCATGCAAGGAAGTTTGAGTAGATGTGAATATCACAAAAGAAATACTGTTTTTCCCTCTCAATTAAGGCTTTCAGGTGCCAAGATACAGTGGGAAAGATATAAGGACTCCCATTAGTCAGTTCTGAATCCATGTGCTAGCCACTCTTTGTATTTCCATTTTGATCATGAGATGCATCTTAAACTTTGGTTTTTCTATCTGTAAAATGGGTATAAGACCAAGTGGTTATGGGGAGAATCACAGAGATCTTTTTGTGTCTGTTCCATGGTAGGTGTTCAGTAAATGATAGCTGAGACTTACTCCTCATTTATTCTGTGTGTGTCTGTGATGTGTGGAAGTGTGTGCATTCACTGTGTATATTCCCTTTTAATGACGTGTCATGGGCTCACTGTTAGGAACTTGATCCAGCTAAAGAATAGCTCCCTCGATTTACCAAATTAATCATAATTGGTATGAATCATTTTTTGGAAAGTTCTTCACTCCCCACCTCCCTCATTCTTACGTTTCTCAATTTTTTTTTTTTCTTGTGGAGAAAATATATTCAGCAGGACTAACCTGTGGGTCAGTTTAGAATGTTACCGTGAAGGGACTTAGGTAGTCAAGACAGGTGATGAATATGCTGTCCGTGAAACATCATCCTCTTTATATCTTCTAATTCATAAAGCTAACGTTGGCATTACTTCCCATGATCTTCTCCTCAGCACCTCCACTTTTGAAGTCATCTGGAGAAAATGCCAAATGTAGAGAAGGTTCTTGTGCTACGTTTCAGCGCACTTGAGTAGATCTGGGGTTGGCCCGGGAATCCGTAGCTAACCAAGAGTGTATAATCACTTTTTTCCCTTGTAAAAGCCAGTAGGAAGATCTAATTTTTCTCTGAATAAGGTTCTCAGTAAAACAAAGGTGTTATTATATCCTTTTTGGTGACTTGGTTAACATGTTAAGACAGGTAATACTTTGCCCCAAAATAGTTTGTTTTGTTCAGACCTTAAAGAAGATAAGGAGCAGCTCTTCTGAGACGGTGGTAAGTCCATTATCAGGATATGAGAAGTATTGAACAGAGAGCATTATTATTATATTCAAGAAATTGAGGATGTAAGGATCAGTAGTTCAGGGAGATGACAAGCATTTCATGAGTTTGCAGAAATAAATACTACAGATTAGCTGATGAAAGGATATTGGTGATTGATGTTTCATCTTGAGTCCTGCACCCAGCTAGTTAATAACAGTTTCTGACCTGGAGATTAAAAAAACATTAGAAAACATTTAGGTTATTCTGGATTCTTTTTAGGAATCTGAGCCCTTTTTTAGGATTCTTATTGTGAATAATAGAATTATGCCAGTAAGTACAAGGGATTAGAAAATGCTCTGTCAGAATATCATCATCAATTTTAGTATTGTTTCTAAATAGGAAAAAAGACTAAAGATGCATCGACCCCCTGTATAATACTGCTTTGCTCATGCCCATTCTTTTCTCTTCACCAGTGAATGTATGTGGTCTGAGCAAAATCTTAAGATTTATGGAGTTCTTGGAAGATTATTGAATATACTCAAAATTAGTAATTCAGAAGACATTGCCCCGGGTTCTGTTGAGACTTGGCATCATGTGAATAACTACAGTGGAAATTTCAGATAGATTTGATATTTTCTTCACTGCAGCAATTTGGAATCTTAATCTTTGTGAACTCTTATCACTGATTTCCCTGTGATCAAGAGTAAACATAAGTTACAAATAAAAGCAATGCAAAATTAAACACAGTACTTACCCAGTATAGGCTGAAGTCTGTGGAGGAACAGAAAGGAATGGTTACTGGAGATGAGATAAATAGAAGGTTTCATGAAAAGATAGCATTTGAAATGAGTCTGGGAATGAGTAGAACTTTGGATAGCTGAGAATATAAAATACCAGCTTAGAAAATTTCAACAAAGACAGGAAGAAAGTACATGGCTTGTTTGAGGAATGATGTGACAGATTCAGAGAAATGATACAAAATGAGATTGGGAAAGTAGGTGTGGGCCAGAGTTGAATTGGAAATGGGAGAGATTAGTTCAGATCTCCTTTACAAGGAGAAGTCAATACTTGAGAGTTTAGTAGCAGTACTGCTCATAGTTGACTTTATTTTTCTCAGAATGTATTTAGCCACTCACGTACAAGATTTATTTTGTAATGTCATCATTTATTTCTGTTAGATGGTCATTTTTTTTACCCTTTGTACATGCTTGTCAGCAATGGCGTTTCTCCTTTTTTCCTTTGGTGTGTTTCTACTTGCTCTTTAAGACTATTGACTGGCGCTACTGCTTAGATTTTTCTGGACTTCTGGCATAATTAGTGGCATGGATTTTCTGTTTCTATAGCTATGTATGCTTGTATTTTTTATATTTATTTAATATGTGATTTAATGCACATTTTTCTCCTCAGCTAAATCTCTACAAAGGCAGGAACTTTCTTTGGGATCATTTCTTTTTGCGCCCTAGGACTAAGTCTAGAATGACATAACATGCTTGATGTATTTATTGTGTATTTATTAAGTAAGTGAAGAAAAGATACCCTGTGCTTTTATTTTTTCTGTTTATTTTTCATTTTATTCCTAAAAATTAATGTAAGTTACATTAAAATGGAAATCTTTACGAAGAATGGCTTGTTTGCTCTTAAGGGTTCTTTTCTTTGTATGCAAAGTTTCCTTGTTTATTTTTCAGTGGTTTCTCTTGATATAAAATGAATTCTTTTTTTTTTCTTCTTTAAGTGTCTTTATTTGGGGGAACCCTTAGTATTTTCGTAAAGTATTAACCACTATCCCTTAATCTATAGAGACATATATATGTGTGTGTATAGACACACAACCACATGTATTTGGGGTTGGGGTGGGTCAGGGAAACACAATTGAGAGATTAAAATTTCTCAGTGTTAGCATTATATAGTCAAAGGCTAATACTTTTGGAGGAAGTTAATTAGAGTATGATTTGAGAATTTAAGAGCACTTTGAGAAAAAGGTAGGGAGAATTTTTTCCCTACTGTCTTGATTTAAAATTTTTTTTAACTTGCATCAGGGCCTTTTCTATAAATTTTTTAAAAGAATTTCTTGATTTTCATTTTTTGTTTTGTATGTGCATGAGGGTATAGAATAGAAAAAATTGGAAAGGTGAAACTAAAAGTTGGTTTAAATGTTTTCAGTCTTGACAAAATGATATTACAGCCATAGGCTAAAAATAAAAGTACGGATATGTTCATGAATCTCATTTACTTAAATTCATATGTCTTTTCTGCTGTCAGATTGGTTTATATGGCTTTTACAGAGAAATTTCCTTTGGATCATTTAAATATTTTATTAAATGAACCCAAACAGTGGAGGGCTATTAGAAATAATGAAGATTTATAATGTATTTATGTAACATTTCACATATCTAATTTATTTGGTGATTAATCATCAAATTACCATTATATTTATTTTTTAATTTTCCTTTTCACTTTTAGCAAGGTCTGGGATGCTGTGTCAGGAGATGAATTGATGACCCTGGCCCATAAACACATTGTCAAGACTGTGGATTTTACACAGGTATCAGAAAATAGAGTTTATTTTAGGGAGTTAAATTGCTCTATGTATATTTGGTTTATATTTGGCTTTGGGGAGAAATATTTGGTGTATGTTCACTTATATTTGATTTGGTTGTAGATTAAGCTATACAAATTTATTTTTTCTTGGTTAATGATATGAGTCTTTTAAAATACCCTGTAACCCTTGTATTCTCCATCTGAAATGCCCAAATGGTTCCCAGCTGCTTTTAAAAGAGAAAGGATAAATTTGAGATCATCAGAGAACTGCTATTCAGGAGGACAGAGAGCAGGATCAGGGCAGATTGAGAGAATTCATGTGGTAGGATGTGGTAGGTGGTATAACAGTTGAGCTTAGAAAGCTTATTAAGGCTTCAGTATCTTCTCAGAAGTGAGTGGCATGTGACATATGTGAGTTTTGTTTGGATTTTATATGGTGTTGAAGTTTCAAAGTAATATAACTATTAAAATGACTAATCTAGTAACATTTTACTTGTGTCTATTTTCAGGATAGTAATTACTTGTTAACTGGAGGACAGGATAAACTGTTACGCATATATGACTTAAACAAACCTGAAGCAGGTAAGCATATTTTATACGTATTTGTGGCTTTATTTTGTTATAATTTAAATAACTTTTTTTTTTGATTAATTTGTGTTCATTTTCAGTATCAAATTTGGAAAAAAAATTAAAATAGTCAAATCACTGTTAATATCTTTAGTTTTTGGCTTACATTCTTTCAATTCTTTTTTCTATGCAGATACGTATTTTCATATTGATTTATTTACTAATTATGCTTGTGTAGTCTTAAAATTTTAAAACTTATTCAATAAATTTTTGTCATGACATTAAGTTTAACAGGCACATAACAGTGTTAACTACTTTTTGGTGAGAAAGAATGGTTTTCTGTAGAAGGTGAGATGAGTAAGAATTCTCTGTGTACATAGTGTGTTCAGGTTTTTGAACTATGTGAATGTATTAGCTATTTAGAATTCGCAATAATTTTTTCATGTCTTTAAATAGTCTTTCTACTATTTTTAATGACTATGGTTATCCATCCTATGAATAAGTGAATTAACTAATCTCCTATTATGGTCTTTTTGGGCTGTTTGCAAATTTTAAATATTATAAGTGTGTATAACATCCGTATAAGTTGGAAACATTTCCAAAATTGTTTCTGTAGGATAGCTCCATAGAAGTAGAATTGTTGGAACAGAAAAGAGGTACACTTGAAAGCCATTGATTACAAGTGCCCTCCAGCAAAGTATAAAAATATGTCTATGGCTAACCTATTCCAGCAAAGCGATAATTTTATATTTGCCAATTTAATAGAAGAAAAAATGATTCTGTTATATTGATGCAAACTTTAAAAAATTATTCATGAGGTTAAAATACTGTTGAATGCTATTTTAACATACTTCTGATTTTGTAAACTAATTGCCCGTTCCTGCCCTTTGCCCATTTATCTATTGTGATGTTGTGATATTCATCTTTTCCTTACTAATTTAAAGATTCTTTATTCTGATTTGTCATTTGCTTTTAAAATTTTTAATAAGGTTTATGGTGTGCACATTTGAAAATTTACATTGTGTTTATTATATATTAGTTCATATCTTAAATTTTGTATAGTGGACATTTGTTGTGTATTCATAAATCAGTATACTTTAGAAGTTAGTAAGAAAATCTAACCTATATTGGAAATTAAGTAAAAAACATAGCAAAGTACTCTGATTTCACCTAATCAGTGCAGTTATCTGATTGAGCAAGGTCATTTAGGCTTAGGTGGACATTTTTATCTTTTGCCTTTCTCAAAGGTGTTTATTTCAAAGTGGTTCTTCCACTGTCCTGACAACAAAAATAATAGCAATTAACTGAGCTTTTACTGTAAGTCAGACACTAGGCTAGAAATTTTAGATGTATATTCTCATTTTATATCTTCATTCAAACTATGAAGTATAGTGACTATTGTTATCCCAATTTATAGATGAAGAAATGTAGTAAGTAACTTGCCTAAAGTCAAAGTAATGTTGAATGGCATTGCCTCAGTATCTGTTTTGCCCAGATATAACCAGTGTTGTTGTTATTTAATCTTATGAAGGGAAAGTTTGCAACAGAGACAGGTCCTGCGCCCTTTTTTTGATACTTTGCTCTCCAAATAGAAATTCTTATGGGAATACTGCACTGCTTTTTATTTATTTCCCTTTTCTCCTTCTAGCCCCTACATCCCCCTCTTTTTTTCTGTTAATACTAACAGTGACTTGGATGGGGGCCCAGCGTTAGTGCTAGTACTAAGATTAGCTCTGGCTGGCTTGTTCCTTAGTCTATATTCTTATGAGATTATACCACAGTAGTCTTTTATTTTTTTTGTGATACAATAATGCTTTTGAAAGCAGAAAGGTAGCTTGGGAGTGGAGTGAGTGATATAGTCATTTTCGCTATATAAAGCAGCACAGTTCTTAGATTCCTTGTCATGCAGATAAGTTTTTGTTCCAATACAGGAAAAACTAAATATATTCTCTATAAACAGCAAGTTTGAATTGTGCCTTACGTTCGAAAGTTGCAGTCTAATTTAAAATGAGTCCTTTTATTGTATTTTCATTTATTTATTTTTTCAGCCAGGACCGTCTTTTATTTTTACATATTTAATTATTCCAATATTGTTCATTTTAAAAAATTAAATGTTAACAGATGTATTTTAATTGTTTCATCTTAAGAACCTAAGGAAATCAGTGGTCATACCTCGGGTATTAAAAAAGCTCTGTGGTGCAGTGAGGATAAACAGATTCTTTCAGCCGATGATAAAACTGTCCGGTAAGTGACTTTTATTTAATAATTTAGAGTTTGAAAAATATTTTAACTTGGAGCTTATATTTTAAATATTTTTTTATAACTATATGTAGGAAAAATTATCTCCGAGTATCAAAACTTTAGCTGCACATAGGTCACATTTTCTGGAGCTACCCGTTTACTATTAAAAATAACAGAATTCACAAAACAAAAATACTGACACCTATGTAAGCGGATCTTAACCCAGGTCAGTGGATAGTTGGCTATAGGCGGTCCATGAAACCCCTGATATTCTATACACAATTTTGTGTTCTGATACCAGGTGTATTCTTCTGTGGAAAGGTGTAGCTATCATCAGATTCACAGAAATAGAGTGTAAGAACGTCATTTGGAGCAACGCTGAAATTAATTAGATCAGGACCTTAGTGTGTATAATACGATAGTTTTGCAGAATCGTTTAGGGAGTATATGTAAGTATTAAAGTTGACTTCACTAACAAGGTACCAAATAATTTGACCTTGTTATAGGAACCCAAAACTTCTCTATGTATCACTTGTAATTTATGAGTTGGAATGAAGGTTGTTTTACAGGTGTGATTATTGGTTAATCTACAGATATAATTAGGATTTAACCTTTTTTCCGAAGTGAGTAAATATCATCATATTTTCCTTTTTCTTTTTTCCAGCCTTTGGGATCACGCTACTATGACAGAAGTGAAATCTCTAAATTTTAATATGTCTGTTAGCAGTATGGAATATATTCCTGAGGGAGAGATCTTGGTAATAACTTACGGACGCTCTATTGCTTTTCATAGTGCAGTAAGGTATGTTCAAGAAGTACCTTCATTTTTTTTATCGGCAACAAAGGACAACACAGGATACTTAAAAATTAGGGCATATATGAAAAAGTATTTAACTCTTTTACAAGACAGTTTTTGGCCTATACTGTGGAATGTTTCCAAAGCCACTAATAATGTGTTTTAAAAGAATTTGGTATACCTTATTCAGAGGAATTAATCAAATTAATTTGCAGATGCTTAGGACATTTATTGGTAAATTTTAAAACTTTTTAAATTGTATTTTTCTTTAAGGGATCATTGGACCGGAGCTGTAATTAGGGTTATTCATTACTATATAAAACCATTGTGATTTTGATTCTCCTACTTCTATTTTCACTTTAAAAATTTGGAGAAATAGTGATTTTTTCCCCCTAATTCCAAGTATGTATAGGCCTAATGAATTTTTTTTAAGCAGACTTAATTTTTGTGACTATAAATATAGTAAATGCTTTTGTTGAATATTTGGAAAATATAATTTAAAAAATTTAGTCCTGCAATCATAGATATCAAAATGTTAATGATAGCTGTATTGTCTGCCAGTCTTTTTTTCTTTGTTATATATGTGTGTATATTTGTGTGGTGTTTTTTAACTCTTTTGGTTATTAAGACCCTAATGAGTGTAATTGTGATTTTTTATTTTAAAATAGTCTTAGTAAAAATTCTTGGAAAACATTTTTTACTAGGTGTATTGCATTGTAGGTTACACTAAGTTATACATCGGCTTCCCTACTTTAATACTATAGTGGGCATTATGGTACATCTCTGAATGGTTATTTATAATAGAATCCTATAAATAAAATCATCAATTCAAAGGATAGGAATATGTTTAAAGTTCTTAGCATACATGTAACTTAATTGATTTCCATAAAGATATACTACATTATACTCTGACCAGCAGTCCTAAACTTTGTCTAAAGGTCCACTAAGCTTCACTTAATGGCAGAAGGAAAGAGAAGCCAGTACAAATGGAGAAAGAAAAAGAATGTAAAGGAGTTCATACACACACAGTAATTTGATAAAAATAGAATACTACTGCCAGAGCCATCAAATTGCACAACTATGTTCATTGGGCACTTCTGGATTAGGACAAGCAGCCCCGATGTAGACTATTGCCTTAAATCCCATTTTAGTAGCAGAGGTTTGCTTGAATATTCTAACATTTGAGTCAGAAAGTTCTATTTAGTGATCATGGCTAATTGACTTCATGCTTTATAGTGTAGGATGATGGAAATAGGATGGTGGCATTTAGAAGCTGGAATACTATATTTGTATTGGAGACCTTTCAGGGTTTTTAGGGTTGAACCAGAAAAGAGCTGATGTCCAAACTCATTGATAATGAGGTGAAGCTATTGTTATGCATTGATTTTTTTATATAGCTATAGTCTCAAATTTCATTATTCTTTTACAACAAAAACTGAGCCAGTTTTATCATTTTTATATTTTATAGGATTGAAAGTTTATCCTGTTGGAGTTGCTTATAAATTCTCAGCAATTGAGAATAATATACAAATAATCCTTTATATTAATTGCCTATTGTAAAAACTTTTTGTTTACAAAGATAATGCTTGTTTGTAATGAAAAAATCAGACAGTACAGAATTAAATTTTTTTCAAAGCAAAAAAATCTCAGAATGTTAGCTATACCATTTTAATTAGCTAGCACACACATCTTGAGGAAGGCATCCGCTACCCAAAATGTGGCTGTCCCTCTGTCAAAGTGTCTGTTTTGAGGTGAACTCTGTCTTAGCATAGTATCCTTCAGAACTTTTTTGCTAATACTATTGAGAGGTTTTTTGATTTTTTTTAAACATCACTGTGTTTGACTAAATGAATAATTATTCCTTGGATTTTAGAATTTAAGAATGGTTTAACTATAAGTATTTCCTTGTATTATTTATGCAGTATTCAAAATTTATTAATATTTAATTTTTTTTGTAGTTTGGACCCAATTAAATCCTTCGAAGCACCTGCAACCATCAATTCTGCATCTCTTCATCCTGAGAAAGAATTTCTTGTTGCAGGTGGTGAAGATTTTAAACTTTATAAATATGATTATAATAGTGGAGAAGAATTAGGTGAGTTGTCCTTTTTCTTCCTATAAATGATGCAGTTACCTGTATCAAATGTTAGGTTCATTCAACACCTCAGCAAATTTTTCAGCTAAGTAAAGCTTACAGCTTCCAAGTGAATAAAATGAAGGATTTTTATCGACTTCGGTAGAAATGTTTATAAAATTATAAACAAAGTATGATAAAATCAATTTACCTTTTTCTTTTAACTTAAGTTCATATTATGACATTTTATACAATAGTGCAGTATATTTGTTGGGGGCAGGGAGCAGTTTTATGTCAAAGTAATATTAAGCAGATGCAAGGAGATTTGTTCTTTCTCAAGTATGGTGCAGGTATGTAGCTCCATCTACCTGGATTCCCTTCTTTTTGCCAACATAGGAATCCTTAAGTGTGGGGGAAAAACAGCTATAGCTTATTATAGGGATACCTTAGGTATCTGAATTGGAGGTGGGGTTTTCGATTTGTTTTTATTTTAATTTTATTCTTTTTTGGAATCTTGACTTGGCTTCCATTTTCATGATCATAGTCTTTAATAAAGAAAAGGGAAAGGTATGTGGGATTAATTTGAAGTTAATGCACATCCTAAATTTACATTTATCTGATGGACTAGATGTTTCATAATATAGTTCTCAGTATCTACTTTTAGCCTTCCCAAATAGTTTTTGCTTTTTGAACTAATCAGTTTTATTTTTATTTTTCCTGTAAGCTGCCATTTTGTTTCTAGAAGTCCTGCTTTACCACTCAATGAACTAAACTTTTTAGAATGATACACAAAGAACAAGAGACAATTTTATGTTTTGTTTTTTTGGGAAAGCTGATTTTGGTTGGGTAAATAAAACCTTGGTGAATGGACTATATAGAATATTTTAATTGCTTACAGGTCACTTTTTAATGCTTGACTATAAGTGACTTTTAAATAAGAATTTTTAAATTTTTATTTAATGTCAGTTTTCAAAGTCTTAGAACATTTTGGCCCCATGTTTAATTCTCTTTGAAAAGGGGAAGTAAATCATTGCCTGATATCTGAGGTCACAGTTAGTGAATACCAGACCTTGGACCCAGCCATTTTCATTCCAAAAACTCATTCTTTCTACTCTCATGATGCTGCTTTCATGATGTTCTCTGGTAGGACAGAGATGGGGGAATGGTACCCGAAGGTCCTTGAATTGAATAGACATGGCAACAGAAGGAACATTGGTCCAGTAAGGAGCTTTAAAAACTAATAAGATGATCAGGCTAAAAGTAAATGCAGAAAATTTGTAAATAATATATGACTTAAACAGAACACCACCATTGCTAATCTACATTTTCTTATTAAATTTCATGGGTTCAAATATATAAGGATCAGTATTGGTTCTATATTTTAATGTTCTTGTGATAGTGACTAGTAGTAGACTGACTAGGTAATCTTGTAGGAAATTAAGAGACAGTATGTAAAAGGGCTCCATCTGGTGGCTCTCTATAGTCATAATTTAGAATTGGTTTCTGGTAACTTGGCAGTAAGTTTAGGATTATGAAATTGGGAGTGAACTGATAGACTTTAGATCTAATTTCTGTAGAATTTAGGAGAAATTTTCATTTACTCCCTTTATCCTTACTGAATCCTCATTTCTTTTCTTTTTTTTTTTTTTTAAAGAGACTATCTGGAAACATAGTATGCACTAGAGTTGGAAAGGGGTGATCTTACATAGAAATAGTGGACGTGATATACCACTTGATGATGAGAATCATTTTATTTTTAATTAGGCATAGTTCTTTGTATTTGCCCTTATGAGTTTTGCATCTGCTCAGTAAGATAGGTAGTATTTTATTTAGTGTAGCAATACCTAACCAAATATTTATTAAATTATTTAATAGCCCTTCTCCTCTTTCAGAATCGTACAAAGGACACTTTGGTCCTATTCACTGTGTGAGATTTAGTCCTGATGGAGAACTCTATGCCAGTGGTTCTGAAGATGGAACACTGAGATTATGGCAAACTGTGGTAGGAAAAACATATGGCCTTTGGAAATGTGTGCTTCCTGGTAAGAATTTTTATTGAAAGTTATGGAGTTAAACTTTATGATTTTGTATCATTTTTCTTTATTTCAATATTGCTGTCTCCTATAGAAAATAAATCATGGTTTACACAAAGAGAAGCCCATGATTATAAATTGGATGCTATATTCTTTGTTTAAATATTTTTGTTGTATATACTATTAACTAAATTTTTGCACTGGATCATTTGGTGAATGGAATGGGCCTAATTCAAAATTTGATAGAGGGAAATATAAAGAATTCATGAGTAAATATATTTAATCTCTGAGTAGCATTATCCACTGGTTCTTACTAAAAAGATAGACATGTTTCTAATGAAAATAGTTTTTGGTCCTAAAGCAGGTTAATGAACCCAAAAGTAATTTTGAGGAAAGACATAGTATTAATTACTAAAAAAGTTGTAGATCTTAATATGTTTTTATCTTGTTGCTTGGAATAGTCTTGGCGTACTTTTCTTGCTTATTAAATACTTTATCACTGGTAATACTGTAATTCACATTATCATCATTGTTTTTCTTTTCATAGAAGAAGATAGTGGTGAGCTGGCAAAGCCAAAGATCAGTTTTCCAGAGACTGCAGAAGAGGAGCTAGGTAAATACTAAAGAATTAACTTTTGTAGAGTCCTGGTGGATTTAAAATTGAAGTGTTATGTGAATTTTACCCATTGACAAAGGAAATTTATTAATATGAACATATTTAAATATTGGAACATTTAAATATGTATGTATACACATAAAACATTTAAATACCTACTGCATAGTAATAGGCACAGGGACATATGGACTTGACTGATACGGTTACTCTTAGTGAACTTAGAGTCTGACTTAGGAGGTAGATGCTAAAATAAATAAATTGTTACAATTGCAATTGTTATTTAACATTGTTTAAGTATTTGTAGACCAAGTACTCTTTTCAAAATCTAGAATTGCAAATTATAATATGCCCTGATCATATTATAATACTGCGAAGTTTGAATGAATAAAGGAGCAGCCAGATCTTTCAAAGATGTGACTTGAATTCAGTATTTATTAGACAATTGGAGTCATTGAAAACAGACGAGGAAAGGGGCCTCTTGGAGGTTAAGTTATGATGTAAAAGAGTTAATAGGTAAAACACGTGAAGTCTTTTTCTTCATTGCTTTTTCAGTGGCATGAGGTTAGTCATTAATGGCATATGCACTTGTTCTCTTTTGCTTCCCCTCACCAGAACACTTTTTAAAAACTTTCTTGTTCCTTCATTATGTAGAAATGTAGATTTACTTCTTTCCTTTATAAAATTGACTGTGATTTTTTTTTTTTTTTTTTTTTTTTGTAATTATAGAAGAAATTACTTCAGAGAATTCAGATTCCATCTATAGCTCAACTCCTGAAGTGAAGGCCTGAGTATCAGGCATATGCCACAAATAGTATACAACTTATGGACTAAAATAAGCAGAGAAAAGCATCAGCCTTCCAGAGTTCCTCTCTGCTTAAGACAAACAAGCAGTAAATAATGAAGACTATGTATGAATTAGCTCCAGTGCTGGAACTAACTAACTTGGTATTACCTGTAAGTGAAAACGCAAGAGTATCAGATGAAGGCAAGTGGAGTTATACTCTTGCGGTATGATGGTCTGTTGTCTTTTTAATGACTATGTGCAAGCCAACATCCAATTTCTCTTATTACAATTAGATTTCTTGTAACCGTTTATGTTATTATGGAGATGAAAAATATATTGGCCCATTTTTCTGACTTTTCCCTTAAAGCAGAAAGCCCTTTTTTTTTTTTTTTTTTTTTTTTTTTTGCTTTCATTGTGAAGGGGGAATACGTGATAAAGTAACTGGTTTGATTTTTTTCATTGTACACTGCTTCTGAACATCTAATTGTTCTTAGTTGTTTAAATAAAATGGTTCCAAAACAAAACAATGTTTGTTTCTTGGGAAAAATTGATAGTAGGGGTTTTGTTGATGGAAATCACCAGGAAGTTTTTTTTTACATCATAGCTGTGTTAAAACACAATCTGATTAAAGAGTCTGTAGTAAACATTGTTTCCTAATTTTGAAATTCCTTTACTTGCACTGAAATTTGCTGGGATTGCATTTACCTCCCATAGAAATGCTTGACCTGCCTTTAAACAAAAGAACTTCAGAATAATAACTTATTACATGATACATGCTAGTTATAAGGGAAAAAAACCTCCAGAATTAGAAAATCACTCAAAAATCCTACCACCCAAAAAATCTATTAAATTAAGTGAACATTAATGCACATTAGTACATCTATATATACAGATAAAGATTTTATGAAAATGGGATAATTGTAGACCTGTAATATTTTACTCTATCTTTTAAATTCAGGTGGCATTCAAAAAGTTTACCACCTTTCCAATAAAATAGATCAACTTGAGTTTAGATTTGTAATGTATATTTTTAAATGTTGAGGGGATATTAAACTAGAATCACATCTCTGCCAAATTGTTTTTCTCTCCTTGTGAATGACTCTTGATAACTTTCCTTTAAAAGAAATAACCAGCCAAAGAGTATATGTTTTCGAAGGTTTATGGTAACCCAAAGAAAGCACTGTAGGCTGTGACCACCTCAAAGGGCCAAAAAAGTGTAACAGGGAACCAACTATAATGATCCACAGTCTCTTAGGATGATGATAGTACTTTTCTGTCAGTTTTGCCACATGCCTGGTCCTCACCTTGCAGAAGCAGTATTAGGAATGTGCTAAAACTCCAAGTAGAGTCTTACTTATCCTAAATAAAGTTGAGATTTACATGCATCAGATTAGAATCATGAAGTTGCTTGGTATTTATGAAATTTATGATCCAAAAGAATTTCTTCTATTTAAGTTTCATGAAGTCTAAAGACCCTATACAATTAAATGCTTACACTATCACCAGGTGGCATATGGCTTGGAATCTATAAATGTCGTTTTGAGTTAAGGTTGTAAGTTGAATTTCAGGCCATAAAGATCAGTCATAACATGCCATATACTTTATGTGGCTAGAATGTTCATGTTGGTCAGATAAGCTGTCAAGTTCTTGTGCTTTTAGCACATTTTTAGGCACCTACTTAAGTCATTTTATGTTTCAGCTTTTGCCAGATTATAGAGTTGCTTAGGATTGTAAACTCCTTTTAACAACAGAGGGCATGTGTTTAGGGATTTTGCTGGTTTAACGTCTAAGGATAGCCTTGTTTTTCTTTATAGCCTTGTATATACTGAGCTTACAGATCCAGGCAGAATGTGGGAACAACCAGTGTTCGGTATCCTTTGTGTATTGGTTTTCTATTGCTGCTGTAACACATTATGACACATTTGTGTCTTAAAACAACACAAATTTATCTTTAGAATTAGGGAGGTCAGAAGTTCAAAATGAGTCTCACTGGGCTAAAATTAAGCTGGCAGGGTTGCATTCCTTCTGGAGACTCAAGGAATCTGTTTTCTTTTTCCACCGTCTAGAGGCCACCAGTATTCCTTCTTTGTCTCATGGTCCTTTCCTCTGTCTTCAAAGCCAGCATTGTAGCATCTTCAGATCTCTGGCACCTTATTTCACTTAAAAGGATACTCATGATCACATTAGGACAACCCCCCCCCATAACTCCTATTCGAGACCCTTAATTTAATCACACCCACAAAGTCCCTTTCACTATATATAAGGTAACCTTCACAGGCTCCCGGGGTTAGGACATGGCTTTCTTTGAGGGGCCATGATGCGCCTACCCCACTTCATAATGGTAGAATTTTATAGTAGAATTTACTTTAGCAAAAAATTCAAGTATGTATCTACTAAAATTGCACTCGTGAAAGTCTCCAGTGTCCTGCGTGTTTCAAACCCAGTGATTTTCTGTCATCTTACTAAGCCTTCAGCAGCATTCAATAGTTGTCTACTCCCTTGTTTTTGAAATATTTTTTCTTTCACTTCTGCAAAACCATATTCCTGGTCTTTAAACCTTTCTGACTCCTTAATTTATCAATTCCTTTTCTGCTTTACCTCAGATCTGAGCTACGCCTTCTAGCTCTGTTCTCTCCAAAGGCAGAGCGGGGGAAATCCACCATTCTGGCATTCAGAATCTTTTATATCTTCCAAATTTCTATATCCAACCTGTCTCCCCGAGCAACAGAGTTTAATGGCATAGTTGAGTGTTCCACTTGAACTTTTCAGAAACATTTCAGATTTACTATATAAAATTTTAATTTTTCAACCAAACTTGTTTCCTTCTTGTTACCTATTCCAGTAATTGGCACGACCTAATACTCATTTTTTCAAATTAAAAGACAAATCCTCAACTCTATTCTCTGTAATCCCCATATCTAGTCTATATGCAAGTCCTGTGGGCTCTTCTGGATCTGTACCTTGCCTCGTCTCCGTTGTTGCCACCATCTTTATTTCTCAGACCCTTACAGTGCCTTCCTAACGATTCTCTCTCCTTCTCTGCCTATATCCCATTCATCTTCTCTGCACAGTTGGAAAAGTAATTGCTTTAGGATTTGAAGAGGCCAGTTGACAGCCTTGTTTAAATCCATAGTGGCTTACCATTATATCATATTTTTATGATGATCTGACTTCAGCTCTCCGTGACCTTTATATTTTTTCCTTGCTTGTACTGCTCTAGCCAAAGCTGCTTTATTTCTGTCTCAAAGCCTTTGCACTTGGCTTGATATTTCTGCTACTTGATCTATTGTTACCTAAATTTTGCATGACAAACCCTTTTGTCACTTATTTTGTCCCGTTTATTCACAGTTCTTATCACTGAAGTTATGTAGTATATTTTTTGTCTTCATTAATACTACTTTTGCCTAGAAAGGTGGCTGGTATGTTGTAAGTCTACTAAATAGTTGTTGAAAGAAGTCCTTAAATTGGCACCAAATCTTATCGGACCAGGAAGGTTATTTTTCAGTTATCCGCCATGCAGCAATCCATCCTCCCCTCTGAAGAGTCAGATGTGGTAGGAACATGCTCAAAGTCCCTTGTACAGCTTCAGCTGACCTGAGACCCAGTTACCTAGGAGGAGTCCAGCTTGGATGCTACGGCCCCTCATCTCCACCCACTCTCTCCTCATTCCATTCTTGCTCTGGGCTTCCCTTCCATGTTCTAATGTCCAGTAGGTCATGGAAACCCAAATTCTTGCCCAATTTTTAGTGATTTACTTACCAGTTTTAGGGTCATCCAGAGGTTTCTTCTAAGAAACCAGGGTTGAGTGTAGGTCATCAATTCTCTTGAGACTTACTCATGTCAATAAATAAATTTCAACACATTCTTGTTAATGGCTACAAAGTAGTATAGTAAAGGTGTACTATAATTTATAACAGGTTATGCTTTTAATAGTTCCATGGAATTAATTTAGCTTCTCTTTCTTTGAGGCTGAGGTAGAGAGAAATGATTTTTCAGAAACAGCAACAAAATGGGGAATTGAAAGTGCAGGCCAAGGGAAAATATTTCTTTAGTAGGTACTTAAGTTTTACACCTGTATATTTTAAAACAAAATAATTCCTAATGGTTCTATATGTTACTGTACCTGTTGATCTCTTACACTAGGGATATTCCTGAGGAAGAGGAATTACTGGAGCAAGAACATTCTCAGGAGGCTCAGCTTTTCTTTGCTTAACTAGAAATGCATGATTTTTAGTGTGACTTGGTATCGGCTAGATCAGTGTGACTTTAAAGTCAGTGGAGTTTCTGAAGAAACAAGACATCTAACAAATTTACCTTTGGAAACAAGGCCGGAGTATGTAGTTAACTGATAACTAATGAACAGTATTTAATAGGTTGAATCACTTTATATAATTAATGATAGAATGGAACTTAGTCAAGTGGAAAAGAACTGATTTTAGTTTATGGACCGTGCATATGACAATAATCCCGTAAAACAATGGATCTGAAAAATTCTTATCACCAAGTGACATTGCAGCCATCTTAGCTGTCATAGTACGTGTTAAATGTTTTTGGTGATGCTACTATAAACCTGCACTGCCTGTCATAAAATTGTAGTAAATATGTATAGTACATTATACTTGATAATAAATGACTTATTGGTTTATGTGTTTACGCGTTTTATTATTTTGGAGTGTACTCTTTCTACTTTGAAAAAAAGTTTGCTGTAAAACAGTATGCCATGTATCCTGGCAGCAGCATTATACATCTTATGTCTACCATGTCTCTTGATAGCGTCATTTTCTCTTGTGGTTGATTTAATCTTGTGTTTTATAAGTTTAGTGTAGCCTAAGTGCACAGTGTTTATGAAGTCTATAGTAGTGTACAGTAATATCTTAGGCCTTCGCATTCACTCTCCACTCACTGAGAGCAACTTCCAGTCCTGCAGGCTGTATTTATGGTAAGTGCCCTATATAAGTGTACCATTTCTTATCTTTTATATTGTATTATATTGTATGTTTAGGTGCACAAATACCATTGTATTACAATTGCCTATAATATTCAGTATAGTAACATGCCGTACAGATTTGTAGCCTAGGAGCAATAGGCTATACCATACAGCTTATGTGTGTAGCAGGCTAGACCACGCAGGTTTCTGTAAGTACACCATGATGTTCACACAATGATGAAATCACCTGACAACTCATTTCTCAGAACATATTTCTGTTGGTAAGTGGCACATGACTCTATGGGAAACGTAATTTCAGAGAGGTTAAATGGCTTATCTAATGAGTTTGGCTTCAAAGAGAGAGAATAACAAGTGTGTGGTCTATAGGATTATATTGCCTGGATTTGAACCATCCTCTAGCACTGACAGACTAATCTCTGTGACTTAATTTTTTTTTTTTTAATCTGTAAAGGGAGATGGTAGTTCTCACATAGGTTTTTAGGGGAGGAAATATCAAATAATTGATGTAAAGGGCTTACCTCATAGGCAGCACTTAACATTAGCTAATATCACATATTTATTTTATCAGTGATTGCCTAACTTTGCGATTTGGTGAACCAATAGATTAAAAAGCAGGGAGGTGGGCAAGATGTAACAGTCTTCCAATATTGCCAAGTGAAGCTATTAAAAAATAAAAAGATTATCATCACAATCTTCATAAAAGAAAGGACATTTTAAAATTCACATTGTAGTGAAGGCTGTAGTCTCTGAATGAAGGCCTGTTTTTTAAATTGAATAAATTTAGCTTCATAAAAGACAATATAATTCTTATTTTTCTTATTTCACTGCAAATTAGGAATTCGATGGTTTGTAAGTGTCCCTTCTGTTTTGAAATAATTCAGTTCTAATATTCATATTCTTCCTTAGTCTTTCCTGCTTCTATACTTTTCCCCATCTAACTTAGAAATAACTGGTTGACAGTCTATAGTATATTTACCTAAGGAACCTGTGAATGACTGCTTTTAGAAATCATAGAATTAGAGACCACATTCAAATGAAATTGGACTGACTAAAACACTGGGCACTATAAGAAAATAGCACAGACAGTAATATACAATCATTCATCTAAGAAATATTGGCGGCCTTTTATGTACCAAGTACTATGCTAGATGCTAGGCATATGACAAACCAACAAATAAATGGTCAATGTCCTTTGGAATTTAACATTTGGGTTACCCCTCTCTCCCAGGCCAAGTAGGTTCTTGAGACTTCAAAATAAATATGACATATTATTAGAGCTTTAATTTTAATGGAAGAAGGAGTGGGGGTGGGAATACAAATTATATAGCAATTTAAAATTTATATTAACATCCATAAAAAGCAATGACATAAAATTTCATGGATTAAAAGAATACAATAAAGGCAGTTTTACTCTTGTAAGAGCCAGTTTGGGCTACAGTTCCCAATTGGCATGCATAGTTTTGCTTTCCTCTGCCTCTAGATTGATGATTCTTTATCTAGGTTGATGATTCTTTATTTCGCTTGCATTAACATCATTTGAGGGAACTTGTTAAAAATACAGATTCCAGAATCCTAGAGATTCTGATTCAGTAGGGCTGTCTGTGGTAAAGCCTAGAAAAGGCTTTGAAAAAGACTCCGGGGAGGTCCTACTTGGTAGTGATGGTCTATAGATCTTTCTTTGTGAGGTTTTGCCTTAGGGGTACTTCAGAAGTTTCAGAAGGCACTAAATTTGAAAGAGAAACTCCCACAGTGAACCTTGGCAACATTTCTCCATTAAAGAAACTTTTTTTGCATGCTATCCCCACTATCTCTCTGAATGCTGCAGATTTAGCATACTTTCAAACTGTAAAGATTAATTCCAGATTAGTACTGTAAAACAGGTCAATTTTAGAAAAAGTCCTTGAGAAATTCTTGTCATATATTGCTGAAGGGTTTGCTGTAGGAGGCTGCCCTGATTCTAGTTTTTCAGCTACATTAGGATCTCATAGTTCTTTTTGTTGTTTTAATAAATTTGCATTATACATGAATATATAATGAATGGTTTTAAATCTGGTTTAGAGTTGTATGTGCCCATAAAAAGAGCATTCTATTTGTTGTCTTTGTACCTTTTAGGGATGGCAGTGTTCTTCAGGTGATGACCACCAGGAACAGACCTGTAGCTGAATAAACTTGGGTTTACTCACTTAATCGCAACAAGAGAATGCTCACCATGAGCAACTGTGAAGTGTCTCAGTAAGAGGATGTTAGAGATGACATAGGATTTGGGCTTGTGTTGGTGATTTGGAGAAGGTTCAAGGAAGTAGGCCATTGTTCTGGATTGGATTGCTGTCAGGAAGTGGTGATATTCTATGACAAGGCATCTTAATTCATACCTAAAACACAAGAATTGCTAAAACTGATGAGCGAAGAAATGACAGTCACCTATATTAGCCAGCGCAGGGGCTGTTAGATCATTTTTGTGTTTTGGACAATGTTAATGTTTTTTCTGTGTTCTGACATGATTATGAGTGGCCTTGTTTTATTGATTCACCAGGGTCACAACGGCCTTGGTTGATGCTGGTGTTCTGTGAAATTGTTTATGTTTGACTGGAGAGCACAGTGGTCTAACTGTGAGTGCCAGGCCAGCTCCAGGCTGTCAGGGCCTGCTTTTCTCTTTCTCAGGGTTTGAATAAAGGAAAAATACTTTAGTATGTGTGAATAGAATCTAGACACATCCAAAATATTCAAGAGTAGTTATGTGTTGACAAAGCCGAAAGGCAGCTCAATGTAGGGGAATAAGACTGGGATTAGTTTCCTTATTTAGCCCCATAATTGCCCTGTGAACTTGACAATAACATGTTTGTTGAGCCTTGATATGTCCTAGGTATACAATAACATTCCAGGCAAATATATATTGACCATCCCCTTTTTACAGACAAGTAGACAATAACATTCCTAGAACCACCGAATTATTAAGTGGAATTGCTGACATATTAAGGGATTCTATGCATTATGAACCTACTCCGTTTCCACTACACCAGGATGCCTCTTTATTCAGAATTTTGGTGTCTGCAGGTATAGCAATAGAGATCAAATACATAAGTGGCAGGACTGTTCTGAGGCTCAAACGCTAGCATATATCTGAAAAGCACCTAACAGTAACTGGCTCATGGTAAGCCAAGCCATAACTAAGTTTTCTTTCAGCAGAAAGGAGAAGCTACTGATTTTGAGTACAGGTGAATTGACAAGTAGCCTTTTTTGATTGACTCCGACGATTTTAACCCTGGGTCACAGAAAAGCCAGGCTGAAAAAAAATCTTAGTGTCACAGATTCAGAGTTTAGAGCTTCAAGAAATTGTCAAGGTCATTTCTTACAATTAGGAAAATGAAGCTTAGAAAATGTGCAGAGTGTCGTCGGAGCTAGGCCGACAAACCAGGTCTTCTCAGTCCTAGGCGCCTTTGCTTTTCAGGCCACAGAGCTGCCTCCCTTCTTTGTATGCAATCTTACAGTTAAAAGTTTCTAAACGTTATTCCGTGCAGTCGGCAACTTAAGTATTTCTAAACGGATTTTAATAGCATTATTTCCGAGGATCAGTGTACAAGTTCAACCTGGTGGAGAGGACCCAGGACAGGGGAGGCAAGATTTCTCCGCAGAGCTCTGGGCCTGGGGTCCTGACCACACGGGCCAAGGTCCGAGACTCCGCCCCCAGGGGACAGGGGCGGGGCGATCGTCTCGTTCCTGTAGAACCACCAGGAAGGAGGAAGGGCTGCCCAGAAGTGAGCCTGACGCTAAGGACCCCGCAACTGCTGCAGCACCCGGTGCCATGTCAGCGCACAACCAGGGCACGGAGCTCGGTAAGGGCCCCGCGGGTCGCCCCATCCCCTCTTCCCGCCCCCCGTGCGTCCGCCTCCAGCCGCGTGCTTCCTCCCGCAGTGCGGTCTGGCCGCCTCCCGGCACCGCGATCGTGGTCCCCCAGCGGTGCTCGTGGGCCGGGAAGTGGTGGCACCGGGGCCGCTCCCACCTAAAGCGAAAGCACAACCAGGAGACTGAACTCTTGGGCACGTTGACCCACCGTACTGGCCTTGGCAGCCAAGCCGCCTTTTTGTAAGCAGAAGGAATAGGAAAGGATTCAACCTTCACCCTCCAATTTACTACTTTACTTTCTAGCTCCCCAGTTGCAAAGAACAAAAACAAAGCCCCCTAACCCCAAACAAACAAAACCAGATAAAAACCCTCCTTGCTCACTCTGACTGTAATCCTGTGCTGTTTAATGCTGGGTTTCCATAGATAATTTTAAAGCAGCTGTATCCCAAAAGTGTCCTTACCGATACAAAGTTGTCAGGCCTCTGTACCATATAACTTATTGGAAAATGTGTGTAATTGTAGAGGTACAAAGATTTGTAGAAGTGCCTGAATTATTTCACCGTTTTTCATTTCGTAAATATTATCAAAATTATTGAAAAGAAAACTTAATTCTGATTTCCAAAATGTGAAAAAATTTTAATTCCAACAGCAAAACTATGCTTGGCCAAAGGTTAAGGATTTTAGTTTAAGCATTATAGCTTGTGGATCTGTATCCTGGAGCTTCAATTTAGCTCTGTGACTTTAGGCACATTACTTCATCACTCTGTGCTTAAATGTCTTAATCTGTAAAATGGTTATAATAGTATTTATTTTATAGAGTTGTTTGGAGATTAAATGAGAAGATGTAAATAAAGTGTTTGATACATTGTGGACACCTAGTAAATATGAATAAGTAATAGTAATATAGAGAAAGTTCTGTTTATAGGGGTTAATTTTGAGAAAATTAGCTATAGGTTATATATAACATATTTAGGTACTTTTTTCCCACTTTAAAAGTGTCCTAGCTAAACGGTCTAGACTTCAAGAGATGGTCCAGAACTTTTGTTGAATGGTAAGAGCATATCTTTATAAAACAGTGAATTTCCTTACCGAAATGATCCTCCTTTAGTCACTGCCCTTTACTAGATTATGTTTTAAACTCAAGTTCTATCTCTGAAATGTGGACTTTAGTAATAAAGGGTCATTCTCTAAATTAGAAGAGCCTGAAAGATGGTGAATGGGGAATAGGGATGAGGTGCAGATGTATCTTCAGGGGTGTGGCTGTGGGACTTTGCACTGTACACACAGAGATGCGTCATTATTTTCCCAATTAATTTTTCCCATTTATTTTTCTTTCAAGAAATACAATTAAAACATTTTTACCCTTTTAAATTGAGATATAATTGACATATAACATTTTTACTTAATTTGTAAGAATTAGAATCGTTTCCATTCATTTGTTGAAATATAACAATATAGGCAAAAAACAATTACTATGTAGAATAATAGTAAATGTGATTTTTGTGCAGCGATTTTTTTTTTTTAGGTGAGGCAATCCTTGGTTGATCTCACAGATTGCAAGGACCTTGTCAGCTTACAACCCCTTATTTTTAATTTATTTTTAGACCTACAGTAGCTGGTCTTCCTAGGTAGTCTTCCATCCAAGTACTAAGCAGGCCCGACCCTCCTTAGCTTCCGAGATCAGACAGGATTGGGCTTGTTCAGGGTGGCATGGCCATAGACTTTTACGCAGCAATTTAATGATCATAGTTTATTTTTTTCTTTGTTTAAATAAAATTAGATGATATATTTCAAGAGTGTTTCTCCTTCATTGGTATTATTAATCCAGACAGAAGTTTAGCCTAAAATGCTAAAATAAGTTACTTGATTTATTTATGTACTAGGAAAAAAATAATTCACTATTAATTTATTCAGTATTTTACCTGATACTTTTTATAGAGTTTCAAAATTAAAAGTCCTTTAAAATAAATATCATAACTTCTTTTTGTTAGTACAAGAGGAAACCATATTTATTATAAAAATTTTAGAAAATTTTTCAGCACAAAAAACTGCTGAAAATTTTACAGTACAAAAAACTGTAAAATTACTAATCCAGTCCTTGTTATTTATATTTTATTGTATGAACTTCTATTTAATAGACTGTTTTTTGTTAAATAAACAGGTTCATTTGAAGGTGAACCTGATCTTCAAGGAAAACATCCTTTTATTATATTTGGATGCATGAAAGAAAGAATAAACCCTCTAACTTTAATGCTAGTTTTTGTCAGCATTTAGTGATCAGTGCTATCTGTTGAAGATATTGTCTACTTTCAATGTTTATTTCTGATTTTCTCCAACTCAAACATAAAGCTAAAAACCTCTGTTCCTTTGAGCAATGTTTGCCCTAAGTGGGTAGGGGACAGGTTTGTCCTTATAGAGAGACTTTGACCAGTTTGGCCAAACTGCTTGATTCCTTTGAATAGGTCATTGGTTCTTTTATTGTGGTCCCTGGTCCAGCAGCATTAACATCTGGGAGCACATTAGAAATGCAGATTGTCAGACCCCATTGAGATCTTAATGGGGGGTGGGGCCTAGCATTCTGAGTTGTTCTAAAACACACTTAAATTTGAGAACCACTGGCCTAATGTTCTCTGTGGCTCTCGGGAGTGCTTTAGGCCCTCTGCATTGTATGAAAATGGACTGATGTTCTGTTTATTTTCCTAGACACCTTTGAATTTTGCCTGAAATGTAGGCACAGATAGGCAGTGATCTTTCTCTTTTTCACTGGTGTACAACATGCACCTAGAATAGTGTCTGGTACAAAGAAGACTCTCAGACATGTCTCTTGAATGAAGGAATGAATTTAGAACTACTACTTTCTTGGGAGAATTGGAGCATCTACCTGGGTCCCCGTGCATGGACAGGTATGAAGTGCTTTACCCTCTACCTCTTTTCTGAATGTCATTAAAATTCAGCCTTCTTACTTCACTCTTCAAAGATATCTCAAGAGACTTATGAAGGATGTTGATAATATAGCCTTCTATCAAGTGTGATTCTCTTTGGAGGCATCTGGAAATGGGAGGGATTGTATTAGGTGACTTCTAAGATTATCCTGGTCTATATATCTGTAAGCTCTTGTGTACAAAAAGGAAATTTTCACGGATATATGAAAAATGAGCAAAAAACAATTGAAGACTGATTTTTAATTGAGGGGGATGGGGACAATACATAGGATTTCCTGGGTCGAATTCACAAGAAATTATTTTAGGCATGTGTCCACAAATTAGGATCATCAGAGAGGATGATTTACTGGGGTATGTAAAGACTGTTGTGCTCTGTAGAGGGACTTTCTGTAATCCAAATCAGAACAAACAGAAAGGGCATCTTACTTGTTTAAAACGTGATAAAGGAGATCAGCTTTGGCTTGTTGCCAAACCAGGAACCATGATGAGATTTTGTATTTTAGGAAGCACATTTATTCATTCAATATGTAGTTATTGAGTACCAGTTGTATACTGTGTAGTATTGCTCTGGGCTCTGGGGATAGACCATGGACAGAGGCAGTTCCCGCTTTTATGGAGCTAGCTCTGGTTCAGGAGCTGGGCAGCAAGCCAGAGCTCCAATGAAAATAATTACAAATGTGATATTACAGTTATTTTCCATTTATTTTTGTCTGTTTAAGAAATTAGATAGCTCTGTTTGGGGGTCGTACTTTGAAACTATTTAGTATTGTCCTTCTGTAAATTTTCAGTTTATTTATGTTTGTTTAAATTAGTATATATTTGAGGTTTCCTGTATTCTTAATGGGTTATAATTGTTATTGTTATTATTTAATATCAGATTATTCTAGATTTTGCTAATAGGAGCCCCTTCAGCCTGGCCCCTCTCTCTCTCTTTTAAATGTCCCATTATTTTTAAAAGTACTTACTTATTTTCTGTTGTAACAAGCCCAAGGTATTCCAGGCTTACTTTATACATTCTCTGTCGTAGCACTGGAGTCAGCTGTTTCTCCTAGGAACATTTCTTTCAGTGGATAATGGTATTTAGAAGCCAAGATCTGGGCAGTAGTTATGTTCATGGTGACTGGAGTATCTCAGTTCCCAGGCCCCTCACTGGGCGAAGCTGGAGACTGTATATACTATGCACACACTTCTATATACATCTACTTACCAATTATTTATATCACTTTATATAGTGAAACCACAAGTTCACAGTGACTTCTCCAATTCCAGTCTAACACCACAGAGTTTATTCCATTTTTCTCTCTTCCATATTTGAAACTCCACATGCTGAGCTGTGCATATCCCACCCCCAGGAGACATTCCTCTTGACTTTCTCAGGCTCTGACACCCTGGGCTGGGTGCCATCCTTGTCCTGCTTGGGCTCCAACTCCCTTTATTAGGCTTCTGGCTTCATTGATACCCCCAGTAGGCCTGGCAGTCTGTGTCAGGCTGCCCCTTCACGTAGATAGCTTCTTTATCCTGCTTGTCTCGACTTCCCATGTCTGGCTGCCCCTTTGTGCAGATACCCTTCATGTTGGACTCTGGGCCACCCCCATGTGTGAGTACTCCCCTTACTTGTTCAGACTCCTGTACCTCACTCCACCATATGGCTCCCCTCCAGGCCTGGCTCAGATGTCTGCCTTGCTCACCCCCTACATATATACACATCATATACACACCCATTTAGGACAATTGTTCAGGAAGTGAGAGGAGACCAGAATAAAATTTTAATTTTTTTTTCAGACGAAGCAGCCCTTGGTTGACCTCACAGATTGCAAGGACCTTGTCAGCTTACAATCCCTTATTTTTAAATTTTTTTTTATGCTTACAGCACCTGGTTTCCCTAGGTGGTCTCCCATCCAAGTACTAACCAGGCCCAACCCTGCTTAGCTTCCAAGATCAGATGGGATTGGGCTTGTGCAGGGTGGCATGGCCATAGTAATTCTAATTTTTATATTATAAATTTATACAAAAAAGTTGTTTTAAAAACACCAAACTTAAGGGGAATGCCCACTGTTCCTGGCATATGTTACCTGTTGCTGGTGGTAATGGCGAGGTTACCAAAGGGAGCGTAACCTTGTCTCTGCTTTCCCAGAACTCATAGCCAGCTAAGGGCAACAGTCACTTAAGTCATTCTAGGAAGATAAAAGTGACGATACAAGAGTGGTCAGGTTGAAAAGAGGAATTTACAGACATACAGTCCAAGGGAAGTTTTTTGGGAAAGGATATTTTTGACAGGAGTAATTTCTGCAAAGGGACTGAGCAAAACGAGCCTAGAATGTTTCATTAATTATAGGAACCCCGTTTTCAGATTCCTAGTATAATCTCGTTCTAATATAATGACTAAGAGTTGTATTTTAGGAAGGAAAGAAGAAAAATCTTTTATATTCTGTGTTTGAAATACACAGAGTTAACATAATGATTATATACATTTCTAGATTTAAAATTTGGCATCCTTTTATGAATGCTAACTTTGATTTTTACCTTAAAAGTCTTTTACTCTTTGCCTGTAAGCATGAGCAATGAGGCTGTCTTTTATTATTCTGGTACTGTTTTGATTAATGGGAAAAAAGTAGAAAGTAGTAATTTTGGTTTGTTTTATAATTGAATAATTAAAAGTCCTCCATGGTGCCTGCTAAGTTAAAAAACAATTTTTTTTTTAAGCTTCTAAGCCCTGTGGATTCTAATTGTTAGGGAAGAAGACAAACTTCAAGCGCTCATTTGAAATAGGATGACTCTGCCAGGAAAGAAAGACTAGTAAATGAGACAGCAGATAGAGCCCTTGAGGATGCGATTTGAACATGTCACTAGAAATTGTTTAAGTGAAGAGTTCTGGCCCTTTTAAAACACTGTCACTTGAGGATTGGGTCACCTTGAAATGTGTTCATCTTTGAGTTAAAGACATAAAAAGGCACTTTGAAATTTTTCCGTTAACTTTGGTGTGTGTTGTGTGTGTGTCTGCAGCGGTACCTTTCTCCTCAGCCTGCCTCAGCCCTAAGTCAGTTCCCTGGAAACCAAGGTAGTTGCAAGAGAAGGATAAATGTTTCATCTCAGCTCCAGCAAGCTGTACAGATTTTTTAAATGTTGAGACACTCTGGCTGCAGCTTCTGACTCTCTTTGTATAGTCAGGCCTTCCTCCCTAAAGCCAAGTTTGAGATGACAGTGGCCTCTGGTAATTACTTCCTAAAGAAGATGTCCCTTAACTGGTTATTTGGTTCTTTAGGAATGTGGTTAATGATGTCAAAATTGTGGTCTTTAAAGTCTGGTAAAAAAATATACAAATCAATTGCTGTTGTAACCTAGATTCAGATCAGTTTTTCAGCTGCACCTAGTGGACATACTCCTACCCCCACAGCCACGAGGTAGGAGTATTTGTGTGTGTGTGTGTGTGTGTGTGTGTGTGTGTGAGATTTCATTCAAATGTCTCACATTTGACACTGAACTAGGTCTCTCATGTGCTTAAGGTATGACTCTTATCTCCAATGTAGAGATCCTTGAATAAACATTACTTATGAATATTTTAAACACTATTTTTGAGGAGAATGATAGTATCCACATCTATAAAGTTATCTTCCCCCCCCCCATATCATAATTTCATAGCAAGGAGGATTCTAAGATATGAAGCTAACACCCTTCTGTTAGAGATGAGTAAACTGAAAGCTGGACAAGGTACATCTATGGTCACATGACTGGTTAGAGGCAGTTCTGGAATCGAAACTCTGGCATTCTCTGTGCTGATTTATTCCAATAAGATGCATTTACCTCCCTTGTTATTAGCTTTCTAGGAGCTCTCCTGGGCTGTGGTCCTGAACCAGGATCACCTGCGATGAGTATTAAAAATGCTGAGCCTCAAGGTAGCTTTAACTATCCTTACAGTTAGTGGTTCAGGAATCTGCATTTTCGCAAGCTCCCCAGAGGATTTTATGAGGACCACAAATTCAGAACTCTGCAGTAAACTGTGGAGTTACACACGTAAATTACAGATTCAGATCATCTTAAATTACTATATATTATTTTTGATAAATCTCAGTCACTTTTACCTTTATATTAATATCTTTATTATATTTTTAAAATTTGGTTAGCAAAGTTTCAATCAGCAGATTTGGGGAGAAATTAGCCTTTTATTTTCTGATTAAAATAAGTGAAGAAATATGTTAGAATGAGTGTGAAAACTGGGAAAATCAGGAGGGTAAGGCAGTTAAGCAGTTGCATATATCTGAAAAGTGCATTGTATACGAAAAGGAGCATATTTTATTCAAATAATGCCAATGGCTGATGGAAAAATATAACCAAACAGTTTTCTTCACCATGATTTTTTAGAAATGGTCTCAGGAGAGGACAGACCCTAAAGAGCTCCTATAACCTGAAGATGTGAGATTGTCTACCAAAAAGAGTAATTTTCTGATTGAAAAAGGAACACTTATTTATCTTTGGAGATTAAGTTTGCATCGTGGACTCAGGGAGGGAGGTAGGTTGTGGCATCTTCATGACGTCCATACTTGGATGAAGGAGCTCAGCTCTGTATATTTTGATGCTTTGAAGGACATTATTTTTTTCTTCAGTGTGTAGAGAAAACTTAAATACTAATGCTAATTTTCCAGAGAAGAAACAAGAAATGTATTTTAGTCTTGTATCTTTATAAGCAGACTTTATTTTCCTTTTTTTAAAAAAAAAAAAAACTTGACTCTTCAGGAGTCAGTGGTTATTGTAATCTCAAACATATTCCGTTCAGCACGTATATGTTGTACTCACCACAGTCCATACTGTCCATGTCTTTGTGAAAGAGACAAGAACAGTAGAAGTTGGGAGGCCTTCCCCTTGAGAGACTGCCCTTCATCAAGCTAAAATATCCCTGGGGAATCACACTGCTGTACTCTTGTCACAAAGTTTGCTCATCATCAGGGTATGCAGTTGGCTCTGTTTCAAATGATGATCCAGCCAACCTTGTATTTAGTGTTAAAAATACTGTGGGAAATCTCTTGAGCTAGACAAAGATCTAACATGGGTTATTATGAGTGAAAACTTCTCCATAGACCTTGCCCCAGGAAGAAAAATATCACAATTTCAGTCTACAGATGAATATTCTGATTGGTTGTAATATTACAGTAGTAATTACATGATAGAAGCCATAGGACATAATGATCAGCATGTAGAGTTTAGACAATAGGCATCGATGCTAATAATAATGAAGACATCTCAGAGAAAAGCAGAGTTCTCTTTACTCCCTAAAGAAAGTGAAATCATTTTGTTGCTTGATAATAGTTACTTTTATAGAACAAGTTGAAATTTGGCATCCTGTGGAATGAATGAATATCAAGGGATCGGTATGCTTCACAGAGTGCATTATGGTTTACCTGGAAAAGATACAGGATTGAGACCCAGGCATTTTGGTCCTAGCTTGGATAACATCAGGCCATATGACCTTAGACTGGGGACTTCGGTACACTGGCATGTACTTTTCAAATCTATAAAACAGACACATGACAATGTAGGTTCAACAGCTTATAACATGTTGATAGTGGGAGGGCTGTACATGTGCAGGGATAAATGGGGAATCTGTCCCTTCCACTTAGTTTTGCTGTGAACCTAAAACTTCTCTAAAGAATAAAGGTAAAAAAAACAAACAAAAAAAAACAAAAACAGAAAACAGACACACAATCTCTGCAAATCCTTCTAGTTCTGAACGTCTTTGGACTTTCTGATTATTGTGTAGAATTGCCATTCTGGGGAGCTATAGGAAGTTCCTTGTGCTTGAATTCAGACCTTTTCCTTCCGTCTCTGGCTGTAAGTTCCAGAGATCAATTTACATTTCCCCCCTTTCTCTGATGATTGAACATGATTGAATACATTATGATATATTTTCTTTTTCTCTATATGTTTTACGAATGTACATCTTGACTTCATCAATCTTTATGTAAACAGAGCCTTTTATTTTGTGTTTGTTCCTCTGCATGGCAGAGTATTGATTATAGTCTTACTGTTTCTTCCATAAAAAATGCCTTGTGGTTTTACCTCTTTCTCTTTTCTTCTGTGCCTATGCTTGGCTTGTTTGATCACACACCTGAATCACGATGGTGGCCTCATTCATATCTGATTTCTCTACCTCTCGCCTTTCTCGTCTGCCCTAGGAAAATTCACACTTGGTTAAACTTTATCTTATTGTTGTTTGTTCAAATAGAACAAATTATATTTGTTTTCTTAGATTTACTGTTTTGATTATTTGGTCCCTTTAGGATGTACTTCCATTTTATGAAAAGTATAAAATCTTACTTAATCAAATTAATGTAATTACTGTCTTTAGTAGAAAGAAACAATTGAGTTAGTAGGGACAGTCAGATCATGGTGTGAGGAAGCAATGAATGGGTTTAGCCAGGCAGGAATTCTCACAAAACTGGAAATAGATATGCCTGTTAAATTCTGTTAAATTGTATGTCAAATAATTGAATGAAGCAAATATGTTTTTCACTCTAAAGATTGTACATGCAGCATTCTAGAAACAACTTTGGTTTTGAATCACAGAGACTTGTTTGAATCTTAGCCCTGACATGTACTGTGTGACCTTGGGCAAGTACTTTAATCTCTGAGCTTCAGTTCTCTCATCTGTAAATGGACCAAAAGCCTAGATGGCAGAGTTAGTGAGACTGTTCAGTGAGAATATAGTTAAATCATCCTTACCTTGATGAGTGACAGATACATGGGGTAGCCATTATTCCAGTAATCTTCCTGAATTACTGCTTTTATTATTTTGTCTCTGGGAAGGCCTTCTTCATCTCTACTGGACTGTTTACCACTCATTGTTTGAGGCCTTTTGCCTTCTCTTAGAGTTCCTACTGATTTCTGCCTTGTGTGTTTGTATGTTGTACTGATGCTTTATTAATAAGGTGATTGAGGGTAGGATCTGTGTTTGTAAGCTCTCTCTATCCCTCATATCACTTAGAACAGTACTTTCATGATGTAAACAATTGTTTTTTTATCAGTGTTCTTTAAATGAATGAATAAAAAAGCATCGTTGCCATTTCTAGGAACTCACCATGGCTTTTTAATACTTGGTGTGCTTAGGGCAGACACTTCTCACTCTCCCTATCTTTGAGGATCCTGGGTCATTTGGTCCCATTCCTGTTGTCACCTCCCCCTCCTGTCAGGCTGGCTTGGTTTTTGTTCTTTGAAAATGTTGCTTCTTTTGGAATCCCTATCCATGTTACCCTCTCTGCCTATGGGAAATGATCTTTAGCCTTGGAGTCAAGTTTAAATTCAGTTTCTTGAAATCTTCTCTTATTCCTTGATTAGTATGTCTTTTAACACTTATTTTGATTTTTGTCTCTATAAGTTTTCTTCTCATCATTTTGATCATAATATGTTCGTTAACACCAAGGACAATAGCTAGTACTTGAGAAGCATACCTGTCTATGAACTTTGGAGAATGAATCAGTGTGGAGGTTTTGCTGTTTTAAGTGTTGGGAAAGAAGTCTAAAACTTATGCCATCTGGGATGAAATCTTAAAATTAAATATCTTTACCATTGTTTTGCCAAATTATAAAGGGAATACATAGTCATTATAGTAAATTTTGAAAGTGCATAAATGTAGAGAAGGAAATTAAAATTGTTCAATATTGTCCCGTGGCGAAGTAGACCTCTGAAAGTTTAGTCCCTGTCTGAGGCAGAGTTCACCGGGTAGAATTTAATTGTTTTTGGCGACTGGGAGGATCGTCATTATAAGCATGTAATTCCTTGTAAGTGCTCAATATCATAAGTACTCAGTAAATATTAACTTTTAGTATAAAAGGAATCCTGAGGTTCTTAGAGACACTTTTCTCTAATTAAGTGTCTGGGCTGCTTTGCTTTTTTTTGGTTCACTGAGTGCATTTTTAATAAATATTTTGATTCCTCTCCTGCTGCCAGGCCGTCACTCTTCTATAGATTCCTGCCTTCTGATTTGCTGTTTCCAGTATGCATTAGGCTAGGAACAAGAGAACCAAGGTTACCAGAATTGTGGGTCAACTAAGAGCCAGCGGGTTCTGATGGGAGGTTCTGGCAGCCTTCCCCAGGTGGGGTTCGTAAGAATTAAGTGTTCATGCCCTTAAACAACCATTATAGGTAATGAATTAATTTCTCTCTGATGCACCTGGAAGGGGCCTAGCTCTCCGTTGGGGGGAATGAGAAAATAGTAATTCATATCGTTTTTTATTTCTCAAATGAGGAACCCTGCTTGAGAAAGGCTATTGGGGCTCTTCTGATGAATCAAGTATATAAATACCATCTGTGGACCCTGAAATCTCTATAAATCAAAGTCCTTTTCTTTACTAGTCTTTGGTTCTTGGTAACATGTCAGAAAGGTAAAGTTGACACCTGACCAATATTTTTTTTTTTTTTGAACTGTGGTTTACGAGTTCTCCTTTTTTGTTATAGTTATAGTACTTTAGAGTAAATCCAAAATGACATCATGCCATTTACTCCTGCTATTTTGATATGCATCTCTAGAAAAACATTATATTGTTATGTAATTACTTGTTCATTATCATGCTAACAAAAGTAAAATTGATTTACTTAAAAAATTTGAATGGGAGCTACTCATCTTCATGAAGACAGTAATGTGAATATTATAATAAAAGAGAATATTATGTTGAATACTTACATTATGCAAGACTCTGTCAAGTACATGCTGTTCTTTACTCCTCTTGTCGGTTTTATGTAGTCCCAATTCTGTTTTTATCCTGATTTTACATCTGAGGGAACCGAATTTTGGGAAGCAGGCCATCTTGCCCAGGGTTGTACAGCTAGGAAGTGCGGGGTGAGCTGGGACTCTGCCCTGGTCTGCATGACTCTAGGGGTGAGCTGGGACTCTGCCCTGGTCTGCGTGACTCTAGAGACTGCTTTTAACCTGAAAACTACACTGCCTCTTTATATACTCATATATTTTTTATTATTCATAAAGCCTCACATTCCATTTATGATCAGCTGCTCATTACCTGTCTTAATTAGAAACCCAAAATGAAGATAAATAGGAAATCTATAGAAAATTTCCAAGTGTTATTTTAATTAGTGATTTTTAAATATCTTTGTCATTATTCTACTTTTAGGGATTTTAAAACAAGAAACAAATATGATTACTTTAAAATTCAACTCTCTCTATATTTGCATTTTGGACTATATGGCAGACATGCCATGGGCAAGCAGTGAAGAGAACGAGAAAAGGCCAGGGACCCAGATCAGCCTGTGTGGATCATTATTAGCCCCTGAGTAATTGAGAATCTGCTGATGTCAGGGCTCCTTAATAAGATGCAGGGGAGATTTTTGCCTCTCGGTGCACCAGCCCCTTGCTGCATGCTTTCCCCACCTCTAAGGTGTCTACTTCCAGGGTGCCTCTAAAAGCTGTCTGGGAGAATGCAAAATTCACTTCCCATCAATGTGTGAGACATTGACCATGTGAAGAACTACTTTTCCTGGGGAAATGAACTTTGATAAGCACCAAGGAATGACAATTGTGCAATTGTCATTTTGAAATGATAATTGTGCAATTTAAAATACCAAACCACAGGGAAAGTTGGGTGTCAGGGAGCCTTCTTGCTATGCCTGCAATCTTGCCGTTTTGACTTTGTCCACTCTGTGTTTTCTATAGTTCACCTTGTGTAAGTCTCTCAGCCTTCTAGATCTGTAGCTGTTAAACCCTGCCCTGCAGACAGGAGTAGCCTTCTCTGAAAATTGGACAAGACCCAGCTCCTTTAGGGAGCTGATTCAGTAATGTGATTTCCACAGCAGCTTCAGGTGCACCTGGCTCTGAGGAGCAGGCGGTGGGAAGGCTGTGTTCCTGCCACGGGGAGAGTGTGCTTCCAGGCTGACGTGGCCCAGAGATGTTATTATAGAGCTGCCTTAGACTAACTTGTGAGTTGGCACATCTAATGACTTCTTTTTTTAAAGCAGGGTGGTGGCGCTTTAACGTTTTTGATGATTTGTCACAGAGCATCTGAAAGCACAGGGAAAACCAGCCACCTTGTCAAAACCTGGGCCACTAAAGAACTTCTTCCTGAGGAGAAATTGCAGAAGGAGATCAGGTGCCGTGAGAAGTGGTGTTTTGAATCAGCACCAGCAGGTGGTGATTTACGCTCTGATTTAGTTTTGAACAGATAGTCCCAGACAGTGTTGGCAATCATTGTGCTCCATAATGTAGCGGGGTTTGTTTGTTTGTTTGTTTTGGGAGACAGTATCAACTCAAGCCCTGTCTGCTTACAGTCAGGGTGTTTTAGCACATGTTAGATGCCTGCTGTTTAAGGGGTACACCTACATTTCCAGGCTCCTTCTGCATGTATTTAAAAATATATGTAAACATAGATTAAGGCACTACTAGAGAGCGTGAGACTGTAGTAAGTAGGGATCCTGAAAACATTTGATATTTTCTGCAAATCAAAAGGTAGTGAGAAGGTGACATAAAGCATGCATAATACATTTAGTAGCTATACCATAAATGTTTCTTTTTTATTTTTACTTTTCTTTCAACACTTAGTTCACTTTAGTTTCAAAGGAGGATCTCTCGTCCAAAATTGAGAATTTGGTTATGTAGTTCTAGACTACCCACATTAAAATTTTCTGCAAATAAATATCTGTTGGGATAGTTCCCATTTAATTAAATATAGCTTCTTGTGGAAAGGAAATAGGATTTTGATGGCAGGCTCCCTGGGATTCAAATCGTGATTCTTCTACTTATGATTTTTTTAGTTTTCACACCTAAAAAATGGGTGAATAAAAGCTAGGTCACAGAGTATTGTGAAGATTGAATGAGATATTCCAGGTAGAGCAATTGTCCTTGTGCCTGGGAGGTAGTGAGCTGCAATAAGAGTTACTTACCCTGCCCTTTCACAAGATAGAGCAGATATGTTGGAAAGCTCTGGCCTTAAAGCTAAAGAATAACTGATTATGAACAAGGGTGTTTGCTGACTGGAGTGTAACATGGGGTCATGAGGGAGAATGTCAAAGGGTTTATGGCAGTTGGAGCCGCTGGAATGCAGTGAAGGTTGAAACTAGATATGTACTCTATGCTTTTATAGTGATTTGCTTTCCTTCATATGGAAATGTATAAAAGGTGTTTATCACTGGGGGTTTTTCCTCTCAAATGGGAATTTATCCATCCTAAGTTGTTGTTGTTGTTGTTGTTGTTGTTGTTGTTGTTGTTGTTGTTGTTTTCTTCTTCTTCTTCTTCTTCTTCTTCTTCTTCTTCTTCTTCTTCTTCTTCTTCTTCTTCTTCTTCTTCTTTCTCCTTCCTTCCTTCTCCTCCTCTCCTCCTCCTCCTCCTCCTCCTCCTCCTCCTCCTCCTCCTCCCCTCCTCCTCCTCCTCCCTTCTCTTCTTTCTCTTCTTCTTCTTTGTGATTGGCATCTTTGAAAATTGATAAATAGCAAGACTATAGAGTAAGTGTTAATTTGATAAATCTTATTGGAGCCATCCTATGACTATTTTTGGTAAGTAATCACAAACAACTGCTCATACCCTATCACTTGAGAACAGTATTTCTTTGGTAAAAGTAGACATTGGTTTTAAAATCTAAATATTCAAAATACAATTGCAAAATTGTAGTGATTCTCAGTAGGTCATTTACAAAATATTTGCCCCAAAAGCTAAGTGTCAGGAATAATATGAACTCACAATCTTTAGGAAATCAATTGTCAACACCCACCATAAAATATGTCATTCATAATTACTATACCTTACCTTAGAGGTAAAACATGAAAGAAAATGTTCCTGGTAGAGGTCATATATTACCTTAAATTCATGGTATAGTGCAAATGACTGATAATAGTATTTTCCTGAAATGAGATTTAAGAGGGACAGTGTGTGGTGAGAACAGACGGACATTGATACTGGGCAATGATAATGGGGGAATAGATTTCAGGAAAAATAAGTACAGATTTTGTATAACTTTTTTTTTTCTAGAATGGAACATATTAATTTAAATGAAATATTTTTAAATTATTTTTAGTTCTATTCTGTAACATTTAAATTATGTGTATGGTATTTTGGCAGGACTAATTATGTGCAGGTCTGTTACAGAATGTGAATATCCTTGCAGAATTTTACTTGTGTGACTAGCAAAAAATCTAGCACAGGTAGCAGCTTTATAAATAATATTTTCTATGGACTTATAGTGTGAACTCAAATAACAGGACATTTTTGGACGTGTTCAGATTTTAATTTATGAAACTCTGTTAAGTTTCTCTTCTCGTTAAGAGGAAAGGATTAAATAGGTTTCTCTGAAGCTCTGAGCTCTTAGAATAATTGATCAAATCTTAAAGGGCTGAGAGTTGGATCTTTGTGGAGCAGGGCACCAAAGTTTTCCAGCTTCTTGATGAATTTCTCTGAGGTCTAATGATTCTTTCTGAACACTAGGAACATTTAGGGACTTGGAGAAACTGATCAGAAATCTTCCCAGAGTACATTAAATTGAAAGACTATGTATTTGGAAACCTAAGAGTGGTTTAGTAAGTCTTATGGTGTATCTTTATGACAGTGTATAGTAGTGAAACTTGGCAATGAGATCTCTTGGAATAGGGGACATTTTGTCTGTTAGCGAATTTATTTAAGATGTTAATTTGACTGAAAAGCCTGAATGAGAACCAATTTTTACATGATAATTTTCAAAGAGAATTGTCAACTCAAGGATTAATTCACAGTGTCATTTGATATGTAAATGTATGTGTTCTCCAAATTCGATAAGCATATATGAACCCATGTAAATCCCTAACTTGCTTTGCCTGGCGAAGTAACAGTTATGCATGGAGGCTGAAGAACCAATACTTGTTTTAGGCTGATAGAGTTGAGTCCATTTCATAAGGACAAAGGATCGGCCTGGAAGACTGTAGAAGAAACTGTAAAAGACTCTTGTCTTCTTACCCTTGAGATATTTTCTCCTATCCTTAGTGTAAGGTAAATGTGTGACACACTGAGAGAAGTTTTAAAAGCAAGTCTTTATTGGGAGAGCACGCTCCCACTTCCATGGCGAGGTTCACTGGTCCCAAGAAGGAGAGGGGCCAGAGAAGTCGGGCCCTGGGAAGGGAAGGTATAGTGTTTATAGGGTTATGTGGGGGTAGGGTTTAGAATGGGGCATGCTAATTGAATGTTAGTCGAGCATCCGGATAGGGTGGTGGCGATTAGGGCGGTGGCCCCTGGGCTTTAGGGTGGGCCCTTAACAGTTGGGCATTCTGGAAGGTCTGGATTCAGATATCAAGCTGGGAAGCCTCCAGGCAGGCATCTGGCCGGCCCTTTTTCCCTCCCCCCACCGACCTAACACTTATAAATCATATGCTGAGATTTAGTCATAATGTAAGTCCATATGTGAAGTCCGAATGTAAATCTTGATGGTTTGTAAGAAAGGAGAAGCAGCATCTTTTAGGAGTATAATAGTATACTTTCTAATGAAATTTCTGAAATAGAGGGAAAATGAGATAGCAGGATGGAACTTAGAGAATTGTTGGGAGATAATCACTGTCCGTTAATGTTGGATATATGCCTGGCAGCAAATATCTTGGGAGAATTATTGCAGGGATAAAGTAATTCACAAATACCAAGTAGTTTATAAACACTGAGGTGAAGTTGGCTCCACAGTGTCAATCCTGGGTTTCAAACTCTCACTCATGAGTTTTTTGGTCACTTATCTTTTGAGAAGTTCCCTTTAACAAAACAAAAAAAACAAAACAAAATGTAAAGAGTACTGCCCACCTGCTGTAAAGCCTGCTGGTTCTCATTCCATAAAATGCTTCTCTTTTAACATATTTTAATTTTACTGAATCTATGTGTGTGTATAGTCTTTAAAAAGACTTAAGTCTGTAAGAGTTAATATGGCACACTTCTGTCCCAAGCTTCCGTGGCCACAGTTCCTACTCCCCAGGGGCGGCCTTTTCTTCTGGTGTTTACCGCCATGTTTCAAAATTACAGGCTTTTGCTCTTATTCTTAATTTTTAGTTTTAAATTTTATTCATTGACTTTTTGACATGGAAAACAAAGATTTAGCTGCCTCACACTTCATCTCCCCACCCTTCCTCTCCTAGAGCCCCTTTTCATCACCTTATCGTGGTAGTATAGTTTCAGGGAGATAACTTTTCAGTGTTTCTGTTGTTTGGAGTATGTAAATATCAATATTTAAGCCATATGTGATACTATGATTGCATTTCATTTTTCGATTACATTTTTATTTTCTCTGGAATCGTTTCATCTGTTTAGTTTTCAATGTAGTTATTTCTAGTTCAGCCCTCCCCTAGCTGTTAGAGATGAAACTGCTCTTTTTGATGCATTGATAGGGATGCTGTAATTTATTAGTTTTATATTTTTCTTAGAGATGTCACCCCCAGTGTCCTCAGCTCTCCTGTTTTAATCCAGCTTCTCTCTAGGCCTGCTGCTTCTCTAGTATTCTGGGCGCTCCCTTCACCATCATCCAAAGGTTTATTTTCACTCCATTATTTGGATTTCTTGTTTCCTGGATTCTGTGTCTTCCTCTTTCATGGTTTCCCCCCTGATTTGGTGAAGTATAATGGTCAGAGACGTCCTGAAAATAAAGGCTGTGATTGTTAAAAAAAATGCTTTTATTTTTCAATCATGTTTAATTGATAGTTTGGCAGAGTATAGAATCCTATATTTGAAATTCTGTTTCCTCGGAAATTTGAAGGTATTTTTCCACTGTGTTTAGCTTCTATCCAGTGTCCTGTTGACGAATTCGATTCTCTTCTTATCCCTGTTTTGTAATGTGATCTCCTTTATTGTTCTGTGATCTCCTTTATTGTTCTTTCTGGGATTTGAAAATTTTCTCATTGTCTTTGGAGTTCTGAAATTTCATAGTAATAGACTTTTTAATTGCTCTGTCCACCTGATAGGCTCTTCATATTCTGAACCATAACTTCTTTATGGAAAATTTTCTTGAATTATTTCTCTGATTAATTTCTTCCTTATATTTTCTCAACTTTCTCCTTCTGGAATTCCTATTCCTTGGGTGTTGGACTTTCTAGCCTCTAATTTGATCTTTTTTCCCCCCTCCTGTTGTCTAATTTTGGGGGTGGGGAGGATGAGGGAGTAGGGAGAATTTCCTTAAGTTTATCTTTCAAGTCTTTTTGGACATTTTAATTCTGCTACCACATTTTTAATTTCTATGAGCTCTTGGGTTTTCTTCTGCTCCCTGTAGTGTTTTGTTTCCTCTAAGTGCCCTCCGCTCCCTCCACTGCCCTCCTGTTGTTTTCACTCTGTATCTTTTATGTTAGAAGTTATCCTTATATATCAGGTAATCCTTTGTTTGCCCTTCACATTTAAGAATGAGGCATTTGTGTAGTAAAGTGGTTTGGCTTTTACCCTTGGCTTCTGGGAGGTAATCTCTAAGCCTTTGGAATGTCCTGCCTGATAAGAGTATCTTTACCTGGGGGCTTTGGGTCACACCAGATAGTCTGACAGTGTGCTTTCTGGGTCATGAATGCTTTGGGTCATGATGTATTAGCACCTTTGAAGATGCTGGAGACTGAGGTCAACCACTTGGGGTTAACTATGTCTCTGTGACAAAGACCCGCCCAAAACTCTGAACACCAAAGCTCAGGTGAGCTTCCTTGGTTGGCAGTACCCTGTGCAAGGAGGAGTTAACATGGTCCCTTGCTCCACTGAGAGAGGACAGCTGGAAGCTCTGTGATTGGACTCTCCTGACTCAGCCTCATATGTCTCTTCCCTTGGCTGTTTTAATCTGTATCTTTTTGCTATGAAACTGTAACTGTGAGTATAACAACTTTCTTTCAGTGAACTCCAGAAGTCTTTCTAGTAAATTATGGAACCTGAGAGTGGTCTTTGGGACCTCCTCACCCCCTGCAACAACTTACACTTGGTGTCAGAAGAGAGGGTTGTCTTGGGAATTCTTCCAAATTTTGTAGCAGAACAAAGCACATTACTAATCTATTAGGGCAGGTTGGCTTGTTGAAACTTCTGGCCAGCCTATTCCTCTCATAGTGACAGAGCCGGAGCTAGAACGCAATCTTCTGTCTTGTCATGCCCTCTGTTTAGCACTGCGGCTCAGATAAATTGAATGATGACTGCCATACCAAGCTGGCTGGTTCTTTTTTCCTTGTCAGCGATGGCTGTCTAGCCCTGTGGTTGAGTTCATCAGAGAAGACCTGCATTGTCACACCAGCTGTACTGTGATAAAGCATTGAAAAGGTAGCTAACAGGTGGCCTGGCACAAAGTCACTGCTCCATAAATAGCTGTTATGGTTTTCCAGCTTCACAAGTTACAGAACTAGAACATGGGATTCCTTTCTTCCAGGCAGTGCTGTGGACCTGGAGCTGGTGCGCCACACGCTCCTGTTGTCCTCCATCCTTGGCGGTCCAGTGGCTTGTCTTACGTTTGGATGTGTTTCTGCTGTGGGTTAAAGTTTTACAACAGACTCACTTGGAACTATAGTAAATTAAAAACGAAATGGGTGAGAAACTATTGGATATTTTAACTGCCTCTTTTTTTTTTTTGACTTCTTGATTCAAACCCAGAGTACGTTTCTCAAACAGCTTTGATCTGTGGATTGTTTAGGAAAATTATATAGTCCCAACCTGGCAGGTTAAGAGTTCTTTGAAATAGTTAATGCAATGCTTCCTACTGGGAACCTGGTAGAAATACTTAGTTTCTGAAAAATCTTTTCATAATACTTCCTCTAAGAGTTTAGGAAAAAAATGCCAACAGAGTAAAAAAGTATTTTTTTTTCATAGATTTAAACGCATTTGAACAATAGCAAAAAAGAATACAAGTGAAAAGCTTCTGTTCATTCTCCAGGAAGGTCAGTCACTGGGTGACACCAATTTTATTATGGCAAAAGATATTTTCATTGCTAACCTAGGTCTTTGGAGGAGAGCATACAAAAACAGTTGATGGACATTAAGTTAAAGATACTTTGAAAACCAAAAATATATCATTTTTGTAATAGATTGAGCTGAATGCAAAAACACAGGCATCTATTTCTATGATATTTTAACCTCAAATTTCACTATAATTTTTTCAAAAGAAATTTAATTCAGGTGTATCTTAGTCTGTTCAAGATGCAATAACAGAAATACCATAGACTGTGTAGCTTATAAACAACAGAAATTTATTTCTCACAGTTTTCTAGAAACTAGGACGTCCAAGATCAAGATGTGGGGAGATTTAATGCCTGTTGAAACTCCACCTCCCCACTGCGGGCTGTCTTTTTGTTGGAACCTTGTGTGGCACATGTGAGCACTAACCCCATTTATAAGGGCTCTACCCTGAGGACCTAATCACCTCCTGAAGGCTCCACCTCCAAATAATATCTCCATAGGTTTCAACATGGGGTGGGTTTTTTTGTTTTTGATTTTGGTGTTTTTCGGTGGGGACACCAACCTGCAGACCACAGTTAGGCATAATGTAAATACAGTAAAGTGTACTAGCCTTAAGTGTATAGTTTAGTTTTTGGTGTAATTTGATGTATATATTTACATTAGTAGAATGTTAAATATTTACATTTTGTAGTTTGAGAAGAAAGAAGTAAAATAGCTCCTAGTCTTCCATGTTCTACTTGTGAAGCAGTTTGCTATTGAAAGCTTTTATGTTGATTTCTTTATGTTATTTATTGCTATGATATAAATTGCTTGAAAACTTTGCAGCTGAAAACAGCATAAACATTTATATCCCACACATTTTCTTTGGGTCAGAAATTTGGGGGCGGCTTAGCTGGCTGGTTCTGGCTTGGGATCTCTCGTGAGGTTGCAGTCAAGTCATCAGCCCAGGCTGCAGTTATCTGAAGGCTTGACTGGGGCTGGGGGTCCACTTCCAAACTGGCTGCCTCTCGTGATTGGTGAGTTGGCGCCGGCAACCGGTGAAGCCCTCAGCTATTTACCACGAGAATATTCCCCAGGGCTGCTTGAGTGTCTTTATGACATGGCACCTGGCTTCTCCCTGAGACAGTGATCCAAGGTAGTAAGGCAAAAACCATAATGTCATTTATTGCCAAATGTCAGAAGTCAGATACTGATATTTCCACAATGTTTTTTTTGATCACATAGGTCAGTGCTATTCATTGTGGAAGAAGCGTGAATAGCAGGAGACAAGAATCACTGCAGGCCATTTTGGAGGCTGATTACCATGGTTTCTTTTATTTATTTTAGCTTACTTTTGTATATAGTTTCTTTTTATTACTAAAGATTTTAAATACTTAGGAAAGTAGAAGGACTAATTTAAAGATGACCTATATGTACCAATCACCTAGGCTTAACAGTTGTTCATAATTTACTGTTTGCTGTGGCAATATTATTCTGAAATGTTTTAAATAAAAATTATAGCCGTCATGACATTTCACCCATAAATATATGTTTGCATCTTTAAGGAATGCAATTATTTTCTTGTAGTACCACCATCACATTAATCAAATTTGAAATAATTCCTTGATAATCATCTGATACCAAGTCCATATTTAAATTTCCTGAGTTGTCCCCAGAATGTATTTTATAGCTGGCTTGTCAAGCTGGGATTCAAATAAGGACCGTGCATTATATTCACTTGTATTTGCCTTCTTTAATTTGAACAGCAACCCCCCCCCTTTTATTTTACTGACATGAGTTTGATGATACTGGTTACCTGACCTGTAGATTGCCCTAACTGCTGGATTTATCTGTTTATTTCCTCGTGATATCATTTAACTTATTTCTCTATCTTCTGTATTTCCTATAATTTGGAAATTATATCTTTATTAGTCTGAGTTCTCTAGAGAAACAGACCAGTAGTAAGATAGTTAGTTATAGATAGATATAGATAAAGATAGAGATTTAATGTGAGGAATTGGCTCATGTAATTATGGAGACAGAGAAATCTAAGACCTGCAGTTGGCAAGCTGGAGACCCAGGAGAACTGATAGTGTAGTTCCAGTCCAAGTATGAAGATCTGAAAACTCAGAGAACCAATGGTGTAAATTTTAGTCTGTGTCCCAAGGTCTGACAAGCAAGAGAGCTGATGGTGTGAGTTCCAGACTCCTTGGAATCAGTGATATCTCTGTAGAGATATGTTGGCATGTGATAAATGTTGAACAGCATTTCGTGCAAAGTACAGATCATCCTTCCCTGAGAAATATAAATTCAGAATTTAACTTTTCATTCAACATTTTTTTTGAGTTCACTGCCACTCATCAATTTTTCTTTTGCTTTTTGAAAATAAAAAAGTCTAACCCCAAATAAGTAGTTTTAGGTTTATAGAATATAAAAATGGCAAAAGCATTGCTTTCAGCCTGTGCTCCTCCGGGAAACTAGAGATCCCCATACATATGCCATGTTCACCTAACCTACAGGTTCAAACACTTCTCATGACCCTGCTGACAGGTGGCGTGGTATGTTTGTGTCTCTTGCAGGATTGGGCTCAGGCCAGGGCATGGCATGCTACTATATCTCATGTCTGCAGAGAAACAACAGCTTTGCATACTTCTCCTATCGTTCCCCAAGACCGGAAGGACTTAGCTGTTGGCAGCCACAGACATTCTGAATGCCCTCAGTTGTCAGTGAATGCCCTGCGTGCTGGGAGTGTTAGTTCTGTCATATTTGGAGGGTGGCGAAAAGTCAAGTTTTAGTTTTCTTATGGAGCAAACCACACGTTCAGGTGAGATCTCTGTTCACTGCATTTGCCTTTCACACTCTATTACTGGACACCATGGTAGAAGCTGGAGTCTACCAAACCCAAACTGGTGTAAGTTTGTTTAAAAATGAAATGAAATATACGAGACAGATGCCAAACTGGATGGGACAGGGTGTCAACTGGTTTTTCCTGGGTAAACGGGATGACATGGCAACGCTAGTGAGGACTAAAGCCCAGCAGATGGGTTGTATTGGGAAGAGCTGTTGGATTTCACTCCAGTAGTCTCCGAGTATGGGCTAGTTGGGAGAGGAGGCAGAGAACTCAGCCCTAAGGTTCTAATCTGTGAACTTTTCCACTTGCCTGAGGATATTTATGGGTAGAGAGCAGAGGAAAACTCCTTAAACTGTGTTTTGTGAATCTTGTAGCTGCTTCTGGAATATCAACTTTTCTTGGACTATTCACTCTCTAGATGGGAATAATAGTACCAGAGAATAAGTAGCTCTTGTTTGTTTAAAGCCAAATTTTAAAGGCAAATATTAGAAATGTTATAGTTAGTGGTCTGATGAGATTTTGATCACTCTCCATGCCTCTACTAGTGTTCTGGTTAAAGCTACAACCTGCTCTTGTGTGAGTCTCCTAATTGGCTTCTCCACAGCAGCCAGAGGCATTCTTTTAAAATGTAAGCCAGATCCTTGCAGCCTTCTGCTGGGAATTCTCCAAAGACTTCTCATTTCACATCTAAAGTCCCTTCCATGCCAAAAAAGTCACCCCTAGGGGCTTTCTAACCTTCCTGGTCATGCCTCACAATGCATAGTGTGTTTTATATTGCCACGCAGTACATGCCTACATACGTGTGATTAAAACAGAACTTCCGTAAATGATCCCTACCTGTATCACAGAAGTGTACCCTGATGTTTTCTATTTTATTCTGTTTCTTCTTGTTTTGAAAATGCCGGTTGCAGCTGACAAAGTTCATTTCATGACATGTCTATTGGTCATGACTTTCTGTTTGGAAAACATTTTACTATCCGATGTGGCCCTTGCCTTCCTCTCTCACTTTGTCCTCTGCCCCCTTGCTTCCTCTCCTCCAGTTACAGCTTCTTTGCCTTAGATATGACATGTTACTCTTGCCTTAGGGCTTTTGCATTTGGCTTTCTCTCTGCTTGGAACACTGTTTCCCTGGATGGTAGCCTCATTTGCTCACTTCCTATTTCAGCTGGGGTTCTGTTCAAATGTTTTTTTTTTTTTTTTTGTTTTTTTGTTTTTTGTTTTTTAATCAGAGACTTTCCCTGACTGTGCCTGTCCCTGGGTTCTCCATAAAACTTCTCATTGTAGCCCATATGTATTATATAATACAGTCGATATGTATTTATGTGTCTCTTCAATTAGTGAGGCTGTGAGAGTAAGGATTTTGTATTTTCATTCACTGCTGAATCTGCAGAGCCTATAGCGTGCCTGGTACCAGGGTGGATACTCCCTTTCGTATTAGTTTAATGAATGAATAAACGTAAGTCATAGTCGGATCTGAGTGAGCCCTCAGGAGCAACCGTGCTCCCATTGGGCATGAGCCAACTCCTCTAACATTCTGGATGAATGTTATAACCCATGTAGCTGTAGATGCAAGACATGCTAGAAGCATAGGCAGATGGAAATGAAGTGTAAGCAGAGAATGGAAAAGACTGATCCAATTGGCAGATCAAATTGGCTTTCAACATGGTGCTGGCAAGTTACGTTGAAGTATTTCAGAGGGTGTAGTAAACTTATTACTCACCTGGCCTTGGATTGATATCCTAAATCCTAAAGAATGATCTGGTTGCAAATGTATGTGGCATGGGAGTCTGAGATTAGGGGCAGAGTGGCTTTGGGGAGATATCATATTATCAAGGCTCTGTGGGCTGAGGCAGCATATGCTGACAGGTTGCTCTCTTGTCAGGTTGTTGATGTCTTGGTTTTTAGAGCATCTGTTGGGTTCTAAGCTCTGGGCTACACAGGGGAATGTTAGAGGAGTTGGCTATTGTTCAGTGTGGGCCTCGATGCCCCAGCGGACTCACCCAGGGTTTATTGGCTACTAGGCTTTGAGGAGAAGACTAATTCTAGACCTCACCTGCTTGTAAGGATGAGGGTCCCAGCACAGTCTCTGTCTTGGATCTTTTTGACTTAGGAACTAGGTGAGGCTGAGTCTGTCATTTGTATTAATCTAGTATTTTCTGAGCCTGGCTGGGTCAGACATTTACTGACATCCAGGGCTGTTTTTTCTACCCCAGATAACTTTTCCAGGGCTAAGGTTGAAAGACTAAACATGATCAAGTTGATATTTCACTAGTTTCAGTATCTGAAGTAAAAAATAAAACTGTGATACATGGGACTTATTGAGCAACAGTTTCTGTGCTAGTCACTTGCGCATAGGGGAGGATGTGGCTGATTCCTGGGAAGTTGCAAATAAGAATCGAAAATGAACAACACAGATTTAATAGACAATTAGGTGAATACAGTAAGAAGAGACCTTCAGTAATAGACTCTGGGATTAAACCTATACAAGTACATATCAGGAAATGACCAGAGACATCACTAGGGAACAAATTCGGGTGGTACAATTACATATAAAAATCCAGAAAAATGCAAAGCGAAAACATGGAAAATTTAATCTTCCTTGCTTTTTCCCAGGTTTAGGGTAAAAGTCTCTAATAAAGCATCACAATTTCTTTTTCTCCGTTAGGAGCAAAGGTAAAATCACAGTACAAAATAAACCTCCTTTTGTAGAGTTACTTGGTGCTTTAGGAATATTGTGAGTATCCATAGAAACACAAATGGAAGTGATGAGGAGACTATGAATTAGATTTGCGGGGACAGTGGTCTCCGTCTCCGCTAAGATTCGAACAGGAAAAATAATAATAATAATAAAAAGTTGTGAGAAGAGTATTTGAGAACAAATTTATAACTGACAGAAAGGGTTGAAAGCCACCGAAATGACATACTAAAAGAAACAGTGGGATTTCCTTCACTAGAGAGTTTTAAGAAAAGAGTATTATTGCCTTCCAATTATGGTTTCATGTCTCTTCTCCCCAAAGGCACATGTACTTGAAACCCCTCCTGGCCCCATAAGAGAAGATTCTATGGTCCTGATGAGATTGTGTGCATTAGAATCACTATCCTGGAAAGGAGACGCTAAAGGGTACTCGAATAAAATGTTAAAAATTATGAAGGACATAACAAAGGCCAATCAGTCCTTTCCTTTCCCCAGACCCCATAATATGAGAACAAGGGTTATTTGATGAAATTAAAGAGTAGCAAATTAAGTGCTAATAAAATGAGATAGTCACTTATAATTCATTACCATGGGAGGTCACAGAGGCAAATTTTGTGGCTAGATTAAATATGGGGCTGGATAATTTTATGACCACTAATGATATTTTTAGCAGTGGAGGCTGATATTGTGAGAGAAGTAATCCTATTACATTCTCCAGTAGAGAGCTTGCAGGGACCTCAGGCAAGTGGTATCTGAGAAATGTGAGAGCAGGCCTCACGGTTCCAATCTTCGGTGGGAGATTGTACTAAATAGTAGCTTGTAAGGCGAATGTCTTCAGGTGTCCCACTCATGCTTTAGTCCCACCTTCTCTTAGGGAAATCTAAACTCCTTTCTAATCAGAAACAGTTGTGGTACAGAGTTTCATTATTTAAGAAGAATATGTTCTGGAGATCTCTTGTAACCCATGAGACTGCAGTTAACAATATTGTATTGATACTTGAAATGTGCTAAAATCTTACGTTTTGAGCACATGAAAAATGGTAAATGTGTGAGGTGATAGCTATCTTAATTGCTTGATTGTGGTGATTAATTTACAATGTATATCAAAACATTAAGTTGTGTGTGTGTGTGTGTGTGTGTGTGTATACACACACATGATTTTTATTAGTCAATTATACCTCAGTAAAGCTGGGGGAAAAGAGAGTAAATACTAATTTTTTTTTTAAGAAGCAACTGGGAAAGATGACCACAATTAGGTAATTTCTGGACTTTGAGAACCATTAAACTTATTTATTGAATACTACCCATATATTCATGGACACATTGGTTGGAGTTTTAGAAAGCCATTGAGAAAATAAACATTTAGACAGGTCATTCAGCATGTCATTCATAATGGTAGGAATTGTACTAAAGCTAGACTGTAAAGTAGCATGAAAGCACAAAGATACAAAGGAATAGCTCAGCCTGAGAAGGTTCATAGACCAGGTGACATTGAATTGAGTCTTTTTTTTTAATTGATATATAATTGCCATATAACATTTATTAGTTTTATATGTACAACATAATGATTTGTAAGTGTATCGTTATGAAACAGTTACCACAATAAGTCTAGTTAGCATTCATTGCCACACAGTTATTGTTTTTTTCTAGTGATGAGAACTTTTAAGATTAGCAACTTTCAAAATATGCAATACAGCATTAATAACTATAATCACTGTGCTGTACATTAATCCTCATGACTTCTTTATTTTATAATTGGAAGTTTATACTTTTTGATTCCCATTCCTCCCATCCTCTACCCCCTGCCTCTGTCAACTACCAGTCTGTTCTCTGTATCTATTAGTTCAGTTTTTTTTGCTTCACATCTAAGTGAGATCATGTATTTGTCTTTCTTTGTCTGAATTATTTCACTTAGCATAATTCCCTAAAGGTCCACTATTTTGTTACAAATGGCAAGGCTTTCTTTTTCGTGGTTGAATAATATTCCATTTTGTATATATAGCACATTTTCTTCATCCTTCATTTGCCAATGGACAAGTAGATTGTTTCTGTATCTTGGCTACTGTAAATAATGCTGCAGTGAACATGGAGGTACAGATATCTTTTTGAGACAGTGATTTTGTTTCCTTCAGATGAATATTCAGAAATGCAATTGCTGGATCATTTGGTAGTTCTGTTTTCCATTTTTCGAGTAAACGTCATACTGTTTTCCATAGTGGCTGCACCAATTTTCATTTCCATCAGCAGTCCACAAAGGTTTTTTTTCTTCACATCTTCACCAACACTCATTTCTCATCTTTTTGATAATGCCATTCTGACAGTTATGAGATGATAGTTCACTATGATTGTGACTTGCATTTCCCTGATGATTAGTGATGTTGAGCACCTTTGATGTACCTGTTGGCCAACTGTATCTGTTCTTTGGAAAAATGTCTGCTCAGATCCTTTAACTGAGTCTTAAAAGTTGATAAGAGGTCACCGTACAGGCAAGATAAGGAAGGACATTCTAGGTAGAAGGAACAAGCAGCATGCGCAGGTCCAGAGACAGCATATGACGTAATGTGTCAGTGAACTCCTAGTACTTCGGAAAGGCTGTGCCAGGGGGTTGAATTGGCAGAAACAGAGAAGATGGGGCATGAGAGGAAGGAGGAAGCCAGATCATGAAGATTGGGATTGCCTGAGACCTCTCTCTGGCAGCAGTGCTTCCAATGGTATTGGTAGTGGTTGGGGAGTAAAAAGAGGTGGGGAGGAGCTTCCAGGAAGAGTTATATGAAATGAAGGACAGCACCTCAAAGCCTTGTACCGTCGCAGGCTTCCCTCTTATAATCCTTGTCAGCAGCTTCCTTTGTGGTGACCATTGTATTTCATCCAACTCCTTGCTTCACTCATTTTTACAATCTGCCTGAAACAGCCTCTACCATGAACCTGATCACTAGTAATTAAAAATGAGAGAGAGAGAGAGAGAGAGAGAGAGAGAGCGCGCGCGCGCGCACGAGCGTGAGCAAGCAAGCACCTCCGTTACCTTTGGTTAGAAAGAGGGTCTTATAGGTCTCAGATAAATTGGGATGAGTCTAGTGTGTCTGTCTGGTATATGGTATTTCCGTGGCCTCTACTGAGAACCAAATCCGTCTCTGGGCGGGTAAGAAGAGGCAGATTTCATTTGCCTGACCTTAGACTCCCAACTCTCTGTGAACTTGGCTCAGCAGACAAGCAGGAAACCCTACAGTGTCTTTGAGGAGCAGATGGATTGAAATGTTAAAAATCTGTTTTGTTAGAAGATTTCAGCTAACAGAATAATTAGAAACAAAAAAACACCCAAACTCTGTTCCTTCTTCAGTGATATTTAAATAAGGATATCATTATTAATCACTCAAACACTAACTTGGATTCTATATCATTAAAATTGATAAGAATCAAGTGGAAATGAGAGAGAGAGAGAGAGAGATGTCTTTTGTAGAAACTGATTTTCTTGGTAGTTTTATCTTTATGTGGATGCACATACTTTATTATTATTTGTGATATTTCATAGTACAGTATGCAATCAGCAGTCTTTCCCATCACATTATAAAGAATTGTAGAATTGTGACATATTTACTCATCAATAACCTTTTCCACAATAGTCCTTTAAGGCTCTTATAAGATTATTGAAAAACATGAGGTTGCTAGAGGGTTATAGAAGTGAGGTTAGTCATAGAAGGGAAAGGGGTATGTGCTCAATTTACTGTGAGACTCTTTGTGTTTTAGAGTATCGATGGATGAAGTTGAAATGCACGGGCACCAGATGCTACGTTTGGTGTTAGACACTCAAAGATGAATAAGATCATGCATGACTCACGACATAAGAAGCACAAGAGACAATTTTATTGCAATTCCTTGATGTACTAAATACAAGTTTTGTAGGAGAGGTATATACAAATGTTGGCTCTATCTGGGGAGCAGGCAGTGTTTTCACAAAGTAAAACACTTAACTGTGTCTTAAAGTAGAGACATAGTCAACCAGAAGAGAATGGGGGGTGAGATGGAGATAGTAGGAGAGAACATTGCAAAACCAAAGCAACAGAAATGTCTCCTGGAATTTTGAACAGTTTGTTTTTTCTTTTCCTTTTTCTAACTTCTGTTCTATCAGTGTTATAATTTCTAATACATTCCGTAAAATTCTCCTTTGAGGAAAGAATGGGCTGTATCATATCAGCATCTGGTAGATATTAATCTTGTCAGTAAGGGAGTAGTGATCAAGGATTCCTTTAAGCCCCAACATTAATTCACTTAAATATGTATTAATCATTTGCTCTCCTGGACTGGGCACACACACATAAGTCTTTGCTGTCAGAAGTGAGGCACGTGGTATAGGTAGCACAATGAACATTTCCCCCCATTGTTAGACATATCTCTGTAATGAATCGATAACAGATTCTTCCAGTTCCAAATGTACTTAATTTTACATGAAGTATGCCTTTTCACGACCGGGCTGCCTTCAACAAGGTTATTTATGTGTAGTTGCGTGAAAAAGAAACATAAGCTTTAAAAGAGCTTTGATGCCAAATGATAAATATATCCTTTCAAGGACCATGTGAAAAATAGGTGAATATATTTAATAAAACTTTCAGGTTTTCAAAAGTGTTCTTTATTCCCTTTTAGATCTCAGCTGGATCTCCAAAATACAGGTGAATCAACCAGCAGTTTTGAGGCGTGCAGAACAAATCCAGGCTCGCAGAACTGTGAAAAAGGAGTGGCAGGTAAGGGTTCTTCTTGAGCATTCTCTTCCTGTAGCTTACAATGCCTGGGCTCTTCCCTCAAGGCCACAGTATTGAATTTCGCTCAAGATGCATCTAAACTTAAAAGATTGCAGCTGTCCATGACTTATTTAAATAATTCATATATGATGATGATGGGTTGCAGAAAGATAACACATTTATCCAAACAAGTTAAAAAGCTTATCACTCTTGAGTGGCAAAGCCGCAAATGAATCAGAGGCATCTTTATTCATGAGTGAATTAAATGGCATATTTTTTCAACACATTTATTCGGTTTCTTAGATGTACCTTCTTTGGTTATCTTCTATTTTAAATTTTAAACCATAACATCTAAACCTGGTGTGCCCACTAGTGAGACTTTACATATAATAGTAGTTGGCCACCTTTGACCATTGTGTTTCCCTTATTATTAATTTTTATAAATCATTTTTAAATTTCAAAAAATAATGTTTCACGGAGTGCTCGTGGTAAGCATATTCTTCCATGTATATCAACCAAAGACGTGCTATACATCACAGGACTAAAAGGAATTCAGAGTTCATTTTGCAAGTGAGGCAAAATAAGGTGATTGAATCCTTTTGGATGACATCTCACATTTCGTTCATCCTTGGAAATATTCTGATTGAAAAGATAACAGGATATTCATCAGAATGAGTTGCGAAATATGAATATTGTTTAAAAAATGAAATTGGATTAAATTGAAACAAAGAAGTTAGAGACTCTTTTTATAATGTCTCACCCCAGATCCCATGGCTGGAAATAAAATGTAAGATAAAAACACTTTTGTTCCCACAACCTCCCATTGCGGAGCTCCTTGTGAGTGAGATGGAGAAGTCAGATGTGGGGAGACTTGATTGATTAGAGATTTCATTTTGGCATATATATGGGAGAAAAAAATTTAAGGCTACTCTCTCCCCTTTTATTTTATCCTAGGTAATGCTTTTCTTGAGCTATGTTTATATCATATATTAGAATGATATACCTTAGGACAGTATAGATGTCAGGTTTTAGTACACATTTGTCTGATGATTCTCTACTAACAAACTGGATTGGAGATTAATTTATTTTTTAACATCGTTTTTACTTTTTTCTCAAACCAGGCTGCTTGGCTCCTGAAAGCTGTTACCTTTATAGATCTTACTACACTTTCAGGCGATGACACATCGTCCAACATTCAAAGGCTTTGTTATAAAGCCAAGTATCCAATCCGAGAAGATCTCTTAAAAGCTTTAAATATGCAGGATGAAGGTAATGTTGTGTATAATATGTGGTGTTTACCTCTTTACAATACTGATTACTAAATCTAAGAGGACTTAGGACAAGATTCAGCTGCTAAAACTATAGCAACAATAAAATCCATGATAGCATTGCATCCATAGACAAATAATTGAGATTCTTCTCTGAAAAATAGCAGGGAGAGAATCTGAGTCTCATTTTTAGGTCAGTTTTTTCCATTGTGGATTAAAGTTGCTGGGAGAGAGTTTCTTGATTTTTCTTTCCAGTTCTTTAGTTTTGGAAATTTTCTATCTAGTGACTCTAAAAATGCTGATTCTGATTCCCTACCCACATGTGAAAAAGCCAGTCTCATTACTTAATAATTACATCTCATGCATAAAGTATTTTCTGTGAGTAAATGAAATACTGTTGAGAATAAAATGCAAATGGGAAACATTGCATGCTTATATATTAGGTTAGATCTTTTGAAAAAAGTTTTATTCACTCTTTTGGTGTACATGAAAGAGAGGACTTTCTAAAGTTGCCGTAAGTTTAGAACCTTAACATTTTTGAAATGGAAGAGACCTTTGAGAATCCATCACCTTATTTCTAAATGAGGAAAACGAGACATGGCAGGCAAAATGGTGTTTCCAAGACAACGTACCTTGTTACTTGCTGGGCTGGTTTCAGGAGCCAGGTCTTCCCGGGAAGTGTTGCTCCATGGTTCCTGAGTGCCTGTCTGTGATGAGTGCAACTGGAGATGTTGCATTGGCCCAATGCATGTATTTTATTCCAAGTGATTTGTAGATAACTTGCAGACCTAAAAAACGCCACAGCTTTTGAAAAATATTTATGATGTTTCTTTTGAGTGGACAATAAAAACACCACTTGTTTATGGCACTTCAAGGTAACAACTTTGGGGGAGAGGGGTAAAAAAAAGTAACAACTTTGCATTAGTCTTATGGTATTATGCTGTTGTTTTGTTTTATGTGCCTGTTCGATCTTTTAATTTTGATTTTAAGAGCTTATTCTTCAAAATGGGGGTTCCAGATTCATGTTTTATTATTTCTTGTAAAAGAAGAGAGATTAGTTAAGTCATTTTGCTATACCACCCTGTAAGTTTCACTTACTTTTTTCTTCATCCATGTTTGTTTGAATGCTACAAAAATCTGGATTTTGTTATTTACATGAAAAAAAAAGATATTTTCACCAAGTTTACTATTTAGGAAGTGGTCTTGGTACCCTCACAGAACGATGTATCACAATTGTTTTATCCTAGGACTATAATGATGAGAAATTGATCCATGGCCTCAAGAACTGGAAGGGGATGTGGAAAGTAAAACCTTTTAATTTGTTGCAGCCTCGTAGGGGAATTTTTTTCCTCAGTTTGATTTCTGCCAGTGTTGTTCTATAAATAATCATTAGAAGCATATTGTGCAAATTGAACCTCACATACAGAAGGCTGCTGCGATTTCTTTTTTCGCAGGCATCACTACAGCTGCTGTTTGTGTCTATCCTGCCCGCGTGTGTGATGCGGTGAAAGCACTAAAGGCTGCGGGCTGTACTATCCCAGTGGCATCAGGTAAAATCGGTGTGACTTCGGTGGTTTTTCAGCACGTCCCCTGTCTTTAACTCAGACACTTTGGGGTGTTATATATAGTTTTATACTGTGACTTTAATTAGTTTTATATATTTAATTGGTTGTATTTATACATTCTTTCAGTATTTATAAGTTGCTTTCCAGTAGCAAACATTGTACTAATTCTCAAGACTATAGCCCTGTCTTTAAGGAAACTTATTTGTTTAGGAGGAATAGTCAAGTTAAAGAAAAACATAATGCAGGATATATAGTATAGTATATATGTGTAAAATATGATAAGAACAATACACAGAAGGTACAGTTGTACCTCAGAATAGGGAGTGATTTATTCTGCAGAAATTGGTGACACTCAGAGAGGAAGGGATTGCTTCACAGAGGAGACCATAAGCGCGTTGGGTCTTCAAGGCTCAAGAGGGGTTTACAGTGTTGATAAGATAGGGAATGGCTTTAGACAGAGGCACAAACAGATGTAGAGGCACGGAAGCATGTTCAGGGAACTGAAATCGCTGGATCCTAAGGCAGGACAAAGCAGGACCGTGGGAGTTGAAGCTGGAGATCATATTGAGAGACCGCGCCCAGCTGTGGCATCTGGGCTGTGTTCGGGTGATGGGGAAAACACTGAAGGGTTTTAAACAGAGGCAGGCCGTGATCAGCTTCATGACATACTGAGTACACATTAGAGAGGGTGAAATGGAGTTAGGGAGACTTACCACAGTCTGTGTGGGAAGTGTTGAGAGCCACCCCACAGTTTGGAAGATAAAGAAGAGAGGGTATGTTTAAGGGTTATTGACTAAGATAGACACAGTAGGACTTGACATGAGGAAAAGAAAAGTCTGTTTAAAAAGCTTCAGTGTAAATGTGTGTGTGTGTGTGTGTGTGTGCGCGCGTGTGCCCGCACACGTGCGTGCACCTGCCTCTTACCAGATGGATGGATGGACAGACATAAAATTAAATTCTACTTTTAAAAGATGTTAGAAGATATTTTAGTGCTTTAAAAAAGAAGTCTATAAAGATCATTAATTTATTTTATTAGAAATACGTCAAAACAATAGAATATATAGTATTTATACATAACCCATTTGTGAAGATTCCCAAAGTATGTGGCAGCTACACCTTTGTCCACCTTAATTTTTCATCATCCTCAGTCATTTCAGCTTTTCCTTTATACAACAGGGGGACATGCTTTCCTCTGAGGTAGCAGACCCAGGCATTTAATGACATCAAAGAAACACAAAAGGTTATCTTTAGATTCCAGGATGTAATTAATGAAGCACATATAAACATTGTTAAAACTTTTTCAAAAGTGTAGTTGTATGTCCACTTTCCTTTGATGTATGCTTGGCTTTGTTCTTCCCAGCTCTGCCCCTGCCCCAGCTCTGTGGACTAATCAGGTGCTTTTCCTCCTGCCGTTTTCTTCCCTTAGTCCCATCTGCCTGGCTGGTTGTTTTAAGATTGGCAGTGGGAGGAACCTACATTTCCGTTTGGTTACAACAGCTAAAAATGTGGTTGGTAAATCAAGGATACAGCGATGGTCAACTGATCAAGAGTCGGATCTAGAATTATTAGTGTCCAGCAAGACAGGGCTACAGCTACTATTTTATGAACATCAGTGTGATGATAACATGTTTTTTAATTGCCATTTACTCAGAGAACCGTCATGGTCATCTCTGAAACAATTTAATTTCGGGTCTTCTAAAGGATAAAGTGCTAATATCTGGCCTAACACCAGTATTGTATAAGATAACATTCTGTTTCTTCACACTTAACTTTTCAGGATATTCATGAAGTTCTTAAGTGTCATTAATGCTTTGGTCTCTAAATGCTGAATTTTTTGTCTGAAATTCTTTGTTGAGATACTGACCAATTGAAATTCCTTCCTTTCCTTTTTTTCTCTTTGTCTGTGCTAGTGGCTACTGGCTTTCCAGCTGGACAGACTCATTTAAAAACACGATTAGAAGAGATCAGATTAGCTGTGGAATGGAGCTATGGAAATTGATGTGGTAATTAACAGGACCTTGGTGCTGACAGGCCAGTGGGAAGGTAGGTGTATGTCCTTACCTATCAGAGAGACACAGTTCTTCTCTGGTGGATCAAATAGTGGCGATTTGGTAATAGACGGCATGTTTTGGAAGTCACTAATCTAGATTACAAGTCACTGGATCAGAGGGTGAAGAATCTAGGAGAAAACCTGGCTAGGGATGACTCATCCTTTCGCCCCTCATAAATCTAGAAAGTTGCCTACCTGTATGAGTTTTTTTAAATCCTTTGAGTGCTTAGGTGAATAATTAGTTCCATGCAATAAATTAACTTTTATCCTGTTCTGTATTGTTTTGTTACTCAGTACATAAATCACTCCAGGCAAGTCTTTTATGCAAAGTTTATTTTAATATGATAGAGGCAAATTTCTTTTTTTATGTTAATCTTTGTAGATTTTTAAGATGTGAAATTATTAATAAGTCTAGATCTGTTTTTACTCCTATTATTCTTGCACATAGCTCCTGTGAATATTATTTCATATTCACCTTTGAGATTCATGATTTACTGTCACAGATGATAATAAGATGTCACCCATTCCAGTAAAAAGCTATTGTTTTTTATAACTAGATAGTAAAGAAATAGATTTTACCTGTCTTAAAAATATTTTATAGACTAGAGATCATTGATAGCTAAAATAAGTACAATGCTCTATTTCAAAAATACTTATTATAATAAGTAGTTTAACTAAAAGTTTTTAACAATATCATAAGATAAAACCAGAATACTATATACTATCTCTTTAGATATATGAACACCAAATAAAAGGCATATTTAATTCTAATTACGGAGGCTATCCCTGCTCACTGTTAACAACAGAAATTCCAGCCAATAATAAAGGAAATGGACTTTTCACTTGATCTCATCTCCTAGAAATAATGCCCAATAACACTGCAATGTACAACTTTCCAGACTTACACACACACACACACACACACACACACACACTTCTACCCTTTTTTAAAGTTTAAATAAAAATGAGATTATATCTAATATATTTTTTTCTTAACCTATTTATTGGAGTTGCCTATATCTTATGGATGGATATATTTCTCTAACTTTATCTATCAATCCATCTGTCTTATCGCCTGTAAATCTTAATTCCATTTATCCAAGAATTGTTTTTGGTTATGGAGTAGCAAAGATGCAGTCAGTCAAGGATTTTATTCTCTTAAATAATAAGTCTGGAGGTTGGTATTTCAGAGGCATCGTGGCAGCCCCACAAGTCCTTGGAGACCTGTGCTGTTTTTGTCTTCCACTTCTAAAACGTGTGGCTTCTACTCTCGTGTTCAAGGGCACTTCGTTATTTCAGTTTTTGAAGCTCCAGTCTTTATACTCATCGGCTAGACAACAGGAAAAAAGGACTCATCCTATTCCAAAATCTCACATACTTTTGCTTACACCTCATTGGCCCAAACTGAGTTACATGGCCATGTGTGGCTACAAGTGAAGCTGGAAAATGTAGTTTTATCGCTTGGAGTTTTAGCTACATTTCTGTACGTTCTTAATAAGTTAGATGGTATACATTTTTGTGCCCAGATGGAGAGGAAGGAGAGAAGTACTGGCAGGGAAGGATGGTGTGCCGTAATGACATAAACATGGTGAGATAGTAAAAAGCTTACGTAATAGCAAAGGATCAGGCAAAACAACAACAACAAAGGTTAAATAAGAAGATATACGTTGAAGTCAAAAGGCACAATGGTGTGGACCAGCCACCTTGGGGCAAGTCATCTCTGAGATTACATCACTGAGACAATCACTGTGTTCCAAGATAATACAATCAGAGATACAACAGTTTGAATGATCAAAAAAGGAAAAAAGAAAGAAAAAACAATTTGAGGCCATTCTCACTCTCACTGCCTTACATTCCTTTATACTCATCAACATTTTTAGTCCTTGCCAGGTTTAAGTTTCTGACAGTTCACATATACCTTTTTGTGCTTTTGATTTTTGTTTCTTTTCTTACGGTCCATGTGTGTTTTGGCCAATTGTAATCGTTCTTAAAAGGCCTATTTTAAACAGATGTCCCTTGTCCTGATATATTAATTCTACTTGTCTGTTTTTAGTCACAGATTTTAGTTAAGAGCTAAAGCTAGAGAAATAGAAAATAAAATTTGGGTAAGCATTGAAATCTGGAAATAAACTTTGTGATTCAGTTAGGTAAAAAACTATATGCCCTTTATGTCTTTTATTAAGAGCTGTAGATTTAGAAGTATAGTTTATGTTATAACTTGTGTTTTTGTCTCTAGAATAATGCTAATTGAAAATTAAATACAATAGGAGAGGGGTTTTGATGTAATTGGCAATCTTTAATGAACTAGGAATGGTTGTTTTTAAGAACTGATTATTTCCCAGTAACAGACATTCATGCAAAATATAATAACATGTCTTTGTCCTAGACCATACTTTTCTGTTAACCCTTTTGTATGGTGTTAATAACCTCTTGACCCAAGACAAATTGAAAAGGAACATTTAATACTAGAAATTTAATTCTAAATAGAAATCTGCAATGACCTAGGACGTTTTCCACTGCAGTATTTTGTCTTAGTTTTGGTTCTCAACCTGATTGCATATTGTATTTTTCAGTGTCATGTTTTAATATTAGCTGTTTACTAAAATATAAGCCTAAAATTTCTTGCAATTTGCTGATGGAAATGTCTGTTGGGCTATTATACGTTCAAATCCAGATCTCTCTCCTCTGTGCTCTGAGGTATACGAGCACAGAGAAGAGAGATCTCCCTCAAAACAAAGCATTCTGTTTTTAAAATCTGACATTCAGAGTGGATCCTAATTATTTCTCATGGTTACAAGGATCCACAGTTTAGAGTATGAACTCAAAGAGGAAACTGTAGGGTGCTCATATTTTTCTTCCTGGATTCTCCTTGGGGATGATTTAAAATCTATACTTTCCTCAAACCTCTAACTCTTCCGCCCACCTTGAGACTCCTTCTCTCTTAGCAAGCAGATGACCTACCTATCTGCTGCTTCTCAGAGAAAATGGGAACCATTACACAGGAACTCCCTTGAGGTCCTTGCACCAGATCTGCTTCTGTCTTATCTCTTCCTCTCTGTTAAGTCCAGTCCCTCTGTTGTGCCGTGGCTCCCATCTCCTCCGTTCTCAGAGCCCCTACTCCATTCATTGGCCATTTTTCTTCTCCTGTATCTTCAGCCAAACTTCCCCTCAAAGTCTGCACACTCTCCCTGGGAAAGCTCATGTCGTGTCTGATCTCACCGGTATTCCCTATGCCTAAGACTACCAAACCTCTTGAATGTTGGAACTGTGTCTGCCCGACTCCAGAACTCATATTCTATTTCCCAACTAAACCATGTTGTTTTTCATGGGTCATTTTTACATAAGTAGACATTCAAAATCTAAATCTTGACCAAAACAGAGAATCTAGCCGTTTTAGAAAGAAATGTATTTCAAAATATTTACATTCCCCTGACTTTAACACTTTGTGTTAAAAACAATTTAATATCAGGACTGTTGTATTCATAACTGCATTATCCTGGGACAGAGTGATTCTCTCAGGGACTTGCCCCACAGCTAACGATCCAGACTGTTTTGCTCTTTGATTTCATATGTCTTTTCATTTAAATATTTTTGTTATTGTTGTTTGGCCTGGTCCCCTTTGATGTTAAGCTTTTTACTGTCAGATCCTGTTTAGCTCATATGGCACCCTGCGCTTCCCTCCTGGATCTGCCCCCAGTCCTTCCCATCTAGGCACAGAAACATACACCACTGACTTACACTCGGACATAGTTTTAACTTGGTCTGGGGTGTGGAATGTATTGCTGGTTCTCAGAAATACTAGATAATCACTTTGCAAAATTACTTGCCCCAACTCTTCTTCTTCTCATCCAGAATCTTGCACTGCTCTGCTCTCTCCCCCCCTGCGTCCCCCCTGCCGCCGCCCCGCCCCTGCCGCCTCCCCTACGCCTACAGGTATATGTAATATCAGAACTGGGGGTTGGATGTGAGAGAATAGGCTCCTATACTGTGAAAATCACTCCAGGTGATTTTGATTCCACCTTCACACCCAATCTTCACCCCCAGTCTTCACCATCCCATAAGTCCTGTGGAGAAGCTCTAATTTAGAACATTAAAAAAACCCCAAAAACCTAGGTCTTGGTTCTACACGGTTTAAGTGCAGGATAATTGAAGCATTGTTAAGTTTATATATTGATTAATGAGTACAAATTATATTTCTTATGAATTTCTATTTATTTAGCCTGACTCTGCAGTTAACTGTAAACAGGATGCTTAAGGAATACAATGTTAGACTCTGGAGACATTTATTTCTCTGCTCTTCATAAAAAGACAGTTCTATTCTCCCTGGGGAGGCTGTGCTTTGGGATGAAGATAGCAGCTCGAGGTGGGGTGGAGAGGGGCTGTGCTGGACTGTGAGAGAGGTGGGGGCCCCCAGGCAGCCAGATAGGCCAGTGATCACCGGGGTCAGTCAGACCCAGAATGTATACACTGTGGAGTAAGAAGGGAGGATAGCACTGGGAACCAGGAACAGGTGAGAGTGGAGTCTCCTTGGTTGGAATCCTGGTGCCACCATTAGTAGGTATGTTCTCTTGGGCAGGTTGCTTCTCTGTGCCTTCTCATCCTTCTCTGTAAAATAGCATTAATGGCATGTGCTTCACAGGGTTCTAATAGGGATTAGGTTAGATAATGTGTGTAAATCGATCATCCCAGATGACTCCCTCCAGGCCAACTGCAGTTTCTTCTCTTTCCCCCTCCTCCTTCTGATGACAACAATATGTTGTCAAGGGAAGTAACCATATAACACATGTATTGAGTAAATGAAGTGGAACTCTAATGACTTGGGATTTAGTTCTTTGTAATTTTGCTAATGTACACCTAGTTCTTGGGCAAAAACTTCACTTTTCTCTGCCTCCATTTAAATAAGCCACCAATGGGGCGGGGGCGGGGGGGGAGGGGAGAGAGGAGGGATAAGACCTAAGACTAAAGGATTCTTACAGCTCTGTAGAACTGTAAGGGCCTGTGATTTTGTATTTGGCATTTTCATTGTCCGTGAGTGTTATTCCCGTAAGTGCTTGTAATATGGTATTTTTTTTGATGATGTCGAAGTTGACATCCAAGTTGCATTCCTTAAATGGTTCTTTGAAGAAAGCATTCACTAGTGGGATTCATCATCTCATAATTTTTACCAAACAGGTTTTGAAAATTAAATATATTCTATGCTCTGTAAATATGCAGAGGTGTTCATTTTTTCACTTTTTTATGACCTCTCTACTGCATATATTTACTTAACATAGTACCAGTGACATGGAAGTGCTATCAGATTCTGCCTCATTTAGGAATCTTCCAGTTTCTTGAGCTCAGGACTTTACTAGTATTTGAAAACGCATTTCACACAGGAGCACTAACAGACATGACTCCAAAGGTGACATCATCTGTGACATTTTCCCAGAATACTATATTCAGTGTCACAGTTGGAGCTATTTTTTGTCTCCTGTATCTAGAGCCTTATGTGCCTTTCACCCCCTTCAGTTCTTCAGCTGCCAGTTTCTCTCCTAGACTTGATTTGTGGAGTACACGGCTTCTACCCATCAAGAATTTTAGAGTGAGAGAATGAAGTATTCGGGCCAATGCCAGAGTCTATTATTACACCTTATGCAAGTGGATCCTGAAAATCTTGAATCAGGGCAACAATTCATTTTTATTATTTGCTTATCTTTATACAGTAAGGATGGCAGAAAGAACATCCCTTAGGAGAAATTGGTATTTTTCTTCGGTTTGTAGAGCTGTTAATCATAGGTTATGAGCTAAGCAATCTCTAATTCTATAGATACTTTTTGGGGAGGAATCACATAACCCATAATCTATGCTTTCTCAGTTTTAGGGGTTGTTTATAACGGAAACATTCTGGAGATACTTACAGCAGCTGTATGCTTTTATGGTTTTTTGTTTTTATGCTCCAATTCTTCACAACTTCAAATAATATTGACAAAAATGTGTGTTTTATTTCTTGTAGGTTATTTTAGTACCTGATGCTTTAGCTCATCTTGGTTCTAGTCGTACAAGAATAATTAGTTGCCTTGGTGGATGAAAACTGTTCTTGAACATTTTGTGACTTTTTTAGTTTAAAAGGTTGCTGTACACTTTTATATTAAGTGTTTTACTGTACATATAATTATCTTAAGGGTTATTTTCAGGCCTTTCTTGCGCAGTGTTGAACATCTTTCAGGTACTCAAAAAATAATTGCTTAGATATGTTCGTTAACAATTATTTTTTAAGTGCCTTTGAATAGCATAAAATATAAAAGGAAATCTACTTTACGACTTTTAGATAGGAAATATAGTCTTTAAAGACTTCGATTCTTACTTAAATCATAATGTCTTTACATGAAAGCTTTGCTAACATAGTTTTCTATGTCTTTAACTGTGCTTTTTCAGAAAACTTAACAGATTGCCAGTATCATCACGATTAAGAACATATTTTAAAATATATTCTTGAAAATGGAGAGAAACAAGGTGATTTGAAATAGAGAAAAGTAAAATACTATAGATGCAGCCCCCTGCTGACAAGGGGAGGCGGAAGGTAGAGCCAGTTTCAACTCGTTTTGGATGCTGTTTGAAATAGATGCAGTGTGGCCCCCTCCACTCCTTGGATCTACGTTCTCATGCACACAGGCCTTTCCAGGTGTGGCTAAGTTCTCTGATTCCTGTCAGTGAACATTCCACTAGCACAGCCTCACTTGTTTTTCAGCTAGGAATGACGAGCAGAAGGTCAGGTTATAACCTCCATTTCTCCTCATCAGTGTGGCAATAGTAGGAGGGATAAGTGGGGACAGACAGGAGACAACCCCTCTGCTGGTTGAGACACAATATTGATTAAGCATCTACAATGTAATATATCCTGGGTTTCTAGTACACCCACTTCTGCTACTCCTGAAAACCTCATTATAAGTCAAAGCATTTATTATCAGGTTTTTAATGTGACATCACTGTGCCAGCCACTTCTCTGGATATGTGTTTTGTTAAATTTTGCATTATTCTGACTAATTTGCAGTCGTGGTGTTTGAATTCCATTTTCATTTGTCAGTCATCTTTTATAATAGCTTTCTAAATTATTATTTTTCTGCTACGTGCAAGAATTGTTTTTTCCCTTTCTTTTTTTTAATGGGGGATTTTCAGTTTCTGTAATGTTTGAAATTTTAACAATTTATATGTATTATATGTGAGTATGTGAACAGAAAAATTAATAAGTACTCCAGGGAATGAGGTCCTGATATATGCAAAGATTTAACTGTAGGATGTTTACTAAATTAACGTTTATAAGAGCAAAAAATCTGAAACATTAAATATCCAATAATAGAAAAATGGTTGAATAAATTATGTATGACCATGCAATGGAAGATTGTACTGGGATGTTATTGTTTCTAAACCTTCTCAGTGGACAGATCTAGGAAATATGTGAACGTTGACATACACACAATGCACTCATTAATCACATATACATCTGTATCTGTTCATTTATCTATCTATCTTTATATCTGTATTAGAACTCATGAGTTCACACTGATAACTCCCATTACAAGCCAACATCACATGATTTATTTTCAACCTCTCCCTTTCTATATTTATTCCCCTCTTTCTTGTCAGTGAGAAATCGTGGTCCCATTATCCTCAGTATATTTCCTGATTTGGTCAATTTCCTTGTGTATAGCAGTCTCTTGACCATGTGGGCTGTCTCCCTGGCCCACTACCATGAACTCAGGTTGGTTACATTCACCAAGTTCTCCAGACTCCAAGCCCCCACTGGCGAGCTTGTCTCTTGATGTGTAGAAAACGCTTTGACACTTTTTGAAGAAAGATACTTGGAAAATTTAGGGAGAGTAATTATTTTGCATGAAGAATATTTTGGAAGGAGGATCTCTTAAACTTATTACTGCACTTGTAATTCTCTCCACGTGTTTAGTCTAGTAGCAAAGATATAAATCCACACCTTGCTGCTATCCTTTCCTGCTAATGTAGGGGGGAAATCCACCCTTTAGTTTTTCATTGTATCGCTTGTTTATACTGAAAGGAAAGTGACAGTTGAGTATGTTAAAGACATTATGATTCGAGATTGATTGGGTTACATTTCAGCCATCAAGTCATTTGATTTACATTTATCTTCCTTCTGGTTTCCAAGGTGTCTGTCATTGTGATGCCACAGTGCCTCAAACTACCTCTAACAATGCTTCCTGTGGCTTCCATGGCTTGTGTTGGAGTAAGGTGGTCTATTTTTCTTATGTGTAAGATCTGTAATTTTAAATGTGCTATCACAAGTATTAGGACAGTGCTTGGTTTGTTTTGTGTTTTAAAGTTATTTTGCATTTAAAATTCTTTTTGCATTTTGGAAGTATATAAGGAAAAATATGGAAAACTAGTATTGAAGGATTAACTGCTTAGTATATGCCCAATGCTGTTCTAGCCACACATATTATTTTATTTCATCTTCACAAAAATATATGTGCACACTACGGGTCCCTAAGGAATTAGGCTTAGAAAAAATGAGTAATTCCTACAAGTTTATAAGTAGCCCAGACTGTCTTATTATTCCCAGGAGTCTGTGCTATCTAAAGGAGCATGGACTCTGAGTTTAAAAAAAAAAAAAAAATTGTTTGTGATATAGTAAACTTTTCCCTCCAGACTGCTGACTGTTCTTCCAGTGCCCCAAAGAAGTTCTGTCTTATGTTCTTTACAAAACATAGATCATGGCGTTCTCTCCTTTCATCATTCCCTCTGTACTCGGAACCTACTGAGCACTCAGCGGTAACAGTGGCAGCCCCGCCACCCCTACCAGCAACAGGAAAACAAGCACTTGTGTTCTTTCACTGTTAACTATGGGTCATACTATCATTAGCACCTATTTAATGCTTGAAGTAATTCCAGGAGATGTGCCATACCTGTATTATCCCCATCTATTATCCCCATTTTATAGATAAGGAAACTGAGACAAAGGTTAGGTAACTTGCCCAGATCAAACAACAGATTTGTTTTACAGCTAGGATATGAACCCAGGGAGTCGGGACACCCACACTATTGCCTGCTGTACCATCCTTCCTTAGTAAATATTTGTTATGCTAGAGTTATGAGTTGAAAACTAATGAAACCAAGTTTGGTTAAGTTAAGCTGAAAAGGGATTTATTAGAGGACATACAGTAGCTCACTGCATTAGTAGGAAGCCTGGAGAACCAGGCTTGGAAAACAAGTAGGAGCATGAAAGACTGGAGAGAACGAATCTAGCCAGATTGAGTCGTGGGAAGAGTTTGGTTATAGGGCCATTGCTGGTGCTACTGCCACGGGCTAGAACGGGTACCATTGTTGCCAGCTGGTGGCTGCTGGGCTGTTGGACTCTTGGATCTGCTGCCATTGCTGTGCATCACTCAGTAGGGTTCAAAGGCCCAGGTAGAAGCATTCACTTGATGGCGCCCAGGCCACATTTTAAAAAGGCCAGATTTGGTAGGCTTTTTTAAATTTAATTGTTTTGGTATTCCTTGGGCAAAATAGTAATAGAAAGAAACAACTTTCCTAGTATTGAACTTCAAAGATGAAGATATTTGCACAGAAAAACTTGACCCTCTTATGTGGTAAAATAGGTCAGTAAAATGGTTCGAGGAGTTGGCAGTTAAAGAATGAGAAGGCACGGGCTGCATATTTGTTAAGTCTAGTTAAGCTCTAAGTGATCATTTTGGTTCATTCTGTTTGGCTCATGGATTAAAGAGCATAACTTCCAGGTGGCTGATAATTGAGTCATAAAATACATCTGGCTTTTCTGGTTGATTTTAACTGTAGGTGAAGAAATTCACTGGGTATTTGAAGGTAGTACTCTTTGGAAAAGGATGGTAGTTTGTCCATAAATATGATCAGGGTCAGCGTTTTAAGAATTTTGTTATACAGGCCAAAGTTCACTTTAACAGATGCCATAATAAAACATTTTCAGGCCTTTTCTGATGGCTCATTGATTGTAAGCACTAATTCATAAAAAATTTTTCAGTGCAGTACAAGGAGTTGGATCAGGCCATGATGCAAGATTTGATTTTTATCACACGACACTTAATGGAAACTCATTTTACTAGAATTCTGAGCTTAATGATTGTACTTTTGAGTGCTTACAGTAAACTAGGCAATGTATATTCTCTTTATAGATAGATAGATAGATAGATATAGATATATAGATACATATACATATGCATATGTATACGTATCTATATATCTATATATGTATCTATATATAGATATTCTTTTATGCTTATAACAACCCTATAAAGTAAATGTTATTATTATTGACACTTAGGATGGTACAAAGAGAAATTACTTGTCCAAGGTCACACAGGTAGTGGTGGAATTGGGTTTGAAAGCCACATTTGTCTGACTCAAGCTTGCTTTTGATGGCAACACTGTACTGTGGAAGAAAATTCATGAATTAAATTACAAATTAACTCTAGATTAGCATTCTTGCATTTTCAGATCAAGAGATTTCCTTGTCGCTAGTTCTTAGAGAACAATTTTCTCTTTTTAGATTCAGCAACTCAGGAAATGTCATTCCTTCTAAGATTCATTCTCTGAGTTTAAAGAATATAAATTGTTATTGTCACATAGTCTTTTACTGTTTATGCTATTCTTATACACGTTGTCATATTGGATGTAGGGGTGAGATGTTTTCTCACAGTTTAGGTAGGATAGGCAGAGTATGATAGGTGACGTGGCATCTCAAATCATCTCTAATGCTCAGAACTACTGATTGTTAGGGATTTGTGAAAATAATTGTTTCTTGAAAAACCTGTGGGTACGATCTTGGGGGCAACAAACACTGAACTTTACCAAGCATCTCATAATAGAATATTTGACTTTATTTGTATTCAGTTTTCACTTTCAAGCTTCAAATTTTCAGATTTTCTAGAATTGGGAAAACAGGTTTTATTCTTTTATTCTTTCATGGATTTGACTGAGTTTGCTATCTTCTAAGTCTTTTATGTGTACATTAGGGAACCTATGAATTACAGAACTCTCATCTTAGCATTAAAAAATGTTTACCCTTACCCTAACCTTTATTATGAATGTTTCTTTCCTGCTCAGTTTAGTCTGTGTGGTTGTAAAACTTCCTATGAAACACATATACAGAAAAAAAAAGTTCTGATATTAGTCCTGGTAATGTAGCAATAGTTTAAGTTCAAGAAATGAGTATGTCCAAACTTGATGCAGGGTGAGAGCCAAAATCCACTAGTGTCATGACAAAAGACTGCAAAATAATTTTTCAAAAATTTAATACTCATTATACTGGTTTTGTTTACTAAGATTCTGTTCCTTTGAATATGAAATGTTTTCTCCCTCAATTTTAATTTTTTAACTACAGTTTTATTTCAATATATTTAATCAAGCTGTTCTCAGGGTGCTATGTGGAGCCCTAGAAAGCCAGATGCGGTTCTGGGGTCAGGAGTTAAATGGATTCAAGGCTGCATCTGTGAATCCCTCCACAGCTGGCTTTGTGTGCATACTTCCGACATACCTCAACACTTTTAGTCATATATACATAGACACATGCCCTGGCAGATAGTGGGACAAGCTGTTATGTCTTTATTGTCATTAGCAGAGCTCTCAGGAAAGGCCTGCTTTATATTCCAACAAGGGAACTTATTATATGTGAATGGAAGAATTAACAAAGACCTGAGGATTTTTTTCTTTAGTTTAGAAAGTGGTACACTCCTGTATGTGTGTTAGATAAATTTCTTTTTTCTTCTAAGTAACTGTCATCTGGAAAAGGTGGAAATTATTTGTAATTTGCATGTCATTATAATGATATTTTAAAAGCTTCATGGCTCTGGACCTCAGGTCAGGGCTTAGAAACTGTTTCCTGGTAGCAAATTAAGCAATCCTTATAACAGGATGTGAACTGCAACAAAATGCTCTAGGCGATATTAAATTGGGGTGCTTTTTAGAAAGTGACAAATGTTTTATGTTTCCTAAACCTGAGATAGGTTCTACCAGCTCTAAATGGCTGCCAAGTTATGTTATCACTTGCCTGCTTTGTAACTGCCTGAATTATTTCCTTCTCTAGCCCTGTATGATGAGATTCGTCAGTTTCGCAAGGCCTGTGGGGAGGCTCATCTCAAAACCATCTTAGCAACAGGAGAACTTGGATCTCTAACTAATGTCTATAAAGCCAGTATGATAGCAATGATGGCAGGTAAGCATATTATATTCAAATGATGATATATATTGAATTGATGTGTTTAGGAGAAACAAGTAAGTGAAAACATTTGGCTGTTATCTAAAAGTGCTAACCACTTGTTACGGTCACATAGTCTTTTATTGTTATTGTGGGAGGGTTCAGATATTTTGTGACTACATGTATGAAGTGAGTGAGATGTTCAGACTCTTGGCTTTCTTCCACATTTTTTGATGGGATTTCATTGCTGCACTATCCTTGTAAGACAGTAGATGGCTCTCTTGTTAGTGAATTGCCTTCTGTGTTATTCTTTGATTATTCATTCATCAACATATGTTAGATAGAAATTTCTTTAACTCTGACATATTCCTCTCTGTGAATTTAAATGTTTGATTTTTCTCAGAGATGATATATTTATATGGTTAAAGGCAACCTGTACTTTTGTTTGTGTAAATTCTTTCTTTTTAAGTTTAGTACAGCACCATCGAACTTCCACATGTAGGTTGACTTATTCTTTATCTAGATGAAAAGGAGATCTATCCATTCATACGTCCAAGCTTGAAACCCAGGAGTCATGCTTGAGTCCTTCTTTTTCTCACCTTCATATAAATCAGAGAACAATTCTTGAGAGTTCAACCTCTTTATCTAATACATCTCCTTTCCATTCTGAGTGCTGTCGTTAGGCCACCGTCATTTCCCATGTGGGTCACTTTAACAGTCTCCTTACTAGTTTCCCTGTCTGTACTTTTTGTTCCCTCCAACCTGTTCTCCGCTGTGTTGCCAGAATGATCTTTAAACATGCTGATTTGATTGTGGTAATGCTTTCTTAAAATACTTCAGTGGCTTTCCTTCATCTGTAGGTAACCTAAAATTTTCAGCCCGATCTTTTTAAACTTTTATTTTACATTAGTTTCAGGTATACAGTACATTGGTTAGACATTTATATAGTTTATGAAGTGACCCCCGCAATGAATCTAGCACCCATCTGGCTCTACACATAGCCCTTACAAGCAGCCTGATTTTTAACATGGTCCTTCCCAGGCCCTGCCTGAGCCTGCCATCTCCTCATGCTCCCTTCACCCTGTGCTCCAGCTCTGTGCAATTACTTGCAGTTCTCTTTGGATGGCACTGTCAAACCCTTTGAGTCTTTGTGCTGTGCTCCCTGCCCTGAAATCTCTTTTGCTCAAATAACTGCTTAACATTTTTTGACTCAGCACAGGTGTCACTCTCCTTAAAAATACCCACTCCCCCGCCCCCACCAAAAAGAATATTTCCCCAGGACTGCTTCCTCTCCCACCACTTGGTTCATTATCTGCTCTGTGTGCCCCCGTAGCATTCTGTCAAAGCCTCTGTTAGATAACTTGTTACATTATCCACTAGACTGTGATTGAGTGTTGAATTTCTAGGTGCCCTCCTAGTGGATACGTGACTTCTCATGTCTTAAATCTGTGCCTCAATGTAGTCACCCTCTAGGTTCTTATGCTTGTGTACTTTTCAAATACTCTGTCAGACTTCACATTGTTCCCTGGAACTCCACTGAAGATCAGCCTAAGAGGCACATTGTAATGATAATATTGCTCTGGTCACTGCTCTGTCTCCTGAAGATTTCTGCTCTAGTTGTCTCATTTAGAGCAAAATTTATGAAAACCTAAGGATAAGAAGGAATCGAACACTTTAAACAGTGGGTCATCTTCTGCAATAATAGAAAACTCTCTGCACCTCTTAGGAATCTAGGAAAAGCTCCTTGGAGTCAAAAGTAGACAAAGAGTCTCCCTTTTCATGCTCCTTACCAGAACAAAGGATTGTCAGCCCATATGCTGTCATTTAGGCCACAGTGAAAGTGTATGTATTCTGGGACATCAGCCAGCTCTATCCTAATCATTACACCTACTGCTCATGATAGGAACATGATATTAGGTCAGAAGGCTTGGACACCTCTGTTCTACCTCTTCCTCACCCCATCCACAGACAAATATGCGACTAGAAACACACTCTCCTTTGTCTCTTCCTGTCCACTGTATCTGTGTTCATGTTGTTGTCTATCTCCTTCATTTCTTCACTTAATCAGTGTCTATTGAGTACTTACTGTGAGTAATATAACTTGTATTTATGGTATGCTTTACCAAATACTTTAAAATGGTCTTTCTTCATCTTCATGTTAGCCCTGTAGTGGATGAAATTTAAGGTTGAGTGACTTGTCTAAGGTCACAAAACTTAGGATCACTTATATTGGAACCCAGATTTTCTGGCTCCAGCCTTATTTCTTTTTAACTTGTAACATAACTGTCTCCCAAGGCACCATTCTAGATCTTATTATGAATTAGATACAGTCTGTATGAAGTATTATATTTGGAAGCATCTAGCACATTTCTTGGCCCACAGTTTATGCATCCTATTCTGTTAAGAAGGTATATAATAAAAATGAAATATTTTTTTGAAGAATTTTTAAAAATTTTAAAAATTGTGAAGTAAATTCATATTGCTTCCTATATCTGCGGTATTTACATTTTTAAAAATGTTTTCTTAAATCAACTTCACCTAATAAAGTTCAGGTGTTAAATGTACAGTGTGATGCATTTCGATAACGTTTCTATTCCATCATGCCAGAAATATCATTGGTGCCCCTTTGCTGTGAGTTCCACTTGTCTCACCTTCTACCCCAGTTGCTATGACTGATCTGATTTTGTCACTATAGATTAGCTTTGCCAGTTTTAGAACACCATATCATTAAACGTACGTAAGATTTTGTGCTTATCTCCCCCCTACCCAAGTTAATAGCTGTGAGATCCATGTTGTTCCATAGATGAGTTGAGTTAGTATTCCATTTACAAATATATTGAGTTGCTCAATTTATTGGTATAAAGTTGTTTGTAATAATATTCTCTTATTAGTCTGATGTCCATAGGATCTGTAGTTGTATCCTTTTTTAATTTCAGATTATGGTCATCGTTACTGGTGTTTTTTTGTTTGTTTGTTTGTTTGTTTGTTTTTGTTTTGTTTTTGGTAGAAAATCTCTGGCCTAATGGTCTGCCAATTTTATTAATCATTTTAATAAGCGAGTTTTTGCTTTATCATTTTTTTATTATTTAGTTTAAAATGTTTTTAAGTTTTCCTTAGACTTCTCTTATTACTCAGAATCTTATGAGTGTTATTTAGAATGAAGTGTTTAATTTCCAAATATTTTCTGCTTTCCTGGATATCTTATTGTTGACTTATAATTTAAAATTCTTTTTTGATCAGAGACTATTGTAAGAATTTTTTGTCTTTTGTAAATAATGAGACTAATTTTGTAGCCCATTTTATGATATATTTAGGTATGCTTCAAGTTCACTTGAAAAGAATCGTGTGTACTTGTAAATATCAGTGGTCGTGTTCTGTAAATGTCAATTAGATCAAGTTGGTTGGTAGCATTTTTCAGAACTGGTTTTGTTTTGGTTTGGTTTACTTGTTCTATTTAATACCGTGAGGGGTATTAAAATCTCCAAATATGATTGTGGATTTATCTACTTGTCCCTTTAGTTCTGGGACAAGTTGGGAGTATAAAAATACATTTTTCTAAATGTATTTCGGAGCACTGTTATTATTTATATACACTTTTAGGATTGTTAATTAGCACATCCATCATTATGACATGTCGGTCTTTATCTCTGATACTAGTCCTTGTCTGAAGATCTAGTTTGTCTCCTGTTAACCTAGTCACGCCAGCTTTTTTGTGCTTACTGTTTGCATGGTATATCTTTTTTCATCCTTTTATTTTTAACCCATCTGTGGTTATATATTTAAAGTTTATCTCCTGCAAGCAGTCTTTTTAAATCCATTATGATAATCTCTGCTTTTTAACTGGAATGCTCTGTCCATTTACATTTCTCATATTATTGATATGATAGGATTTAAGTCTATCATCTTGAGATTTATTTCTTTTTCAGATCTATTTATTGTTTCATATTTAAAGCCACCTTTAGGATTCATCGAATAGTTTATAGTATTTCATTTTACTTTTTCTATTAGCTATATATATATATAACCACTTTGTATTTTCATTGGCTACCTAGAATTAATATTGTTCCACTTTACACTTTATATGTTACAAATGTAAGACCCTTACAATAGTTTCATTTACACCCTCATCTGTCCTTTGAATTATTTTCATGTTCTTCTTCCATCTATGTTTTAAACTCCTTATAAGGATGCAATTTTTGTTTTAACAGTTATTTGTCTTTTAAGGAAATTAAAAGAAAAAACTAAGTGAAGCTAGTCTTTTATATTTTTTCACATATATATCATTTCCAGCTGTCTTTCCTCTTGTAAGTCTGCTGGGATTTATTCTCTCAGGTTCTGTTCATCTGCAAATGTCTTTATTTTATCCCTATGTTCCAAGGATGGTTTACTCTATATGGAGTTCTGGGTTGACTGCTTATTTTTATTTCAGCACTTTAAACATGTCATTCTATTCCTTGGAATTTCATTTATTTATTTTTTATATTTTTATTTTATTTTTGTAAGTGATATCGCATCTTGCTCTGGCTGTGGTCAATCAGTATTTTCTCTTTATCAATGTTTTTCCACAGTTTGACCATGATGTGCCTAAGTATGTTTTTCTTTGTATTTATTCTATTTGTAGCTTGCTGAGCTTCTTGGATCTTAGATCTGTAGGTTAATGTTTTCTACCCAAATTAGGACATTTTAAAAATTATTTTTTCAGATATATTTTCTGCCTCATTCTGTCTCTCTTTTCCTTTGAGGATCTCTGGTACATTAGCATTAGATATCATTCCACAATTTATTGAAGTCCTGTTTATTTCTTATTCTTTTTTGCCTCTCTGTTCTTCTGATTGGCTAATTTATATAGATCTTTCTTCAAGTTCATTGTCCCATATTTTCTATCCAAGTGTGCATTTAAGTCCGTCCAGTGAATCTGATGCTACTGTATATGTTTAGTTTTAGAATTTCCATTCTATACTTTACTGTAATTTTTATTTCTCTGCTGAGATTTCCCATTTTCCCCCTCACTGAGATGATGTTTTCCTTGGAGTTTTAAACTGATTTCTAATAGCTGATTAAAAGTCCTTTATTAATGTTTATCTGGATTATCTTCGAATATATCTTGAGCTGCCAATTTTCCAGTGCCTGAAAATATTTGCCTTATATATTTTGTTTAGTTATATAGTTATTTATAGCAAAAAGTCAAGTTGGTAATTATTTTCATATCTGGAATTCTTCATTGTTTTGTTTTCCCATTAATTTAGCATCAAAATCTCAAAAGGAAAAGGGTTTATTGTTTATATTCATAATTTATCTTGTCATTTTGATAGCCATTTAGATTATTACAAAAATAATTCTCTGGAGAAAGAGGAAGGTAGAGATATATAATTATGTTAGCCCAGTGTTATTCATCATTGTAAGTAAAAATTTAGTTAACCAGAGTTTAGTTTGCATTTTTGGTCAACTAAATAATCACTAGCCTAGTTTTGATTTAATCTTGTTTAGAAATCTTTCAAAATGTTTTAGAAGAAGGAGGATGATTGCTGGAGTAAGAAGACTTGCACTCTTGTTCCATTTTACACATTTTTTGGCCTTGAGCAAATAAATCTAATTATCAATTCACTTAATGTATATGAATGCATTATAAACTATAAATTAAATATTTTTTAAGTTGCTAAAAATTATTACTATACCTTCCTACCCCATTCTAAATCAGTAAGGAAGGAAACACGATTGAATATTTTTGCTTTCCTAGCCTATTACAAGGCATTATTCAGAGCACCACTGTTCAAAACCATTTGGTGTAGCTTTAGGAAATATAAGATATTCATTCTGTACTTATCCCAAAGCTTAGTAAATTGGTAGAATTGTTCAGTGAACCTTAGACATGAACTTGTTTTGCCAACTTTTGACTGTGTCTTGAAAAAGAAAGGTGTAAAAAAAATCTGATTAGTTGAGAATCAATCAGATGTGGTCTAGTTAGTTTTTTTTTTTTTTATTGTATGCTTCTCAGCTTTGTTTATTTGTTATCTCTCCTAATTCTTTTATTCTGGGAACTATAGCAGCCACCTCAACTCTTTAGATGTATAACCAAATAAAATGTCACTTAAGTAAAGATCACTTATTCAGCAGCCACAATGATCCAAGACCAAGCCAGAAACCAGAAAAAGAAAAGAAAATATTTTGAATAGATGAAATACATGTGATATAATCTATAATACAATAATAACGGCTATCATTTCTTGAGCACTTACCATATGCCAGGGACTATTTAAAGGGCTTTCTATATATTTATATTTAATCTCTGCAACAACTCTTATTAGGTATGTACTCTTCTATGGTAAAATAAGAACATCAGTTCAGAGGATATTTTTGCTTTTATTCTGTATGATCATTATTGATATTTGGAAATATTCTGGGTACTTCTGTCTTTGTTATATTATTTCCTTCATCTGTTATAATGTTCTACCCTCCCCTTAGCTGTTTTTAAAGATTTAAATAAAATTTCCATACTCTGACAAATCTCTGTGATTCTCTAAAGTCGGAGTTAGTTAATTGTTTATAATGTTGTTCTCCTAAGACAGTTGTTATTACCAGTAGCATTTATCTGTGTTATAGTATTGTCATCAATCATTCTATCTGTTAGATTTCTTGCAAAACTATGAACCTCCCTGAGGCCAAGGACTAAATCTCACTTTTCTGTATTCCTTGTAATTACTACTCTACCTGGAATCTCAGAGCCTGCGAAAATATTTTGGAATACACGAATGAATGAACGAATGAATGGATGGATGGATGAATGAGTGAATGAAAAAGAAAGGTAGAGATAAGGAAAAGTGAAAACAGGCAAAGTGAAATTTGAAGATTTAGATTCGTTTTTCTAGATGTGTCATAACTTTGCAAAGTTTGGATATGTTACTTTAAGAGCAAACTTTTATTTTCATGGGGCAAAAAGATAGATAATTTATACCTTTGACAAGGAGATTGTATATCTGTGGCATTTTTTAGGTAATGCAAACAGTGGTGCAACATATTAAAGGGTTGTGAGGTTCTGAAGTAGTTATGGAGGCAAGAAAGGATGAAGGAAAACTTTTCGCCTTGGCTTTTTGGTAAAAAAAAAAAAATGAATCTTCCATTTACATTAGTGGAAGTGTGAGAGAAATACCAATAAAGGAGTAGATGAAGTAGGAGTAAACAATTTGAGGGGAATATAATCAGGGAAGAGAAAGGAGAGCCATATTTTTTTCATCAAGCTATGCAAGAGCAAGGTGATCGGAAGTAAGATAGAAAGGAAAACATGCTCAGGGAAGAGAAAACTAAAAGCAGGTCAGTGTGCGGCTGAGGGATTTCAGCCCAGCAAATGCACACATTAAGAATAGTGCCAGAATGTGGGACAGTGGCTTTATCTTTTAGGAACGGAGGGCTGTTCTCACACACGCAACAGTTAACAAGCTCCGCTCTGAAGTTATTTCAGACCTTATCTTTGGAAATAATGCAGGCATGATAAATAAGGTTGGAGTAGAAAAACACTACAGATGCAATCATAATGTCATCAGGTTTGAATTGCTGATGAAGATCTGTGGGAAGAGTACTAACTCAAAAATATGGGGCTTGAGAAAAGCGGACCTTGAAGGAATGCAAAATGAGTTTTGAACTTGGCTGGGATTTTATAATATATAGGGGGAAGAAAAGAAAAGGCAAGTAGGAACCAGGGGAGGGAATATTCGAAATTCAACCCAGTAAGATCAAAGTAATACACAGAAACAATAAGATGAAACAGAGAAATAAAAGAAAGTATAAAGGAAGCCATTAAACAAATAAAATAAAGGGAGGAAAAATAGTGGGAAACTTGCTATGACTGAAGGAAACCAAAATCCTAAAAAGATGTGGTAATTAATAGGAAATTAACTTCTAGTTAAAAAAAAACATTAAAAAATCTTAAATATGAATCAAATATTAGTGTAAATGACAATGTAAATTTATTTTTCTAAAATTGTCACAGGTCACACTGAGTCCTTCGTCTTAAGCTGCAAATCTTTGTATAACCAAGGACTATTGATCCAGATGGCACATCTGGACCCCTGCAGTGGTCTAAAACTTAAGATTTGCCTTTCACAGGAAAAGCATTTTGATTTATGAGAAGGTATGCTGCAATTGAAAGCTCTTCACTGGGGAAGCATAAGAATGTAGATGTGTATGAGGTTAAGAGTTAAAGGATTTACAGTGTAAATTTATTTGCAGTTCCTTAAATTCTCTGAAAATAAAAGCTCTTATAGGGCAAAACCTAATTACCTTGATTTCTCATTCATGAGTAAATTTAAATTCAGACCCCCAAGCAGAAATTTCAGAAAGTGTACCCTCATTCACCCACATCCTCCCATCCTTTGTTGAGCGTGCAAAATAAAGAGCTCCACGGAAGAGAGATGTTATGTTTTCTGGCCTCCCAGCAGTGCAGGAACTACTGATGGTGCATTTTGGTATACGCATAGCATTTTAAAGAAAAGGCGAAGTCTCTACATTTAAGCATAAAGTGTTTTCTTTGCCTTCTCATGACTGGGCTCCTGAGGAGGAAAAAAGAAAATAAAAAGGAAAAGAAAGAGCTTGTACACTTAGTTTTTTCATGTTGTGTTACTAGTCTGTGTAAAATTTTACTGTGTGAAATTTTTAAAAATGTAACCTTCCTTATTCCAAAATCACATAACTGCCTTCTCCAGACCTAGTTCGCCTAGAGAAATTCATGGGCACACAGGCTAACACTTAGTAAGAGCCTAGGAAATGTTCGCTGATAGATTCAGGTAAAGGGGCATCAATAGATATACTTGTAAGCAACATGTAAAATTCATTTTTAAATAAATCTGTATTTTCCCATTAAAACAAACCTTAAGCAATTTTTTTTTCTGAGTGAACTTCTGGTATATCACATTAGACCTATAGAGATGTTTGCTGTCTCTGAGATTCTGTTATTCATTTGTCTTTAATTTCTAACACAGTAACTTTTGTTATATATTCTTTAATTCTGTGCCAGGTAACTATTAGCAAACTCTTAAATGCTGTGAAATTAGAATCCTTGAAAGGGTATACCCAATGCAGATATTTATTGAATGATAAAATGAATAAAGGTTAATAAATCATGTGAAGTTAGTAGTTTATGTAATCCTTTTGCAGTTGTCCTGATTGGGAAATAGGCGAAGTACCTTATCATCTTTTAGTGGATGAGAACCTTGAAGCTCAGAAGTTAAGTGACTAGATCAAGGTCACAAATTAAGAACATGGCAGAATTCTACAGGACTCTTGTTCTCCACCTCGCAGGAGATTTGTCTGTAACATTATATATACGCTGTATTTAACCTTTGGAGGCACAGATGTGTTTCTAGTCATTGAATGAGTCATACTTTTCTGTTGAGGACAAGAATATAAGACAATAGGGACAAAGTGTTTGGAGAAAAAACTATAAGGGACGGTGGACATGAAATAAACATGAAAGAGAAAAATAAAAGCAAGGGGGCCCACCCATGATAGACCTGCAGTCAAATCTCTGTTGAAGTGAAGAGGAGGGATGCCAGGAGCACCCTCGCCTCCGGCAGCTTCACCTGCTCTGTGCATGGTCTCGTGGTGATGCACTTGGAACATTAGCAGGGCTGTAATCTAACAACTGCAGCTTGGGTTCTGTACCAAAGTTCTTGTCTATTTTCAGAGTCCCCTACCTGGGATACTGAGAGAACGGCTAGGCAGTGACAGTGAAAAGTGGACCTTTCTTTCCCTTGATCATCTTATGAAGAAGGGCTAGAGATGTCAAAGCTTAGAGCAGTCTGGAATGAAGAAGCAGAAAGGGTGAGATAAGAGAGTACGAGAGAGTGGAAGTGGTATGGAGCATATGCACAAGGATTCCCTAGCATAGAATGGGGAAAATTGAAACCTTCCCATGATGAGTGACTAAAAGGAAAGCAGATGCCTTATTTAGAAAGAGAGCGGTCATCGGGGTTGTGATTTTGTGTTAAAAAACTTGTATACACACACCACACAAATGAAAAAAAGGATGATTGTTCTGTTACCCCAAGGTAGGAGGACTGGGACCAACTTTTAGAAGTTATGGAAGGATAGATGTTGGACTGGTATAAGGCATAGTTTTGTTAAAGTCCAAGTTCAGAAATTGGATGAGCTACGTCAGGAGGTAGTTGTTCAAATCATATGCTGGATGTTGACCTGATGGAGCTGCTGTTAGATTAAGTGATACTCAGTGACCATTAGAGATGCTTTTCTGTTTCTGTTTATGTATGTGTGTACATGCATGTATGTGAAGTGTCAATATAGGTTACAGTCCAGTAGAGACAGGGCCCCAAAATGTGGAAATAATGGGACAAGAGGAGTGTATTGGTTTCCTAGGGCTGCTGTAACAAAGTACCTCAAATTGGGTGACTTAAGACAACAGAAATTTATTCTTATGGTTCCAGATGGTTAGGAGTCTGAAACCAAGGTGGGCCATAATCCTCTGAAATCTGTAGGGGAGAATCCTTCCTTGCCTTTTGTACCTTCTGGTGTTTTCTGGCAACACTTGGCATTCCTGTTTTATAGATGCATCGTTCCACTCTCTGCCTTGGTCATAACGTGGCCATCCCTGTGTATTTCTTTGCTCTTTTCCCCTTTCATAAGAGCACCAGTTATTTCATGCCCCACCTTACTTAGTAAGACCTTATCTTTACTTAACTAATTACATTTGCAATAGCCCTATATCTGAATAGGTCACTTTCTGAGGTCCTGGGGGTTAGAACTGTAACACACCTTTTTGGGGGTATAATTCAACTGATAACAAAGAGGAATAGGGTTCTTATACTATGGTTCTATTATTTCCTGTAAAAAACTGAAGAAGTTAGAGAAAGATACTTTGAGTCAAACTAGCAAACTTAAATTCAGGTACAAAAGACAGATTTTTTTTTTTTCTCTCTCTCTAAGCAGTGTTGGATGGTTTTGTGGGTAGGGGAAATCTAGTAGATATTAAATATTTTTATTTACAAAAAGCTTTTGGTAAGGTTCTCCATGGGAGATTAATGGCTAAAATAAAGAATGAGGCATTAGGAGATAAATTTGCTTATGAGCAAGAGACAGAGACTACCAGTAGGAAGAAATACTTTTTAGATTGGAAAGGAGTGACATACAACACAAGCCAGGAATCAGTTTTGGGACCTATGGGTTTTTCACTTTATTTTTATTAGACTTTGTAATAAAAATACAGATCTTCAAACAGTTCAAGACAGAGTGAGTAATACTACAAGCATCAGTAATCAAAAGTTATTCTCTATCATAAACTAAATGACTGATAATAAATACTGACAGAAGACTACACAATGTACCATAATATTATAAAATGGAGCAAGTGATTCTCCTGTGCTCTCTTTTCTTCTGCATGGGTGAATATTTCTTTATTTGCTTTTTAAAAAATATTCGCAGGTTTCTGGGTTTATTTTATAAGCCAAATAAATGAAAAAAAATATTTTTAAACTTGGAAAAATGTGTTAACCGAGGGAAAAATCGGTTGAAGTAAGACAAAGGTTACATTGCTGTCACTAGGATGAAGAAATTAGGGACCATGTGTGTTAAATTGCTCAGCAAGCTATTCAGTAAAAAGACTTAAGGGCGAGGGGGCATTATTGAAATCGTCAGTTTATTCTGCGGTCATGACTTTAATGGAAGCATATGCAAAAATGTTATTGTTAGAATGATGAAACTGCACAGCTGAGGGAGTCCAATGTTACAGTGTGGAAGTTTTTTCTTTTCCTCTTTTAAAGTTTTAACATAATGGCTCTAAAAAAATTCATAAAATTTGGTGATTGTATATATAACTTTTGTCCTTCCAGGAACTCATTAGTATGTGGCAAACTTACTTTTCATATTGGAATTTTGCCTGCCACTCCTTTAGTCTAAGTCACTAAAAGGTCTTTACAAATTTCTATCTGTTTTTCCTTGGTTGTACATTGTCAAATGAGCCAAGAGAATGGAACAACTAAACATTCCAAAGTTAACTCATAAAAGTTGTAAATGCTTTGGAAACCAAAAAGGATCATAAAGTCTAAAGAAGCCTTACTAACCGCAAAACTTTCATGTTACAGGTGAGAAAACCAAGATCCAGAAAGGTCAAATCATAAGAAATTTGTCTAGGGACAAATAGCTAAAGTCAAAACACAGTCTAGAATGAGGTTCTCAACCCAGGCTAAACATTAGCTTCTTATATAAACAAAAAAGACCATAACTATCAGAGATTCTGATTTAATTTGGTCTTGAATGGAGCCAAGAGAATTAGTCCTTTTTAAAATGTCCCCAGTTGCCTCTGCTGTGTAGGCAGGTATGTGGCCTCTGATTTGGAATCTAGGTTCCCTGATATTAAGACAAGTGCTTTTTCTTCTTGCGTTGGTAGTTTAAAAATTATTTAGAGAATTTCAAATTCTTGGGAGGAGGAGGGGACCTTTAATAAAGACAGGCCACAGTTAACAAGCCGAGTGTCCTAGCAGTTAGTTCCCTTACAGTTTGCTTATTTGGAACGCTGAGCCTATATTCCCGTAGAAACAAGATTATACATGGGTATTTATTTGGTTAATTAGGCCAGCCCAGAATTCTGTGTACAAAATAACTGAAATTTAGCTTTGCATTGATCATTTGTAGGTCCTAACCAACACACATAACCGTGTTTTTTGGAATACTTTAGTAAGATTGAAGTTTCTCCTCCTCCAATCTTCAACCTAGTAATTTAGAATTTGAATGGAGACTCCCCCGGTTCCAAGATGTGAGGGGGAGCGGAAGGAAATGAGGATCTAAAGGGAGGCAAGGACTGCAGTGAAGACCGAAGAACTAGGGGAAAAGAAGAGGGAAAAGAAGCCAGTCAGGAAGAGGAGGGCTAGCATTATCTGTCATCTTCATGTCTAGGGACATTTCTTTCCCTTGAATAGACTCATGCAACAAGTATTTAATGAATAGTTAATTAAACACTATTCTGGGCCTTGGAGAAGGATAACAACAGATAAAGGGGAGATAAATATAAGTGAGACATAGCCCCTTCCTTAAACACTGACAGTAGCTCCTAGTCTGGCGAGGAAGTGAAAAATTGGGATTATGATTTGCCCTGTTGGGAAACCGGGAGCCACAGGGACAGTTGTACCAAGTGCTGCAGGAACAGCGCCAACCCTCTTTGGAGATTTCATAGAAGGGTTCCCAAAGCCAGTGGCATTTGTGTGAGAGCCAGGTGTGGATGTAGAGGAAGGGAATTTCAGACAGAGAAAGATTGTGAGAAAGCAGGTGAGGTTGGGATGGAGGGTAGATGGGGAAGTAACAGGAGAGGTGGAGGATGACTCTGGTCAGCGGAGCTTGGGGCTTAATTCAGTGCTAAAGAATTCGGGTTTTCTGTTTACGAGTAGGGAAGGTTTATAATCTTTGAAAATTTTTAGCCCGAGAAATGAGCAACTGAGTCCAGCAGATCTTCAAGTAACGTTGTTTGATTCAAAATCATTTCATTGTAGCCTTGATGAGAAAAGAACAACAACAATAACAACAACAAAAACTGACTCCCGGCTGGGACCACCATCTGTGTGGAGTTTGTTCATTCTCCCTGTGGGTTTTCTGTGGGGACTCCAGTTTTCCCCCACATCCCAAAGATGTGCACATGAGGTGAACTGGCATTTCTGAATGGTCCCAGTCTGAGTGAGTGTGGGCGTGGGTGTGAGTGCGCCCTGCAGTGGAAAGGCGTCCTGTCCAGGGTGGGGTCTCACCTTGTGTCTTGGGCTGCTGGGAGAGGCTCTGGCCACCTGTGACCTTGAACAGGAATAAGTGAGTTGGAAAATCTTATCTTACATGGTTTTATGCATCTTTCTTAAGTATACACATGGCTCACATTTATTTCAATGTTTTTTTATTGAAAGTGTTTTGGGTCTTTATTTAGAAGTTTCGGGATGTTTTTGTGACCAGAAATATGCCTTAGGAACCTAATTCTGGTTTCTATCAATTAGCCTATGGTAAAATTGTTTTTATTATATGTCATTTTGCTTGAAGTTTCCAAGAACCTATCAACAATGTTAAGTGAGGACTTACTCCATCAATTTCTTCACTAGGATCGATTGAAGCCTGCTATGTGCCATGCACTGGGGAATAAGATCAGTAAGATCCCCTAACTCTACTCTGCAGTAGTGGAGCAATGATCAGATTTTCATTTTGAAATATAACCTTTGGGCAGTGTGTTTTAGTTGGAGACAGGGAACCCCATTAGGAAGCTGTTGTGACAGTCTACCTGACCATGATGAGCACTGAACTGTGGTGGTGAGCATTGTGGAGAGGAGAGGACAGCTACGAGAGATGTTAAGGGGGCAGAATGAATAGAATTCGGTGAACGATTATATGCTGAGCAGGGGAGGGAGACAGCAGAACAACTCATAATGATGCCATTCGTCAGGATAGGCAATTCAAGAGAAGCAAGGCTTTTCACCAGGCCAGGAGTCCCGTCTCAGCTTCCCTTTATAAGACCTCTGCCTGTTGATTCTGTTGTTGGCTTCCTGCAGAATGCACCACAGCCTTACTACTTTTCCTGTCCTTTTTTGTTCTTGTAACAAGGAAAAAATATTCAACACTTTTAAGGAAATCTGATTAAGGCTATGAAGATAAAAGAAAGAGAGGCTACTTTTCTGTTTAAACATTAGCAAGACAAGGCATGTAATGGAGAACTAATACAGTTATTTTAATGATTCAGGAAGAAAAGGAAATCCATGCTTTTACTTGAATTATTGGGGTGATGCTTTGTTTTGCTAGTGACCCAGGAATGAGTGTTATAATATGCTTTTTGTAAAAAATTTATCATCAACTGACACTCCGAAAGTAAGTTTCCTATGCTACAAAGCTGCTAAATTGGGCAGGGACTACAGAGGAGGCACTAATAGTCAATGAAATTGGAAGGAATTTAGATCATCTGTGGCACACAAAGCCAGCAAAAGGCTATTTGTAGAATGTTAGCTGCTATCACACTGGTTTGGTATTAACATTCTAGTGAATAATTAAATATTCCTGTTTATTTTTTAATAAAAAGAAAAAGCATATAAATTACTTCAGAGTTCTTAATGTTACCTATAGTTATATTCATAGATGTTGAAATTTCTGACTAGGATTTTGGAGTGGATAACTTAGACAATTAAAAAGCACATTCTCTTCTGTCTCTCTCAGCATTCTCGTTTTACAGTTTTATTATTATAATGCCTTTTAAAGACATAAAATAAAAATCCTTAAAACTTCTTTGAGGCATTTTTGGTATAGATGGTATTTTCTAAATTGAGTGGTTATTAAACATACTTTTCTGGTTGTAGTACATTTCTCATTTTCGTCTTCTGTCTGTAACCACACACCCTAGGCATAGCTGATACCCCGTTTCTTCCTACTCTGTTTCTTATCGTTCATACTCTCATGAAATGATCAAATGTTCCCTTATAATTGAACATACTTTTTAGTTAAACCAACCCCTTTCCACTAACTATTTTCTTTGGTTGTTCCTTCAGGGCCAGGATGGAGTTCAGAGTTTTTATTCAAGACAGTTGGCTCAGAGGAACAGTGACCACACAGAAATGGGAAAGCAATTCATGCTCAGAAACAGAGGGATAGACAGATGCGTGTGAAGCTAGAGTCTCACAGTGTTGTGTGATGTTCTATTTGATGCCTTAAAGGGGTGCAGTGTTTAATTCTAAACGTATATGAGATTATTGGATCCCACCAATTTCCAGAGGATCTGCCTGAACGTATGTCTGTTAGAAGGTAATAATAGTTTTAGTAGAGTAATAAAAGGGAGAATGCAACTGAGGAAGGACAAGAGGAGAGTAAATGGTATTAGAGAAAGAATTTTCTGAGAAGGGCAAGGTCATGAGGTGAGGATAGTAAGACTGAATGCTGTGTCTCCTGCTCCCCAGAATCAGAAATGGGTGGCACACTGGGGAAGGAGGTATATGGCCAGAAATTTGTTGAGGGTTTAAGTGCTTTGGGAGCTGTGAAAGGAAATCCCAATGTTAATTTTTCAGGCAAACTGTTCTTTTCCTTAGTACTTCAAATAGGTTCAATCAAATACAATTAGGATAATGAGTGCCAGACACTGTTATAAATTCTAAATATTTGCTAGAGAAATTACAGATGTAGAAATAATCGAATAGGTCCCAATATATATAACCTTGACTTAAATGTGGCTCTTATACATGACCAAGAACTTGCCAGAACATTGGCAGAGAACTTGGTAAGACACCTGTCCTCAGGCTGCACTATGAGAGTTTCCTCTTTCTCTCCTTGTCTTTTTCCTATCTAGTCACTGCCTATTACTGTTTCTGTACCCTCTTCTGAAATACCGCCTTGTCTTAGGTAGGACAGTAGTCCAGCCCATCTTGTCTCCTCCCTTGCAACTGTTGCTCTGCTAGGCCCAGTGCTAGTGTCTTGGCTGCATCCTCCTTCCTCATCTCCTCTGTGTTTCTGTCCCCTACCTAGCCTGAGCTACGTGGTGAAATACCCTGGAAAGTTGTTTGGATTTGTTCTGAAATATGTGACCAAACCTTGAACTGTTCAAGAGTCGTCTCTTAACACCTATGCATGCAATGTCTTTTTTTTTTTTTTAATAAATTCTTGTATTGTTTCCTAGGACTGCCATAACAATGCCACAGATTGAGTGGTTTAAACAATAGCTATTTATTGTTTCACAGTTCGGGAGGCTAGAAGCTTGAGATCAAGGTGCTGGCAGGGTTGGTTCCTTCTGAGAGCAGAGAGGGAGACTCTGTTCCATGCCCCTCCTCTAGCTTCTGGTAGTTCGCTGGCGTATGGAAGCATCACCCTGATTTCTGTCTTCATGTTCATGTGACATTCTCCCTGTGTGTGTCTCTGTCTCTTCACATAGCATTTTTTGTACAAAGGATACTAATCATATTGGTTTACTGATTACAGCTGCAGTGACCTTATTTCCAAATAAAGTCACATTCTGTAGTGCTGGGGGTTAGGACTTCAGCATATGAATTTTGGGGAGGACACAGTTCAGCCTATGACAAATAAGTTCTAAATAAGGAAAGCAAAGCTGGAGTTTAGGGAGGACTTTTTTGCTCATTTTGCTCATGAGTCTAAGGGCTGAGCACTTGTTTTGGGTAGAAGAGAAGTAGTGAGATTATATTTCTCTACCATCACTACCGTGAACTGACACTAGCTAAAACAGCCAGTAAATGACAGTGGGGGAGAAGTAGACTCTAGGGCTGATGGAAGAAAAGCAAGTGAGTCTATGGTTGGTGGGGAGTGCCAGGAGGCAAGAGTGACTAGGGCGTGGCTTATGAGTGAGGAGTATTTCTAGTGATTTGTGTCTGAGAAGCTCTTAGTTCCCATAACTCCTGACCACCCACTCCTCCCAAAACCTGGTTACCCAACCCTTCTCGCCTTGTCATCTCAGGATTACCCTTGTCTAAATGCAAACTCCATTGGTAATTTAAAGCTCAGAGTGACTCCATTCCCAATCTGGACAAGTGATACAGGCAATGGGTGGTAGAGACCTATATATAATCAGAGGTATCTTGGCTTCCCTCTGTTTCCTAAGAAAACATTGTTATGTAGAACGCTTAAGAGAGGTTAACACATCCTTTTCTGGACTACCTAGGACTTAATATCATGTGAAATACTGTTTATCAGCCAGCAATAAATTTATAAACTTTTGGACCACGTTCTATTCCTGGATTGGAGAATTGTGTATTAAACTGCTCATTTTAATTGGAGAATTGTGTATTAAACTGCTCATTTTAATTAAAGGTAGAAAAGTATAACTGGTTTATTTGTGTTGTCACCTAGCAGTTTAATATATGCAGATTTAAATCTGAATCTAAAACTAAGTATTCAAGATACATAAATAGAGACAAAATAAAAAGGACACAAAAATTCTTTCACAAACAAACAAAGGAACCACTGCAGAAAACAAATAAAACAAAACTGAACTGAAAATGCCAAATGCTATCTAATAACCTTATTCTCCCACCAAATCTTTTTTTTTTTCCTTTTGATCTATGAATCTACACCTCTCATACTTCCTGGAATCTTTAATAAAAGATTACTTTTAAATGCAATAATTTTCAATTTTTGTTAATGCACTGGAAAAAATAATAAAGCTAATGAGAAAAAGAGAAGAAAGAAAGACATAAGAAGAAAGAAAAGAACTGGCCACCTTCCTGAATTTTTATTAGGAATCTCTTTAATGTATTAAATTGTATGTTTCCAAAATCAAGGTTAGGAACCATTGATTTCTAAATTATAAAGATCATCTGCTTATGTGTGTTTCTTAGTGCAAGGGGTTAGAAATCTTTTGACAATTTAATGTGATTTATGACCTATTGTAAGAATTAGAGCGTACAAATAGATAAAGAAGAAACAGCAACTGAGGATCTGATTTCGTGCCTTAAAGAGTTAAAATTAAATTTTGCTAAAAAACAGTTTTAAAGATTGTTTTCTTTCTTTTCATGCAGTCTATTTCAAAACACATTTTTATTAGCTAGCCAATATAACGAACTTGACAACACATGTCCTTGGATGATTTAGAGTATAGAAAAGTAGTATCAGAATTGAAAAGGTTATTCTAAAGACCAGCTTGCCTCCAACCAAATGAATAAGAAGGTTGTGTGGGGACAGTTTTTAGCTAAAACAATGATTTCCAGATTATATTCTGTGACACAATATTTCCTTGAAAACTTCTCTGAAAAAGAGATCACATGGTCGTGCAACTCTGGGAAGACTGTGTAACATGTACCCCTGTAAGCCATTTGCAGTACATGTGCACTTAGGAAAGACCTGAAAGTTTACAGAAAGGAAAATTGTGTATTTTTAAGCCCATCATAGCAAACTTATTTTTAAGTATGGCAAAGTTTTTCTCATGTATCATTATTGAGATTGAACCAAAGAATAGAGTAAGTGAATATTATTAGGTTCTGTCAGGTCCTGTAGACATAGAAGATTATTCTCTGTGGGAGTATAAATGTTTAAGCAGACAAGATTACAATGAACACATAACTATAGGAGTGTAAGCATGCCTGTGTAAGTGGTCCAATTTTAGAAAACCTCCCTTGTAAACTCTTTTAACACCGCCCCCTTCCTGTTGTTCCTAGGGCTTAATGTCTGAAATTTCATGGTTAGATCCTCATTCTTTAGTTTAAACCTGTTAAAATTTAAATCCATTTGACAGATGCAAAAAGGTTCAGTAATGGTGTAACATTACTTGAGCAAAACTAATTGATAGATGAAGAGAACTAGATTTGGACTTTGAAAATATTTGATTAAAAAAAAAATTGTGGAATTGAAATCATAGATTACAATCTCTCCTTCACTCTATGCCCTGCTCCGCCCCCCACAAATAGAAGTTAGGACATTTGTCCAAAATCAGAAACTCTTCAAGAAAAGAGAAAATTTCTCTTCAGGCTGAAAGCAGTGTTGCCAATCAAGGTATTTTGTGTTAACTCCCTAAGTAAAATAGTTAAGGAAGGAAGGCAAGAAATTTAATATAAACCTGCTCAGTTAAACTGACTGAAACTAGGACTAAAATTAGGAAAACAAAACCCAAACTTGACCACTTAATGAGCAGCCCTGATTTTAGAATATGCTGGATAAATTGCTCTCTCTCCATAAACAGCTCCTTTGACTCTCCTGGCCCTAGAAAGAAACCTCAGCCATTCACTTTCTCACATCATACCTACTACCTTTCAGATCTGGACTTAGACCTGTCTCTGTACCCTGATTGTACCACCTGACTATCCCTCTCTTCTCCTCGCTTGGCACACATGTCTGCCTCTCTTTCTGAAGGAGCAGTTTCTAGTCAGGAAAGCTTCTAGTCATTGTGGAGCACATGGTGTAGAGCACAGCAGCCATTCACAGATACTTGTGGTGGGACAGAGTTGGTCGAGGAAAGGTCCCTAGAGCGAGGAAGCATGAGCCTCTGCTGCCATCCAGAATTCTTAAAATTCCTTTTTGGATACTTAGCCTTAAAATGAGGTGTTCTCCCCATGCTACTCCCAAATTTTCTCAGCAAAATTGCTTCAGTTGGAGCCTAAAGTGTCAGATAACGTCCTTGTTTTTTATTATTTGTCACAGTTTGAAAGTTCTTAGAACAGTACCCAGTACGTGGTGGTATATAAGTGTTTATTAAAGAGAAGAATTAAATAGAAACCTATTTATTTATATAAGTAGGCAACTATGGAGTCATTAAAGAGTTGAGTTGTGTTCAGTACAGACATTATGCTTATTAAAACTTTCCTTAATATTGAATTTATTTAGATTTTGTTTTAAGTATATACTGTGACCATTGTGTTAACTATATATGGTCAGTATAATGCCAGTGACTGGGGTAGCCATGGCCCTCAAATTGTGTGTAGTTCACTGGGTTGGGCAGTCAGGGGCAGACACAGTGAGGAATTTTTCAGCTTTTTTAAGCCCAATATCTTTTCCAATTAGGTTTTTGAGGAAGACTTGGACCTTAGTTTCTTCCTCTATTTTCTTCTATTGCTAGAGCTCTTTATATCCTCTGTTTGCTGATAGAACAGTTCCTTTTTCTGTTTTTGTTTTTTTTTTCAGTAACTTACTCAGAAAGATCAGTGTGTATACGCTTTATTTACTAGTCTTCAGATAGTTGCTGCTCCAGCAGAAATCAGTTCTGTCGCTTTTCATTTTTAGCTTTTCCTAATAATTCCTAACATCTTACTAGGATCCCCTTTCACCGGCTGCTTTTCATTCCACATTTTATTCAGATGCACCCTGTCTCCTTCCTGATTTACCACTGTAGATGGTATGAAGAAGTAGGGGCCTAGATAGGTATCGCTGGTGGTATCCAGGAGTCTAAGCTAGGCAGAGGAGAGAGGGTGTGTGGGTTGGCAGTAGTTTATGTCCATGGCTGCAGAGAGTGATGCCCAAGAGAAATTAATGGATGTAGTGTACTATTGTATTTCTTTTTTTTTAATTTAATTTTTAATTTTTAATTTTTTTAGGCAAGGCAACCCTTGGTTGAACTCACAGATTGCAAGGACCTTGTCAGCCTACAATCCCTTATTTATTTATTTTTTTACTCTTACAGCACCTGGTCTTCGTAGGTGGTCTCCCATCCAAGAACTAACCAGGCCCAACCCTGCTTAGCTTCCAAGATCAGACAGGATCAGACTTGTTCAGGGTAGCATGGCCGTAGGCCATTGGATTTCTAGGTCAGCAGAGTAGAAGTAAACAGTCCAGAGACTGCATCAATTAAGATTGAATGTGGTTACAAATAGCACAGAACTTAACAACAGCAGCTTAAATAATGAAGGAATTATTTTTCTCATATAACAGTAGATCTGGAGGTGTAGTCGGTCCCTGCTGTTGGTCATTATCAGGATTGGTGCCTCTGTTATTCTCTTGGCATTTTCCTCACGGTCGAAAGATGGCTGCCACAGCTCCAATCATCTTGTTTACATTCAGAATAGGAAGAAAGCAATGTCGGTGCTGCTTTATCTTAAAGGAAACAGTTGAATGGGGTCAAGTAGGATTTTGACAGGAAGAGAAAGGACGAAGAGTATGAAATTGATAAGTTAGAGGGTGTTTCTGCAAACCAATGGCTGGTCTGGTTTAGGAGGCAGAGTGTATAGTGGTTAAAACCTGAACTTTTAGTTACAAAAAGCTGTGTTAAATTTCTTTCATGACATTTATACACTGTTATCACTGTTATCTTAGATGAATTCCTCAATATCTGTAACCCCTGGTTTATTCATTATAATCGGAGGTAATAAGAGTGCCTGTTTTTAAAGTTATTGTGGATATTAAATAAGAGTAGAAATATAAAATGTTTAGCTGGTGCTCAGCATCTAGTGAGTTCTCAAAAAGGAGACCTATTCAACCACTATTATTATTGTTGTTATTACTATTATCATCATTATTATCAGAATCAGCTAGAGTCCAAGATACTTAATGGTGAGTAGCAGAAGGGACCAATGGAATATTAAGCTAAAATTCAGATCTTGGAGAATAGAAATTCTGGAATTTTATTCTGTAAGCAGTTGAAGGTTTTGAGATGAAAAATGCCATGATCGAACCCATCTTATCTATTGATTCCATATTTCAGTATTTCTTAACTCCTCATACTTAAAAAATTTTGATCTCTTTAGTTTCCATATATTAAAAATAAAAACTAGGCCGAGTCAACCCAGAAAATCTTTCTCAAGAGTAAATTTATATTTGTGTCAGAAGCACAAGTAAAGGATCTCCAGCATAAGTTGACACTCTTAACTGTCTCTAACCCTGTTTTCTAAATGCCTTTTTATCTTAGAGGTTATCATTATGAATCCCATTTCCCATTTTTGCTAATAAACTTAGCTGAAATTTTTTCTTCACTGAGGCTTTACATTTTTAAGTTATCTATGTATTCACTTTAGATTTTGACATTTAATAACTCCCCTGAAATACCTGGGAGAAATTATATGTACGATACAACATGTACTTTAGGAGGAGGAAATAAATGCCACACTCAAAGCAATTATATAGGTAGTATTAAAAACATTAAATATATATCAAAATATTAAATATAGATTTAATATGAAGATAGGTAAATATCTAACTTATCTATATTAAAAAATGATTTATATTCTGTTTTCTGATGGGGAAAATCTAAAAACAAATAGCCTTTAGTCAAACCTATTAGACTTGTAATAGGAAGTTTTGTGAGAAACAGATAAAACCTCTCTCTGTGTTAAGTGTGTGGTATAAACTGTTTGAAATATACATCGTTACCATATGGTTATATGTAACTTCTATCTAAGACTGTCGGAAAAAGAACCCATAGCCCGGCCGCTGTGAAAGAACCACAGGATATGAGCACATCTCTGTGCTTATACACTCATTGACAAGACAGCGCCTTGATAAAAAGGCGCAACATCCAGGGAGATTCTAGATGAGTTCTAGTTAATGTGCAAAATGGATCCAGCCTGCAGACGTGTTATATCACTTCAAGACTTGTTCAGAGTATAAATCAGGACCATTCTTTTTGCCTAATTCACACACTTTTCTCTCCACCTTTCTCTGCCTCATGTGTTTTCAGGAATTTCTGAATGATTCTCGTGTCCCGATGATGCCCATGACTTGGCAAAAGGTTGCAGTGACCCTTTCTGATTAGACCCTTAGCATACAGGAGATTTGCTGGGCTTTGTTTGCCAGCCTGTACCTTTTTTTTGTTGAGGAATCAAGGTTCCTGGTGGTGGCTGAGTGAAAAGGAATACGGATACAAATGAAAGTGTGACTAGTTGAAAAATAGAGACAGAATTTTAACTTGAAAATTGTTTGTGAACAGTAGGCGAGAGGCAGCATTGTCTCCATAAGTGGTCGGTAAGTGGTAACTGCAATAACCCACATGGCCAACCCGAGAGCTCCACATGGTGAATAGTTTCCATTTAGAGCCTCTTCAAGGTTTACTCACCTATAGATCTGCTAATGGAAAGCACACGAGTCTCCAGGTATAGTGAAACAATCGCCTAGAGATAAAACTCCCACAGAAGAATTAACACAATTTTTTTTTTTTTTAATGAAAGACAGGTCACTGTAAAAAGTAACTCTACGTACTTATCATCAATTGTTGAAAACAGATTTATGATGACATTGAGGTATGATAATCTCAAATATGTTCTGCATTGTTTTTAAAAGCTTTGTGTTTAAAATTCATAGCACTTTCTAATCCTGATAAAGTAGCCTAATTTTCTAGCTTGCTTTGTTCGGTAAAATATATTTCTAAATCCATTTTAAGCAGCTATTTCTTCAATTTGAGTAATTTTCTCTCGAGTTAATAGATTCCACACAAGCATACCTGACTTTTAATGTTAATATATGCTATATTTCCAAACTTGCTTGTGACAATGGGAAGCACAATCAAAATGAAATTCAGTTGTTTAAAGCATATCTACCTTGTTATTTTGTTAAAATGCTTCTTCATTTGGTATAGTGATACCAAATCACATTTTACCTCATATTGAGGTTCCATCTCTCTCTTTTCTCCCAGCAAAAGCGAAGGAAAACAGAACGTGTTAGATATGGTTGTGTCATTTTAAGATAAGATGACTTTAAAACTACCATATCAATAGAAGACATTTGCTTAACATAATAAATCCCTCCACCAGTAAGTTCAGCTATAAACGCTGGGCAAAAAAGGAAAGCATTTCGATTTTGAGGCATTTTTGGCATTGGTAACTTGATTTACAGACTGATGTTTTCATTTTATATTGAGCCTAAAACACTTTGCTATTTTATCTAAACCATTACACCTATACAATAACGATGCCTGTGGGCATTTCTGGAATTTTCTTTTGATTGTCTGGTACTGACCTAATGTCATGAATCTCATTTTTTCCTTTTCAGCAATGCTACCAGCTCTCTGAAAACAGAGGGTATATGATGGAGACAGATAAAGATTTTTTCTTTAGGTACCCAGACCAAGAGAAAACAAATACCTTTCATAATTGAGTCAGGGTTGTCTTTAACAGTGCAGAGTCCCATTAAAGAAAGCCTTGTTTGTCTTGTACACCGCTGTGTCCCCAGTTTGTACAACAGTACTTGCACATAGTAGGTGCTCAGTAAATATTAATTGAATGGGATGTGAAGGATTGGGAAAGAGTGGTTGGATTGAGCACAGAGCTGTGGGCACAAGTCATACGCGGTCATGAGTTTCTAAGTGTGGTTTAAGAGTTATTCCTGTGTGTTTGAAAACTGAAAGCAAAGCCAATTCCAGACAGGATTAAAGGGCCAGCCAGCTGGCCAGTTTCCCAGGGTGCTAATCCATTAGAGGCATTGAAACCACTGAAAATGTTTAAGACAGAAAATTGTATTTACTAGAATTTCTCTACTCTGTGTGATTGGGACCGAGCATAAGGCATTCTAGGGACATGCTTTTATGTCTTCCAAACAGATATTTTCTACTCTCTTAGGAGGGTGGGTCCAGTTAATTATAGCGCTTTTGTTTGGTGAGCTAAATGCTCAAATGTGAGGGCAGAGCTGAATTGTTTGGGTGAGAGAGAATAGTTAAGTTTTGTCACCAGGGAACTTCTTACTCTGCCTCTAGGCAGATATAAGCCTTTTGTCCCTCCCAAAATAAATATAAGCCAACTTTTAAAGGATATTAGTTTAAAAGGACAGAAAACTGTAGGTTACACAGGTGGATACAGATTTTGTTGTCTCATTGAAACCCTAAACCAGTCCTGTCTAATAGAGATGTATAATTTAAAATTTTTAATAGCCACATCAGTAAAGTAAAAAGAAACAGGTAAATGTAATTATAATAATAAATCTTATTTATCCCAGTAAATCCACACTATTTTGTTAGGTAGCTAGTCAGACACAAGGGACAGGAGAACAAAGGAATGGAGGCCCAGCCCAGAGACCACCCAAAGAACACCCCATTGGTAGTTAGAGAATCCCTTCTGCATCCCAGGAGACCAAGTTTGGGAGGGCCATAACCTTTGGCTGGTTTATTCCAGTTACAGAGATTTGTGCAGAAGGTACTACCCTAACCTGCCCACAACCTTGACCTCATTATAATACCATGTTTATGCCCGGAAGTTCATGAATGTAATTATAACAGGCTGAATTCTGGGTAAGCATATGCATACTAGGCAAAGGGTTATATAGCAGCCAAGTGCCAGTCAAAATGACCTCATGTGACAGTCACCTAGGAACCACCCATCGTGGCCCCAGTATAATACAGACCTTCCCGCTTCTGCGTCGTTATAGCTCTCTTGGTTGAAAATCCTCTCCTCCCTTGGGGTGTACTCTGTCTTATCTTTTCACCTCCCAAATGCCACAGGGCTGCAGCCGCCCTTAGCACGGCCTGTCTCCTTTTAAAATGTACTTTCAATAAATCTTACTTTTTCTAAATCTTGCTGACCTGTAATTCTTTGCCACGTCAGCGGGGAAGAACCGAGGAAAAATGCGAATTGCACTTTGTTGTCATTACCAACCCCTCATGCCACTGGGACGATGCTGGGGTTCGGATCCCCACCCCCAAACAGTAACAGTATCATTTCACTGTGTTATCCATATAAAATTATTAGTGAGATATTTTATGTATCTATTTTTTTGTACTAAGTCTTTATAACCCCACATATGTTTTGTACTTATAGCACGTCCCCATTTGGACTAATCACTTTTCAGGTGCTTGGCAGCCACACTGGTAGGTGACTGTTGTGTTGGACAGTATAGTCCTAGACTATGCACAAGGCAGAGTCAGTGATTCCCAGCTGGCATCATTGAGCTGGTTCTAAAAAGCCTTTTAATCAAAATTCTCTCTCTTTGGCCAGCATGAAATTCTCCGTGTTAATACCACTCTTTAAACATCTTTTTTAAAATAACTATCATGATAAATGTGTTGAAGTATTTTTCTTCAAAAGCAACGCCTTTAAGTAGTGGAATGCTTGAATATGAATGCTGTTCATTTGGTACCCTTATCTACGGAGTGAAGCATTATCGATAAATTACCATATCTATTTAGACTAGTGATGGCTATGTGTTGTTACAATCATTAATGATGATTAGAGAGGAGGCCTGGGTTATGGATGCCATACTTGGAGTAGCCTTAAAATGAATTTGGGAAAAAGTGAAGGTCCAGATGATTATATATACTTGATTTGTCAACTAATTGATCATTTTCCTTAGATTTAGTTTTACTAGTTTTCCTTTTTCTCACTCTTTCTCCCCAATGCACACATTCCCTTTTGTTTTTTATTTTAAATTGAGATATAATTCTCATAAGATAAAATTTACCCTTTAAAGTATACAGTTCAAGGGATTTTAGTATATTTACAACATTCTGCAACCATTCCCACTACCTAATTTCAGAACTTTTTGTTTTCATTACAGGTCTCCTAGGGCCCACTTACCCCTAACTCTCCTTTCTTGATGACGTTAATCAAAGGAGGAAGTGGGAAAGGAGAGAGGTGAAAACTAAGAAGTGCAGCATGATTTTGAGGGAGAACCCGTTTCTGAACTGTTAACTCTGCATAGATATTTACAAACATCTTCAGGAGCACTAATAAAATATTAAAAATTAGGAGGCACAGAGCTCGGTTTAGGAGACATTCTATTGTTACCCAGTTTGACTCTTGGTCCAAAATGCTGACAAAATGGCCTTGTAAACATTTGAGTTAAATAATCCTTTGCTTTTTCCAAATTTGTTCAAAAATAAAAATTTCGAGTTGTTTGAAAGATTAAACAATTTAAATCCACTCTAAAATAGATACTTACATTGATTGCTAACTTATCTCTAGCATTATTAATAGTTCCGAAACTCATTTTAAATAAGCCAAGTTTTAGAAGTAAAAGGAAATTTCTGGCACATTGGACATAACCAAGGACTCATGTTTGTGTCAAGTGATTCCACCACATATCTTTATCGTTAGCATATTTGTTTAAAATATTCTCCCAGGGGCATTACTGTCAATTACCAAGGATTATATAGTTCGATACTTCCCTTATATTTCATTTGAATCATACTGTTTTGCATTATTTTAAATGGCCACATTTTTATTTGTCTTGAGGAGAAGGCAGCTATAAGGAATGTGGTTATCATGAGTTAATCATATCCTTGGGGTTTTGAGATATTTTCTAACTCTGAGATTGTGATTGCTTTCTGATTGCCATTGAGCTTGAACATGCCCTTACTGCTTAATTATGATGCGGTGTTGCCTTATGCGATAGACTGGACTAACTGAGAAGTATTTCCAGAGCTCACCATTCAGACTGAAAGAAAGAACTGAGAAAGCAGGTATTTTTATTTTTTTCTTTCGTTCTTAGGTTTTTTCCTCTCTCTTTTAGAAAACATTTCCCCCCTTTTCACAGGGTTAGCTGTTATCCCTGGTTCATGTAAGGATGCCTTGTAGTATAATTTGTCTCCAGATTGAGTATTAGCAACATATTGATAACCTCCACAAGAGCCTCCTGCTTCCATCTTTACTGCTGACCATTTCTTCAGCCATAACACTGGATCTTTTAACTTGCACCAAATTATTTTCAAGCCTATATTGAGTAAAAGAATACAATATCAAGGAACATGTTTTAATTTGGGCTTCATACTTTCATACCATATATTTGTTTTAAAAAAGTATCCCATTGCAGATTGCAAGTATAAATTAGTATCAGAATTACCATACAAAACTCTCTTGCTAACTTTAATCAGTAACTTTTTAGAGAATGATAGAAAACATAGTGCTAATGAATAATGTGCCCAGAAGCTCTTATTATTACGTTGGCATGAACTCCACTTAATGACAAGCTTTCTCAAGCAGCAGTTGATTTTAATCCTATTTTTCATTAGTGAAGTATAAAATGTTAATAATACTTTCCATTGTGCTGTTCTTTTGTAGCACAGTACCGTACATCTTCCATGTTCACCAAGACTCTCTTTAAGATACTGCTAGTAACTTCCTATCTCATAAATAAGATTTGTTCAAGAAATAAAAATGTATGTTTTCCCATTGTTAGCTGTATGTTTTTCTAATAATCACATCTGAAGCTTATTATACAGTAATAGCCTTAAGATATTATTTTTTTTAAATGCACTTCTTTGGTCTTAATACTAGTTTTTAATCTCTTCTTGTTTCCATGAAGTCTGAATGAGATTTTCAAAATTGAATAATAATTTGATCCGTTAATCTTTTGAAGCTAGTAATTTTATTTTCCTCTCTTTGCAGTCTCTGAGGCTCGCAAATGAATAGAGCTTCATTACTGCAGTCTGCATTTAATAACCATTATCCATTATCTTGTAATTAAGACTCCCTGTAACGAATCATGAGGACAATGCAAAAATACATAGTACATTTCTTTAATGAACTGGAAAATGTTCATCTTGTTCTATTTAGTAATGAGTTGCTGAATAGTCATTAAATCCACTGGAGAATAGAGCTAGATGGATTTTGAAGACTGTCTTGAGTTTGTGGTTAATCTATTAGAATTAAAATTTCATCTTCTATTTTTATCAACAGCTGATTAGAAGTCATTCTGTTTGACCAAATTGATTAGAAGACCATATACAAGGGCAGCTGTTGTTTAATGAAAGTTTTTAATGAAACTGTACCATGGAGACTTGTAATTATAGACCTTAGAAAAGCTTTGAGTTTCTTTAGACCACAAAAAAGTATTGTGTTAGAGATTTCAAATTAGGAAAATAAAAAGAAGACAATTTAATATAATGCTGTAAATTTATTATTAATTTTAATTTTAGCTAATCACAGTTGAATACTAGTCTATTTAATGTGTTACTTTTGACTTTTCAGGCCTTTCATCTCCTAGGTTAGTCATTTCATTGAAATTGTAGGCCCTGATGAAAGAACATTTGTGTGGATAGCTATTTTAATTGTAAGATATTTTCTCATACGGTTTTTTTCCCCCAAGCTGAGTAGAGGGGAGCTTGGTTAATGTTGGATTTGCAAAAGCTCTGAGGAGAGTCTATGGTGCTCTGTGGTGTTGGATATTCAAAATCTAGCCTTTATTTCTCTAAGGTAATTTTGTTTGAGCAGAGGGACAAGGGAAGCAATATTAAAATAAGAAGTAAAGCAAAAGTGTGTGCCTACTTAGTCTCATTGGAAAATCCATTGTTCTTTTGACAGTAGTAAAATACTACTGTACTTTCTAAAGTATTTGGTGTAGTTAATCTAGGTCTTATTGCTTTTTTTAAAGAAGTAGCCAGTTGTGTCTACATGCCTGAAATGCTATTTTAATCTTTTATGGTCCTGATTCTTCATTGTCTTTCCTCAACCTATCCAAAACAGACACCAAATTTAGCATCTTATACACTGATTTCAGGTGGTCAGACCTCATGTTTTCCAAGGGACTTTTACAGTCACATGTTCTAAAGTTCACATTGACACACATACCCCAAATGTCCCTGGCCCTCACAGTGATTCTAAGATGGATTCATTTATTATTATTTAGGCATGTCTTATATTTTCTGTGCTTTCAGTGTTTCTTCTAATGCTGGTGTTTTTCCATCTGCCCTTTTCTTTACGTTTTATTTCTCTTTCAAGGTCTATATCAAATTCTACCTGTGCTTTATCATTCTAGCTAAAGTGAATCTCTCGGAATCTTTCCAGTTCTTGTTAATCGTAATAGTTACTTGGCATGTTTAAAACACATTAAACACCATATAAAATTTGTATCTCCATCTGTACCTGATTTCTAGATTATTAAGGTTGGCTTTAATTTTTAAAGACTTCTGGTTTTAGCTTCGACACGTGAAGAGCTTGGAAATTGTTATCTCTACATTAGAATAAGAAAAATCTGAATAAACTGAAAATCAGTGACTTTTCTAAGACCCGTCAAAAAATTAAGGTTGCAGAGCAAACTGCCACCTTGAAATCTGGAGACAAGGGCAAGTTATGAGAGTCACAACCAAGATCTACTTACCTGCTAGAGCCAAAAACTAGTAGGAACACTCAAATGGTAATTTTTACAAATTGTTGGATGCTGAATGTGGCCCAATACTTTGTGCTTTTATCTCCAGAAACCCCAGGTTCTTACAGGGAAGAGCCAAGAAAGATCCTCTCTCGGCTCTGGGAGGAAAAGGGGAATATAATCATTATGAAATATACCCAGAGCGTTCTCCTTAACAAAGGCCTTCTCTTCAGAGCAGAAAACTTTACTAGAGTCTAATGCTACCTGGGAGGACACTTCCCTTCTAGTCTTCCTACCTCTCCAAAATAGGAAGAAAAGCTAAGACATACTTGTGAAAGTTACAGCCCAGGGATATAGGCCCACTAAAAGACTGAAATTTAATTATAAGATTATAAAATACTTCCTCTCCCCCAAACATTACCACCACACCAACAGGACTGCAATAATCCTGCGAATTACAGCTAACAGAGCTGAAAGATGTGGACTCTCTGTAAAGAGGAATATTTAAGAAGCCCAAAGTAAGCAGGGGAGAAAAAACCCCAAAGATACTATAGGATTTGGAGACTCTGATACCTATGACTACAGCAGACATTAAATACATCCCAACTCCTAGCCAGATTAACATAAAAATCTCACACTAAAATTTTGTTTATATAATAGTTATATCCTATTATCCAATGCATTATGCCTGGCTTTCATCAAAAATTGTAAGAGATCCTAACAGGCAAGACAATAAAACACAGTCTGTAGAGAGAAAACAAGTATCAGAACCAGATTCAGATATAACACAGACGTTGTTCTTAACAGAGAAATTTAAAATAGGTATGACTAGTATGTTAATGCCCTAATGGAAAAAGAAGACAGCATGAAAGAATGATAGATAATGTAAGCAAAGCAATGGAAACTTTAAGAAGTAATTAAAAGGAAATGCTAGAAATCAAAAACACTGGAACAGAAATGAAGTATCCCTTATGGAGTCATCAGTTGACTGGATTGAGCCCATTAGTAGATGGGCCTTATCAGTGGACTGTGGAAAGAACCAATGACTATGCAGATAGGTCAAAATAAACTTCCTAAACTGAAATATAAAGAGAAAAAAAGGCTGGGGAAAAAAAAAAAAACCAGAGCAGAACATCCAAAAATTGTGAGACAATTTCAAAAGGTGTTATGTATGTGTAATTGGAATATGAGAGGAAGAAAAAGAAAATGGAGCAGACAACATACTTGAAGTAATTATGGCTGAGCATTTTCCAAAATTAATGACAAATACTAAACCACAGATCTTGGAAGTTCAGAGAACACCTAGCAAAATAAATATCAAAACAATTACACCTAGATATATTATATTCAAACTGAGGCCAAAAACAAATAGAAAATCTTGAATAAAAAGAAAAAAAAACAAAAAGAAGATACCTTACCTATAGAAGAAATAGGAAATAATTACAATGATCTCATTAGAAACTATGTCAACAACAAGAAAATAGAGTGAAATACAAATACTTAAAATGTTAAGAGAAAAAAATGCATCAATCTAGAAATCCATGTCCAGTGAGGTTATCCTTTAAAAGTGAAGGAGCTCAGACATACAAAAGCTAAGGGAATTCATTGCCAGCACATGTGCCCTGTAAGAAATGTTAAAAGATATTCTTTAGGAAGTAGGAAAATGATATAAGTTAGACACTTTGATCTACATAAAAGAAGGATGTCGAAGAGAAAATAAATGAAGAATAAAAATAATTTTTCATTCTCAGTTGGTACCTGCTTAAAGTGATAATAGTAACAATGTATTGAGTAATTGCACCATATGGATAAGTGACATGAATGACAGCAATGTTATAATGGACGGGCAGGAAGAATTGGGACTCATATGTTAAAAGATACCTGCAGTACCTGTGTGGTAGTATTATTATTTGAAATAGTATTGTTTGAAGGCAGACTTAAATTACTTAAAAATTTATATTGAAAACTCTAGAGCAACCACTAAAAAAATGTACAAAATAAATGTAATTGATATACTGAGAGGACATAAAATGGGATCATATAAAATGTTCAATTAAAGCAGAGAAGGCAGAAAAAGAGGTATAAAACATAATAAAGAAAAAACACACAACAAATAGAAAAGTTATAAACATTGTAGATGTTAATCCAACTAAATCAATAATAACAAATATTAACGGTCTAAATACATCAATTTAAAAAAGATTGTCACAAAAACAACACCCTACAGTATGTTGTATATAAGATTTCCACTTTAAATAGAAAGACTTAGCAGGTTTAGAGTAAAGGGATGGAGAAATATATACTATGGTAACAATAATCAAAGTATAACAGAAGTAGCTATACTTATGTCAGGCAAAGCAGACATCAGAAAATGGAGCATTCTCAGGGATAAAGAAGGGCATTACACAATAATAAAAGGGTCATTTCACCAAGAAGACATAATAATCCTAAGTGTGTGCACCTAACAACAGAGTATCAAAATATGTGAAGCTAAATATGGTCTTACAAATACAATTTAGCAGTTGCTCTGTAGGTGTTTACTCAACTAATTCGAAAACTTATGTCCATACGAAAACCTGCATATGATTGTATATAGCAGCTTTTTTCATAATTGCCAAAAACTGGAAGCAACCAAGATATTGTTAAAGGGGTAAATACAAACTGTGGTACATCCATATAATGGAATGTTATTCAGCAATAAAAAGAGGTGAACTATGAAACCATGCAAAGATGTGAGTGAACCTTAAATGCGTATTGTGCAGTGAATGAAGCCAGTCTGAAAAGTATATCATTCTGGAAAAGGCAGAATTATTGAGATCGTAAAAGATCACTGGAGGGGGAAGTAAAAGGTGAAGCAAAGGCGATATTTTTAGACTGGTGAAAGTATTCCATATGATACTGTAATGATGGGTACATGACATGGTATTTTTTGTTAAAACCACTAGAAGTTTCACAGAGAGTGAACCTTGATGTATGTGCATGGAAAAAAAAAAAATCAATTAGGAGGTCTGGGAATTCCAAGATAGAATGCAGTCTGTGGCCAAAGAATCCGACTATATTACAAATGTGTGAAACAACCTCACTGAAGGAGGTAGGAGAAAAAGATGCTGACCCAAGTAACTTTATAAATGAGTGTAATCTGTAAAGCTAAAGGCAAAGAAACTGCGCATTAGCACTTACTGGGGTTAATAAAGTTGTTTCCACTGATGATATGGTTAACAATTCTGATAACACTGTACATGGTTACTGGATGTGAACAATCAAATAAATGGATGGCAGGTGTCAGATTTCTCACTGTTGGAGGGGGAGTTTACAGCTTAGCAAGGGAGGGGGCTAGAGTGATCCATGTGGTTAATGGGTCAAGAGCTGGAGACATCTTTGTAGCATGTGTTTAGTTTAATGTAGATATAGTTACATATGGAATTATTGACATGTATATATAAATGTGTTATATTCACACTTTGTTTTTGCTAGACCAGCTGAAAGGGCCTAAAAACAAGAACCCTACAGTAGCAATGAGTACATCTAGCACCAAGATCTTAATATCTAATATCATTCTCCAATAATAGGAACCAGTGCTTTGGAAAAATGGCTTATTTTAGGATTGGGGCAGAAAACATGCAAGGTGAGCCTGGAGTATTTGGTAATACCAGAGAGTAAGGGATTTTAAAGTGAAAAGACCATGTGATGGGGATGTGTCAAAGGAACATAGGATGCAATGAAAGCTCCCAGTGGCCAAAGCTAGGACCATCTGAACAACATAATAAATATTGGATTATAAACCCATGTATAAAATAAATATCTTTTAGTTGGCACTGATATAAATAAATGATTGTAAATGAATGAATGAATGGAGAGACAACTCACATGTGAAAAAACTCCAAATAATTTATGTAGATATTCCCCCCCTGAAGGAGGTAGGTTGTAACTATTCATTCCTTAAGTATAGGCTACACATAAGTATTTATTTTCAAAGAGTACAGTATGGAAAATAGGAAAAATGGAGTGATTTTATAGTGAAGAAACCTAGCAAACAATACTTCCACCAAGTTCTCAAGGTCAAAATCAACAGTGGTCAGTCATGTTGATAGTATGTGCCCTGGATACGATGTGGTGAAAATGGCATGTTACCTCTATGGTCTTCTTTCCCAGAAACCAATAACCCCAGTGTAATCATGAGAAAAACATTAGACAAATCATAGTTGAGGGGAGTTTTATGAAATACCTAACAAGTACTCCTCAAAACTGTTAAGGTCATCCAAATAAGGAAAGTAAGAAACTGTCACGGCCAAGACAAGCCTACGGAGACCTGACCAATATTTAGTATCCTGGATGAGATTGGATTTTGAGTAAAACTAAGGAAATCTCCAGTATGAATTTCAGTTAATAATAATGTATCTATATCGATTCGTTAACTGTAACAACTATCATACTAATATGTTGTTAATAATAGGATAAACTGGGTATAAGGTATATGGAAACTCTGTACTGACTTCACAATGTTTCTAAGACCTAAATCTGTTTGAAAATTAAGTTTGTTTAAAAATAAATAAATAAATAAAACATTTCCCCCTAAGCCACCTGCCTGGTTTTATTACTAGGCCTGGATGAAACCCCAATCTTTCTTCCTTTCCCCATTAGTCAGTTAAAGGTGGAAAATATTGTAGTTTGTTTTCTCTTGGTAGCGGTGACTGTTTATTCAGCTTTCTCTTGTGTTCATATTCTGGGGACTTGCATAAGAAAGATATAGCACCTGCTCTCAGAAATGCTTACAATACACTCAAGAAAGGGACAGACAGACAATGATATGTAAGCACTGTTACTGCTTCTGGCTACTGTTGCAAATACATTAGGAGAAGAGTGTCCTCTCTTATCCTGCCTTTAAATTCTTCCAGGGGAGGAATTGGCTCTTTTGGTTAACTTTGATGATACCCTTTTTAAGTGACCATACTTTTTTTAGGCCTCCAGATGTGGTCTTTGTATTTTATATCAATAATCTTCTCTTCTAAGATGCTTAAAGAATTTAGATGATATCCAGTGTTTTACCCAAAAGCTTCTAGTGAATTCAAACACAGTGTCACATAATAGCAAACACATCTTGGTCTTATTGTGAATTCTTTCAAGATGTCCCATCACCTTCTTACATCTATTTGGAGGCTTTAATCTCCTCTCTTTGATTGTCTTCTGACGTTGTAGGACTCGGGTATCAGTTCTATAATCCCATTCATTCATTCATTCATTCGTCTACTTCACACATGCCCACTTCTTGTCTTTTCCCTTCCTGTTTTCCTGCTTGTGATACTCTTTTCACAGATTCCTGTCTTCAATCTCTAAATTTCACACATTGGAGATGCTTTATGAGGCCTATGTTCAAATATAGCTACCCTCCCCAAATCCATCACTCTTTATCTCGTTACTTTGCATTATTTTACTTCACAGTACTTACCTGGCATTTGTTATATTTTTATTTGTTCATTGTCTTTCAATTCTAGAAATTCTCACAAGGCAGGAATTTTGTCTGTTGTCTTTAGTGGTCTATTCCTAACATCTAGCACAGTCTAGAACATAGTAAGCACTGAGTAAATATTTGTCGAATGAATGCATGCATGACAGGTATGTCTCCCATTTGTCCCAGTGGACCTGCCTAAAGACCAAAGAGATCTTTTGCAATGACCATCAGAATTTCTTTGGTATTTATACGGATTGCAACACTAGCTAGGTCTTACTCCATTTTTATTTGTATAACACTTGAAAGTTTTTAGAGTGCTTTCCAATAGATTGTCTTTTCTAATTCCTTGAGTAACACTATGAAGCCAGTAAAACTTTCAGATCTATTTTACAAATGACAAAGTTAGGAATTGGAATTTGCAAGGTAAATATCATAGCCAGAGCTAGAAACCAGAGCTCATGACTTCTAGATCATCAAGTGATTACCTGGGATTATGGTTCATCTCCGCTTACATGTAGAATGTATATGCTTTCAAGGGCAAGGGTTTGAATTATTTGTTTTTATGTTTTTCGCTGTGCTTTACACAGAGTGCACTTTCCACAGGTGTGTCAATTTGAAACTTTCAATCCACAGAATAATCATGGAAGTATCATTTCCAATTGAAACTAGAGGGGAAAGTTTTGACTACTCCACTTCCATCCACCGCTTCTTCATGGACCTTGGGAGACTCTCAGAGATTAATTAGCTTTACCTATGAGTCTAGAGATTCAGTGGGCTATGGATATGCTTAGAATTCTACCTCCTCTTCTAACTAAGTAACCTCAAGCAAGGATCTTAACTTTTCTGTGCTTCAATTTCCTCTTTAAAACTAGGGATCATATTAGTACTTAACTTTTACAAGTCATCACAAAGCTTGAGTTCATACTTTAAGAGCACCCAGAATAGCGCACAGTGCGTCACACTCCATGACTCTTTATTATTATCGTTTGTCTTCTTGTGTTATTCTGATAAACTCTATCAATAAGTTTAAGATAATTTGAGAGATAGGCAGTTGTTTAAGATATTTGCAAGTGTTGTTCATGAAAATCCTAATCTGGGTGGAAAACAGTGCTTTTATTAACAAACAACACAGTAGAAATCAGCGGATAGTGATTCTTCTTGTACTGTCACAGCTGTACCGTGTACTTTCTATCAAACATAAGGAAATGAAGGAAAAATGAGTCGGCACTCAGTTTACTAGTGAAGTGTTATATGATGTGAAGCACGGGGAATAAAATTGTTTTTATTCATCTCAGTTACGCATTAAATAGACCAACTTGATTTTAATTGGCGATATGGAAATATGGAGGCAGCAGCCCCAGGGGTCTGTGAGAATCCATTTGGTGTTTAATTTAATTCATATAAGGGGAAGAAAAAGTGTGGACAGATTTTTTTCAAGTTTTTCAAATAATTAATGAAAAATAAAGTTGTGTTCCTCAGGAAAAAAAAATTACACAACTCATTTCTTCCACTGACTCAAAATTGTGAAAAGGAAATAAGTTTTTAAATTCACGTGGAGTTTTTCTTCCTTGTGTTTTAGGATCAGATTTTATTAAGACTTCTACTGGTAAAGAAACAGTAAATGCCACCTTCCCGGTAGCTATCGTCATGCTACGGGCCATTAGAGATTTCTTCTGGAAAACTGGAAACAAGGTACATTATTGCCAGCAAGTCTTTTTTCAGAGTAAATATAATGTTATTTATAATACTAGTTACAGCCGCGATAACTGTCTTTGTATGCAGAAGGTGTGAATGAGTTACCTTTATTAAGATAAATGTTTAATTTACCTTCATCACAAAAGAACACATTTATGGAGAAAAATGTGCGATTAACATAGTGAGTGTGAGTGTGGGAGTAAGTATGTGTGATCAAGATGTAAACTTCCTTTATGTCCTTTTATTAACCGAAGACAATTTTATCACTGACAAGAGATTCCTAAATGGGTTCTTTAACGAACTAATTCTACTGCAACACAGAGGCTTTCTGGTAAGGCGTTGGCCAGCGAAAACAGGTTAATGCAGAAATTAAACTTCCTTGAGGAATGGAAAGAATTGCAGAGTAACATTTATTGAATGATAAGCTGTGGTGGTGATATGAAAAGTATGCAATATAATGGGAAATAATCTTTTCCTGTCATTATTGAAGGACACACATAAATTGCTTTTTCTGTTGGGAAACCCCCGGTCCAGAAAAACTTATTACTTTTAATAATATGAGGTGAAGAGAAAATTCTTGAGGAGATGAACTTATTAAACAAAATAATGAAATGCTGTGAAACAGCAGGGAAAAGGTAGCTAGACGTTATATGGCTCTTGAATTAAATATCCATTTTTGCGTTTTATAGCAGTTGGATGTGCTCTTTGGAAGACTGTTAAGCTGAGGAGGGTATATGCTAGCTTTTGTCAGCTTTTCGAAAAATAATACATATTTTTTGAAACATGAAGTTAAAAGAAAAAATGCATATGAGGTGTTTTTAAAATGAGTTTGGATTTTCCTTTTCACTTCAAGTTGCTTGTTTAGTTGCAAATTATCTCAAAGGGCTTTTTTTTTTACATCACTGGAGAGAAAGGTAATTTTTTTTTTTTAATGAGACTTTCCCTTCCTCAAAAGGTATCTTTTAAAACCAATCTCTTGATTTTTGCCGAATAGAAACTCAAAAAGAGACCTTTAATCCTTTGCCAACTGGATGTGATGACTTTATATGTGACTGTAGCTTCAGTTTATTTTGGAATCAGAGACCTTTTTTAGAATGTACTGGGTTTGAGGGGAAATAAACTGCTCCCACAATTTTCTCTTTCAGAATAACTTCATATGTTAAAAAAGGACAAATAGGATAAATATCTACTGTGACCTACCTGTGAAAGTTGACCCAGCTTAAGTAGCCTTCTGCAGTGATCCAAATTTAAAAAATAAAAATTTAAGTAAAGCTATGAAAGTGAAAGAACTCTATTTTTGCCCCCCCCCCCCGAAATGAGGGAGTGGGCCCACCACTCACTAGACCAGCTGTTCTTATTCTTAGCCAAAGAACATCCAAAAATATGTGAGACTTTTTATACTTAAAGATGCCTGGGCCTCATCCCTGACACTTCTGGACAGGGTTATTTCTCAGGCATCTACACGTTTCGTAAGCTCTGTAGTCGGGACTAAAACTCTCCACTGGGGCCCAATCTTGTTTTGCTCTCCACAAAGATTTATTGAATCATTAACCGTGTGCCATGTTAACCTATGTTAAATGCAAGGGATAAAAAAGATGAACAAGTCCCTTCCCAGGAAACCCCTTAGACATGAGCAAAGAATTTCAGTAAAAATTTTAAACGATCATTGTTCTAGACCAGAGTAGAGAGCAAGGGACACTTCTGTCTTTCAGCCCTCTCCTCAGCTAATAAACAGAGTTCATCCCAGTTTCATTAAGAAACGAATAGCTACGAGTCAAACCCGTATTCATTTTAATTACATTTGATTTTACACAGTGAGGCTCTGTATGTGTATTTTGCAAATCAGGCACATCCCTTCTGGTTGTTGACAAGTTGCCTGGGCAGTCCTTAGACTGTAGTTTCTACATCCTGATTTAAGGGGTGTTTTAAAATGTGATCAGCCGCCTTCCAGACCATGATTAGTGTCACTCCTGAGAAGCAGAGGTTTAATATTTCATAACTGATTTCACTGCAGATTTATGTTTTCCATATTCTCTCCCTTAAACAAAAGTACATAGAACCTCTCTTTAGAAGTATTGCTAAACATACTTACTGACACAACTGAATTAGATAGAAAAAATCTATATGCAGCACCGCCTAATTGATAGACGTGCTCTTATGATTAACATGTATGCTAATATCAGCTAATGATTTTTTTTTGCCTCTTCTCAGTAAATAGCCTCATCCCACTTGCCTCTCTCACTCTTCCCACCTCTCCTCACTCTTACAGAATCACTTGGGCTCCAGAGTAATAGGCAGATCTGGTTAGAATTTCTACACAGCTGCTGTTTAGCTGTGTGACATTGTGTGATTGAGTCAGAGAAACCAGTTGGGGGATCTTTACTGATATTCCATGTGAGAATTGATGAGGATTAAACTCAAACAGTAGAAGTGAGAGTAAAGAGCAAAGTGTGTGCAGGGGACATATAAAAGTTACGAAGGTAGGATTGGTAGGATTTGACTGTTGCTTTTTGGCTGTGGTGTGGTGTGGTGAGGAAAAGGCAGAGTCTTTTCTGTTAACTTCACAGGTTAACTGTGAGGTTTCTAGCTTGAGTTGATAATGGGACCATCCATTTATTATCATCTCCCCTTCTAGCATTCTGTTAGCCGTCACCCTTGCTGATGCTGCCTGTCAAACAAACGGCTCTGAGTGGTTAAGTGCCTGAGCTTCAGTACTTGGGCTGTAGGATGTTTTCTTGATTGCTCCCATCTATAGAGTCTCACTCTACTGGACTGTCAAGTTCTTGAGACAAGTAAATCCAGATAAGTACATATACATATAGTAAAACCTACTTATATATAATGTGTTATATATATATATTTATAACACATTTATATATAAATATATCTATAGATATAGATATAGATATAGATAACACATTTATCCTTTTCTAATGGACTTAGGGACATCATTTGTAAACATCAGATACTGGCTGAACTGTGCTGTTTTATGGTCACTTTCAAAGACTACCAAAGTGGAAGAGGCCCTACACTGTCTTTTTCTACTGTGCTTGTTTAACTGCTCTGGCTGCTCTCTATAACTCTTGCCGATTTACAACTTTTGTTCTGTTTGCAATAGAAAAAAAGTCCCTGCAGTTAAGTTGATTAAAATGACTGTCATCTCTTCTTGCTGATTGCTGCCAGTTTGGTTGGTGTGACCTCACTGATTTGCTCCTCTTATTTTAGATACACAGATGTGTCTTTTGCACCTCAAGATGAAGGGCTGAAAGGTGTCTGTCCAAGCTTACTTGTAGAAGTGTAAGATGAGTGGCTTTTGTGATCTGTTTTCCTATGTATTGACACCTCTTTTGTTTATCCCAGGTTCACAGCGATAGTCTAGATGGTTGAGGTTTATGACTTTTCAATAAGTGAAATGTTAATGAGAGTTATTAACTCTCATTAGTGTCTTCTCAAAGCAGTGACATTCTTCCCATTAATCTTGGAAAAGTCATTTTGTAGTGTGAATGGGTGTGAGTCAGTGATCTAAGCTCTTTTGCAGAGCGAGCTGAAGTAGGCTGAAAAAAAAAAAGAGAGAGAGAATCAAGACCTGTAGTAATGCAGTATCATTTTTTAAGGCAATCCAGTAACAAATCTCGTTCACTTTCCCTTCTTCCCTTTTAGGTAGGCTTTAAGCCAGCAGGAGGCATCCGCAGTGCAAAGGATTCCCTTGCTTGGCTCTCTCTCATAAAGGAGGAACTCGGAGACGAGTGGCTGAAGCCAGAGCTCTTTCGCATAGGTGCCAGTGCCTGCTTTCAGACATCGAGAGGCAGGTGAGTAATAACCCGTTGTCTTTGGAACACATTGACAGGTGTTTTGGAGAAAGAAATGAAAAGTCACCTATTGGGCTATGAGAACTACAGAGGAAAACTCATCTGAATTCCTCATCATGCCCAAACCTCTGCCTTCTTCTAAGCAAACTTCCATCTAAAGTAGGCTGGATGGAGATTCTGCTGAAGCACATAATAGTGGGGCTATATTATCAAATGCTAATTAAAATTATTGATTATTATGTGATACCATAATTATTAATTGATCTGGGTAATAATATAATTATTCATCAACTAAACTCTGCTTTCCTCACAGATTTACCATCACGTAACTGGAAGATATGCAGCTTATCATGATCTTCCAATGTCTTAAATCAGCAACAAATTCCAGAAAAGGTTTTTACAATGTTTAAAAATTATCTTTCTATGTAATTGCTGAAATTATTTAATTAAAACTGGAGGAAGAGGTGACTGACATTTTCCCCTTAAAAATTTCATTGAATTTAATTCAAAGAATGAAAGAAAAAACTACACATGGTACTCATTTCACGCACATCTAAAATAGCCTTAATTAACTAGATCTGTACTGTTTATTTTGTGAAGGTTTTCTCTTAAAAACTCTGGGTAAAATGTTACTGATAGCATTGATAACATTAAATTCTAAGAAAAAATGTTAAACTGTCCAAGAAAGTTGCTCTAGTCACAAGAAATGCCGCATCCCTGACTGCTGCTGTCTTAACCACTTCTGGAGTCACTGGCTCAGCCCGAATTTCCTGCCATAAAAATCCATCTTTAATTTTTGCAACAGATATGCTCTTTTATTACTTACGTTATCCATGAAATTTTTGTCAATGTTATATGCAATTATGGATATCATTGAATTTTTTAATTAGAAGCATCCCTATAGTCGTTTATTTTTATAAACTTTAAATTGTAACAATACATATTGAAAAGTTAATCTATGAAACATGGAAAGAGGTTTTATCGGTGACTTTGTCAATCTCTCTAGTAGAGTACTTGGGTATTTATCTCAGATAAAGCACTTCAGTACATCGTTAATGAATACAACTTATGTATATTCTGAAACTGAGGACTTTCTGGGATAGTGAATAGGAGGAAAAACAGCAGACACTACCATAGCACTTAACAAGTGCTAAACTCTTCACAGATATCAATTTATTTAATCTTGTTTAATCCCTATCACGGTATGTAAGGTATGCAAGTACAATAAGGTTTTTAATCCTTACAACAGCAAGTACCGATATTGTCCTTTTATACAGATGAGGGCTGAGTCACAGGGAACTTAAGCAACTTGCAGAAAGTCACAAAGCTCAAAATTAGTAGCAGCTAGAGTCAAGCCCAGGCAGGCAGTCTAGCTCGTGAGTCTGTGCAGTATATCACTGTCCCCCAGCACACACAGACACGTGAAGAGCTCACTGTCAGCTATGCGGAATGATCATCCGCATCGCAGTCTACTGGGGACTTTGCCCTCTGTCTCTTCAGAATTCCCACCTCCAATTTTTTTTTTTTTTTTTTTTGCTTGCTAGCACCTCTACTATATCATTAGAACCCAAGTTTTCTTAAATGGTGATTTTCATGGAGTCTTTTTTCCTCTGAATGAGCCTCCAGCTACTCCTAAGTGGAAAATCCTGGACTGGGAGTCGGTTTTTGTTTTATCTTCTCCTCTGCCGAATTCTAGCCCAGCCTCATGCTCTTTTTAGCTTTGTGATGTTGGTTCAGTCATTTCACATGTCTGGATCACAGTTTCTTTATCCTTAAAATAAAGGGGTTGAGGCAGGTGATAGCAAGGTTCTTTCAGGCCTAAAATTATAATACCATAAGGATAATTATAACAAATTCAAGAAAATGTTTTATGGCTATAAAATGAAAAAGCTTATTGTAGCAATCTAAATTAGAAATTGCTTCTCAGGAGTCAATTAGGCAAGTCCCTCAAAGCACCTCTCTAACTGTAAATGAAATGACTAAAATAAGAACAGAAAAGAAATCTTGCTTTCTCTCAGTGCCTTAGCAGAAAGCTGACTCTTGACTTATGCCTTTGGATATGGTCACTCGTTCTGAATGCCATATCCACCTTCATAACACGCTGGTCCGAGTAACAGCGCTCTGCCCACTAGAACAATGGCCAGTCACCTTTGGAGAAGAAACTTTGCAGAAAAATAATTACATTCTATCACCTTTGAAGCTGTTCCAATTTCACAGGGGTTTTTGTTTTCTTCCCATTAAACCCAGCTGGTCATTTTAGTTGATCAAGTGAACAGGCATCATTATCTTCAATTCTGATTTATATGAGGCATCCACTGAAATTGACCTCTGTGGACAATTATAGATTCATATAGGAAATTAACACTGGTGAGTCCCTCAAACCTATTAGAGGCTGATGAGCATGTCCTGATCTAAAGGTAAATAATGTTATATTTGGGGGGACAATTTATTCCAAGGACTATTGGCCTCTTCGTCAGATATGTCTGCACCTTACCTGGCTCTTGAAATCAAATTAACATAGATGACTTTCGTAAGAAAATCCTAGTAAATGTTGATTGCTATGAGAACAGAAGAGGAAGAGGTCATTTCTGAGGTGACTGTGATTTACTACAAGCAGATTTGTGTACTTGAGAACACTGAGAGCAGATGCTTTAAACAGAAGAGTTTTGCTGTATTCTGTGCTTAAAGCTTCTAAACTAATTAAAGTGCTCCCCCAAATTGTCATAATTGTTCAGTGAAGCATATTAGATTTTAAAGTTACTTTTAAACAACCAGTTATGTAATTCAGGGGTTTAAAGTGACTTTAGGGAATAGTTTTATCAATCATTGTTTACATGAGAAAAGAAACTAAAAGTGAGAATCACTTATGCAAGGTACATAGAAAGTCAAAGTTGAGCCCAGAACCTAGATCCATATCACACATGAAGCATTTTGGAAGACTTTGAAAATTTCTTACTTGTTTATATATCCCGCCATAGCTAATATTACATTTGTCAGCATGTGAACTTCAGACTTTCACAATACTTACTTTTACCTTGAGGAGTCTTCTAAATGGTGTTTTGGAGAAGACGAGCTACCTAAATCTAGTTCAAGTGAAGTGTAGTTAATTTCATCTATTAGACTTTCAGAATGTTTGGTAATCTCAAGAACTGAGTTTTTTTTAAAAAAAGAAAATTCAATGTTGCTTTTTTGTTTGTTCGTTTAAGAAAAAAGGGGGGCTTGTTTGGGTCCTAGTCTACAAATGGAGAGAAAATGACTGGTGTAATTACAGAAAAATTTCATAATTTCACAATCTTTGCCTCATTCTGGATTATTTCACCACTAACAGGGAATTTAGGCAAATTAGTTTGCATGAAATGCAGCATCTGAGGAGACCTGTAAGAGCAGGAACTGTTAGAGTTATCTATCTGGAAGTGCATTCTTACGAGAATATGATATAGTGTGTCCTAAATGATCAGAACAGTTTGCTACATCTTATATATATGTCTAAAGCTGGATCCAGAAAAACCAAATCAACTTCTTTAGAAAAGTCAATTTGTTCTTCAAGTACAGAGGGAGACCAGCATTAACTTTTCTTCCATCAACTTGATGATCTTTTTGATACAACATAAATAAGGCCACAATGTAGAAATAGAAGAGGAAAAATTTGAATAGATTATACTTTCAAAGAAGATAAAATGTTATGCCCATTTCAGCACTAGGAAAAAGGTATGAGGTAAAATCAATTTCTACAATTGTTTTCCTGAGCCTTGCCTCCCAACGGAAAATATATATTTTATAATCACCACCAAATGATCCTTTCCAGAAATGACCACAGGTAACATCTGGCTGATATATAAAATATGTAGTAAAAATAATCATTTTTAATTAAGTAAAACCTGCTCAAGAGAGAGAGTCAGAGGAATATCCATCTGGTCAATTCTTATTTAATAGGGCAAATGAGAATCAGAATGTTTAATACAGTATATGTGAAATACTTAGTGACCTTATGATGAACTAAACTTTTTTAGGAAGAATAGGAGTGAGAAGGAGAATCAGAATATCTAGAAAGGACAGACATACAATTTGATTTTTCATTTTTAGAAGTAAAACTTTACTGTAAAACATAGGTAGAATATAGGAAGCCTAGATTCTATGGCATTAGTTTCTGTGGTTGAATGATAGGAAATGTGTTTTAATTCATTTGAACAATAAAATGAGGTTATACTTTACTGTGGATTTTGACAAGGATGATGAAGAGTTTTAAAAAGTAATTATAAGATAAAGAGAAAAGGAACTGAGATTATTTAGCCCAAGGAGAACACTTTAAGGGAACTTGATGTCTAGTGGTCCAGGAAGTTACTTCTATATTAGATCTTAATAACAAAGAGTCCTATATTTCCTCTGTGGAAGAAGAAAGGAGTTTATGCTATATATGAAGTTAGGTTAGTTCTGGAGAAGAACGCTGATGCTCTGAAATGTGCTTTTAAGAAGATCCATTTGCTATTCCATTCTCAAACATAGATTCTCCATTGATTGGAGTGGTTAGTTGTGCTGCCAAAGAAAGTAGTTCCCTAACTACTTTCCCAACTGATATACATCAGAAATACTGGGAGAGTTCATAAAACACAGAATTCCAGGCCCCCCCCCAGAATTTCCAGTTCCTAAATCTCTGCTATGGGACCCCAGAATTTGCATTTCCAAGAAGCTTCCAGGTGATACTGATACTATGATCCAGGAACCACACTTTGAAACCACCAGATTAGAAAGCTTGTACTCAGCACCTAGATTTCAACATAAATGCATCTTTCAGTAGTAAAACTCACCAGCTGCAGCACCTCTTTAGCATGAAACTTCAGGATAAATGTGTATATTTTTTTGGTTTTCAAAGCCAAGAACAAGAGAGGGAACATGGCAAGTGACATTATCCTTTAATCCTTCCACAGTAGGCAGTGAACTTGATTTCACTTTAGGCTTAAAAGGAAGCTTTGAGCCTAGAATAAACATTTTAGCTGAATTTAGAATTATCCACAAAATCTTCCAAAGGATTTCAGCAAGCCAAGATAGTAAGATTCAGCAGTATTTGATTTTTACCTATTTGGAATGCTTTAACTTTTGGGGATTCCAGTATAATTGCACCTAAAACCAAAACCTGTTTTAACAAAGCCCATTCTTTAACTTATACTTGAAATAGATACAGATGTCCTGGGGAAGGGACGTTTCACAGATACTTGGCTTCTTAATTTGAAGCTACTGTGTAAGTGATCTCCCAGCTGAGGGGTAATGAAAACATTAGATCCTCAGACTTTTAAATACACACAAAAATGTTTTAAATTTGTGTTTTGCTTTTTAAGTGTGTGTTTTGCCAGACAATACGTACTCAGGCATAGTTCTTAGTTGCAAATAACAGAATTCCCTCTACCTAGTTTAAAGAGTAAATAAATTTATTTTTCAAGCATATTGAATAATTTTCAGAATGGGAAGGCCAGATCATTGTGCATAGAGACAGGCAACTAGGAATAATGCCCAAGCCACCCTTTAGAATTGCTCCAATGAAGTACTCCTCTGGGTACTTGATACCCGAACCTCTGCCTTTGCCGTCTCTGCAAACTGGAGCCCTCACTTATCGCAGTGGCCAAGGATAGATTCCTCCACTGCTGTCTTTGGTAACAAAATCCTGTGTGATTGTGTCTGATTGTTGGAGCCTCAGTCTGTACTCTAGCTTAGCTGTAAAGGAAGCTGGGAAAGCACTTTGGCCTTCTTGAGGGGAGTGAAATTGTATTCAAAAAATGTTTGGTCTCTAATCAAGATAGTTGTCAACTACAATTAACAGGGTGGTACTGGAGAGATGCTTCATAACTGTGGTAGGAAAGGACTCATTGCCCCTCAGCTATATTTCCATTTCCAGTGAGACTCTAAAGCTGAACTCTACAGTTACCCCATGTCTCTTGGTCCCATACAACAGGTCTAGAGAAGTCTTATGAAGTCCTTACACTCACTCTCACCAGCACTATGCAACAGCACACTTTCTTTAGACTTTGAAATGTATTATAGCTCTATTACATGATTTATCAACTTCAATAATCTCTCTATCCTCTGCTCTACCAGATGAGAAAAATCAGCTTATTGATTTTACTACCCACCATCTGTCTTCTTCCCTTCTAAACTTGGCTATATTATTTCTACATAATTAGAGCTTATAACATGTAAATTTTGTTCTGTGACCATAATCTCCACAATTATTTTAGTACAGTTAAATGAAGTCAATACTTAGGACCAGTACTCCATTTATCTCTTTGCTTTTCAAAATTTGGCCTATAGGAGTTTCTTTTAGGAGGGGTTTGGGTATATTCTCTGAGTTTTTGCCAGCTCAAAAGTTTATTTTCATTACATTTTAATAACTATTTGGCTGCATACAATTCTTGGATTGCATAGTTTATTTTCTGAGGACTTTGTGCCGTTGCTCCAATGTCTTCTAGCATTGAACATTGCTATGGAAAGTAACATTCTAACAAACTTTTTGTTTTGATACACAACAGTTTTTTCTTTCAACTACAGTAATTTTACTAAAACATGATTCAAGGTTGAATGCTTTGTGTCAATTTTTCCTAGAGTTGGGTGTGCCCCCTCTGTCTGTAGAATCATGACTTATATTTCTGGAAAGTTACTTTGAAGTATATGTTTAACTTTTTTCTTATTATTCTTTTACCTCTTCAGAATACTAGTTATTGCATATTCTAAGGTTTTTTTAAATCTGTCCTGTCTAGCTATTAGCTTTTCTATGTCTTTTTAATACTTTTTTCCTACCTCATTGAATTGCCCTCTTTTTCTATTCCTAACACCCTTGTTTCTTTCTAGGTTTTTAGAAGAATCTAATTGCTGCCAGTGAAATAGATGTTTCCTGGGCTCTGCCAAATCATATTTTATTTCCTATTGTTTTGCAGTTTCTTCCCCAAGCTCTTGTATATTTGATATGAGCTCTTGCTTTATAAACATGGTAGTTTTATTTAGTTTTTTTTTTTTTTTAAGTTTATGGCAATATGTTTGACCCGAATTTTTATCTGCTCTATAGAAACTTTATTTTTTTCTGGTGAGTATTCTTTGTCTTCCATTTTTTTCTCTGTTTATTTCTTTTATTTTCTTGTAGTAGCTTTGCATGTATGATGTAAGTTTTTTTCTGGATCAGCTACAGGCAGGAGGTTTGTATGGAAGAGATGCCATGTCTATCTTCTAGGCCAGCAGCAATTCTTATTACTATTCACAGACACATAGTTCCTTATGGCACAAGATCGTGTGTTCGAGTGAATTATTTTGGCGTTAATTCTTCCGAGCCATTAAAGATCAATGGCTTTAGGGCTACTCACGTTGTACTTCTGTTCTTTCCCTTCTTCAACAACAGGATGCCTCCGGCAGATACAGAGTTGCCATTTAACTTTTCTTGTAGTCTTAACTCTTCTGCTTCTCTTCGTTGCCAAACTGGGTCCAGAGAAACTCCTGCTGTCAATCCATGCACCTATCGCTATTGATCTGTAGAAGTTATGGGTCTGCCTTCTTAGGGTGTACCACCTACTTTGATCTGCTGTCTTTGTCCAAGGTTAAGTATTTGGAATTTGTACAAATGCCACATTTGGATAGGAAGAGTTGTTAATTGTGTTTGGGATAAATATAAATTCCAATTCACTTTGAAATCAGTAGTAGGAACAACAGCAGTTCTAAAACTGAAAGTGCTAAGAAATGGGAGTTGAAGCTGTAGCACCTGAGGTATATGGCATTATTTGGTATCTCACCTTCAAATAAAATATCTCCTCCATTGGAATATGAAGGGGAATAATAAATAAAACCAAACTTGGAAAGTAGCTGGCATGTAAAAGCTGTTCAAAATGTCCAGTTACACTGTCCACTAGCATGATGACACTACAAAAATGTAGAAAATCACCCATGTAAAAAAAGATACTATTTTGGTAATACAAATTTAATCTTTTTGTGGACATAAACATGCTTCTTTCCCAGTTCCTCCTATCAGGCATCCTTGAAGCCTATCACTAAGCATCAGAAGATTCCAAATCAGAAGCCATTTCTCACTCTTCTGACTTACTGTAATGACTGTTTTCTATTATTCTTTAAATTATTCATGTACTAAAGTTATGCCTTTTGTCTTTTTCTGATGCTCCTTCTATGGCAGGCCAGATTTGGGAGATATAAGCAAGGGATGGGGAGGGGGTCTAGGCTAAGTAGTGTCGGTCACAAAGTGGAACTGGCAGACAGATTTCTTACTTGGTGCTTTACAAGTCTGGGACTTAAGATTGGAGAGAAATCTCACTCGGCAAAGAGGCTCTAATGTGTCAAAGAAGACGCCAGCCTGGGCGGATATAGGAAGCCAAATTTAAACTATGGGATCACAGAATAAGAAATCGAGGGCAGGTGGCAAGAAGGCAGCAGCAGGTGGTCTAGAACAGAGATCTGGCTGGCCTGTGTATTCTCTATCATGACGACACTATGCCTGGAACTTGTAAAATGACAGGGACAGAGCATATAGTCTTGTATTCGGTCTACTTGTCTACATTGTTTATGTCCATCCTGAGTGGGAATTCTGATCGGTACACCTGTTGTAACTGCTTTAAGCCCTTAATATAATCTAGTGAAGAACCTTAAAGAGAGTAGTAGTTGCTCCAGATTTATTTGTTAAATTAATTTAAAAGATAGTTATCACTTCAGGTAAACACAAAGAAGGGATAGTTATAAAATAAGACTGATCCACAAGATAAGCACAAAAAAATCAGTGCCATCTAGGTAGACAAAATACAGCTTTATTAGTGAATGGAATTCTTACATAAATGCATGATACATATTTTCAAAGGAGTTTTTTTTTTTTTTATAAATAAAATAAGTACACCTTGAGTTTAATGCATTTTAATTTGGGGGGACAATGATACATTTTACCAATGGTTTTTGTAATTTGAGACTTACAACATGCTGGATGGATTGCAAATGTATGAAAAATGGTTTGGGAAAACAATTTTTATTCATAAAGTTTGTTTTGATAGATAAAAAAGCACATAGCTTTTTAAAGCAATGTTTATTTTATGCTTTGAGTGGCAACAAAAATAATTGCATGTTTGAAATCTTTGAAATATGTTTTAATGCTTTTTAAATGACTTAAGAGCAAATGTGGCAAATGTACCTGCTGCTTAAGCCATTCCATGATTTAAACTTAGCTTCACTTTCCAAGCTTTATGGAACTATTTAATATGTTCTTCGATTATATCTTTTAGACTGCAGTCAGTGTCTGTAGCTGGTGAGTGATTAGAACATTTGACACACCTACAACAAAATTTTGCAAAGAAGAGACATTATAGTTCTGTAAATGCTTGATTCAAGCTCAAAAATGGATATGAATATTTTTGACTATAATGGAATTATGCAAACATCGTCTTATAATAGGATTTCATTGGTAGATTCAATATGTAGTTATACCTGGTATATACACTGAGAATTAGTTTTCAAAAAAGGCTAATTGCTTTTCTACTTAAAATCTTTTCATTTTAATGAGACAAGGTATTTAAAAGGATTTGAATGAATCTATAAAATTCAGATCCAAGATCAGTCTCCAGTGTTTCCTGAGTGCCTATTAAATGTATATTCTAAGTTACTGGGAACTCATGGAATTGTAGAATTTTTTGAACACATATTTGTTGGTAGCACCTAGCAATTGGTAATTTGCCCACACTTAGTATGTGGTGGGCACTGTTCTAAGTGCTTTATATGTATTAACTATGTCCTCACAACATACATGGGAGATAGGTATGATTATTATTTTACAGTGAGTCGATGGAGATATAGAGACATGAAGTGATTTGTTTTCAGGTCACACTCATAGCTGGGATTTGAGGCCAGTTACTCTTGGCTCCAGCATCTGTACTTTTAACAACTGTGACAGAGCATGTGCCAGGCACTTGGTAAAATGAAGTCTTTGTGCCATAATTCCAAGTAAAAGAAACTCACTAGAATTACAGAATTTCAAGGGGGAAAACAGACCTCCAAAGGTCATTTAATCTAGCCATATTGCCAATGATTGTGCTCTCAAGCAGTCTGCAGGCTGCCATGGATATGGGTAGAAATAGCAATGCAGTGGAATCTCTATAATGAGCTGTTCTGGGACAGAAATGGTGCCCTCCTTATAGGTTAAACTTGTTACATCAGACTTTTATTATATTTACTGCTGGGTGTTAGGATCTGGGATTTGGCCAATGTTATTTCCAAATCCTTATATAATGAGCTGTTACCGCAAGTTTCTACCATTATAGCATAAATACAAAACACATGAACACACAAAGGCCTCCACCCAAGTATAAAATTACTAGGGAAATGGGAAGGATAAAAAATGAATTGTTAGGTTTGGGGGATAATTACTGGTGGCTCTGGTCTCACTAGATCTTGATAGGAAATACGAATAGTTTGGAAAGATTTCAGGAGCATCATGAAAGTCAAGTACAGATTTGTGAGGGTCAGATGTCACAGACAAATTTCAGATGATGCAATGACATGGGTAAACTGTTTTGTAGAAAAAAGGTGCGTGCATGCTTAGTGCTTCCAAATCTGTTGACGGTGAATGTAGAGGATAAAAATCTAAGAGCTGTATCAGAGATACTGTCATACATATTGCTACCCCAAGTTTCTGAAGGCAGAAATATTACCTCGTTTGTATTTATATCCTTTGTACCTTGCACATAATAGCCTTAATATCACTTGTTGAATTTACTTATATGTCCAAAATGCTATGTAAGCAGAGGGGAGACTATGTCAGGAAGCTAAATGAAACTTCACACCATAAGTATGACTCGGGTTTTTGTAATAGAGGATGCTGACATTTTAACTCTCAGACTTGTCTCCGTTGAACCTCAGCAATTCATTTATTACAGTTCAGATTTTTTTTTTTTTTTTTTTTTTACCCTGGCACTGGGCCCCACAGTGGTTTCTGCTTGTGAGTCTCTGCTCTCGTAAGCCACGACTCTGTATTCACCTGTCTCTCCATCTTGGGGGAGTGGTTTGCCCTGTGTCCTCCTCTCTCTTATGGACTCAAGAAGAGCTGATGATTTTTCAGTCTTTTCAGATTTTTACTTGTTAAGATGGAGTGGCCACTTCTAACCTTCTTACGTGCGCAACTGGAAACCAAAAGTATAAAGTTTTTTTTTTTTTTTTTTTTTTTTTTAGTAAGAATGAATGCATTTAAATTTATGTTTAAAGATCTCCATTCATAGATTTAAAAATAAATGAAAAAACCCATACAGGTCTGTAGTCTATTTCACTGATTTGTGCTGATGTCAATTTCTTGGTTTTGATAATTTCCTATGGTTAATGCAGGATGTTCTCAATGTAGGAACCTGATGAAGAATACACAGAAACCCTGTACTATATCTCGCAACTTGCACATCTATAACTATTTTAAAATAAGATTTTTAAAAAAGTAAATGAAGCTAGAAAAAACATTTGCAACACAAGAAAGGAAAAAGTTCAAAGCCTTGATATATAAAATGACTACCGATCAATAAAAAATACACTGTAGTATAAAAGTGGACAAAAAACAGATAGGTATTTATATAAATAACATGGTAGCTAAATTTATGAAAAGTTGTTCAAACAGTCAAGAAACAGCAAAGAGAAGACATCAGTTTTTTTTACCAGCATGGTAACGGTTAACAATGGACACTATAATACCAAATGTGGCCAAGTATGTGGATAGTTGGGCACTCCATCCAAGATTAAGTTTGTCATTTTGTAGAAAGCCAATTTGATAACAGACAAGTCACAAAAGGTTGCAATTTCATACACAGCAATTTATTTTAGGAAATAAAGATGTGCATAAATACCTCTATAAAAGTGTTTAAGCCTTTTTCATAATAAGAAATCATAAGGAACAATAATAGAAAGATTATTAAAGAAATACAAGAGAATATCATCATTGTAGAAGAATATTAAGTGGCATGGTAAAATGATGTAAAATACAAAAAATCAAAGTGAAAAACTATGAAAGAATATGATGCAGTACAGTAGGATGCCAATTATATTTCCAAAGGTTATACATAGAAAGAAAAACATGAAAATAACAAAATAACAATAATTGGATGTCTCAGGGTAAAGGAATCATGTATGATTTATTTTCTTCTTTGTGATTGTTTTTCATTTTTAATGATTATTATTTTTATAAACAAAGCAATAAAACAGATTTTAATAAAATCTATCAACTAAATTTATTAAACTCCCATTATCCTAGGTGGTACAGGAACAATATTCTTTCATACTTTTAAAGCTTATAATCTAAAGGATAAGCTAATATAAGATGGTAGGAACATCTAACCATTCTTATAGTCCAGTAAAGCTGTATAGGAGAGCCAAAAGGAAGGCTGCGTAAAGGAAAGAATGTGAACTTGCCAGTCAGTCAGATCTGGCCTTAAATTCTACCTTCACTGATTTAAAAGTTCAATTTTCTCATCTAAGAATGGAGATAATAATACCTGCACCATCTGTGCTCTAATGGGAATTCAATGGAATAAGGTAAGTAAATGCCTAGTATACAGAATATGTTCAATAATTGTTAGTCTCTCCTTCCTCCAAGAGAGTTGTGATAATAAAAGAAGTATGTCTTGAAAGTTTGGAAACAGTAAACACTAAAAACTTATTACTTACCAATTCATTTACAACATTTTACTATTGCTGATGCTGTTGAGGTTCTTTATCTGTATAATAGAAATACTATATAATGATCGCTGCTGTTCATCTCTTCCCAACTTCACAATAAATGATATCATGTTGGTGGCCTGAATTTGTTCATTGTAGAAGTATTATATCACAGAAATTGGTAAATGTTGTAAATCAGGGTATTTTCCCCAGAGAATCCCTTTGTCACATTACCAGAACACAACTGCTCTAAAAGAAAACAAAACAAAACAAAACAAAAAAACCTTACTATGCATAGAGACTCAGGGTGAGGGAATCAGGTTTGCCAGGTTTTATGGACAGATAGGCTGAAAACAGGGCTAACTAGGGGTGTCTCTGTGGTGTAGCAGAGCTCGAGCCACTTTATGAGGCTTAGAGGCAAGGCTTTAGTCCCCAAAGAAGGGAGACCAGGAAGAACAATGGGGAAAGGGTACCTGAGACCTGATACATGCAGGCCAAGAGAGCTTCACCCAAGGCAGTATAGGAATGCCAGTGGTTGCCCCTGCCCCTGAGCCACCGGATCCCAGGACTTAGAGTCAGCAAAGGACACAGGAAGCCCCACTGGTCAGAATCAGAGTATATGGGAGAATGACTGATATTAAACCCCCTTAAGTATATATGTATGTATGTACTTAGGTACATATGGGTGTACGTACGTATGTATATGTGTATTGTAGGAGGAATGGAGTTGAAGCTATTTAAATACGTCTTATATCTTGCTTTAATTCCTGTAGAAGCTGAAGTCTGAGTCTTTGTACCTTATGTGGAGCAAAGATCCTTTCACTTAGCTGTGTGGTGTGAGAATGAAGATGTGGGTAATTAGTTACGAACTTCTGAGGGAGGCAGCATGTGAGGAACTAAAGTGGGTGGATGAAGCCTAGAAACTGGCAGCCCATGGACTGAATCCAGTCATAAGTTTGACTACAGTAAATTTACTGCAGTAACTTCTCATATGACACCTGTATTGGGACCTGTGTTTTTGTTGGATAGGGCTTTCTCTTTCTTCTTGACTACTAGGTCCTGATAAATGTAGATATTTATGAGCCAATACCCATATTCTATGATTCATTTCTTCTGTATCATAATGTGATAAATCGCATAGGTTAATAAGGGCTGGTAGATTAGGTTCCATTTTTCTGTAAAAACAAGGCTAGCATTAAAAAATGAGGGCCAGGTGAGGGCACTTGTTTTTCCTACAGGTTTGGACTCGATAGATGTGAGTTTGAGTCTCAACTCTATTTTTAGCTGTGTGACTGCAATTGCCCTCTCTAAGCCTGTTTTCTTGTCTAAAAATGAGGATAATAATAGTATCTTGCTCGTTGTGATACAATCCATAAAAATACCTACCATAGTAACTAGCATATAGAAAACACTCAAAATGTTAAAATTATTTTGTGGTTTAACCTTAATGTAATTATTTTACATTCTAACGTGCCACACAAAGTGTACGTGGTGGGGGGGGGGGGTAGGGGACTGGAAATGGACAACAGCCTTTGTGCATGTAATAGCCAAATAGTTAATGACAATCTGAATACATTCTGTTGTCTCATTTCTTTCACACAGATACTGGTGCTGTATCTAGAGTTCTCTCTTTTTTTTATACTAAGTAGTATTCGATTCTATGACTATACTGCATTTTATCTATTCACCTGTGGATGGACACTTGGGCTTTTAGAAGTTTAGAGCTATTATGAATAAACTTGCTATGAAAATTCTTGTACAAATCTTTTTGTTGACATGTTTTAATTTTTATTGGGTAAGTACCTAGAAATGCAACAGTGGGGTCATTGTGTGGTTACATTTAAATGTATAAGAAAATTCCACTTAACACTCCCATCAGCAACTTATTCATGTTCTGACTGTTTCACATCTTCACCAACTTTTGGTAATATCAATTTTTTACTTTTATCCATTTGACTGAGTGTGTAGTTATTTCACTGTGGTTTAATTTATGTTTTCCTGGTGACTAATGAAGTTGAGCATTTTGTCAGATTTTTGTCCCCTGAACTAATTTCCATATACTTGGTCAAATGAGGACAATAACTTAAAATCAAGCACATGAACAGTGTAAAATACATGCTACAAACAGTTTGCTTAGTGATTTGCCTTATCCCCACCCTGCTTAAAGTTATTGTTGCATACACATCTTTAGGCTCTATGTTAGTTTCTGTCTCTTCCATGCATTTTTTCCCCTATTATTTAGCTGGATTTAGTACAAAGTAACTGCTCTCTTGGTAAAATCCTCTTGATTATTTATATGATAGTCATGAAGTGGAGCCTTTCAGATTCCTTAATGCCTTGTATTTGGAGGCATGCCTTTCTTCAGGAGTCCTCAAAGGCTTTTGATGTTAATATTCACAGCATCTTTGTGAAGTGGGTGGGAGCGCTGGGAGAAGAAACAAATTCCAGAACGTGAAGTGACTTATTTCAAATCTCAAAGCGAACTGGTGAAATTCAGATGGTAACATGAATCACAGTCATCAGATATGTTACCAGACCTACTGCAACCTAGCAAACCAGGGTACCTCTGTTTATGGGGTCAGACTAATAAAAGTTTCAAATAAAACTGAGTCTCTTCATCTGCTGATATAAAGTTAACATAGTTTCCCCCAAAATCTTTTAGAACTAGAAAGTTATCACGAGCCATGCCATGTTAAGGTCCCCTTGGATTTGTGAACTGATGGTTATAAAGAAAAACAGAGTCATTCTGCCCCACAGAAAAAGATGTGTGAGAATGCAGTAATGTAGGGAAAAAAAGTTTCAAAGAACAATGCGCAATCTCCTATCCTCTCATACACACATAAATATTTTCAAATAAGAAGACTCTATGTTTTGAAAAAACAACAAAGAAAAGTATAGGACCTCTAGCAATACAGAAATAAAACACAACAGTGTTCCAGGTTGGTTTTTTCCTGTATCTGAACATATTGCATATTTAAAGAGTCACTTTAAAGTGATATGTCTGATGTTTAACAAATATGCCAGAATTCACACACCCAAATGGGTGTTTTTTTCCCCCCTCAAAGTAGGCATCATGGGATGTTTATACACTTCAATGTCACTTTGTTACTGATAAAAACATTTTTGGAATTGCTATTTTGGAATTGCCTTCAGAGCTTTAGGAACATTCTTTGGAATATCTTCAAGATTCTGTGGCTCTGTAAAAAAAAGCATGCTTCAAATATTCTCTCATCATTTTATTGCCTTGAGTCTTAGGACTCTTATATCCTAGGTCTCTTCTTACTTCCCATCCTCACCCAATTTTGATCCTAGTTTTTGAGTCCATTACTTAATCTCCCATTTGCAACTCATTTTATAATTCAGACATGACAATCAGCTCCATAATTTTAATTGTAATCTTCACTTTTGTTGTTAATCCACCTCCCACCCACTTCCACTCCTAACCCAGGGATGTTGCTGTTTCCCCTTAAGAACTGGATCTCTGAAGGCAGGGTTTCTCCTCCCATACCCTCGCAGTGTGCACCCGGGGCTGGGGCTCGAACCCAGGACCTTCTGCATATAAAGCAGACAGGCTAACCACTACTCTGGAGCCACCCTTTCACCTCTCTTCTTGACCATGATTCTGATTTTTTCTCTCGCCTAAGGTGCTACAGGCAGCTCAGGTGAAAACTCCCTTGGTCCAGCTTGACCCTGGGGACCATGATACCGCCCAACCCCTAAGACTACGCACCCAGCACATCTATCATCCCTGTGAGCAAAATTAATTTGTTAAAACAGCCTGACGTCATTTACCAATGACTGACATGTAGTAAAGGACAGATAAGCTCAGATTGTGTAAGGAAAATAAAGAATGAAAAAGTGGCTATAAAGTAGTGAGACTGGTTTCTTTTGTAACTCTGAATGCTGCATTGGATTACTCACCATAGGTCATGGATGCAGCTCAGGCCCACCTCTGCTCTATTACATTCAGGTCAGCTGTGGCTCTACGCCATGTGGTCCGTGACTCTGGGACCTAGGCTGATGGGACTTGTCTCTTGATAGAGGAATATAAGACATAGTGAACCACGTACACACATATTTGGGACATGGGCAGTAGAGATGAAATAAATACACTGCCTTGCCATAAATGATCGAAGGGAAAACTAATTTAGATGTACTTTTTTAAAGGTAGATTTTTTTAAAGTTTTACCTATCTATTGGGAAAAGTGCACTTAGATTCCTATATATCTCCTGATTTTTCTCTCGCATAAGGTGCTATAGGCACCTTATATAAGTAAATAAATAGTTGATAAGTAAATAAAACACCCCCAAATAAAAATACATTAATATTTTTTGGGATAGTCCATTTATCAATTTATTTTCCTAATTACATTTGCCTGAGTTAATATACGTATCAGTTGTATTTTCCAAGTGTGAGAAAACAGATTATCCCAAACATGGGAATGTGGAAGCTGGCTCTGTGTCTGTGTGTTGGATGAGAATCTCTGGGGATCTCCTGGGGGAGATCTGGTACCTGCCCTGGACACAGAGGGCAGGAAGAGACTGAAGAAAGTGGCAGACTACTCCCAATTGGTAGGTGGTACTTTTAGTAAGGAAGGGAATTTACAAAGGAGGCTTGTCTCGGGCGCCTACAGAATGAGTTGATCACTCCATCAGCCCAGCCAGAAAACATCTTAAAGTTTATATAGAAGCCCTAACTAGGTTTCAGTCACTGGTATCATCCATCTCAACATTTTACTTCCTCAAAGTTGCAACCTTGAAATGGCTCTGGCGATGAAACCAGTGGGTGGAACCTATATTCCAAGAACAGAAAAGGGAGTCAAGAGGCTTCTATTGTCCGGGTCCAGCTCTCCGGTCCATTGGAGACAACGTCTTCTTGATGATCTCCAAAACTGTGATCCTTGCTCATGTTCAAGGATGATCTGTCTGTGCAATTCCTGGATACCGTTCATATTTTGTGGTAAGTCAAAATCCAGCACATGATTGCAGTATTTCCCGTGCTAGATTTACCTAAAGAATCTGACTTTAAACAAAAAGAAAACCACCTTCTTAATAAAAATGCTAAAGATTAGTACCAGGGTTTAGACTGAGGCATAAGAGAATCAAGTTGTTCTTCAAGTGCACGTGGGAAGGAGGAAATCATAAAAATTAATGGGGAGGGCAGGGAGCCCAGGCAGGTGAAGATCGGGGAGGCTGGTGCAGCACCGTCTCCATCAGCAAGGCTCCAACAGACCCTTATGGAGGGAGAGGGGACTAGCTAAGGCAGAAAGTTATATTGCATTTTGCCTTCTCTTCATGCACTTAACTCAGGGTTCCAAGATGCGGGGAAAGGAAAGAAAGAGCACTCTGTCAAAGCTCCATCATCCCAATCCTACAAAGGAAACAGATTTTAAAAGCTGCAAGAACGATTTATGACTTCAGGGACCTTTGTGAGTCCTTTTATTAGCCTAGTACATCACTTCTCTCCCATCTTTATGCTGACAACACTCCTCAGCCCTGCTCCGGATTTCTTGTCAAACTGGGCAACTATATCAAATGAACAGACAAGAGCTGCGGGAAAAGGCTGATTGATTTCTGTGTATGCCTGCACATTAGGAGCAATTTTATTCTGTTAAAAGGTTCTCTTATGCAGTCTTCCAGTGAGGGAATCTTGGATTGTTTCTGACAACTATGTGTTTTTAAAGAGTTTTATTTTTTCTTATAATGGTCTTCCTAAGAGCATAAATCAACATGTAAAGAGAATATCATGCTAGCCTAAATAGTTTTACAAAAGTTATTTGAAAGTTTGGAAAGGGTTCTGATTAATGTGGCCTGGCCATCAGAGTCAGTAAATGGTGTGGACCTTTTCAAGCCGTCTCTGTGCCTGACTTCATTTCCACTAACTACTTATGAATGTGAAGTTTGTAAGGGATGGCTCAAATGTTATTTCCTCTGTAAAGCCTTTCTTGATTTCTTCAAGACTGAATTAATTTCTCCCTCCTCTGTGTTCTAATAACGAAAACAACAGCAAAATTAAGAGCTGCAAAAATGTAATAAACATTTACATGTCTTATAGGCATTATTCTAGGCACTGTAATGATGTTCTCTACAACAATCCTATGATGTCTGCATTGTCATCTTATGAGGCTCAGAAAGGTAAGTGACTTGCCCAAGATCATACAACTACAAAGTGAAAGAACATGGATTTTAACTTAGACATAGGCCATCTGACTCCAGAGCATGCATTTTTAACATCTACTTTCTTGCACCTTTTTTTACACTTCTAACAGTGTAAAACTTCAGGAACGATTACTACAGTTATAGGCAACCTCTACCAGGTGTTAAGTGTCAGACACTGCCAAATAATTTCATAATCACAATGCTAAGTGTAGTGATGGGCACATAATTTATGGGGTCTAGTGCAAAATGAAAATGCAGAGTCCTTTTTCAAAAAAGTATTGAACTATAAAACTTTTTCCTTTTTTCACAGTCTCTCTCTTGACTTGGGCATGGTGTTTTTTATCTGCTACTTCATGTTTTTTATCTGCTACTTCATGTTATTCTAATACAAATTTTGTTACTTGTTAACATAAATTTTATCACTTATCTTGATATTATAAGAATCAGTTTTAAATGCAAATATAAGAACATTTAATTCATATGAAGAGCCACGAAATTATACAACTTGTATCTCGTAGGTCATTCATGCCTATATATATTATGTTTTTATCATAATATCAGGATGCTGTGCAAAGCTAACTTGAGTATTTTTATTTCACTTCTTGAGATGGGCACATTCTACCACACTCCCTACCTTTGGTGTACTGTTGAATAAAGAAGGGCTGAAAAGAAGAGGCTCTATGGGTTGCCTTATCTTTTCCTTTCATTCAGTGTCGTCATTTTCAGAATAAGTAACATTAAAGTAAGAAATGGTATTATCATATCATAGGGCTCCTTGTTTCTTTCTGTTTGTTCGAATGCACCTGACTTCTTTCTTCATTTCAAACAAGTTCTGGTTCAAAGGGCAAGCACAGCCTCTCAGGCTGTCAGTGCTCTCCTTTGCTCACCCACAGACCTAACATGATTATCTTGCACTTGCTTTGAATCTCACTGGACTCCCATGCATGATGGGTCCATTGGGATTCCGTTCTTAAGGGGCATTCTGAGTATTATACACTAATGGAGTAACAAAGAATTCAGGTAGACACACATACCAGGCATGTCTCCTCTTCTCACATGCATGCTTCATTGACACATAGGACTTCACCTACAAAACCCAGTTCAAAGATAAAATTATTAAGAATTTCAAGTTAGTGATAGCAGAGTATTAAACCAAGTTTGAGACCCTTCTGAGCATGAGGTCCTGTGTAAGTAATCAGGTTGTATATTTATAAGGTCAGCCCTGGCTATAAGATGGCATGTTATTTTTCATTTTTTTCCAGATGCGATAATGAAATGGGAAAGGTTAAGTAGCATACTTAAGCTCAAACAAACAGAATTGGAGAAGTCTGGATTTGAACTATGGTCTCTTTGATCCAACAGCTCACATTCCTAAGTACTCAGTACTGTAATATCTCGGCTATGCAACTGCCTATAACCATTGACGGCTTTTAGTCATCTAAAAATAATTATCAACTTTGTATGGTAAAAAAGATCAATACAATGACTTTTTTAAGGAAAAGAAAATAATTATCAACTGTGGGTTATAAAGAGTCCAAATTGCTCTTCCTCTCTACGCATTCTCCTGTGGAGCCCTTGACCAAAGAACCCTGTCTTGTATCACACTTTATGTTTTTATAAATGCCTCCTTTCCCAATACGTTGCCTCATTTGATCATCACTACAATCTTAGGAGAGACTTATGGTTGTTATTCATTTTGTAGGTGAGGAAATCGAGGCTCAAAGGCATGAAGTGATTTTCCTGGGTTACATTTTTCATCAATGGCTGAGCCAAGTCTGGAATTTTCTTTATAGGTCACCTCTTGAGCCAAAATTCAAATAAATAAATAAACTGTGGCCCAGTGATAAGGGATGGAAGAATATTGGCTCATAAAGCAAAATGTTTTCAGATTCCCTTCATGTAACAGGGAGCATGATTTAGTGGAAAGAACCTGTGAATTGAGGTCAGAGAGAATGTGCTTTAAATATAACTCTGCCACCTATTAATTAGGTACACTTGGCAGCTTTCACTTCTAAGCCCCCAAATCCTTATATGCAAACAGGGGTATTTATAATTATACCAAAGACTGCTATATCACATGAGAAAGCCTCTGAGGCTCAGTAAATGTTAGTTTCCCTGTCACCAATGGTCATAATCTACTGGTTCATAGAGATAATGAAGAGCTCAGTCTAATATCTTCTATTACAGGGAGGCCACGCTGGCCAAATGTGAATTCAGAGTAAAGGAAATACCTAGATCTTACTGTGTTTCATTCTTCATCTTCACAGAACCTCTGCATCTGCTTACATCACATCATCAATCTTTAGATAAGAAGAAGAGATACCATCAGGTACTATGATTAATACATAAAAGATGTGCTAAATGTGCGAGGCCATTCTCGTCTTCATACAATACCAATTCAGAGATTTAATTGTGACGTTATTTAAAAGTACTAACTAATAGGTACTTAGGCCACACTTACTAGATTTGAAATCATTAATTTCTTTAGTATTGTAATAACATTGATTTAAATGAACCTTTATAACATAGAAAGTATATAGTATTTAGCAGTAATTAACATCCTTTAATTAGGAAGGATTGCCAAGTAGTTTTCTCTCTTGGCTCTGCTGTAGCTAAGTGCAGCTGGATGAAAATTCAGTGTAATCACAAAGGAACAGCTTGTGTTTTATGTTAAATTTGACTTTAATGTATTAAAAATATTCTTCAGTATTATATTTTATCATAAAAAGGCACATTTGAATCACCAATGTTATAGAATGTGAATAGTCTAAATGTCATAAACCTAACAGATAAAACTATTCACCTAAAGTTGCACACATGGAATATAAAATGAATATAGAGATTTAATATGTCTGTCCATATGCTCATCAAGTTGTGTAGGTCTTAATACTGGCATTGCTATTATTATTTCTTTAGAATCACAATGTAAAATTTCATATTTTCATGTCCATTGACACTGAATGTTACTCCTTGCTAACCAGAGAGGCATTTAGGCAATTGCTGAGGATGAAAATTGCTGACATTTTCTGAATTTCAAATGACAAATGAGATGCTCCTGTCAGTTTACTGTGTAACTTCATAGCATATGGTGCTTCTGCTGGTGGGTGTTATTTCAAAGTTTGCAAATCACACCATGAGAAAGTCCCTCTGGTAGGCTCCTGGAACACTTAGCAACTGTGAATCTAAAGTGACAGTACAGAGGGAAAGGACTAAAAAAAAAAAATAGCTTTTTTTTTTTTGACAGTGAGAAGACAGAACAAAGTGAATGATAAGTTAATACAGAGAGGTGGAGGGGTAGAAATACCAACCCAGTGAAAGAAAAAAAGCAGTTTTTTCTTTATGGCCAAACCAGGATATTATCTAAATTTCTGAAATGGAGTGTTTAATGTCAGATTTCAGAGAAAGGATAAGAATTAAAAGACCGACTAGAATTAGAATAATTGTCAACTATGTAACACAGAAGCTTAGAAATGGAAATGAAGGAGAGATTATTTCAAGGGATAGATAATGGTGCCAAAATTATATCTATACCAGAAATCACAAAATAACTCCAAATAATGAAGATTTGAAAGGAAAGCCTCTGCTATTCAGAATGGGACAGCTTCTTTAAAACCAGTTTCCAACAGAGCCTTGTTTCTATCATTGCAGTTTATTTTAATGAGTCACTTTGTTTTGCTTTGTTCAATAATGCCCACATTCCACAGTATTTCTATATAGTGATCAAACTATCAGCCAATTAAATGGAAAAGCCAGTGAAATTGGTTGCTGGAACTAACTGACAAGCCAGTTTCTTTACAGTAGTTCAGCCAACTGCCCTAAGGACCACTGCTCAAGACTCATTTTTCTATGTATTCCTTATTGGAATCTAAAAATTTCCATTCTTTATCAACCACAAACATTTTTTATTTATGCCTGAAGAGTGTAGAAGTGTGAATGACTTAAAATAATGTGTTTTTGAGAATTAAACCTCCCATTCTTCTTATGTTGAAATCTTTCAATAGTTGTACCCCAATGGGTAGAATATTAGAATATTAGATTGTGGAATATTAGATTTTTCGTGTGAGAAAAGAGGAATTATCCCATTAAAATAAGGAATATACCGAATTGTATTGAACCTCTAGGTTATTTAACTTACAGCTATTAGAAGTTGAGCCCAGACAGTAACAACAAACACATAATAATAATAATAATAGGCAAAATATTTTGCATTCTAAACATGTCACGTGAATTAAATCATTAACCCTTACAAAGCAACTTACTGTCCCCATTTCATAAATGAGGACATTGAAACACACAGAGGTCAAGTATCTTACTCAAGTTCCCATGAGAAGTAATGTAGCAGTAACCTTCTTCTAGTATTTATGTAGAATAGATGTTGGTTAATTTGCCTGTAAAACCTTCAGCTCCCTCTCCACAAACTCTCATCAGCCCTAGGTTGATCTTTAGAGCACCACATTTATATTTCATGACTCTGAGGCTTCCTCTCAGGTCACAGATAATTGGATAGATTATCCAAAGGGTAGATTATCCAAAGCCTTGCCTGGGCCAAACATTTTCTTTCTCCCAAGATTACTGGACTTATCTTGGAGTTGGGGTGGCCCAGAGGCACCTGAGAAAGGAGAAGAGGCCAGTAGGCTGACACAGAGAAGAATCACTGTAGAGAGAAGTGGGAATGAGGGGGACCATTGGTAAGAAAGAAAGAGCAAACTCTACCAACATTTTTCTCCCCAGTTCGGGTCTACAGCAGACCTGGATATATGTTCTGCATTTCTTTCATGGGAGACCCCTATGTAGGTAACAACAAACAACAATAATAATAATAGGCAAAATGATCTTCTACTAAAATGCTTTTTTTTTTTTTTAACCATGTTTGAGTGAATTCCTGTTAAATACAACTAAACTTTTCTTAAGAAAACTGTGATTCTTCTTTGAGGGACTTCTGTTCTGCCTCACTCCAAACCAGTCTGAGTTGCTACACCAAAACACATGTTCATTCATGGGCCTCGAAACATCTTTTTAATTCCCCCAGCATCGAAAATGTCATTAGAAGGCAGAGTTGACAAAGGGTAAAAAGAAAGACACCAATTACTGCTTACTGCCCAGAACGTCAGGAATGTGTTTTAATGAGGTAGTGTATGTCAAATCACCTACTATGCTGCTTGGCATATCAGTCTCTTAAATGTTTTTCTTTTTGTTTTCATGTATTTAGTAAACATTATAACAGCTATGGGTTCTATACTTTATAGTTTAATACCAATAGAAATCCCATGCTCTTCCATAAATATGTTAACACGTGTTAAAGTGTGTGTGTCTGTTATCAGTTGGTGTAATAAGCAGTGGAACAGTGTGGTTAAAAAGGGAGTTAGACTGGTTGATAAAAACAATATCCACCTGTGATGATTATGTCGACTTGACCGGGCTAAGGGATGCCCAGGTGACTGGTAAAATGTTATTTCTGGGTGTGTCTATAGGGTGTTTCCAGAATAGATTAGCATTTGAATTGGTAGACTGAATAAAAAGAAAGCCCTCCTGAGTGTGGGCAGGCATCGTCCAGTCCATCAGGAGCCTGACTAGAACAAAAAGGTGGAGAAAGGGCAACTTCACTCTCTCTGTTTGAGCTGAGACATCCATCTTCTGTCCTTGGACATCAGCACTCCTGGTTCTCAGCCATTTGGACTCTGGCTGAATTATACCCCAGCTTTCCCAGGTCTCCAGCTTGCTGACAGCAAAGCATGGGACTTCTTGGCCTCTGTAATAGCGTGAGCCAGTCTCTATAATAAATCAATCTCTCTCTTCATATATACGTAGATATGTATACAGACATAAACATACACACACACACAAATCAGGGTTCACCAGAGACACAGATTGGTTCTGTTTATGTGGGGAACCCTGACTAATACACCACCTAAGGCTTGGAATAGTGCTTGGCTCACTAAAAGAATTCAGGGAATATTAACATTAATTATCAATTTTATTATCATCATTGCACCTCTGACCTCTTCTCTTTCTCAACAGCATCATTTCTATGTTTTTTGGATTATATTAATCAAGCTTATTCTCTAAAATCTGTAGAAAGACATTATTGGTGAGTAAATTTGATTTACAGTAGCTGTGTGTGTTTCTTTTCTTAAAAATAATGGTTGTTAACGCCCACACATCTTACTGCTTGTGAAACACTCAAAACTTTTGTATAGACTTTTGTTTTGTGTGACTCTTTCCTAGTGTATAAAAATTGCTTACCAAAGACATTTTAATAGAACTAGATTTAAATTTACTTTCCAACAGTTTACCTTTTCCAAGATTCTTTAGTAAATGAAGATGTGCATTTCAAGATAAAGGAGGTGGCTGTTTACAGTAATGCTCAACAAAATCCAGGTAGTCATACGGTGCAGCTCTCCAGTTTTCTGCTTTCATTTAATATCAAAGTATCATAGAAAAGAAGAGAAATAATGTTTTAAAAAGTGCAGCATACAGAATACAACAGAAACCATGACAGGAAATATTAGATTGTGTGTTACTTTAGGGCAAAAATATAATATCTTCTTCTTTCTTTATAACTTCGCCAGACTAATAAATGTTGACTGAACTAACTGACATTGATCCTGCCCTTAATACATTAGAAATAGAACTTTTCCAACATATAATTAGCGTATATCTTTAGAGACTGCCATGTGTTTATAGCAATCCTATCATTTCATTTTATAGAAAAAGATACAAGTAGAAAGAGATGACAAACCATAGCTTCATGCTGCGTAATTCTATGCAAGTTTTTATTACTATTATATCCCTATTAGTGAAGAAACTGTTGCGATTTGATATCATAAAACATTACCTCTCTCTGACAGATATTGTAAACTGAACTGCTTTTAAGAGCCAGTCAGCCTCGAAATGACAGAAGTCCTGTATCCTCATTAGATTCAGCATTGGGAAAGGTTTTATCTTTCATCTGTCACACTTACTTGATGGACATAACATCAATAGCAAGGCCCACATTTATAATAACAAGGTGTCCAGGTGTTCTGTTGACATCAATGCTTGGAGAGTGTGGGCTGCTGTGTCATGGGAAACAAAGCCACCAGGATAGGGAATCAATTGCCATGTAGATGAATTCAGTCAGGCTCGAGGCGTGAAGGAGTGCCAAGAGGCTACTAAGTTCAATTTGAAGGTATGGTCAATAAAAACGACTAAGAGATTAATTACACTAGTACATGTCTCTGAGAAGCAGCCGTCTGAGCAGCACAGCTGCTAAGCGCAAACTGGACTAGAATAACCTGGAATCCCAGACCCTAAATTGTATTTTCACTCTCTTTAAAAACCTCTAGGGCCATAGAATGTCTTCACGAGAGTCAGAAAAAGGGATCCCATACAGATGGACAATTAGAAACTACTGCTTTCTTGTTGGATGTGCCAGTTATCAATCCAGGGCCTCTCAGCCACAAATCTACTCTTCATTGCCCTGCTGATGATATGAGAACATTTCTTTCTTGCTAGATGGCCTTAGGTTATGCCTGTCAATAGAGGGTGCTGGAGAGACAGTGGAGGAAGAGGGGGTTTCTTTCCTGGTTCCAGAATATATTCTCTTTTAGCATGAATGGCACCTCCTTATTGATGTACTCCCACGGTTCACCACGGGATGACTTTCCAGCAAGTTCTGCTTTTGCTGCGCCTCAGCAAACTTCCCTGCCGTTTAGTGGACACAGCTATGCTCTCTCCAACAAAGCCTGTGGCTCAGGCCAGGCGGACTGGGGTCTTTCTTCAAGATTCATTCCTTACTTGGGTGTTTTGCCTCAGTCGGAGAGGTAGTGGCTGATCCCCATATTAGTTATCCCTGTATTGTTTAGACTTGTCTTTACCCTTATCAGCTAACCCTCTACTACTCCAGTCCACTGTCGTAGATAGTTATTCTTTATATTAAACTTTCCTTATATGGTTTCCATCTCCTGACTGACAAAGTAGATAAATTAGAATGGTGGCTCTTTGACAAGATTTAGTGAGGAAAGGTGTCTTTGTACAAAGGAAAAAGTGCCCCTTTCTCCCAGTGGCAGCAGTCCTCATCGGGGCACTTTATCTTGCTGGGCGAGCAAGGGCTGGACTTCAGCCTCCATTGCTTCAGGACATTGGGTAAGCACTTTTGAGCAGTTGTACAACCTGCACAGTAGTTAGGAATAGTCCTCCTCTGGAGCATTGAAGCTCTATAAAGTAAAAGATGAATGCAACGTCCCCGCTCTCAAGATGACCTCAGGCTAGTAATGGAAGACACAGACAAGTAAATAGACAATAAGAAATAGGTTGCGATGGAGGGAAACACAGGGTATTATGGAAAAATAGAGAGAGACCCTCTATCTATTGCTATATAACAACTTATTCCAAAAAATAGAGGCTTAAAACAACAATAAATGCTTATCTTATTATTTAGCTTCATGAGTCATAAATTTGGGAGTAGCTTAGCTAAATGTTACTGGCTTGGGATCTCTCATGAGGTTCGAGTCAAGGTGTCTGCCAGGACTGCAGTCATTTGAAGAGACAACTGGGGCTCCAGGATCTGCTTCTAAGATAGCTTGCTCACCTGGCTGGAGAGCTGGTACTCGCTATTGGAACAAGTCTTCACCATACTGATCTCCCCATAAGGCTGATTAAATAATTTCAAGATACGGCAGTAGGATTCCCCCAGAGTAAATGATAAAAAGAGAGCAAGATAGGATTTACTATTTTTATTATAATTTAGCCTTAAAAGTCACACACTTGATAATTTCCTATAGATTACACTGGTCAACTTTATTCAATGTGCGAGGAGGGAGGAGACCATAAGAATGTGAATATCAAGAAGTAAGCTCATTGGGGGCCTTCATAAAGGCTGGCTACCTCAAACCCCTTAGAACAAACTGGAGTGGGGATAATTTCCTGCAGGAATGAAAATCGGAGGTTAAGCTGTATTATTAGGAAGTAAAGTGAAGTAGGAGCAAAGGTATCAGCATATGCAAAGTTGTGGGAAGATAAAAGGACAATGGCAAGTGTTTAACTGTCACTCTGAGACTCAGGGCTTTGTGGTAGGAGGGTGGTACTGGGTGAATGCAATAAGAAATAAGGCTGGATAAATTGTCAGAAATAAAAAATCGCAAAGAACCTTGTCTGGCATTTTACTTAGAAGCTATAGATGGCCTTGGAAAATTTTTAATCAGAATAATGGTTCTTTGTACTTACATCTCAAAAGGAAGCTACACAGATTCAGTGCACGCATATTGCAGTGTTAATTTCCAACACTGCTTAGAAGCAGAGTCAACTGTCTTCAGTGTGTACCTTCTGCTTTCTTCTCTGTTCTTTCTCTGGTTTTCTGGTACTTAAACACATCTGAAGCACCTGGGGTATGGCCAGGGTGGATAGACAAGTTATGTTCCAGGTTTCTCCAACATTTCTGGGGAGTCCCAGGACAGGGCTGCTGGCTTGCTGTGGGTGTCCAGAGACTCTGGTCAAAAAACAGGCTAAGTGATATCAGCCTTAGTCAGTGACAGTGCTTGAGTCAGGGACATCATGGCTCTGAGAGGACATTTTATGTATATGTCAGTGTGGCTGAGGATGCTTCAGCTTTTTCAGCTATAATCATTAACAAGGAAAATAATGCTGTAAATGTTAGCATATTCAAATGTGAAGGATGTGTGTGTGTGTGTGTGTGTGTGTGTGTGTGTGTGTACACACACCAGTTAGGCCTTTGTTAGGAAACACTGTTTCTTCCAAGGACAGAAGTAATTCATTAAATTCAACTTCCAATTTTCCATAGAAAGAGTAAGAATAAGACAGAAAATTAAAATTATTACATAATCTCCCAATCTTACTTTCATTACTATTGTTATATTCTTCTCTCAAGGCACCTTAGAGGTGTAAGCAAGTCAGTTTATGAGTAAAAAATTGCCTGATTTTAATCCCTTCCACTAATTCATATGCCTTGGTTATTTACTTTCCCTTCTTAAGGCAACTGGCTAACCCACAAAGTTAAGGAGTAGGCATGGTTAGCCTTTACGTCTCTTTCAGATTGAGAAGATTCAGTTTTATGAATTTCACTTTTCAAAGCCACACTCTTATTGGAGATGCTAATGGATGTGGGAAGTGTGAGATTTGAAAAAAGATACAGTAATTCATAAGCCATATAATCAACCTCTGAATAATTTAAAATTTCATGTACACTAGACCCTATGTTTACTTGCAGTTGACACAATTCAGGTAACAAAGGGAAGAGTCATCAAAAAACTCAATGAAGAAGAAATCCATACTGCTGATTCCCGGCCTAAGTTTTTCCAGAAGTACCCTAACTAGTTCAACTCTTAGCAAAAGATAATACTCATTTAAACATTATACACATTCACTATCCATCAAAAAAGTATATAGACTATCTTTTTATTTTATTATTTTTTTTAGATTACCTTGTGGCCTTGCACCTCCTTATTGAGTACACTCTTCCCAAGATATTTTTTGGTTCCTTACACATTTTCTCAGTGCTTTGTTACTGACTTGCTTTGCTCACGATCTACAGAGGCCCAAGGACTAAGGAACCATTCCAGCAGCCAAGAAAGTTAGAGGAAACCCAAGCTAATGGGCAAAACTCCCAAACATGAAAGACACAGTGCAGTTCACAAAGCTCTGATGGATTACTGAATTACCTAAAAGTTCTCTTCCGCGATCAAAGCTCTTTGAGTTGACCGTGGACCAAATCTCAACTGGTCACTTAGTTTGTTAGCAAGCATGATAGTTAATTTTATGTGTCAATGTGATTAGGCCATGGGGTACCCAGATATTTGGTCAAACAGTTATTCTGGGTATTTCTATGAGGTTGTTTTTGTATGAAATTAACATTTAAATTTGTAAACTGAGTAAAGCTGATTGCCCTCCCTAATTTGTCTGGGTCACATTCAATCAGTTAAAGGCCTGACTAGAACAAAAAGGCTCACTCATCCCCCAGTAAGAGAGAATTCATTTTACCTGTGGGCAGAAATGGCTGCCTGGGCATAATTTATGCTTAGTATAATTATATGGGATAAAGATGGGGCAGGAAAAACTTTTTTCTATCCCTAAAGTCTTCTCTATCTACTGAAAGGTGCCTAAAATTTTCCTTCATTTTTTTTTCTTGATATAGTTCTAAAAGTTCCAAGAATATAACATTCAAACAGTTATTTATAGCACTTCTGGATCATTTAGGGTCCAGACAGAAAATCGGAAACATTATATATTTTAGTAGAGGGAATTTAAAATAAAGAATTGCTTAAACAAATGTTGCAAGAATGAAAAAGCAAAAGAATAAACATTGAAGTAGCACAGAGATAGTAATTATAGGACATAGCCACCACTCAGGGCCCCAGGAACAAAGGGAAGAGGTTGGAGTTATCTAAACCTAGAAGCTTGGTTGAAAGGCCCTGCAGAGCTGGAATTCAGCCTTCTCAGTAGGGGAAGCTTTCTAGCAGCTTCTGATACCTTGAGAAGGCAGAAGTGTGGCCCTGTGAATTTAGAACTCAGAACCTTGAGAAGAGACACTTCCCAGCTGTTCCCTCTAAAGTATCTGGGAATAATGGAACAAATTGGAGACAGGGACTACTGCTACCCTAGGCTATCGCCAGCAACACACAATCAACATATAAAAATCTAGCTCTATCTCTCTTTCTCTACTGCCCTCTATTGGTCATGCCTAACAGACAAAGGAGAAAGTTTTTGCAAGGTCCTACCTACCTCTATCATCATAAAGTACAGAGAAAGATTTCGATTTGAAAGACAGTAGCTTAATAACCAGCATGTTTATTTTGAATGGAAAGATTTGAAAACTGATTTTGATATAGAAGTAAACCTGGGGAGGTAGATTTTAATGGAAATGGAGGGGAACATAAATGAAATTACTAGGAGGGTGGACAGCAGAATAGCAAGGTATGCTGGTGACAGTTTTGCATAGTGTCAGCTTTGGCTGAGATATTTAATGTCTCAAGGTAATTATGTTAACAAAGAAAAGTTTAAACTAGTTGTAAATCTTAGTAAGTATATAAATCACAAAATGATAATATACATTTTTGTCAAAAATTTGTATGTATCTAACTCTGCTAAGCACAATATAGAAATACATTTTACCCACACTAATATTTTGTAAACTTCAATGACTCTGATAAAAATCAACTTACTGTAGATATAGGAAATAACTATAGTAATATAAGTGAAACATTAGAACATAACCACTTTGGGAAATTTACAATATTCCAAATATTTAAAGAGTTAACATTGGATAATTACCATTTGCCTGACAATGTTTTAAGTGCTTTACATGTATTAACTCTTAGTTCTCACCGTAATCCTATTTCTCTTTTTTTCCCCATTTTATTGATAAAATGACTATGACAGAGAGAGTTAAGTAATTTACCAATAATCACACAGCCTAAGTAGAAGAGTTAATCTTATTTTTATCCAGTATTCTGACTCTTGAACGTTCATTCTACTTCCTTAGAAAAAAACATTTTTGGATTAAAAAAAAAAATCCCTTCGAGTACTATTGTCAGCGTCAGTTTCCTTACTATAAATAGGGATAATAATTCCTTTGTGATAAGATTAACATAACGTTTAGATAGTAGAATATTTGTTAAATATTCTACAATATGCCGGGGTTTTGGCATATATGAAGTTCTTAATAAATGGTAGCTATCATTTATACTTCTGAATATCTTCATTGAGGTAGGTGAAATATAAGTCATATGATATTTTGGAAATAAACAAAAATATCTTCTGTAACCAAGATGAATGAGTGAAAGGAGCAATCATTCTGGCCACTAACACAGCCTGATAAACAACAGGATATTCTGTCAAGGATAGTGTGGATTTTCCTTTATGCTTTCTAAATGGCTAGTTATATTAATAGATCGTTATCTGAATAATCATCTTAGCTTTTAAAACCTAATTTCCCAAGTAAATGGGAAGCAACAAAACAAAAAAACTACTAGTAGAGAGCCCTGATAGAGGTCTACCTTTTGGCTGCTCCACTGGCCCTACTCAATCCACACTCAAGAGGGAAAATGCCATAGATAGTGATGGGCTACAAGGTGATTTATTTTTGTTTGCTTTTTAAAAAAAATTGATGAGTGTATAATGTAGAGTAATGACTACATTGTGTGATTGTGGATAAAGCAAGTATAATAATATGCTTCTCTAGCACGAAACAATAACTCTGATTCCTTTTCATTATTCGAAAGTGTGTGAACATGTATATAGAAATGCTGTGAACGAAAGCCCTGTTTTGTAGGATTTTTATTTAAAAGACCTCATACAGATATCTGAATATGCCTAGGCCATCGTATTGGTTAAAAGTAACTTAGGTGGACCACAAAGAAGAAAAGAATGTAACACTTTGTTCTTGGGGTGTTTTAGGAAATTTTGAAACATAGCTAGAACTATAATACCAAAAGCATTTCAGGTTTGTAACCAAGGCAACTCCTAGCTCGCCATTTAGGCTTTCCTGTTGATTATCTATTGTAATGCCCATAATTGCATCTGAGAGAATTCTCTGTTTGTTGTGAGAGAGAATTAGCACTTGAAATAAAATAACAGATTTAAATAAATTGGGGGACTCAACAGTGTGACCCGATCTCTTAGGAACAAGCAACAGCTTTGGAATATGACCGACTCTTGTGTGTTTGCACAGCCTCAGAGTGAGAGAGTCGTCTTCCAGAGTTACTTGAGATCTTTTTGCTGATTACAACAGTTGTTACATGGTTGAAAACCATGGTTTTTTTTTTCTTTTTTTTAGATTATATTGGAAAATAGTTTAATAAATCCAAACCTGCAAGAAGGTGATACTGAATTTGTAGTGATAGGCTTAGTTAAACAACTTGTCTTTACATGTAATGCTTTGTTAAAAATATTTCCTCAAATTACTGTCATAATTACTCTTTATTGTTATATAAGACTGTATTTTAAATTATTGTTTATTTTAATTCAGTTGTGAATGGAAAGCTGGCAACCCCTGATATACATATCTTTGCTTCATCTGCAATTTTTGCTTTCAAAATGAAAGTCGCCATTAGTATATTATGACCATTTACTGAAACCATTATATGGCACAAATTCTCAAAATCATTGTGAGTTAACCTGTTGACCCACAACTCTTAGGGAATTTTTAGTAAATTTTAATAAATCTTAAGTGTTCCAGGGGCAAATGAATTTTTCCTAACTCACCTATCGTTGTTTTCAGAGTCTTATTTACTATTTTTATAAACAATCACTCTGGTTTACATGTTTCCAAATGATGGGATTTCTGCTAGGACAATACTCCTAGCCTCTCCCTTCAGCTGCTCTGATTTGTTAGTTCAGGAGAAGAAGCCAGACATGCTGAACTCAGTCTCTTCTGAACTTTTCTTTTTCAGAGTGAACACATCCACGGGATGCATGCATTCTCTCAGCTCTCTGCCCTATAGTGAGGCCTCTGCTTTTAGGGGAAAAATGGCCCACAGCTGTCAAACTATACCAGTAAATAAGGGAATGAGTCTTTTAAATTCAGCTACAAAGGCAAATCTAAAGCCCTAGTTTCCAGTCAGTTTTAGCAGTAATAAAGCTGTTGATTCGATCTCCATGTGCCTATCTCTTCTATCTCTAAATTGGTTCCGAATTCAATTGGGAAAGAGATGTTATTTATTGGCCACCCCAAACACCTAACATATGTTTTCCATATAAAATGTAGTTGATAAATATTAACTAATGACAAAGTCATAGAATGTAAATTCTAGGAGAGCAGAGCCCTTGCTTGTCTGGTTCACAGCCATTTCTCTAATACATAGAAGCTGTTAAAATTTTTTTGTCAAATGTCTGAAGCTTCTCTAGTTCAGATCACAAATATTCTCACTCATGTTTCAGAATAAAAGCATTTGGGGTACTTCATATTTTTGTAATACCCAAAAGATTGATGAAAGATGATCTCAATGAAAATGAAAGGACCAGAACCACTGCAGAATTGTTGAAATATTCACAGAAGAGAGGTACAGTGTTATGTCCATGAATTGGAATTTAGGCTTATCCAGGGCTTGTTCTCTTCAGGCCTGGGAAATCTCAAGGGATGGACAAAGGACAGGAATATTGACATAGGCCAGTGGTAAAGGCTAGTCCTAAGGAACACAAAGAAAGGATCTGAGGACGTGAAAGCTGGATCACAAAGTAGATATAGAGCTCACATGGTATTGGGTATGAAATGATTGAAGAGTAATGTCTTAGCCACTGCTTCCAACAGGATGTGGAGACTGGCAGAGTATCATGGCATGGGACACTGGGAACTATGTTTTCAAAACAGGAAGCCGTTCTTGTTGCCAACTAGGATAGACTTTAAAATCTCCATTTTGATTCTATCTGCCTAAGAGACAGTAATTGGCAGAGAGAGCTCTAGCAGGACAGACTAGTCTAAACCAAAAACAAGAAAATGAGGAGTGTAAGCACCTAGAACTCTATATCTTAGATGGAAGGAAACCCCTAGGAAACCTTAAGAGAACTACAGGCATTTGCAAATAAAAATACTGAGAGTTCATTCCAGAGACCTCAAAACCCAGAAATACAATCCTAGAGCAGAAGAGTGTAGGACTAGAACGAGGACACCTTGCAGAGAGTAATTGAAACTAGAACAAAGAACAAAGAACTAGAACTAGAACAAAGAGGAATTGATATGTCATCTGCAGTTACAGTGTTTATAATTTGTTGTCTATAATTAGGCCTAAGAATAGCAAAATGTACATAGCTCTCATTCTTGTGTATGGATTTAGGCATTCCCTAGAAAACTCTTAATGAATTCCCAAGGCTATATCGTTCATTTGGATATTGTTATATACAGGACTCAAGTAGTAAGAGTGAACATTATAGTGCCTACCATGAGTAAGAACGAGCCAACACAATTGCATAATTCTGTCTTAACTAGGCACATTACTTAGGCAACCGAGTTCCTGGAGTTCTGGAGTAGTGCCTACGTGTAGGCTCCGGAGTTAGAGTACCTGGGTTTGAACTCTGCCCAGCCACCTACCATCTAGTTGTAAAAGCCTGAGTCAGTCACTCATTGCCTTTACCTTCAGTTTCCTCATCTGTATAAATGTACAAATAGGGATTATAATAGTACTCAGATTATAGCGTTATAGCAAGAATTCAATAAGGTAAATCAAATACATTAAGTATTTATATATTAATGATTGTTTACTAGTTCATATAAATTTAATGAGTTTTTCAAAATAGATAATATGATTGGACTGCCTCTCCCAATTTACCACTCTCCTTGCCTGTAGACACTTTACTGAACAGTGGTTGGCAGGGTGATCAGTAAGCTATGGATCCCCTGATTCTCCCATCCTGGTGTTATTCAAGGGAGTTTATTCCCATTGCCTGTTTCCTCCTATTTTCCTCTCTTCCCTTCTTCTTCACATGTTTCTAAGCCTCTATTATGTACACTATAAAGTGCTAAAAGCTGTAGAAATCTCAAGAAGTGCACATGCATGTGCACACTAGTATTTCATGTTCTCAAACATTTAGTATCCATTGTGGAGACAAGACATAAAAGTTAAATATATGAGTTGAATGGCAATACAGGGCACAATTGTAAGACATGTACTAAGGTTATTTATGATATGTGATCAATGATGTTCCTTACAAATTTAATATATCACACTGTCTACCTCTACTGTGAATAATTTAGAGTTTTTTATTTCTTTCACATAGAGACAGCTTTACTCTATAGCTCACAATGATGTAGAAATTCCTAATTCTGGTAATCCTAGATGAATTTAACACCTTAAGCAGGAATAAGTTGAAATCCAAATGGCTATGTAAAGGAAATTCAACACTAGTAATATTTCTGAAATTTAATGTAATTATTTGTTAGAGAGGCTCTCAAAATTGTCACTAGATTCCTACCAGAGTATATATGAGCACAAAATGTGAAAAGGAAATTTGCTGACTAATGATACACAGAATTATTTTAAATAATGATGTTTCAATTAGCAGGGTTAAAGTATTTGAAAAATGTGATGTGAAACACAGACACTCATATAGAAGGAACAACTTAGAAAATAGTAATGCTAAATGGACTGGGGTGATAACTCCTAGCAAATTCATATGAACATGCAATGCAAGAGGGTGTAGAAAAAAAGGCACTATGACTTCAAGTAGACTAAGCAAAGAAATCACATTGTAGATCAAGGAAAATATAGGCAGATCTGTTTATATCTCCTTGATGAAATGCTTTTGGAATAATACACATGATCTCACGATCTCAGCACAAGGAGACATTGAAAAATGAAGGAGATTTGGATGTGAAAAGCACAAGTGATTATAAGGACCTGCCAGATTGATTTATGAGGTATGAATGGCACAAAAACCATATATATGTGCATATATGTGAGCATCTCTTACAGAAACCCAATGATTATCAAAATAATTATAGTCTTCTTTTGCAGTTCTATTGTCAGGGATAAGCATTTGTTGGCTCAAGTAAGATCCCTTGCCTAGAAGAGGAGATTATTTTTAAATTTGTCATCAGGCAGGCCTTATCCAGGAAAAAAAGTATGTGCAATTCACATATAGTTGTAAAATTCAAGCTCATTTGTAACAAACTAAAGAGACTATAGTTCTAAGGACAAATGGTTTTAGTGGCAATAGAAATAAAAAATAACCTTAGCTGATAGATAACTAGTAGTTGCTGCTGGACTTATTCTTGGCCAATAGCCCAAGTGCAGTGTTTAAAATTTTATAAATATAATATCTTAAAGAGAGAGATGACTAATAATCTTCAGAGAGGAGAGGTAATAGGATAAGGAAAACTGAAAAAAAAAAAAGGCTAAAGAATGAAATGTGCTCATTCAGTGCCACAGATTCTTAGAAATTGTAAAAGAGCTTGAACTAATCTAATTATCATCAGGAAGGTGCTTAAAATTACCTTTGTTCATTTAATAAAAGATAACTATATTTTGTCACAAATTACTGAATTTATTTTATGAATATATAAAGAAAATGAATGTTTTAAATGTAGGATAAAAAATAAACCTTGAAACATACTATTTATTCAAAAGGCTGACTATGCATATATAAATGTTATGAAAGAAATAACTTTAAATTTCTTTTGTAATCAACTGACATTTTGGCATTTTATAGTAAACTGCAAAAAAAGGCAACAATAAATGTGAAGAATTTTATAGTACATATCTCAGAAATGATTGCCTTTCATTTAGAATATATTCAGCATGATTTATTTTTTATTTGGAAATAATTGCCTGTAAGTGGTATAAAGAAAAGGAAAGTTGTAAGCAAACATACAACCTGTAAAACAAAAGTATTTTAATGATTTAGTTCCACATATATTTATGCTTGAGTTTATGGGAAGTGTTTTGAAATTCATACAGAGTATTGAAAAAGAGTTATAAGACAAGTGATTCAAATTGTGGTCAACCAAGTTATAAATCAAAATATAAATGTACTTCACAGTATGTTTATTTCCAACACAGTTCATAAAATAACCTGTTCGCTTGCTGAACCAGTATACAAATTTTAAAATTTAGTTTAGTCAGAATTAACATCTTTTGAAAAAGCCAAAATTAGCTATAAGCATATTACTCACTCCTGAACAAATACCTTCAGTTGTTCACCACTGTTTATTGAATCCAATGAACAATTTTAGCTTATAGGCAGCTCAAATATCTTTCCCAATCTTCTACACAGTATAGATGACTCAATTTACTTTTCCTGTTTCATTAATTCATGGCTTATAACTTAAGAGTCAGTTACTTACTTTTTTTGAAGTGAACAGAATAATTTTAAGAACCTTCCTAATCATAGTTGAATTGTTTCAAGTTCTTAGAAGATATCTCATGTGTTTATTCTGGACTAGTTGTCACAAAACCAATGCCTATCAAGTGCATGTGGATAACCAGAATAGGATCTGAGGAGGCCACACAAATGGGAAAGGATGCATTCTGGGTAAGGGTCAGCTTCCACACAGCTCCGACTGTTGAAATGCAGTATTGGCATGGTGCCTCTGGTTGCTAGTTCTTACAATCTTCTAAGAGAAGCCAGAAATCTAAATTTTACGTGAAGTTTCCAACTTTTGAATGTGGGAATTAATTCGAAGAAAAAAAAAGAAAGAAAAAAAAAAGAAAAGAAAAATATATATCATGTAAATCCAAAAAGAAAATGAAGTTTCCAGTCTGAATCTGGTCCATGAACTTCATTTTAACCTCTGCGGCAAAATTCTAAACCAACTAAACCCCTAACCCCCCATTCAATTTTTGGCCCCAGTCTCCTTGTTCATGCTATTTTCTGTGCCAGGCAGGACAGCCACCTGCCCTCTTTTCCTGCCATTTCACTTTGAAATTTCCCCTGATCCACTTCTTCATGAAACCTCTCATTTTTTTCTCCAGATATATTTTTTTCTCTGAACCCACATAATATTAAATCTTTTCCTACATCAAATTTTGCCATGTATCTAATTATGTATGTGTTTTATTCTTATTCCTAACAGTATAAATCCCCTGAAGTCCGAGATTATTTTACTGTGTTTGACACTTAGGAGACAATTCAGTAAATGCTTGTAGAATTGAACTGAATTGGATATGGAGGATATCATTTACAGGTGCTCCATCAGGAATTATTTTCATGGAGACTCTTATTTGAGCTGGAATATTTACAAGGCTAAAGTTTAGTGAAAAAAAAAATCAGTTGAATCATGTTTTCTAAACAGATGGTGCATCTGTGTTTCCTCATGTAAATTCTGATTTTGTATGGTTGTCATAATTAAGTCGTAGTTACCTGCACAATCTTTGGTAACTGAAGAATCTTTGCAATGTATGGACTTTTAATTATGTTCCAATCCTGATCAATAACTGCTCCTGCATTTGATTTAGTACAGATTTTTGATTTCCTCTCTGACCTCCAACAATTGATGGAGTCCTTCTTGATTTCAGTTTGGGAAGGCAGGCAGTTTACAATGAACTAGCCTATACGGTTAATTCCGTAAATGACCCTTGGGCCTGGATGCAGCATTTTCTGGCTTTCTGGTTGTTAAAAGCTTGGTCTAATGCTTGATTTAGTATATGGGCACCCAATGGAGCTTGAGGTGTGTTGATAGATTTTTTTTTTCACTCTCTTGCACTAACTACATTTATTCATAGAGCATGATTTAGAAATTATCATTCATACTTTTTTTGTTTGTTCTGTATGAAGTGCCTTGTTTACAAGACAGTTGGATGTGTGGTGGAAAGGTCATTGAAATTAAAATCTAGAGATCAGCTGTTTGATATTGAAACATAAGGAAGTTACTTGAGCACCTAAATCTAGTTTTCTCATGTGTAGGATTTAAAAAAAAAAAAAATGATATGCTGCCTCTTAGAGTAATCTTTATTTTAGGATTAAATGAAATAAAATATGCAAAAAACCTTTGGGAATATGCTTTTCAAGGGTTCACTATTGTTTATTTAAAGAACTTTATGTACTGTTCTTTGGTGGTAGATATCTAATTTCTTGGGAACTCTTTTGAGTCAGCTAGACCAATTAGACCAAGTCCATGGGATTATGTATTTTCTATGGCTGCTTCACTCAGCAGTGGCAACACTGAGTAGTCATGACAGAAATCTTAGATTCCACAAAGTCAAAAATAGTTAATCTGGAGAGGGGAGAGGGGAGAAGTAGTAGAGGGGAAATTTAAGTCATTTTTTCAATTAAAAACTAAATTTAAAAAAGTTAATATCTAGTTCTTGACAGGAAAATTTGCTGACTCCTGAATAGCTTTTCACTTGCAGGAGACATTCAAACATTTGGTTTCAAGTCTGAAGTTGAAGAGCACCCCAACTAGATCTTTTTAGATTTACTGTTTATTTTTCCTGTAGGAATGAAAACACCTGTGGGACTTGGGACCAGAACAATAATTATTTCTCAGTCTTATCTCCTGCAGCCAGGAGAAAACATCTGCTTTCTTACTTCTGTTGAGAAGGGCAGAATTAAAATTCTCTAGGGACTTTTGCTGTATCTCTGGCACAGAGAGGGGGAAAGGTGGAAGGCAAGCAAGCACATTTCTGGTTTAACCAAAGTTGTGCAAATCAAATTAGCTGAGGTGAAGCCTTAGCTTTAAAGTTTAAACCTAAATAGGTCTCATCGCTGTTCTTGCTCAATGGGTAGATATTGGCAAAAGCCCACTAATGCTTTGATTTGTTTAATAAAAGTCATTTTTAAAAATCAAATGGATCACTGGGCAGGAATTTGACCAGAAACACCTTCCAAGTGATAATTAGCTTGCCAATTTTTTTTCTGAGTTTTATGTTACCATAAATATTCATGACACATTCCCTATCAAATTGTAAGTTCTTCAGGAAACACTGTTATCAGTTTAAGAAGAACATGAATCAGACTGATAAAGCTAATTGGTTAGGGTTCTTTTTTCTCCTTCATTTTAAATAAAGCTGTCGAAAGTTCCCAGGGTAATGAAGAGCTTTGTTGTTATGACAACTGCTTATTCCTTTCCCTTTGAAGAAGCTTGTGATGTGATAGGCAACACATCAGGAGTAATTAAAACAAATGATAAGGAGACACATTTGCTTAGAGAAATAAACCAGCACAAACTTAAACCATTTTACTGGTTTTCAGTTATTATTTTCAGGGCAGTAAATCCATAATCTGAGCTGGTCATTTGTGCCAATTTCCACTATATTTTAATCCAAGAATTGTGTCGCTTTGAGAGGGTGTAGATACACACCGAAATCTTTTTGCCCAGTGCTTCTCACTGTCTATCCTACTCTTCTCTAGAGGGTCTGAAACACCAGAAGTGATGGTTTATCAGGGAGATGGGGCACACTCTAAAATGATTCCAAAAACTCACTTGATTTACTTTGATTTCTTCAAGCAAAAGGAAAGTTGTACTACGGCTTTCAAGCTCACTTCCTGCTACCACAACACAGCATTCACTTGTTGCATTATGCCAGGCCCTTTCATATTCCCTTTCTCTTTTAACCTCTCCAACAATGTAATGAACTTGTTGCTATTATCTCTGTTCCACAGAGAAAGAATACAATCCAGAAAAGTCTAAGGGACCACTCAAGATAATCTGGCTGAAAATGGTTAATCAAGAATTCAAACTCAAGTCTTTTGACTCCAATTGAGCTTTACAAGATACTATAGCTTATAGATGCTATAGGAGAAAATTGATTTGAATTATTAAAATATAACAATAATTCTCTACTGAGTTATGCTACTACTGTTACTCTAATTCCTCCTCATTTGTTTGCTAACGCTTAGCCTAACTAGACATATATTTTCTACCTTGTTCTAGATCGTGAACCAACCATTGGGGGTTATAAAAATTTAATGGATAAAACACAGATTCTTTTCTTCTTTAAAAAATGATGACAGGTTAGGTTATAAAATATCAGGGTTTCCTCACATGTTTTAAGGATAAGTATGGTTTTATGAAATGTTTTTTATAACTTTATATTACTCATATATACTTGGTTATAAGTCATGGTCTAAAAAGTTTGAAAGCCACCTCTCTAAAACTATTATTTCCCCTCCGCTGAGTCTATAATTTTATTTTACTTCTCTTTTTCTGCCTTTTTTTTTTTTTGATGCTGATAGACATGAAATGTACTGGCAAATATTTGTTTTTAATAAATGGTGATTGCAAAAACAGACTTGGCTACCTCACCCTACAATTATAATTTTAAAAAGCATACTGTCCTTATGTGAAATTGAAGATTCTATTTTGCCATCATGAGAGTCAGGAAACTCAGACCTCGATGAAAATGATGCTGTGGCCATCTCAGTCAAACTGCCATACATATATTTACAAGCTTGTCTTTCCTATTTTCTGTGAATCTCTTTAGCTTAACTGAAGGTTTCCTGGAGCTTAACTGTTGCTATTCTTGAAATAGCCACAGAAAATTGGGGAGGAAATTATATGAGAAGAATGAATATGAAAGTGTATTGGATAGATGTAAAGACAGAATACTTCTACAAAGTATTCTTGCCAAAAATATTTAACTTAATCAGCCTCTAACCTAATCTGTAGTGTAGAGGAAATATAGGGAATAGAGGTACAAGTTAAATGACACCATAGAGAAACAGACAAATCCAGAGTGAGGGATACTCTAAAAGACAAATTGATCATGACTTTTCAAAAAGGAAATGTCATGAAGAAAAAAAGAGTAGGATTTAGGTCTTAGACTTAAAAAGTCTAAAGAAACAGTTAACAACCAAATGTAATGAGTGAGACCTGATTGAATACTATTTAGACAAAGAGTTTATAGAATTCATTTTTGGAATAATTGAGGAGAGTTAAATATGGACTAGATATCAAATATTCAATATGAAATTATTAATTTCCTTAAGTGTGATATATAATTATGTAGCAAAATGACTTTATTTTAGGACTTGGTGAAGTATTTAAAAATGAGTTTTCATGTTCACAATCTGTAATTTACTTCTTAATGATTCATCTATCATCTATCTATCTATTTATCATCTATCTATTATCTATCAATCATCTAGCATCTATCTAAAGAAGAGAAAGAGATAGACTGAGCAAGTGTGGCCAAACATTTACAACTAGTAAATCTAGGTTAATGATATATGGGTGTTTTTGTTATAAACTTACAACTTTTCTGTTTAAAAGTCTTCAAAAATAAAAGTTAGGTGAACAAAGAATGCATATGGTAGAATTCTATTTATGTAAGATTCAAAAATTGATAAGAGTAATCTATGACTTAAGATGTTGGGATATAGATTACCTCTGGAATGACTGAAGGTATTATAATTGGGAGGGAATACAAGAGAATTGAGATCTAAGATTTTTCTAAAACTTGAGAAGTGGTTACATGGGATTCTTCCCATTGAGATAGATCATCGAATTGCATACTTATTATTTGTGTATTTTGTACTTGCAAAATTAAAAAGATAGTGTAGAATATTAACATTCTACCCTAGCTTGTTTCTCCTGGGGCTGAAGTGATTGGTTTTCAATATGAGGAAAGGGAAGGTAAAACTCTGGGCTTATAAAAGGCTATGTCTGGGTTTTAGCAAGGCCTTCAGAAATCTCTTGAGTTTGAGGAAATTGAAGCTTAAGCTATTTTGAAATTTATGCATGTAGCTGAGTAAAAATTTTACCATTAGAATTGCTTACTTAGATGTAAAATAAATTACAGTAATTAAATGATTTTCACTTTAGACGTTGAATTTGAAGGCCCTACTATAAAACATTTGGTTATCTACTGTTTTAAGTTCATTATTGTACAGTAGTGTTATAGCTATTTCTGGAAGATTTTTACAATAAGACCCAAATTACTATCTTTTTTTTTATGATAAGAGAGCTTGTACTCAATCTTCTAAGGGTAATGGCACTTCTAGGTGGAATGGAATCTAGTTTGTGGGCAAAAATAGATTTCTCTGAACTGATATCTTTCTCAGCCTTTGATTTTGGGTTAAGAAGAGAATAAGTAGTTCTCTTCACTCAGTACTACTCCCCCCACCCCCACCATGGATGGTTGCAGATCTACTGGATGATGGTTTAGAACCCAGTCATTTACTGTAGCATTTGCTGCTCAAAGGTGGTTAAGACCTATAGTGGTATAAGATGGTATTAATAGATACTATGGTGGTTCTGTATGTATCATGACGGTTTCTGGGAAATAAAACCATTCACCATGACCTGAGTATTGTTTATCTTTCTCCTAATATATTCATCCCTTCTTTTATTCATTTGTTCAACAGAGTCCTTCACCCAAATGTGAGTTTCATGTGGGCAGGGACTTTAACTGTCTTGTGCACTGTTGATTCCCTAGGACCCTGTACTTGGCACATGGGAGGTGCTCAGAAACTATTTGTTGAAATAATGAATAAATAAATGTACTTTGAAGATTTACTATGTGTCCAGAGTTGTTCTAAGCATAGGAGAATTGGAAATTGAGGCTTACAGAGCACAACAGTGGACTCCTCTGCCTCTCTTGATTTTAAGAGATTTCAGCTTAGAGTTTATATCCTCAACTAATATATTAGTTAAGGTGATGCTAACTGCTATAACAGGAACCCCCCAAATCTTAGGGGTTTATCACATCAGACATTTATTTTTTACTTAGGTAACATTCAAAGTTTTTGATTGGGCCTAGTTAAAGTGAGGGAGGGGAGAGCAAGCTCTCTGGCACACAGTTATTCTGAGACCCAAGACCATGGAGGCTCTGATACACTCAACACAGATATCTGAGCTCACTCTGACCATTGATATTCAGCTGTCAGAAGAGAAGGGACAAAGGAGGCACACTTTCTTTTTAACCATCTTGGCTTGAAATCATTCCTACCACTTTTGCTCACATTTCATTGGCAAGGACTAACCATAGCCTTCCTCAACCCCTACTCTAAGTGCAGTGGAGACTGAGCAGGTATGGCTACATGGGCATGTGCAGCCCAGCACCCCAAGCTTAGAAGAACTCCGTGTTGGATTTAATGCTCCACTATCCTATTTTGAAATTCTTAATAATTAAAATTTAAAAAGTGTTCTGCATTTTTATTTTGTACTAGACCACACAAATTTAGCAGGGCCTGAGGCTGAGAAATGTCGTCTGTGACAGAGCAACTTATTTCTAAAGACAACTCTACATTGTGGAAGTGGATTATGAGTATTTGGTAAACAGTGAGCAATTTCCACCACACTTGAGTATTGTTTCCATGATGGAAACAAATAAGAGTCCACATGATATTTAAAAATATCTGCTATTTAAGAACCCCCAGTAGCCAGGTGAAAAGAGTCAGTAAACTGATGCTGAACTAATGTTTTCTTAGATGACAGAATTCCACTAACTTGGCTAGGAAAAATTTAGGGTAGGGGCGTATTGTAATAGAATGGACATCTTCCACACAAGGTCCTGTGGAAAGACAACATGGCCCAGATCTGTGTGATGACTGTAACTACATGGGAGCTTTCCTAGTACTTTGAATTAAAGAAATATTTAATAAGCATATAGTATGTGTCAGTAAGGACAAAAGATACTGAAGGGACAAGGAGAAATGCAAGCGAAACTTGTGGATACGAAATATGCCTAATACATGGATTGGCTGGAATGAAGTGAGACAGTGAGTGGCATTGCGCTCTGTAGTGGATGTGGTAGTGCACTGTCCAGATCTTCCTTAGGACTGAGGCACTCATGTCCTAATACCTGGCAATATTGGTGGCTGACAGCTCTTAGCGGAATGATTCTCAGGGAATTACCCTCAAGGGAAGAGAGCTACTCAACCTAAAGTCACACTGCTTCCCCAAGAACAGCCCACATCACATTCAGTGACTGGTTAATGGGGGTGGTGCTGATGACAATAACGTCCCATGCCTCTTGCCTCAAGATGGGACAACTCTGAATAGTTCCTAGGCTTTCTATAGGATTATCAAAGGTTTGTATTTTTGCCTGCATCTCAGTTCCATACTTTCCTCTGTCCAGTTCTTCCTTTGCTCTCTCATAGATGTTGGCCCCCATAAGCACTCACTCTTCATAAACCTCATGCATGGAGTTCTCTTTCTTGGAGTCAGACTGCTGTGGAGACTGGCTTGAGAAATTCTATGTCAGTTTTTACTTCTAGATAGAAAAGAGGGCACTCTTTTAAGAGCTGAATCACTCCAAGGAGATTTGGGTTTAAGGCCTTGGTTCCAGCTCAGTGCAGACATCCATGTACTCCAAAAAGTTATAAAATGGTAACCAGAGAATCAAGTTGGCTTACATGGGTCAGAACAAGTGTCTTTGTATTCTTACACAGAGGATGTCACTTCCTCACACTTGTAGCACAAGTGCTTAATGCATCATGTCCATACCTCTCAGCACCAAGACATACCTTGCTGGCTTTTGATTTTCTTATCTCAGTTCTTCCAAAGGTTATTCCCTTTTTCCTGCTGTTCCTAGATTTTATAGTTGATTCTTTTATTATTTTAAGAGCTCTTATTCTGAGAAGATAGACAAGTTCCTCTTCTGACCCAGGTGAAACCAAAACTCTTTAATTTCATAACTTACTGTACTTTGTTCTTGAGATTAAAGCCAAATTTAGGTATTCCCTGAGACTTTCTTAGCATGTCTTAATTTTGAATCTCTGTTTTCCACCTTGTAGCTGCTTATTATGTTAGGACATTTAAAGATGTCAGTTGAATTTTAAGTATTGCTAAGATTTATTTAGCACTTATTATTTATTTGACATTTCTATTGTAAAATAAAAAACAGATACAGAAAATCACACAGAAATGCACAGATTAATGATGCACTTGTTTTAACACCTAGGTTTAGAAATGAAACTTTCCGGCTACCCTAGAAGCTCCTGTATATAACACATTTCAATCTCAACAGTCCCCAAAGTAACCACTATCCTGAGTCTATAATAATCACTTCTGTGTATCTTTTACGGTTTTATCAAAAAAGTGTGCATCCCTAGATACTGTCATTTTGTCTTGCCTGTTTTTAAAAATTCGTGTTTTAAATCTTTTTAAATCTGTAGTTACCTCCTCCATCCCTTTCTTTTCCTCACAAATTATCTGTTGAAGGACTTGAAGCATTTGATCTGAAGTTTCTCATAGTCTGGATTTCTCACTTTGACTCTTTGTTCTTCCATATTCCCTACAAATTGGCAGCTGGATCCAGACACTTGATCAGGCTTCTGTTTGATCCCTTCTGCAAGTGAAGGCATTTCAATCCCTATTTTATCCATTCAGATATCTTTATTGAATCTAAAATTGTCCCGTATTTGGCTAGTGGGCTCTTCAAGCTGGTTTCTGAGTTCTTTTAACATGACTTTTTGATAACTTCTTTGTTGTTAAGTGTGACAAGGTTTTCTAGGCTCATCTTGTTCATTTCCTGCCCCAGACATGGAAGTAGCTACTTCTCTAAGAAGATTTGGGTATTTCTTTCTTTTTTTTTTCGGAAAATGGTATTTCAAAACCACAGTCTGTTTGCTAAGGAGGGTCACTGTTTCTAGGTCTCTTCAGTGGACAGAGTTAGTTCCTGGGTGCATACTGATAGTTCTAATTTAAATTCAGGAGCACAGTTTTTTATTTAACCTCTGTATTGCATCTCTATTTCCTTTCTTCCATAACAAAAATCTTAGTTCTCAAGAACATGGGGGATGATAAAATCAGAATATTGCATCATTACTCATTTACTAAATTTCAGCGTTATATACACAAAAACTAATACTAGCACTGGCAATATTATCACTGAAAATAAACTACTTTTTTGCATACACTTTCCTCATCTCCCATTAATTTTCATGGTTGTACTATATCTATATTGCCTAAGCATATAACCATTAATACTACACTTTTCCCTTTTAATATTATTTCTATAATAATGATATGTTTTATATATTTAATCCTCACTATCAGTCCTTGTGTCTATGTCTCTAGGGACATTGGTTCTCTGAAGCTCCTTTCTAGTATATACCTTAGAAAGGGCCCATGGATATGATATTCCCTGAGTTCTTATGTATTGATAATGGTTTGTTTATGCTCTTTATATCTGAAAGTCAGTTTTACTGGATAAAAAAAAAAATCCTTTTCTTTATATTTCCTTTAGACATTTCTTTCCTTGAGCATGTTAACTAAGTTGTTCTCTCTATATTTTTTCTGTTGTAAAGCATTGCTGTTATAAAGTAAGAGTAACTTTATTTTTTCTCTTATAAATCACTTGCCTTTTTTCCCTAGATGCTCAAAGAATTATTTTTTCTTTAAAATCCTATGATTTTATTACAATATGCCTTGGTGTTGGCCATTCTGAGTTGACAGTCTCAGATGTGTTCTTTCAATATATAGTTTCAATTAATTTTTAATTTCAGGAAAGTTTTCTTGAATTATTGTTTTTAGTGTTTGTTCTTTTCCTTGCTTTGGTTTCTTCCTCAGGGATTTCCATATTATGTAATTTAAATCTTCTTGTATATGCCTATATATTTTTTGTCACTTTCTCTTTAATTCTTTTATTATATTTATTTATTTTTATTTTAAAAATATTCCTCTTTCACCTTGGATTTTCTTAAGGCATATTTTGTGCTTATTTATTTTTGTATTTCTTATAATTGAGTCTTCATTTCTGAAATGTCTTTTCATTTATTTATAATTCTTTCCTATGTTATGTCACCTCATTTCTGAATTTTTCTAATTTTGATTTATACTGTTCTTTTACATCTTGTATCATTTCCTTAATGACTTTCATTCGTTTTGAAATAGGTTACAGTTTTGATCTGTCCTTGTCTTTCTGATATGCTTTTATTATTGCTAGTGATATTATTCTGCTCTTTATTCTCTTTTATCTTATAATAACTTTGCATAGGACTTGACTTCGATACTTTCTGCAGCTCATTTTTATGTGAAGTCAGTTTTCTGAAATCGTAGAGGCCTGGAACTTCAGAGAATTCTCTCTTTTCCATTGTTTTCTAAGACTTCCTGGTTCTGTTCTCCACTTTTAGCTGGAATCCCCTCCCTTTGTCTGTATTGGGTTTATTCTGTTCAATTTTGATTACGCCGCAGCAATTTCTCCTCAGTGCAGGGCCCCGTCCCCAAAGGCAGCCATGTCCAGGAGGAAAGCTCCCAGTACCAGATCCCAGCGGTCCTCCAGCCCCTGCGGAGCGCTCACTCTGCGTTTGTCTTCACTGGATGAGCCCTTCCGGTGTAGGCAGCTATTCCCAAATAGGCTCCTGGGGCTTTACCTTCGCCCCTTTCTGCTGTCCTCTGCACAGATGCTGATACCACGCCCAGCTTGTGGCTGTGGTGGTTTGTCCTCACATGCTCGTATTTTGAGGCATGTAAAGAAATCTGGTCATCCAGTTTCGTTGTAAAGATTGACCATGGGTTTTTGGTTTGCTATCTAATTCCTTTGTTTGTTTTAATGCAGAGATTCAGAGAGAGAAAAGAAAGATATACCATGTCCAGTGCCACCATCTTCTCCCCAGCAATAAGTATTTGTGGAGCGTTCTACTATATTGTCTCATTCAACTTCAGGGACATTCCTGTGAGACATGGCTTGACTTGCATATAAGAATAATTATTTTTATTTTATATACAAGGAAACCTAGGTTTAAGAGGTCAAATAGTTCCTTAAGGTTACCTGGCCAGTGAGTGGCAGTGTTGGGATGTGAACTTATTGTTGACTTCTAAGTTTTCTAACCTTTATGTCAAAATATTTTAAAATTAGTTCTTTAACGTTTAAAATATACATTCCCATATAACGTTCCCATATGGTTGAGACAGTATTAGCAAGCATTCATCTTTGAACATAAGAATTTGGATAATTTTTTCTTTTCTTTGGTGTACATTCCTAGATTTCTCTAATGAGTATATATTAACTTTAAATTGAAAAGCTCAATACAACTTATTTTAAAAATTAAAATGACCATGGCTAAGAGGTCCCTTGTCACTAAAATGACATAATATATGTAAATCAAAGCACTTAAGTGCCCAGCAGGAATAAATACTTACTAAATATGAATAGTTGTTAAACAAAACAAAAATAATAAAGAAATTGGGCTTAGTTAGGGAAAGTAGATGGAGGATTATTGCCATTCGGAAAATAAACTCTGTATAATGTCAAGCCTTTAGAAATAGATGGCTTTTTCGTTGTCAGTGTTAGTTTTATGGGGGAAGTATTTTTTTTTTTAATATATCAAAGATCAATGAATGCCTTTAAAAAAAAACACTTCACAACTGGGGAAAACAAGAGTTATAGTAAGAATAGGAGGCTGAATATGGAAATAACAGCTCACACATCACATAAAAGGCAAGACTAGGTCAGATACATGTTGTAACTTGAATACTGACTTTCTATCGTGCTCTTGAGCCAGACTGGAATTTGCCCTGCTGTGGCAGTATGTACTTGACAGAGAACTTTGTCAGGCCTCCCCAGGATGTGATTTAGAAGACCACTTTTAATCCCAATAATTGTAAACAAATTGTACTGAGGTTCTCTCTAAAGGTGCATTGGTGAGAATTGTTAGGCTATTCAACTGCGATGAATTTAATTGGTTATAAAGTGTGGTTCTTTTTGGACAGTGTAATACACAGCCTCCTTCCCCTACTGAGTTTACTATTTTGTGATGTTTGCTATGGAGATAATAGAAATATTTAATTTTATTGAGCCAAACCGTGTGACTTGAAATGTGTAAACATTATGCTTCTCCTTATTTCTAACTATAACATAATTTGTTTAGTGATACGATGCCCATTATCCAGAAGCTGATACAGATCATTTCTGTCCCCAGAACCAGGAAAAGATTCCGGGGTACTGTGCAGGTATTGCAAGAGTGTCTCAGGCAGTGATGCCAGTTGAGGTGCATTCCTTCTAATTAGTTATTGCATGAGCGCACTTGCCTTCCCAGGGCCAGCCCCTCCCCCACAACCCACCTTCCCTGAAACCACCTGGGAAGTCCAGTGGTGCTGACAATAAGCATGGGTGTGAACAACTGCAACAGCTTTGGCTCCAGTGCATTCTTATGAAGGAAATCATTATGTGAAAAAAAAACCTGGTAGCTAACGTTAGGTGTAGAAAACCTCCTGCTACAAATGTTACTTGCAGTCCATACAAAAGAGATGATTTTCAATTCCAAGAATCTAGAATAGATTTTTCTCAGGTTTCGAGTTCCTGGAAAAGGTGCATTTTTCTGAGTGACTAGTTGTTTTTATTTTCTGATAGGTCTTCTGTGAATTTTGAAGCAAATAATGGTTCTCTCTTTGTTTTAGTCACTAGGCAGTCACATTTATGGCCCACATCTACAAAACTTACCAGTGGCTAAGCTCTAAAGACATGAGCTTTTATGCAATTAGTTACCTGGAGAACAGGAGTCTATCTCTGGATTTTTACTTCTTTATTTCCTCATGTGTTTTTTTTTAAATTTCCTTAGTATATACACGCTTTTCTTTCTGTTTTTTGTTTTTGTTTTTTATTTTCTAGTATATATACATTACTGTAAGTCATTTCAAATCTTTTTTGAATCATGTTTAATTAGATCTACCCCTAACGTTTTCCAAGCCAGGAAAAGAGTGTAGGAGGCTGCCATTCCTTCTCATTGTTTGATCAGTCATGAAATCTTCACTTAGTGAAGAGGATGAAGTTGACGGGATTTTGTATGGTCTGTTCCATTTATTGTATCATAAAATAAAAAGCTTTTTTGCTCATTTGTTATGATCAGTAATTACATCTTATTGAGTAAATAATTTGTAAAGTCTTGTTTTTGAATTCAATGTGTGGGTATAATAGGTTTTTTTTTTTTTTTTTTTTTTTTTTTTTTTTTGTAGTTTGATTGTTTGTTTTTTGTCTGGACTAGTTTTGAGGCCTTGGCTACAGTCTGGTCAGTTCCCCTTCTTGAGCAGCTACATGCACACCCATAACTACCTGGTTTATCTGGCTCTCACACTCTGAGCCACTGTATACCTGCTCTAATTTACCCAGGACAGGTACCAGACAATTGGGGACAGTCTCAACGCCCCACAGCTTGCTGAATTTATTCAAGGTATCCCATACTAAACCTGCGTGCCGTGTCTCATCCTTACCTACTCATAGAATTCACAATATAGGTGCTTGCCCCATCCTCCAACCCCCTTCTGCCTCCTGATGAAGCCAATACTTCTCCTTTATGGCCCTACATGACATGTTGGGTTTTCCTCAGGGAATCATGTGTATAACAAAGCTGTAAAACTCTTTCTACTTTTTATTTCTTGATCTGCATCTGGACTCACCATACTCACCTAAGGTGAACTAGTTAAGATAATGGATCATGCTTGACATACGTCTACTCACTTTTATCATTCCCAGTTCTTAAAAATTTAAGCAGTCTACCTTTTAAGGATTTTCTGTTTATGTTTTTAAGCTTTTTGTCTTGTTTTATTTTCTGAGATTTGGTTTGGTATTTTCTATTTCTATGACTTTCAGTCAATTAAAAGAAAATGTAATCCACACGAAGTATATTTCAATACATTTTTATCAAAAAATATGAACTAAAGTGAAAAAATTAAATTTTCTATTCATATGTGCTTACAAAAAGTTGTATTCTCCTAAAATATTCAAAATAATCTATTAAAATTAAAAGGCCAAGTACAAATAGTACTGAATGAATATCAAAATTTTAAGTGTTATTACAGCTGACATTTTAAATTTATTTTAAAACATTTAAGTAAATCTCGTTAATTTTTTTTTTTTTTTTTTTTTTAGGCACAGCAACCCTTGGCTGTCCTCACACAGGACCTTGTCAGTTTACAACCCTTTATTTTTTATTTTATTTAATTTTTTACGCCTACAGCACCAGGTCTTCTGAGGTGGTCTTCCATCCTAGTACTAACCAGGCCCGACCCTGCTTGGCTTTAAATATTTTTATAAAGGTACAACCATTCACAGTTCTAGAGTTCAATATCCATCAGGTTGCCACTGTAACACAACGATGTCATGTTTTAAATACATGATGTCTAGCTTAGTCGTTCTCAGTTGAGGAGATTTGGCATTGTCTAGAGTGGGGCTGAGGAGAAACTACTGGCATCCACTAGAAGTCTGAGATACTTAAATACCTTGTGCACAGAGAAGCCCCACCAAGCCTCAACAGCAATCAAAACCCAAAGAATTAATCCCAAATGTAAATAGTTCAGGTGTTGAGAAATGCTGGTGTAATATAATTACATGTATGTATACACTATGTTTATATATAATATGTTCATATACATACCATATATAGTTACATATATAAATTATACACACAAATGTAAGAGTGCCATGAATTATTTAAGATTATAAAATGTTTCTCAGCTACCATGTGTAATGGTTGTATGTATTGTCTTAATTTGTGAGTACTTATGGAACCATGAATTGAAACACAAAGAAAAGCAAGTAAACATTTAGCATTACTGGAAAACAATACTTTGCTATGCAATAATGTATGGCGTTCACGCTACTCAGAGGAAAGATTTGACAGGTTAATTAATTTGTCTTGTCTCCTAAGTACCTCTGCCACAGAAATTTCCTTTGCCCATTCATCAGCAGAGGCACAACCCACAAACGTTTACAGTAATTGAATGAAATCACCTTTTGTATAGAAGATATGGAGCAAGAGTTTCTCTGGGGTTTTAACAGTGTTGGTCATGAGGGTGGGTGTTCAGAATACAAGTGGTCCTGTGCCAGTGCCAGATCCCGAGAGACAGAGGTACCCATTCATTCCTTAATAAATTTAATTGTGCGTGTGTACTGGGGTGTAGGCAGTGTGCTATGGGGTCCCCCTAAAAGCACTGACCCAGCACAAAGGCCCGTTATGCTTAGGTCTAAGGGCAGTGTTGACATGAATACCTTTTTAAAATGTGTGAATATGAGGCTTTGGATTTTCAGCTTGAAACCGGAAGGTGTTTAGGTGGGAACCAAGTTAGGAATAAGTAGAGCATATGGTACTATTCGAATTCACTTCATATTTATAATCAAATATTGTAATAAAAGACAAGTATTTCTGTATGTCTGATAGACTCCTGAGTAAAGGCTAGCCCATGGGTAGACTAATCCCAGGCAAAGTTTTTTGTACCTAGAGGTGAAAAAGCCAGATGTAGGTGAGGCCCTGGGGGCACAGGGACACTTGATCTTGAAGCTGCCTTTGCTTGAATCTATCCAGGGATCACAAGTGAAAGAAAACTTAGGTTTAAATACTTTCATTTTGCAGGATCTTATTTCATTTCCCCTTGTTTTTTTTTTTCATTTTTTCTCTTAATTGGTCCTGATTGAAGTCGTCATAAATCAGAATAATTCCTCTTTCATGCTCTTCAAATTTTAACTTACCAAAAAAAAAAAAAAAAGTCTTTAGCTGGAAATGTCCATAAAAAATGAATGTCAGTGGTTTCATCTCTAACAGGGAGAAAATGAAACGCAGACATTTTGGAGTCACAGTCAAACTACCTCAGTATGATTGTGAATTGATTTATACAGGGCCTTTAAGAAACTTCGTGTCCTTTTTGGAATATACTAAGCAAGAATCATTCTTTCACAAATCCAGAAATTATAGCCACCCGTGAAGTTAAATGCTATATCTGTCTTAGCCCGGGTCTGTACCAGGCAGATAATTTATTTCGAGACTCAAAAAGGCGATTTGACTCTGCTATCTAGTTCTCAAAATGACTTATTCAATACTGAATATTTAGATAAAGCTAAAGAGTTCTTCCTTCTTTCCTTCCTCCTTCCTTCCTAACTTTCTTCCTCCTTCCTTCCTTCCTTCCTTCCTTCCTTCCTTCCTTCCTTCCTTCCTTCCTTCCTTCCTTCCTTCCTTCTTTTTCCTTCCTTTTTCCTCCCTCCTTTCTTCTTTCCTCCTCTCCTCCCTCCCTACAACCTTACTTTCTTTCCTTCCATTTTTATATCTACATGCTGTAGGTGACAGCCTGGTGACAGCCTGCTATCACACAGGAGCTGCATGGGAAATATCAATTTATATATGGAAGAGATTATACATATTCCCTTAGCTCCAAGGTTGCAAATAGGATCAATCTGCTTTCTAGTAATTTCTAGTCATTATTTGAGTTATGTAAAATCTGTACATTAAATTTATGAGTTTACTAGACACCAACTATCCAATCTAGATTGCTGAGATTGAGAAGGGGTAGGGTTATGTATACGTTACTTCATTTCATTTGAAAAACCATTTAATTTAGTTTATCTACTTCATTAACTTTAAGTAGTAGAGTCTGGAGATGAGCCTCAGAGAAAACTTGAGAAGACATTTTAATGAAACAAATTCAAGTACCCAACTCATATCATAGGCCAGTCTATTTTTTGGAGCAAATGTTTATTTTTAAAATTCTATTCTGTTAGTACTATATAGATAAACCATGAAGGTCAGCTGTAAAAGACCAGAAAAGTTAATGTTAAGAGAATAGAACTTTCATGTTGAATCAGGTATCACTCTTTCTCTATAGTTCAATTGAGACATTTTAAATTAAACTTTTTTTTTATGCTGTCGACTCAACTTAAGGCCAATAAGAAGGCTACCTTATATTATTTTTACTTCATGTCCGGATGACCTTGAAGAAGCCCTGAGCTTCAGTTTATCTATACATAAAATGAGGACAATAACTGCTTTACTTGCTTTTCAGAGCTGTGAAGGCTAAGAATGGTAAATATCAGTTATAACCCTGGTTAGACACTAAAATGTTATACTGATGTAATACAGTAGCAGCATGGCAAATATGATTGTTTTTAAAGAATGATGAAAGAACAGTATTTCATAGAAAGCAAAGGGTGCAGGAGAGACTCCTAGGATTAGGCAGTACAGATGTGAAAGCACTATAAGAAGAAAGATAAAATGGTAAAACATAAGTTTGTACCATCTCAAATTTTGCTCAGGCTGTAACTAGCATTTAGCCATTCCTCTCACCTGACAAGGCCAGTTGTACTCCATCTACTAAATGAAAAACAGAGATTTTAGAGTCTTCAGATTTGGGGAGTGGCCTACATGAAAAATAGAAATATTTTCTCCTATAGGATGAATAAAAGGCTACATGGACAGGAAATCATGTCCCTCCTTTAGCCTTCAACACTTCTGAAAAAGTAGGAGCCTAAGAGTTCTAAGCATTTATGTCTTAAATAGCATTTCCAGTCTTCCTACTGAGCTAAAGTCGAGTAATTAGGTCATAAGATACTCTCTTGCCTGTTTTCTATGCCTGTTATGAACAGTAAGGTGGTAATAGAAGCAAGTGGAAAGGGAAGGAAAGGGATAGGACAGAGAAAAAAAGAAGGGGAGGGAAAGGACTAGAATATTTATTGAGCATCTGCTATGTATCAAACACCACATCAGACATTTTATATTTTAGAAAGTTAAACAATATAGTCTGGTACTTACTTTGCCTACTCCAATAAATAACTGTTGGATATTTGAGATTATTTCATTATTTTCAGATTAAGTGATTACAACTTTAAAAAATCACTTTATTATGTGACTCAATCGGTATCTTCAGATGATGACTTACTCAGTTCGGGTAGCTATAACAAAATTCCATAGACTGGGTGGCTTAAACAACAAATGATTTCTCCTAATTCTGGAGCCTGGGAAGTTCAAGATCAAGGTGTCAACAGATTTGGTATCTGATGAGAGCCCGTTTCCGGGTTCGTAAACAACCATCTTCTCACTGTGTTCTCATTTGGTGAAAGAGGCAAGAGAGCTCTCTGGAAGTCTCTTCTATAAGTGCACTAATCCCATTCATGAGGACTCCTCCTTTATGACTGAAATACCTCCCAAAGGCTTCACTGCCTAATACCATCACATTGGGGGTCAGGATTTCAACATGAATTTGGGGAACGGGGGAACACAAACAGTCGTTCCATAACAGATGGGGAAAAAGAAATGCTCCCTGCCTTGCTAAATAGACAAGCAAATTTTGTACTTTAATCAGAATTTGATACTCTGCAGTTCTGTCCAGCAGCTGAGTATCAGCGGCTCTGATAGAATGCTAAAAGTTCTGACGAAGCTACTCACCAGCTCTTGAGAATTTTTCTGTTTTCTCCTTAGGAGCAGCAAGTTTAGTGATAAGAAATAGATGAATAAAGCCTCGAGACCAATTAACAGACTAGATGTACCTTATCTAATCTCACCACCATGACATTCACACAAAAGCTTTCCTTGAGTACCTGCCTAAAAGTGTTTTGTGGAGAACACAGATGCTTAAAAATAAGCACCTGCTTTTTAGATGAGTACAGTGGGATTACAGATCTGATTTTTTTCTGGTTAATGAAATATTTTTTTTTTAGAGTCCTATTTTTGGGCTAGAGGAATTTGAAGTCTTCAGTGAAACTATTTTTTTTTTTTTTTCACATTTTAGACAGGCTCTCACTTGATCCTACTGGCCTGCTGGAATTGACTAAGCTGAAAAAGAGGGGAAAGAAAGTGAGTGATCAAGCTGAATTTGGTAGGGATTTGTTTCACTAAGCACAGTGAGGCACTTTTGAAGGTCATTCACATTATCTGCTATTGAAAGTGTCTGGTAAGACCACTTCTCTAGATCAAAAGTTCTAAATCTCCCCTGTATGAGGATGAAGAGCTTCTGTTAAAGCAGTAGAATTCTGGGAAGTGGTTATTTTGACTTTCCATCTGTCCATCACTTAAAAAGAGCCCTTTCTTCCAATTGAGTAGGATCAAGGATGCAAGAGATGGGGCAGATTTAGGAAGAGGTGGGTTTGGAAAGGGGGGTGAAAATGAATTCTGTTTGGAACATTGAAAATAAAATACCCCATGTGGAGACACTTAATATACAGGTTTAGAAATAGTTTTAGAACTCAGAAAAGAGGTATGGGCTGAAGGTAGAGACTTGGTTCATCTGGACTTAGATGGCAGCTGATACTGTGAAAGTAAATGAGATGCATAAAGTGAGAAATGGAATCGACTGTGGAGGGAAACAACGAGCTTCTGTGGTTTTGATAGCTAAGGAAAATCAGTACAAGAAAGTTACCACCAGACCACATGGTACCTGACTGGAACTGAAATTGAGACCGTGTGGTGGTCTAAACCGTGATAACATTTCAGCCATCTTCACAAATTATACCCTGAGACAGATGTTTACTTAGTGGTGGTTGGTGGCAAAACAGGGAATCTTTCATAGTGCAAGATTGCATAGAGGTTTGTGTGGGAAGGGTCAAGGCACCAGAGTGGCAGAATGAGAGAGGTACGGAAAAATACGCTTATAAAGGAGGGAAAACTAGAGGTATATATGTATGCACGTGTATGCACAGTTTGAGATCCAGAATATTCAGTGACTACCCCTTTATATTTAGCAGTCATTTATAAAACTAACTAATACATGTTATGAAAAGAAATATACTCCAGAAGTAAATAATTATATACTTGATTTTTTTGGCCACATGCATCAGTTACCTAGTAAAAGCATTACTGTGAAGTTTGAAATTACATCTCCAATATTCATCCCTGTCAACAATTTGCATCTAAACTTAAAACAATTCAAAACAGGAGGGTTTACATCCTTTTTTGGTTTCATTTATTTTTTAATTTGTTCATCAAATATTTATTGTCTTCACTTTTTTTCCAATGTAAACACATACAGGATCTGGGAAAATTACTTCTTCCTCTTGTGGGGCAACAGGATCATGGAGCAAAGCAGTACCTGGGCATAGAGGTGAGAAGTATGGTGCTGCCTCTTATGGATCCAGCATGTCCCTCAGGCAGAGTTCCCTGGAAGGTCAGCTCTGGGAGCCAAAGGTCAGATCTTTAGTCAAATATGTAGTTGAACAGAAGCATCCTGGACAAGCTTCAGTCCCAGCACATCAAAAGCACTGCTCAAAACTTGATCTTTTTTTTTTTTTTAATCTTCCTTGCCCCTCTGTAATTTCTTCCCCTCCCATATTTATTTCTCTTGTGACAGTATCACCATCTCCTCCGTAAGTGTTTTCCTGAGTACTTGCTAAATTGTGACCCATTAATGGGTTGTAAAATCAATGTAGTGGGTTGTGACTAGATTTTAAAACAAATCAGAATTGAAAATATAAGAGTACATTGCATATAGTAAAGCTAAATATTGTTCATGAAACTTCAATCTCAGTTATACATAGGTGTGTATGTATGTGTGGTGTGTGTATGTGTGTATACTGGGTCTCAATGTAAAATGCTTCTTATGTGGATCACAGTCAAAAAATTTTTGAAAGCTGCTGCTCTCTGTCATCCAGCAGAGAAATGTTGGGATCACATTAACTCTCTCCTTCTGATGAGATGTATTTCCTTTCTGTGCTTTTCACTGTTGCCTTCATTCAAGTCTCCCTTGTTTTAGTGGAATTTATTGCCATAATCTCCTAAACTGGTCTTTGTCTCCAGTAGTGCCTTTCTCATGCTCTCCTTCACTTACCTGCTGGAGCCATCCTTCTGACATGCATGACCTGGCCCCAGCCCACCTCACTAGCTCTATCTCCTTTTACTTTTTCTCATACAGCTCATCTATCAGTCATCCTGAAAGAATTCCAGTGCTCTGAATACTCTTTCTTGCCTCTGTGCCTAAGCTCACATTGTTATCTGCCAGGAATGCCTTTGCATTTTTCTTATCCCTTGTTGCCGTTCATTTGATTCTTACTCTTCCTGTAGGCTTAGCTCAAAGCCATTGCTTCTGACAAACAGCCCCTTGTCCCTCAGTCTGGTTTCCCTGCTCTTCTTTTGCTCCAAAATTACTTCGTCCACCTCTTCAAATGTATTAAAGTGAGTCTGAATTTCAGTCACAACCTAAGAAAGCAAAAAGTATAAATTTTTATTATAGTTCAATTTATATACTCTGCCAAGGCGATTGACACTTAATGTTGGTCAGTTTGAGGTTTATCCTCCTTTTTCTGGAGTTGAGGCTGAGTTTCAGGGGCCTCACATGGTGCTAAGGCTTGTGCAGGGGATAAGGTCGAATAGGAGAGTACATGAATCTTGATGTCCTCTATCGAACATCTATCACTCATGTTGTGGGTTGAATTGTTCCCCCTCAAAAGGTGTGTTGAAGTCCTGATACCCAGAACCTATGAATGCAACCTTATTTGGAAATAGGATCTTTGCAGACATAATCAAGTGAAGATAAAAGCATACTGGATTAGAGTAAGCTCTAACCCTGATGACTGGCATCCTTATAAGGAGAGAGAGATTTGAAGACACCGAGGAGATAGAGAGAAGAGGGCTATGTGAAAATGGAGGAAGAGATTGGAGTAATGTGTCTACAAGCAAAGGATGCTAAGGACTGCCAGCAACTACCAGAAGCTAGGGGAGAACAAGGAACAGAGGGAGCATGGCCCTGCAGACTTCTTAATTCTGGACTTCTGGCCTCCAAAACTGTGAGATTACATTTCTATTGTTTTAAGGTATTTGTAGTGTTTCACTGCAAAAATCCTTGGAAACTAATCTAGTCTATCATCTACGTGGCCCCTTTAGGCAACCCTGCTGCTACCATGCCTTGCTAGGGAGGAAATCTTTTGGGTTTCTCTTGCTCTGTGTAGATTTGTTATACATGGTCTCTCTTCTCCATTCCCTGAATTTAATTTCAATTTAGAGAAGTTACTTAAAAAATAATATCCTGCCACATAATTAACACACTTTTCTGTAGTCCATGATTCACTCAAGATTTACTTTGAGGAGAGAGATATCTTTTTGACTTCATATCTGAAGTACCCAACCCATAATGTGTGTTTAATAAATAAATCTGGTTGACAATGTGTCTGAAGGAGAGAAAAATGAGCTAAGGTTCTCAAACATCTGCGTGTCAACACTCTCTGTAATACCAGAATTTCTGAAAACATACTTAAATGAATTAAAACATAAAAAGTTGCTTAAAATAAGCAAATTGGGAAAACTAAGAAAAAATGTTTCTCGTTATTACACTATTTACTAGCTGCCACAGAAATGTATTGCCCCACAGTTCTGGAGGCCAGAAATCCCAAATCAAGGTGTGGCAAGGGCCGTGCTCCCTCTGAAACTTGTAAGAGGCACCTTCCTTTCCTGTTCCTAACTTCCGATGGTGTGCTGCTAACAGTCTTTGGTGTTCCTCGGCTTGCTGCTACAGAACTCCAGTCTTCCCCTGCATCACATGGTGTTCTCCCTATATGCCTCTGTCTTTTTCTTTATGAGCATGCCAGTCAAATTGGATTAGGAGTCCACCCTGGTCCACTATGACCTCGTTTAAACTAATTCTCTGCAATGACCTTATTTGAAAATAAGGTCACATTCTGAGGTACTAGGGGTTAGTACCTCAACATATTCAACATATATTTTGGGAGGGGGAGGGGACACAAACCATAATACCGTCTTTTCTTTAAGATGGCATTGAAGTACATGAAGGAGGGTAATTGCTTACCTGACTGTGGGTCACTATGTTTTGCATCTTGCTTGTCTCTGCTGAAGGGTGGTTATTCTGAGTTGCTTGTGGGATGGAGTACTGCAGTGCAACTTTTTCTATTCTTGTTCCAGTAGTGTCCGTCGCTGAAGGGTGATACCATTGGAACCCATGATCCATTCTTTTCTGCTTTGTTGAGATGCAACAAATTTCCTAGCTTTCCTTTGAGAGCATGTGGAAAATTTGTGGTCCAATTTCTCAATCCTGTCTCCATCATCAGGGATTGAGGGTGTGCAGGAGAGCTGAGTTCTGGCTTTCTCCCTGCCTAACACAGTGTGTCACTGAGGTTATATTACTGTAGCCACTCACAGATAATGGGTAATGAATGCATAAAGCAGCCTCTTCCTAGAGTCATAAATAGGAGGCAGAGTGAAAACCCCTCTGTTCTTAGGTTCTTACATTTCTAATTGTAGATTGCTCTGCTTTCTCTGCACCTAATCCCCTCTACTTCCACAAGATAGTGAGAAAGGTAGGATTAGATAAAGAAAATAATAAAGGCCTCTGATATTTGCCTTCCTTTTCTGTCTTCCAAAATCTTTCTCCAACCCTTGGACTGAAAGAGGTGGACCTTTTGTTTCTTCTGTGTCAAATGGTCTTTCTACCTTAGGGCTGTAAGCCACATTGTCAGATCATCATGGAAGAAGGTATATGCCCTTTTCAGTTTGGAAGGAGCCCTAGGATTTGAATCCTCCAGACGTGAGTTTTATGTGGGAGCATTGATATGTCTTTGAATTGGGATAACCAAAGATTACCAATAGATTGAGTTTAATATTACAAAAACATTATCTATGTGCTCATAAATTGAACTACAGTGTATAAATTAAGAGATTAGTCTTTAGAGTGAGGCTGCCTGGGTTCCAATCCCAGTTCGTCCCTTTAGTTGTTTAAAATTGGAAAAATTACTTAATCTTTATGAGTCTCTGTTTCCTGGCCTTGAAAATAGGAATAATAACAATAGCTCCCTTAAGGGTTATTGTGAAGATTAAAAGAAGAAGTGAAGCATTTAAGAACACCTGATTTATAGTGATTACTCAGTAAATATTGGCCAATATTACTAATAGCATTTATTGGGCATCACCTACTTTGCTATCCTTGTGCTTTATTACTCACAGAATTGTAGTCCTCCCCACGGCATTTCATCTTACGAGTCATTACCTGTCACACAACAGATATATCCTTAATTTTAAAACAGATGCATTTCACACTTGGATTACACATTTTTGGTATGTCTGTGGAAGGTTTGCAACTCATGAGTGTGTGGTAAAGAACTGACAGAACCACTGATCCAGTGTTGAATAACCCCATGCCCAAGCACAGCCATAAACTTTTTAAGAGGACAAATGTTTAGCCTCATAAATGCTAAAACAGACATGACAGCATTCGCTTTTTTTAAATTTTAAAGTAGTGTTTTGCTTTGTTTTGTTTTTGTATTCTAAATTTGTAGGAAAGATGACATTGTAGGACAGTTTTCATCTTTCTATGTGATGTATGTGTCAATATAAAATAAATATAATGGAATATTTTATGGAATATGCCTTATCTTGGTGGTGGAAAGAAGAGTTGAAATGTCTGATTTTTAATTCACACTGCTATATAGAAAACCCCTGATGATTTATTGACTTTAAGAATAAGAGGTTAACTGAGAGGGAAAATTCTGTAAGGACAGAAAACTGCCATAGCCAAACTTATATTTAGTTTTTTACTTTTGACAAAGGATTTACTTTATTAGTAATATTACATGGGACTCCACCTACCAGACATTCTTGTAGTGCATTTTGGAGAGTAATGGAAACAATTCATGAGAGTTGTCCATCTACCTTGTGCTATTAAATTCTTATTGACTACCAGTTTTCTTTCTGAAAATTATAGGGCTTGGAAATTATCGAAGTGAGAATTAGTGAGGTTCTGCTCTATTTAACCCGTTTTCCCTTATAGCTTAAAAGCCATTAGTTTGTTCTGTCTTCTTGACTAATGAAAATAATTGATTCCTTTTCTTTTTACATTATCCATTTATGTATTTTTGTCCATTAAGCTTTCCCTTTTAAAGTGATGTTTTCAAGAAATGCCATATAAATGATCTGTGAGTAGAGGTTCCTGGTTATACTAATACGAAAGGGTATGTAACCTCATTTCTGGGTCATTAAGCCAGTTGGTGGAATTGGAATTAGACAAACAGATCTTTTCCATTTCTAACTTTAGTATTCTATCAGCTTGGAATAAAATGCTTTGCTCAGTGCTTTTCATTTTCCTACTTACCCACTAATTACTTGAGTCTGTTCTTTATGGATTTTTAGAGCAGGAAGTATCAGTTGAAACCATGTAGCAATTTCATCATTTTACAGATGGCCCTACATGGTTAAGTTCTTTCCAGTCCCAGATTTTCCTACAAGCCTGAAACACTTTCCTCCTCATTCTTTATGTGACTGGCACCTTTGTATCCTTCAGGTCTTAGCTGAAAGCTTAAATGTTAAATGTCACCACTTTAAAGAGACCTTCTCTGACTCTCCTATCTGGAGAGGTTCTTTGTCCTTCCCCTACCACGTACCTAATTGATTTTCTTCCCAGTGTCTAACCATATGAGTCATGATGCACTGTGTTCTTCCTCATTCATTTTCTGCCTTTTCTGCTACACTATACGATTCATGAAGGAAAGCCTGGTGTTCGCCCAGTGTCCAGGGCCCAGCAAGGTGCCTCATGCTCTGTAGGCACTTGATATACACACGTATACACACATACCTAATATAAAGCAGTAACATTTTTTCCTAAAATTCTTGGTCTGTGATGTCATTAGGCTTTTGCAAATAGTGTTGCATACTCAGACTACATAGACATTCTTTCCTAGTGTAATGTAGAAGGGACTAATATGAATATGCAGAAATCATTAGCTGTAGTATCTGGGAGTGGAATTGTCACTATTTTTCTCCCCAAAGAGAAAGAAGATTATGAAAATGGAAAATGTGTAGTAGGTTAAAGAACCAACGTTCAAAGCAATGTATAGACATGTTCATATAAGAAGCTGAAGCCAGTTTTTTGGAACTTTGTTGCAATAAGAAACCGTGCTAAGTCACACTTTGTAATTTAGTGTAATTTCGAATCACCTACAGAGTTTTTGAAAAGCGTTAATGCCCTTGCTTTCCCTCTGGATCCACTGGATTAGAAACTCCAGTGGTGGGATTTGGGAGTGTATATGTTTAAAAGTTACCACTCGTCATTGTGTATCAGATTTGTGTTTAGTGTGTTGAGTACGTCCTTTTGAATAAGTGAGGAACTACACTGAATGCAGGATTATTCATGACATTTCAGTTTCTTAGTGGAAAATATTGTGTAGCTAGTCATTGATAGTATTATCTTAGGCTGCAGTCTATACGATTGTTAAAGAATAATTCTGAAAATGGTTCTGATTTATTTTAAATGTGGTCCATCTACATGGTAATTTTGTTGAAGCAATTACTTTTCCTGGAAAGATGCCAATTGTGCCTTCATGTACATTTGTCACCTCTTTCTGCCCACTTACCATATGGATTCTTTCTACTGTTTTGAGTCAGAGTTCGGGGCTTGTTTCCTTCAGAAGCTTTCCATAAACAGCTTTATCTATTCTTCCTAAGAATATGGTTTGTCAAACTGATTCTGATCCATCTTTTTAAATTTCTTTGTCTTATGCACATACTTCTATGAGTTGCTTATTAGTTACAATCTCCATCTTAATAGCCACTCAGTGACTTTTAAATATATGGTTACAAGGACCCAAAGACATATGGCCCAGGCTGATGAATGTCCAGTGATTGTTTGTTGACTAAATGAGTAGCCCTGCTTGATTATTCCAGGCAAGCATTTTTACAAGGGCAAGTTTAAAAGAAAAAAAAAAGGGGGGATGGTGGTGGTGGTTTGTTGTTGGCAGTTTGTTCCTGTGAAATAAAAATGAAATAGTTTTCTTTTTTCTTGTGGCTGATTTCTTTTCACAGATTTCTTCACCAACTGGCTAGTGTCCAACTTTGTCAGAGCTGAAACATCAGACAGCTAGAAAAGAGGTTCTCAGTTGATAAATATTTGATTTACAAGGTATTGAGAGGTTTAAAGAAATGGAAGGGAGTTTGCCTAATGGGAGTTGTGTTTAATATAGTGAGGAAGATCACCAATAACCAGGTCTGTTTTTCCTCCCAGTGGCCACTGGGTACCTAACTTTATCAGCTTTGTTGCACTACAGATTGTTCTGGACTGAGCTGACAAATAAGCAAAATGAGGAGGACTGGGATGCTCCTGGTTCCACAACAGAAACACAGCTGAAGGGAACATTCTTAGGTTTCTTTTTTCTTTTCTATAACCTGTGATAAATATTGTATGTCTCAGCAGCATAGGGAAAAAATGATTGATCCTTTTACAGTGATATAGATATGTAGCTGTATATGTTATACGCAGAATGAATGATTGAGAGAGAATGGGGGAGGGGGTCAAAGAGAAATGCAAGCCGCTATGTATAGAATTGCCAATAGCAATCTATCAAAGGAATGTCAGGAGCGCTAGAATAGATAGTGAATTTTATCTCTAATTTAATCATTTGTTAGCTTTTAATTTGCTGTTATCAAAGTTTTGTTTTCTTTTTAAATTTTACTTCTCACTCCCTGCCCCTTGTTTCAAAGAATAATTTGGGGGAAAAAATTGATTGAAACAAATGCTTAAGAAAATAATATGCTGCCTTTTATATATGTTGTGAATCTTATGTACAAAGATAATCCTACAGACAAGCATTGCATTTTAAGAACATGATACTTAATTTTTTTTTTTTTTCATCAGAATAGTACAGACCATTCATTCACAATAGGGTTGATATTGCCCCCAAAAGAACAAAAATAGGTTCTGGGGGTACGGGCACAAAATTACTGGAAATCATTATAGCTTATGACCCTCCAAAAGGCTATAGTACATAAATAGATATACAGTATCTATCTTTTATTTTAATCTCACTTTATAATAGGCAGGTTTAACTATAAAATTTTCTTCCCTGAAGCATATTTTGGAAGATATTTAACCAGATAATTTTATAAGGATTGGACATTGTTGAAAACTTGATTTCAAGACCGACGGCTAAACAAAAAAGACTTTGTGTAGGTTTGCAGGTGTAAATCCAAAGTTTTTATGGATTACTTAGCTATATTAGTCTCCTCAAACTGTTGGAGAGAGAAAGAGTATGGTGGAAGATGTTTATTGCAACTTTGGAAAAATGTGTTATCTTTTGATTATTAATACTGTATAACTCTTCAAAGATTAGTAGCTAATGCAGTTGAGTCTGTTTATCCACCAGGGGAGATAGATTTACGAGTTTTCATCAGGACATTGATGACTTTTTGCCCCCCATCTGCCCATAGTATGAAAGTGATTCAGTATTTCATCATCACTCTCAGAACTGTCTGCAATGAGCCTCCTGCAATAGTGAACTACAGTTTAGGTTTTCCTACCCTGACCCTGGTTTCTGTGGGGTCTTTTCTCTGGTAAGCTGTGACTCCTTCCATTTTTCCAGTCTTGGGAGCAGCGGTAGACCTTATGTCCTCCCCTCTTCTTATGGGTCCAAGAAGAGTTGTTGACGTCTTGGTCTGTTCAGCTTTTCACTTGCTGTTAGGACAGAATGGTGACTTCTAAGATCCTTACATGTGAAACCGGAAAGGAAGTCAGTAGTATTTTATTGTAGAGTCTTCTGTTCACTATTTTTGTATGTGTTTTTCTTGTCTTTCCATGTAAATTGTATACCTGAAAGAGAAGAGATCATGTAGAATCATAAAGCATTAGAGGAAAAGAGAGAATTTTACCAAGCCAAAATTCACTTGTTCATTTATTCATTTATTCATCATTCAAAAAATATTTATTGTACCTGTATCACATGGCAGGCACTGTGCTGGAACTTTGAGAGGAATAAATATAAATTAGTTATCAATTAATCATGTGTTTAGAGAGCTTAAGTCCAGTAACAGGAATAACACATTTCCCACACCTTACAATTTTTTCAAAAAAATAAAAAACAAAACCCACAACTTTCAATGGCTACATTTTATGTGAACATACCATGATTTATTCAACTACTCTCTTATCATTGCAATTTTTAATACCTTATTATAAATAATCCTTCGAGGATCATCCTTACACATAAGACTTAATTCATAAATTGTTATTTCTAGCACATATTTCTAGAATTGGCATTACTAGGCTCCAAAGTATGGATTTTTTGAACTGTCTTCACTTTAATACTCTTTTTATATCACTCTCCGGCAAAATTTTTTTTATCAATTTATACACCTAGTAGTTATGTGTGAATGAGACTATCTCATTATACCTCACTGACATAGAGTATTATTACTGTGAAAATCTTATAATTTAATATAAAAGAGAAAAAATGTTATTTAACTGTTGATTGCAGCAGTTTCTACTTTTTAAGGGATGTGACATAATTCAAATAATGAGAAAATAAACATCTAAACATTTCTGTTCTTCACAGAGAACTTCTTGAGCTGACAAAAAGGAAAGGCAAGAAATATCAAAGTCTCTGTCAGTTCTTTTCTTCTTCTTCTAAAGGTGGGAGAGAACAGAGATTTATTATTAAGGGAAAAATGTCTGTGGCTCAGGACACCTTGAGTCAAGAAGAAGGTGAAAAACTGCAGGAAAAAAATGAGGGAAGTTGAGTTTTGATATAGGAAGGAGATTCAGGGTCCAGGGGTAAAGATGAAGGAATGGGGGAGAGAGGTTCAGTCCTGGCTAGGGATTCTAAAAATAGAGGGGCAAGGCAGACTTTCAGGTAAGTAGGGCTTAGAGAAAAAGTGACTCAGAATCTCTTTGTCACTATAAACTCTTGAAAAATCTATTATTTATGTGAAAATTAAGGAAAAGGAATATGGTCCATGTTAGTGGCACATTGTTTGAGAAAAGGACAGCATTATGAAATGGCAAGATGCTCTATCCATGCACTGAACTCATGGAACCCAGGTGGAATAAGATTTAGAAATAATTATGTGATTCTGAAGAATTCTAAATGTATTAAGCTTTCCCCCGTGAATACTAAATTTGGTTATATATCATTTAATGTTTAAATTTGGATTTTTTGTTAGTTGTGAGGCTGAACATATTTGTATGGTTTTAAAAATTTTTTTGTTCAATTTTTCTTCTTTGAATTGTCTACTTAGATCCTATGCCACTGGCATTCACAACTTACATGAAAATATTATAACTGGGCCATACGGAAATAAGACAAAGCAAACTTCTCTCATGTCCAGACCAGAGTAGGCTTTATAAGTGATAAATAATAATACAGTCAATAATACTACTCTAGATGTTCTTTCTTGTGTATGAGGGCTACCGAATGCCTGTACCATTGTAGGTTTTCAACAGTGATTCATTGAATGCATGGAAAGACTACTTTGAGCTTGCTGAATGTCACTTGCTAGGGGAAGGCTAGGAACATATCAATAGCAACAAGAAATTCCTTCTCTACCAACTGCTCCTAGAAGCATTATCTCATAATTACAAATTGGTCATGAGAGTTTAAAGATAAAATAGTTTCACAGGAGGCTGAATTATAACATGCATCTTTCTAGAAAGCAAGAGCGGAGGAAGAAGCACTGACAGTACATTAAGGCCAGGATTGGGACCATGTCTAATTCCACACTGAAGTTTGAGCAGCCTGTATTATGGAGACCATTGTACTCTACCCAGGATCATTCAGTTATGGCGCTAAATGCCAGCCTACTTTGTTGGTCTTTTCTTTCCATGTTAATGAGGTATTCAATTTTCAGTGAAGTACATTGCACAAAAACGGAAATCCAGACGTGACTTTGTTTTGCTTCTGATTTGAACACTATCAAATTACCCTTAGGGAAAAAAAAAAAGTCAATCTCAAAAGGGCTTATCATTATAATAGCAATATTTTAAAAGTGATAAACTTCAAAAGCAGGATGGGTTTTTATTTTCCTGCTGGAATAGATAATGTCCCACAGGATTTTCCTTTGGGAATCCTTGTCAGAGGATGAAAAGAACAAGGTATATATAGGCAGTGCCAGCTCCTGTTTTCTTAAAAAAAAAAAACAAAAAACCAAACAAAAAGTTATGTCTTTCAGTAGTTTGTCATCTGGGTATAGTAAAATTTCAGTTGACCTACTATTAATTGATTTGTGGAAAAAGATAATAGATGTAACAGCTTATTTAATCAACACATTTAGTTAAGATTCTACCTAAATGGGAGTAGTCTGAAGGAGGATAATATTGAGATCAAAATCCCTTTGGCCCCAGATTCTTGATAAATTGATTATGACACTAATCAAACCCCCAAGCTGGATAGCAGGAAACCTAGGGACAAATTTATTAGGTTTACTTAAATAAACCTAGGTTTTGGAATTGCGGTGGCACTGCTCATAGCCATAGCTTATTCTAAGGAGCAGGATAGAGCTAGACAATTCTGATTCAAATTGTCTCGCAACCTCTAAGGAAACCCTGATCGTGTACTCGTGTACTCCTTGGAATTGTGAGAGCTGGACAAATATCACCTTTACCAGTGAGAGCCAGATTTTAAAGTGCCTTTTGCACCTGAAAATAATGAACTTCCTCCATCAACTTAACCCTAAAGAAACTGAAAGCCAGCAAGAGTCAGAGTTCATGGATAGCTCTGATACAGATGAGGCTCTGAGAATGGCACGCAGGTTTTGTTTCCCCTCAAGTGATCTGGAGATTGTGGTCTGGAATTTTCTTCTTATGGGTATCATAACTCCAAACATCTTCCCTATATTAAGACTCTTTGATTTACAAATGACAAAAAAACCAATTCAAATTTGCGTAAGCAGGGAAATAAATGTTTATTGGCTTGGGAACTGTGAAATGTCAGTCTTGAACTAACTTCAGATATGCCTTGATCCAGCGGCTAAAATGATGCAATCAGGACCAATTCTCTCATCATCTCTTCATTCTGCCTTCTTTATTGGCTTCATTCACAGGTCTATTTGGAAGCAAGTGGGAAATTTGCAGTTACAGCCCAGCATCCTTCAAAGTTCATATCTCACAGAGAAATAGAACCCATTCACTAAATAATCTTAAGATATAAGTCTTGGGATTATCTGTCATCAGCCCAGCTAGGATCTTAGGCTCAACCCAAATAAAAACCTGTAGCCAGGAGGATGGAATTTCCTTTTTGTGCAATCTAAGTTACATGCTCATCCGCAGTGCTGGGGGTGGTGTCAGCTACACAAGGACTCCCTACTAGAAGAATGGAGAAGGGAGGATGTTGCGTGGCCAAAGGAACACAAAGTCCAGTACACAATTCTGCATTCTTCCTGAAGAGATCACAAAGCGCAGATGCCTCCAAAGACTAAGGACACAGATTTAATTGGAATAAGAAGTTGCAAAATTTTTCATTGAAAGGCCTAGTTCCCCGTGTTTCATGGAAGCAATTGGAAGACAATTACCCTTTCTTCCCTGCTCTTCAGAAAATAGAAAACTCACCTCTGGGAAATGGGCTACTGACCTAGAAAGAAATGCATGTATGGAACTCTGCCTTTTCTTTTTTGCTTTGTAGTCAGCATGAAAATTGAGGGCCCGGTATTAGTTTACTGAGATGTTGTCCATTGTAGAGAGTTATCTAAGTTTCAGAGTTAGAGTTGGATCTAAAATGTGATGCCATAATAAAGATATTTTAGACACAAGGAACACCATTAATCTGATGTCAATATCAGTAAATAGTTGGAGTTTCTTAAGGCTTTTCCTTGATCTTCTTTGTGAGACAGACTTTCTCTGAGGAAGATTATCCACTTCCAGGACTTCTAATACAGCCATATACAGATAAACGCTATTCATATTTTTCTCCAGATGAGAGTCATATCCTAGACCCAAAGTATAATTAAATTTCTACTGGCATCTCAAACCTATTATACTTAATATTAAACTCATTATCTCTCATCTTGTTTCACTTACTGTGTTCTCTATGTTGGTTTACTATATCATCATCATCAACCCAATCATCTAAGCCATAAACCCTCCTCCTACTGTTGACTTTCTTGCATCCCTCAAACCATCTCTTATAGGGTTCCCACTTGAATATTCATTTATTCATTCAAACAACACTTCGTGTGTCCAGATAAATGAGTTAATTTGACTGAGTTTTAAAATAAACAGTGTGAAAACTCTGTGGTAAACAGGCTTTATGGCTGTTCTGGAATGAATTGTGTTCCTCCTAATTTCTATGTTGAGGCCCTGAGTTCCAATGTGCCTGTATTTGGAGACTGGGACTTTAAAGAGATTATTAAGGTTAAATGAGGTCATAAGAGTGGGTTCTGTAGACAAGAGCCTTTATAAGGAGAGGAAGTGACACAAGAGACCACTTCCTCTCTTTACAATGGCACAGAGGAAAGGACACATGAGAATGCAGCAAGAAGGTGGCCATCAGCAAGCCAGCAGGAGAGGCCTCACCGGAAATCAACTCTGATGGCACCTTGATCCTGAACTTTCAGCATCCAGAACTGTGAGAAAATAAATTTCTGTGTTTTAAGCCACAAATGTGTGGTATTTTGTTATGACAGCCCTAACAGACTAATATAAGGTAATGCCATCTACAATAACAAAGAGAGCCCCGCCCCCTCCCCCCAATATAATGGCTCACACAAGATAACGGTTCATTTCTCTTTCAGAATAATCTGAGTTTCAGGTTGGCAGACATTTCTGCTTTTTCCAGTCATTCTGGGGCTGAGGTTTTTCTGTTTTATTTATTTATCAAGTTTAAAGTGCTGTCCTCATCTACATTGTCAAAGCCATGTTCCTGTGTTTCATCAGACTCATAGGAAGGAGAAAAAGAGCATGCATGAAGGTGGCAAGCCCAGCCTCTGAAAGGCTCTGTCTCAATAGTGATCTATACTTCATTGCCAATAACTTTGTCCTATGAGTGGGGGGAGATTGGGAAATGTATTGAAGCTGGCTAGTCATATTCTAGGCCCCAATTCTATTACTGTGGGAGAAGAGGGCAACAGATTATTCTGAGGAACTGGTTACTCTGTCATTGTCTGCCCCTTTGTCCACCAAACATCTATACACATTTCTCATATAGAAAAGACACTGACTTTCCCCTCAAGAAAGACAACCCAAAGTCCCCATCACTTTTTGCATTTAGATCAAATCCCAGAATCTCTGGGTGATGAGAAATTTTTTTTTTCATCAGATTTAGATGTACTCCTGAGATTTTAAAACTGAAAGAAAAGTTGCTTGAATACTTATATTGCGATAAACACATATACAGTCATGGAGTAGAGGCAGGAGAACCACATTAAAAACTTCCAATCAGAAAAGAAACAAAAAGAGCCTCTGTTTCATACAAATCCTGTTAGCTGGGAATTGCTTAAATGCCATGCTCTAGCCAATGAAATTCCCTGATTAGACCCTGGTCCTGCTTTCTGGGCAGAATTCTCTGTCCATTTACTTCCAGGAAAATATTTGAAGTGTCTTCTTTGGGGACTGTGCCACTTTTGCAGTCTCTTCTTGCTTGAGGAAGCTCGGGGGCCTCCTACTTTTTTTCAAGCTCAGTCACAGGATGAGAAGAAATGAACAATGAAGACTGAAAAATGGTAGCCAGCAAGTAAGGGGAGAACCGAAAGATTAAACTTGCCTGAATACAAGAGAAGGAAGTATTTTACGGAGGAAGAATTAGTTGAAACAGACAATAGGTGTGGGGACCACTGGTGACCTTGACAGAGCTGTTTCATTGGACTGAAGTCAAATGAGAGAATAGAAGACCAACCATGTACAAATTTTAGAATAGTTTGAATATAAAAAGAGGAATGATGAAATTGAGTAGTAATTTGAGGGAGACTGTGGGAACATGAGGAGATATTAAAACAGCTTTTATGTTGGCAGAAATGATCCAGTAGAGAAAGGAAAAAAATAGAATCTATAAGATGGAGAGATAATTGTAGGAGTGGTCCTAGGAGAGGCAATCTAGTGTTCAAGTGTTGATATTGGTCTTGAACAGGAACAAAAACAGTTCATCCATTGTAACAAGGGAAGGTAGTATAACTGGGTATATGTGGATACAAGGAAGTTAATAGTCATGAAAACAGAAGTGTGTGGACATTCTCTTCTGATAGTTTCTACTTTATCAGTGACATGAAAAATAGGATCAGCAGCTAAGGGTGAGGATCAGGAGAGAGCTGTTGGAGGGTTGAGAAGAGATGAGAAAGTGTTGTCTAGAAGATGCGGGGAATGAATGCAGTCAGCAAACGAAGAATTGTTGCTTGATATCTGTGATTATGGGTTTAGAGTGAGACAAAAGAATTGAATGTTTTTCTTCAACCTGCTCAGTTTGAGATTTCGGTGCAGAGAAGACAGAGTTGGCTTGACCAGCACTGGGGTTTAGCCAGGTATATCAATTAGGGTCCAGTCAGAAGACAGAAACCACACCAGGAACTAGAAAAAGGAAAATTTAATATATACAACAATACCTATGTGAATGATGGCCAACTACCACGGGGGTAAAAGAGAACTCTAAACTAAGGTACACAAAGATAGCAGCTTCAGAGTGGTTTCAGTTCTCCAGCTGAAGGAAAAGGGAACAAGGACGGGATGTAGAAACTTGGAGGAGGGCCACGCACAGCTGAGGTTCAGTTCTCTGAGGAGAGCACGTGGCTGCTGTAGGAGTCACCTGCCGAAGAGCTGTGCTTGCTGGTGAACTGTGCCATGGCTATGACTACTGCTGAGAAGATATGCTAATCCCCTTGGTCTCTAGGTAAACACCACATCAAAAAAAAAGCGCCCTCCCTCCTCTAGTCTTTCAGTCTCCTTCCAGCGCCCTCTACCGTCAGAGCCTATCCTGGAGCAGCAGGTAAAGAAGAAATGATGTCTGCAAAATCCAGCTCCCCTATCACAAAGTAGGGCAGAGAAGGGTGGCTTTGGAGCTGAGAGGCAATAACTTAGTTGTTGGCACAACCAAGTAAGCCCAGAGTAGAGGGAGAGGGTCAAGAAAGTGGACGCCGTGTGCCAGAAGGTGATTATAACCATGAATCATGGGATCTTGTCTGGAAACGGAAGGAGGAGAGGAAGAAGGAGATGAGGGACATAAAAAGAAGGATGCAGGGCCATCATATACTGTAGTACATGTGAATGACACTGTCTGGAGGTGTGCGGGGCACGACCCGCACAACTGTTTGCCAGGGCCCTGGAATGCACCGCAGGACGCCATGGGACCAAAGAAAGGTTGGCGTGAGGTGCCAGTCATGAGAAAATTTGGTCTTGTTATGCTACTTTTCAGAATCGTCATAGAGCTCTACTAGATTGATCCAGTTGAAGAAAGTAAGTGGATAAACTAATTCCCCCTAAGATATTTCTATTTACTGTAAGGACCATGGAGAAGGCAAATGTTGAATTATTATTCAACATTGCAAAACACAGGCATCTTTCAGTGCTTTTCTACTTTATTTTCTAAGCTAAGAAAGATAAAACCAAGAGATTTATTTCCCATAATTGTAAAGCCAAACAATGAAGTATTAGGTATGTTTCTAAACTGCATGAAGAGTCTCATATTCCCCTTTTCCTTCATTGCCTTCATCTCTTCCTCCTTGCACTCTCTTCAAAACCATTGACCTAAACATATAAATGTCTAACAGGGGAATTTCGGGTTTCTGCTAGAGGCACACGGGAAGAAATCTCGGTAGCGTAGCATTTTACCCCACTAAAATCTAACTAGTAACTGACAGCCAACTCTGCCTGTCAGTAATTATAGCCTGCCAGAGTTCACAGGAACTTGCATTTCTCAAGGATGCGTGAACTGCACAGCTTACATTTCTTAGTAGGGGCCCCGCCCTATGGCAATATTTTAACAAAATGACAATTTTCAGGAGGTATGGGATCTTATTTAAGTGAAAAAGTAAATCACAATAACAGTTATTCTTCGCCATGGGACTATGAATGAAGTGGTAATTAATGCATTTGTTGAGTCAGGAACACTGTTAATGGCACAAGCTCATTTGGTTTAGAGCTGTTTATTTGCCAGTCCTTAGGAGACTCTGGACTCAATCGGGGTGACAGGCAGTATGGTCTTAATTTCTTTCAACTTTTTTTTTAATCTGCTCATCCAGATCTCTTAGGGGTAAGCTGCCTTTTTGTACTCTACCTGTGCAATATAAAATTAAAAGCCAATTACGCCGCCGTCAAAGACAGGGCTTTTAAAAGATAACAACTGGAGAGTGATATACAGGTTTCCTAATTGCTATACCTAATTGCAAAGAGGAGGAAAGAACTTTTCACAAGTATCTGAACTATCATTAAATATAATAATCAACTACGAACTTTCCATTATTTTAACAGCATGTTCTCTGAGACAACCACACTTTTCCCAGGGGGAATTAGATTACCATTTGTGGTACATCAAATGTATATGAAAAAAAAAGAGTATATAACACAGTGAGAAATAAGGGAGATAAGACTCCAAGAGAGTAGGTGTAAGAATTTCTGAGTCAGGAAGAGGTGAGAGAAATTTTGTAGGCTAAATGGAAAAGAATTAAATGAAAGAAAAACCTAAATAAACATGAAATGGAAGCAAGGGGTTGGTGAAGAAGCAGAATTAAAATGGAGTTATAGGGATCATATCTCTAACCTGCTACAGGAAGTCCAACGAAAAGCAATCCGCATCATAATTCAAAATTTTTACATATTGCAGAGTTTCATCACCAAAGGTCTAGTTTCCATCCATCTGTACAATTATACAATTGAGTCCCTTTACCCATTTTACCCTCCCCCCACCCCCTACCCCTTTGGTAACTACCAGTCTCTTGTCTGCATCTATGAATTTGTTTTTGTTCATTCATTTTTAAAAATTCTACATATGAGTGAAATTATATGATATTTGTCTTTGTCTGACTTATTTCACTTAGCATAATACCCTCAAGGTCCATCTATATTGTTCCAAATGTCAAGATTCCATCTTTTTTTATGGTTGATTAATATTTCATTGTGTGTGTGTATAAGTTGTTTGAAAGACTCAGTTTTTCACAAAATTAGATTCTATTAAAAGCAGAACAAAAAGAGAGAAATGACAAAAATTAAGCATAATTAACACAGAAATGGGTTAAAATTAGATGACAGTGAGCTTTATTGGCAAGAATAATGACTATATCAATATGGCATTTGAAATAGCAGGACGGCATCATTTATCTCACTTTTGTGTCTCATCTGTCTTAAGAATTTGGAGAAAGCAAAGGCGCTTTGCCAAATTTAGAAGCAATTCAAATTTTACGTATTAAGAGTTTTGACTAAACTTGTATGTGTCTTTATCTGAGCTCTAATTGCTCGCAAGATAAAATTTCCTAGTTAACAGAAAATCAGTTCTTAATACTCAGAGAGGAGGGAAGAAGGTGGAGAGAGAGAGAGAGAGAGAGAGAGAGAGAGAGAGAGAGAGAGAGAGAGAGAGGGAGGGAGGCTGACCCAATATGCAGAGTCAATTGTGAAGAATCAGAAACAGATGGACTGATATCTTCTTAAGAGGTGGAAGGGAAAACAAAGAGAAAACAGTGATTGGCAGAATGCAATTTGGAGGTTGCTGCCTTAGATCACAGAGCCTTAGTATGTTGGGTGACTAACAAGCTTAGGCCGATTTCCCCTGGTAAAGAAGCTTTGGATGACATAAGCCAAACATTTTTCCTCTTAATTCTCCTGGTAATAGCAATTTATCTTTTTCAAGCAGTGGTGGAAATGGAGGAATGCACACGAATGCAGATGCTAGACCTCTCTGCCCACCTCATATGTAAATGTTATAATAGGATTTACTTGACTTAGCTGTACAATATGGTGGAGGTGCACAGAATTCATTTTGGTTCTTATCCCTGCTCACAAAGGCTAGATATGTTTGTAGAAAAGATCAACATTAAGCAGAAAACCTCACAGCCACACTAACACTTTTGGGGGTGTGGGTTTACCATAAAATACAAACCAATCCAAAAGCCTAGTAAGAAAGTCATGGGTGTCTTAGGGTGGCAACGGCCAATTCACAGTTGACTTAGGCAGATGTTGCAACTGGTATTATCTTGCATTTCAACATTCATGAATAAATCCCCTCAACCTAAGGCATATAAACACATATTCATGAAAAAACCCACACGACTCTTTATTTTTAGGAGATTACATAAAATATTTATGTCCCTCTGTCCTCCTAACCAATTACTTTCACTAAGAAAAAAATAATACATATGAAATGTGATTAAAAATTTACCTTGTAACAAATAACTGGCAATTAACTCATTCATTTCCACAATCTTTCGGTCTCAGTTACAATTGGGCTCTATTGTAAAATCACTATTACTTTTGAACCTTTCAAACTGAAAATACACATATCAATGGTGGCAGGCAAGTCAAAACACAATGTAGATTTTGTATCAATCAGAATGTCAAATGAGCTCATTAGATTTTCAGGTCCTATATGTGGGTGCATTTCAGCAACTCTGCTTTTCCTGCATAAAAGTTTAGCAAAGATTAAGTCATTTACCAGCGACAGTTGGCTAAGGCAGCTGAGAAGCTTTGATGAAATATGTCAGTCATTTTCCAGCAACTCTGCATTCCACAGTAGACTGCAGGAGTAACCTCTGTCACTGAGCTATTGCCAATATGGCTGGAATTCTTTGTCAGAATAGTCCTTCTCCACATTTGGTCTTTAACGTGTTTGTGAGCCTTTAGCTTCTATGATTGTATTTGTCGTTAAAATTAATCTTCTGAACGTCATAGCCTGGAATTATTTTTTGAAAATAAGTTTGGGGAGTAATGAATTGAAAGAATCGGCTTTTGAATTGATATAAAGAATAGTACATAGGTGGTACAGAATTAAACAATCACTGCGCATACTATCCTATTTATGTAATATTTTCTTCCAAGTTTTACTTTAAAAATTAACTACCTATTCTTATTTAGCTTAATTCTGAGAGTCGTGAGTCAAATATTGTTTCTGATCTTGTCCCTCTCATAAGTCAGAACAAATCTGAATGCCTGGTGGTGCTGGTACATAGCATATTCTCTGAACATCTGCTTGTGGTATATTTATGTAAAGCAGAAAAATCTTGGCCTTCTAAGGATCTCAGTAACAGCTCACTCCAGAAACGATTTCAACTATTTCAGAGAGTGAGCTTCCAAAATACTTTTAACATATTAGTACTTCTCTTTCTCTGAGAAATTTCTAGTGATCAGATTTTAACAAAATTTGGAGTCTCTGAGCATCGTGTACACAAATATCACACAAAACAATAAGCAACTTTAACACGTAAGAAAATGAATTTGAAGCAATGACCCTCTGTTATTCAAACGGTGATTTTACCTAATCTTTAAATATTTTTCTTGAACTAAAAGAAGCTACTTTAAATTTGTCATATGTTAAAAATCAGTCCAAGGTCCATGACTTCTTTTTGAAAGTGCCTCATGAAATTCTGAGCTACATGACACTGTTTTTAGCTAATAACTTGGTAATAACTGCTTAGACTAACCTTTATAATGAAATATATTAACCCGAGTATCACTGCCATCACCTGGAAGCAGAGGGCTTTCTTATTCAAAACTATCCTCTCAACTTAGCTTGAGTGTGTTTCAAACATTGAATATTCATTTTGGGTTTTGAATGTTGATTTAAGACATTAGTGAAAGGCATGTATGTATTAAGGAAAGAATTAAACAGTGGAACCCTTGTTAAATATTTTCTAAACATGAAGGAACTTTGAGTTAACTTTTTAAGGAGAAACTTTTACTTTAAAAAATTGTAAGTTTGTGTTTTGAGATCTTGAAAAGTTTTAGTGGGAGAATTATAAAGTGGCATTGATTCGAAGGGGAAAAAGACATGTCAACAGATAATTACAATAAAACGTGATAAGTGTTATTATAAGGTTTTGTGCCAAGTCCTCTGAGAGAGCTCCTCCCCTTCCATATGGGAATTTTGGCAATGACAGAATCAGGGTGTGGGTGAATTTGCTGAAGTGATTGCAATCAGGTCAGAGGATTAAAGAACTCCAAGTAGGGACTTAAAACAGTCTTCCTACTGATGGCATGTTGAATATGAAGAAAATAGTGTTAAATAGGATAAAAAAAGACATTATTAAGGTTATCTAAGAACTCACTCTGGCATTTTAGTTGAAATTAAAATTCTACCTAAAATTGAGTAAGTTATATTGCATAAAATTTATTTAGTACTTTGTGCTTTTCAGAATAATTTCTCATTGCGTTAACATTTGCCTTAAAAAAGTAATTTAATTTTTAATGTATTTATTCATATACCATTCATTCATTCATCATTCATTCAATCAATATGCTCTGTGCCACATACTGTACCAGGGTAATGCCAAGCTGAATAGGACACTGCTTCTGTACTTACAGGATTGTATTCTTGCTAGACTGTGAACATCTCTGAGGGAAAAGGTATTTGTAGCAAAAAGTTACTCACTAAATGTTTGTTGAATGAATAAATGATTAAGTGGGCAAATAAGGGATTATTTGATGAAATAGAAGTTTGGGCATCATAAACTCATTGGTGAGGGAGTCAGTAACCTGGTTTTATGTTTTAGCTTGGGTATACTAATATGATGCTGGGAAATTTACTTAATCTTTTCCAGTCTCAATTTCCTCACTGTGTGGCTATCTCTTATAAGGTTATTATGTGGATGAATGTGTAAGTGCTTTCTAATCTAACATACTGTTTAGACGTTAGTCTTTATTCCACATAAGATTCAGATATTCTACATTATAGTGCAATATTTAAAGGGGTTTGGCTCTATTAGGAGAAAAGCAATCTAACCTTTCCAGAATGGATAAATCAAGAGTGCTAGTCATGGCCGGATGCCAGACACCCTGGGGGAAATTAAACCAGTGACTACAATTAGAGGTCAAAACAGAATTCTCTGTGTAGATGGGCAGACTAAAGAGGACTGGAAGTGTTGTGACCTGGGGGTAGCACAGATCCCAAATAGTTGCAACAGAAGGTACAGGGTTCTAAGTCTGACGAACAACAAGGTAAATTTACTCCAAAACAAAAACAAAAACAAACCTTACTTAGTCATTCTCAACCAGCAAGCTGTAACAAAATTACTTTAGGAGCTTTTCAAACTATCCAGGCCCACTCATCCTCTCTCCAATAAGATATCAGAGTTGAAATAGCTTTCTAGTTGGTTCAACTTCCTCTGCCTGTCTTTGCTTTGAGAATTGCTGACCAATTGGTTGAAAACATGGTTCTTAGTTCAGTCACTTCTGGATTCAGGTATTGGCTCAGCCACTTGCTATAGCTCTGTGACCTTAGATGTACTACATAACCTCTCTGATCATCTTATTCTCTCATTTGAAAAATGTAGTTAATAATTCATGAAATACTTAGAATTCGCTGAAATATGTGCAAGACTAATACAGTGAGAAGCAAAATAACCTTAAGAAAAATTAAAGAAAGCCTAAATACAGGAAAGATATATCATATTCATAGATTGGAAGATTTAATATAGTTAAGATAATTCTTCACAAATTGGATTAATCTAATACCAATAAATATCTTGGTGTGAGTGTGATCTTTATAGAAAACGACGAGTTGGTTCTAAAACTTATAAGGCTGTACAAAGGATCTGGAATAGACAAAAACAATTTTGAAAAGGAAAATGAAAATGTAGAACGTATGCCACCTGATATCAAGACTTATTGTAAAACTATAGTAATAGATACAGTGTGATATTGGCATAAAGACAGACACATAGATCAACGGAACAGAAGAGAATACAGACATATATCGTCAGTTGATTTTCAACAAAGGTGCTAGGGTCATTCGATGAGGAAAGAGTAGGCTTTTTAATACATTTTTTTTAAAAAAACTGGCTATCTGTATGGAAAAAAATGAATCTCTACTCATACTTTACAACATATACTAAAATAAACTGGAGATAGACCATAGATCTAAAGACAAGTGATAAAACTACAAGACACTTAGTAGAAAACATAGAAAAAAACTTTTAACATTGTAATAGATAAAGATTCTTAGGACACAAAAATAATCCAAAAACTAGTTGATAAATTGAATTGCATCAAAATTAAAAGCTTCTTCTCTTCAAAAGACACCACTGAATAAATGAAAAGGAAAGCAACAAACTGAGGAAAAAATATTTGCAATATTTAACAAAGAATTAAAATTCAGAAAAGATCAAATACTAGGAGACAAACCACCCTCCAAAATAGGCGAAAGATTTGAACAGATACTTTCATAAAGAAGTACATGGTCAGTAAACACATAAGAAGATGCTAAACATCATTAGTTATCAGGGAAATTCAAATTAAAAGCAAAATCAATACTACTTCACACCCACTAGAATGGGTAAAATGGAAAAGACTGACAATATCTAGCGTCAGTGAGGGTGTGGAACAACAAAAAAACCCCAAGAGACTCTTTTATTATGCTAATGGAATGTAAAATAGCACAATCACTTTGTAAAACAGATTGACAGTTTCTTACAAAGTTAAAAATACACTTATCATATGCCCAACAGTTCTTCTCCTAGGTATATATCCAAGAGAAATAAAAACAGGTCTACTGGACGTGGTGCCATAGTTTAGTGGTTAGCACATCTGCTTTACACACAGAAGGTCCTGGATTTGTGCCTCAGTGGAGCCGTGGTCCATGGTCTACGGCCATACCACCCTGAACAAGCCTGATGTCTAATCTTGGAAGCTAGGAAGGGTCGAGTCTGGTTAGTACTTGGATGGAAGACTAGGTGCTGTAAGCATACATACTATTATTTTAAAAAAAAGAAAAGAAAAGAAAAGAAGAAAAGAAAATAAGAAAAAAAAAGAAAGAAAAGAAAGAAACGAAAAAAAGAAAAGAAAAGAAAAGAAACAGGTCTACCAAAAGAGATGTACACAAATGCTCATAGGGTTTTTTTTGTTTTTGTTTTTTGTGTTTTTTTTGTTGTTGTTTTTGTTTTTTGTTTTGTTCTTTGTAACAGCCCCAAACTAGAAACAACCCAATATCTATCCACATGTGAATGGATAAATAAATTGTGTTATAGCCATAAAATGAGATAGTACTGAGCAATAAGAAGGAATGAAATACTAATATAATGGTATTGATTAATCTCAAAATATATACTGAGAAAAAGAAACCAGACACAGTGGAGTATGTACTATATAATTCTATTTAACTGAAATTCAGAACAGGCAAAAGTAATCCGTGTGACAGAAATGAGATTGGTGGTTGTCTGGATGGGAAAAGGGGATAAGGTTGACTTAAAAATGGTCCAAAAGAATATTTTGAAATGCATTTTGATTTAGATGGTGGTTACATGGTGTTTTCATTTATCAAAACTCATCAAATTCCATACTTAAAATGAATGTGTATTATTATTTAATATAGTTGACTTAAAATTCCTGCCTCATGTAATTGCTGTGAGAAAAAAAAATTATACACACACATATGTGATATTGTATAAATATGTATGTGTATATATATCATACTTGGCAAGTGTCTTGCATTTAGTAACAAAATAAAAATAAGTAAATAAATACATAAAATATATATACCATTGACCTTTGAACAATGCAGAGGTTAGGGATGCCAACCCCCCATGCGATTGAAAATTCACATAAAAATTTTGACTCAATCAAAACTTAAATAGAGTCATTGCTTGGTATTTATGAGGAATTGGCTCCAGGACCCTTGCAAAATCCACAGATGCTCAAATCCCTTATGTAAAATGGCATAGGACAATGCATAGAGTTGGCCCACTGCATCCATGGACTCCCGACTATCGGTGGAAAATACTGTTTTCCATTTGCGGTTGGTTGAATCTGTGGATATGAAACCCAGGTATATGGAGGGCTGACTGTATATTTATTAACAAATATATATATATATATATGTGTGTGTGTGTGTGTGTGTGTGTGTGTGTGTTTGTGTGTGTGTGTTCCTGTGCAGTTCAAACTGGTGTTATTTGTGGGTCAAGTATATTTAATCTATTTTTACTATTGTCATTAGGAGACTTTGAATGAAACACAAAAATGGAAGCCGTAATCCTTGTAGAATGCCAGCAGCTTATAGACAAAGACTTTGTAAAACAAACAAAACCCCACACAGATATTTTGTTAGCATAATAATCATTTAAGTTCTTCAATGAGAGTTAGTCAATATTAGCTAGAGAAAGCGTTGTAGGTCTTTTGGATCTTTTGTTTTGAAGAATCAGATCCCCATATCCATACTAAGATCTTGGGTATCATGACTTCAGGTGCAGAAGTACCACCAAAATGGAGGTGAAAACTGGAGAGTGAGCCAGCAGTGAGAAGTAATGCTGGACACCTTTCTGACGCAACCGATTCAGAACAATAAAGTAATGGCTTCATACCATCTTCTGGTATGATAGGCTATTTATGATAGGCTAACAATGAAATTGTTTTAAATCTGATAATGGACTTGACTCACGTGCCTTTCCAACTCCTACTTAGGCTCTTACACTTAGGTAAAAAAAAAAAAAAGGCAATATGTTTATAGGATGGCTTGAAAAACAGTTATAGTTTTAGTAATTCAATGTTTGATATGTTTTCATAGTTAATTTTCTACTTCAGATCATCTAACCAATCAACCAACCAAACAACCAACCAACCAATAACAACATAAAAACCAGATGCTATCTAAGCTGCAAAGATGACTAGACTGTGCCGAAATGGTGAGGTAAGGAGTTGGGAGGTTGTGGAGATTTCATTAGGAGGCAGATCAGATTAGCGAGGAATGTGAAAATTGTTGGATGAAGAATGAATGAAAAGAGGAGTCAGATATTTGAAAATTTGTGATGTAGAAGGGAAAACAAAAAATTTTAAAGCATCTCTTAAGGCTGGAAACAAAGCCAACGGGTGGAAATTACAAAGTGGGAAGACTTGAACTTAAACCATTGTATTATAATGGTTTTTCAGATGTTTTGCTGTCAGTGTTATTTCTGGTGGAGGGAAAGAACTCACCTCGTCACAAGGTAGTTCAATCTTCAATGAGTGGCTCTAGTTAATAGAGAGGAACCATTTCACAGCTAAGAGAGTAGACTCCGGAGTTTAAATTCCCTCTCTGCTATATACTAGCTATGTGACTGGACACAGTGCTTAACCTTTCTGAGTCCATTTTCCTCCACTTTTAGAGTGATACTTATAACATTATTGTGAAGAACTAATACATAGATGGTACTTAGAACAGAATCTAGCACTTAGTAAGTGTACATTAAATATTAGCTACTAATTACAATTATTATCTTTATGGGAAATTGATGTAGAGATTTCTGTGTGAAGTGGAAGGTAGGGCAAGATAATCTATAAAATTTCTTCTAGTTCTATGTTTCAGTAGGTTCAGCATGTTGGGAAACATCTCCCCGCCCGCCACCCCCCCCACCCCACCTAGAGATTTGAAGATGAATATGGTTTGAATGTGGAATTATCTTCCATAACAATTTTGAAATACCATCTAAGCATGACATCACATAAATTTTCAGACCAGTTAAAACACTTGCAGACAAGGCTAACTTTTCTCTCCAAGTCCTTTATCCATTCTCTTGTGTCACTTTTCATGTGTGATAATCTCAGTGAGAAAAAGAGTGGGAGACAATGGCTTTTTCCAGTTTCCCCCAACCATTTTGTAAAAGTATGGAGGGCATAATTACATGTTATGAGAATTTGTTAGAACCTATTGACTAATAGTCTAAAATAGATAAATTTCCATTCAACTATAAATCAGAAAATATTTATAAAACACATCCTATGAAATAAGCATTGTTCCAAGCATGAGAAATTATACTTATCATTTAAAGTCTAAATTAAATATTGTTTAAAAATCTGATCTGGATGTGTATCATTACCCATTGCTGTGCAATTAAGTACTACCTTCCACCATCAATACATTTTTTTTTGAATTGTATTTTATTAGTTTCAAGTATATAGTACCTTGGTTAGACGTTTATATAGTTTATAAAATGATCCCCCTAATTGCTATTTCTCTCCTCTGGCTCTCTACCTAGCCAACACATTAATGCTAACTGCATTCCCTATGTCATGTTCCCCATCCCCGTGACCATCTATTAACTACTAATTTGTACTTCTTTAACCCTTTACCTCATTCTCCCAGCCACCCAAACCCCTCCCCTCTATCCATCACCAGATTGTCTTCTATATTCCCCATCAATGAATTTTGTCTTAAATTCAGCCAGGTAGTTCTGGTATTGGTTGTGATCAGCTTTATTTTTGGCCAGCTCTATTTCAGAGTGTGGGTTGGATGTTAGCAGAATTATGGGGTGACTACCCCACATTTCTCTTATTTTCTATCAGGCTATCCTGGGCTTGTTCTCATTACAGAATCAGGGGTTCAAGAGGAAGAGCTGGATGTCCAAGGCCTTCAGAGTTTAGGCTTAGATTTGGCACATCATCCTTTTCAACAAACTCTGTTGACCAAAGCAAATCACAAACCTAGCCCAGATTTAAGAGGAGGGAAAATAAGTTCAACTTTTTCATGGCAAGATCTGCAAATTTACATTGCAATGAGCATAGATACAGGGGGGTGAATAATTGGGGCCATCAGTGCAATCAATCTACCATAAAAGGCAATCATTAAACAGATGAGAAATGCTAATATAACCCTGTTATGGAGTCAGGCACTCTGTAAGACATTGTAAGAGATTAATTGTATTCACTGTACAAAGTTTCTTGGAAGCAATGGAAAGGTGAGCCACACTGGGCTCTGTCTGTCTGACTTTATTTTTACTTAGTGTTCTCAACAGATGTCCAATAAGCTGACAAACACATAAAAATTTTAAAACAGCAGATGATATCAATTATAAAATGATAGCATCCAGAGTAATTTAACCAAAGGTAACAGAGTAAATAGCCAGCAATGTGAGTGTTCTGGAGGAATGAAGATTAATTACATAGTGTGAGAACCAGGGACTTATGTTTACAGACAAGGAGTTAAACTCTCACAGCAGCTCCAGAGAAGACTTTTGAATTAATGGCTAATTTCAAACAAAGCCTATAATGTCACCACTTGAAATGTTTCGGCAATAATTCAAATGGTTTAATTCTAAGCCACTTATGATTAAATTTCAAATATGCTAAGGTATTATTAGACATTTATGGGAAAAATTATTTTTCCCCCTGCAAATTAAATGTTCTTCTTTGACAACGATTCAAGTTATGATAGGGATTCTTGTTTCCTTTTAATTATAGCCCAAACACTTATATGGATAAAGCGGCAATATGATCACTATTTCATTTTGGAGCCATTATTACCGAAATGCAAAATATCTCAATCTCTAGTTCTCTCCCCCCGCCCCCTAGGTTTTCTTTTTAATCCCATAAAAGCATCTGTCTTTGATTTCAAGTGGAGTACCTGCTGTGCAGGATGCAATGCAAATCCAATTTGTGTGTAACAAAACCAAATGGGCTGAAATGAACTCTGCATTTTAAAGATTTTTGTTTAATCATCGCCATCACTCGTCTTTAATGAATGCATAATCAAGTTAAACTTCAGGGAAGAAATGGAATGGCTCTTCTTAAGATAGAGAAAGCAAATTCCTGTGATATCCTTCATTGCTGATCGCCTCCTATTCCTGTGTTGGCAAGAAGAAGCAAGAAAGATCTTCAAATGCATTTTATGGCAAACGGTTGAGAAACATGGCGTGAGCAGCAGCACTGTTCATTTTTCTGCATTTTTTTTTTCAGAAATCGTTATAATTATTCTTTAGAGCAGAGAGTGAGGATGTAGGATTCCTGTGTTCTCATTTTGTCCTCCTTTTTCTGCTCACAAAAGTACTTAAGGAGTTTAGAGAAGGATACACCACAATGTGTTTCTGTGCCATAAATCATCTAGCCTAAATGTTGGTATATAATTTCCTAAGTACAGAGGTTCTTTCTGGTAGTGAAACTTCTGTGTTTCTTTCTTTTAGAAAGAGAGACTCTTATACAAAGGTATCAGGGTGTCAGATGACTTTTGTACCGTCAGAATACTGGAAAATAGATCAATTACAAACAAGGAAATGGGATGAGATAATGTTGTATAACGGTAGACTCTTAGAGGTCATCTAATTTGCTCGTTTTACAGATGGGAAGGTGAGTTCTAATGTGTGCTGACTGATACGGGGTCAGATGGTTAATGAGTGTTTGAGTCAGAGCTGGAACATGGTCTCTTCATTCTCGTCTTTTCAAAGCAACCTAACATATAACACTGTGTTACTACAAAACAGAGACGGCAGACCTCAAAAAGGAAATATATTTTAGAGGAATCATTAGGTGATGAATTGTTTACATGAGCTTTGTATTCAAGGTGAATGCGGTCTTTCCTTATTGAAAAATTTCAATTCCCAAATTGCACTAGCTGGTCAATGAGACCTTTTGGCCCTCAAACTTTTTTGTCTCTCTTTACACTGTCAAAAGGAAGACTCCTTTCAACATTGGTGTACTATCCACTCTCTGAGGCCAGAAGTTCATCCATATAAATGGACTGAATCAAACAGTTTATTATGTTCGCTTTTTTTTTTTTAAAAAAGAAGTTAATGTCATCTAATGTATTTTGGTTTAATATAGTAGATAATTTTGATGAGTGACTGTTACCCAGTTATCCAAAAATATGATTTTGGGGAGAGATATTTGTATTGAATGCTGAATCAAGTATGCTGGCTATCAAAGATTCCATTTATAATAATTTAAAAATTATTAAAACCAAAACTGTTTTAAGAACCTTTGCAGCACGAGTTTTATCAGATCATAACATATCATCATACTGATATTTCAGTTGTTATCAACCGACACGGCCACTGGATGTCCCCACTCTTCCTCAAATGCAGCCTAGGCATCACTTAACTGGCAGTTATAAAAACAATGCATTTTGCAGAGAACCTTTAGAAAGATCCTGTACACATTCTGGTGTGCTTAGCAGCATTGCCTGCCCCTGGCAACTGCAGGCTGGACTAGAAATGGATGACTTAGAGACTGAGTTGGGCGGAAGAAATTCTTTGGGTCCTGTCACTCTGTGTCATTACATATTTAGTTCTATAATCCTCTCCAATTACTAGTTTTTCTAAAAAGCTCTGAAAAGTTAGTACATCTGAAGATATGGCTATTGTAATTCCTGCAGGCGAAACAAATATGATGTGGGAAGAATGAGAACATGAGAACATGCCAGCCTTGCAAAGTACATGAAAAACTGCTTCTTAAGAGAAAGAATGTGAAGTACAGTATTCTTTAGCATGGTAGAAGCTCTGAATTTTGAAGCTCTCAACAGCCGTAACCACCCAGTAATAGAGGACAATTGACCAAATATTGGACTTAAAGTTAGGAGACCAGATTTGAGTCTTATTTCTATTACTTACTTGCTCTTTGACATTGAGCAAGCATACTTTGTTTTTCCTGAAGCTCGGGCCTTTGTTTGTAAAGTAGGTTTAATAATATTGTCCTCAGATTTGGCAAGACTTAAATGATATTTTATATTTATGAAAGAGCTAAGGACATAATGGTTATGGAATGAATGTCAAATATAGTAGGAATTTGGGAGGCAATTAAAAATTAAAAAAGGATTTTAAATCTTCAACACTCTTTGGTCTAGTTAAAATGGAAAATAGATTTAGTTTTACTTACAATATATTTTATTATATACTCAGAGTTAGTGAAAATTTACTTAACTACATCAACTCTTCCTTTTGTTGGGAGGGTGGGAGATTGTTTGGGAGGGAGGATTATGCACAGCTACTGAATGATTCACCAGAAAAAAAAAAAGCCTTGGAAAATGAAACCTTAAAAGTAAAGTGCTACAGATGCTCAGTTAATTCTTAGGGTTTTATAAAGAGGGAAAAAGTGCAAGTGAAATGAGTTTCTTTACTGATGAGAAGATGAAGTAAAGAACGCTCTGTAAAGTTGAGGAAAGTGACTTTGCACTATCAATTACATGGCTGTGTAGAAGTCATATTGAGAAAACAAAGTACAGTAGAATTTGTCATTCATTTTGGAACGGTGGTCTGAAACAGAGAATATGGAAAACTGACAAATTTTCCTTTCTGAACAGTTTCAATGAGGCTTACAAATGCAGTCTTGTTTCTTTAATTCCATTCTGCCACCAGACTATTTTATTTTCATTTAGGGAAAACCATAAAACTTGCTTGTAACTAAGGAGCAGTCCCGGCACACAGTTCCTGCTGGGAAAACAGTATCGGAGCCCATCTACTGGGAGAGCATTTGTGCTCACTTCCAAGCACCGACTACCAGGCTACTAATTAGTATTTCTCAGAGGAGGAAGCCAGCTCCTTTTTTGGGTTATGTATTCTCTACAATAGCACCAATGTTTCTATATAGTTTAGTGGAAAAAAAAATCAGTACTTCTGGCATTGGTAGCTTAAATAAAAGTTAATTCAGATTCAGAGATAGTGTCTGATCTGAATGACTGAGAATAAGATTCAAAGGCTTTTATTAGCTTTGGCTTGGTTGGGAATGATTCTAAACTGTTGAGAGGTTTGGTAGTTCAGGAATTGGGCAGCTGAAGAAATTCTATTTGAAACATATAAAAAAATATTGAGTGTCAAATCTACTTGAAAATAAAAATAAAAAAAATAAATAAGGAAATACTAATTAGAGTTCATGGCTGAGGCACAACTCTTGTAAACTGGCTTTGGCTGGCCCATTGAGAGCTTTTATTGACTATATTTTGTAAAAAGAATCCACCAACAAAGTAACCATGCAAGATGCTGTGTGCCCCAAATTATGGTCTCTGCTGCCTTTGAGCTCTTTGGAGCTAAGACACATACATGACTTAATCAAGAACTGGGTTATGTCTCACTGATGGCTTCCTTTTCTGGATACTAATACAATGTTTTGATTATACGTTAAGCTTGTTTACTCATTCAAGAAATGCCAATGGAAAAAAATATTGCCTGTTGTGCATAAAAATGATGCCTTTGAAATTAGTTTTGGTAATAAGCTTGACTTTATCTATGTAGACTGTTTCCTCACATCCCCATGTTGTCTAGCTGTTTGTAGTTTGGAAGCGCACTGAATAAATAAGGAAAAGGTAGGAGTAGAACTGCCAAGCAGAGCTGGCCCTTCTGTCTCAGACTCAGCTGTAACCTAATTACCACTAACTAGCTGAGCTAACCAATCACATGTCTAAATTAAGTTCAAAGTTTTGTGTGTAACAGAATCATCTAAGGAGTTTATTTAGAACTGTCTTGAGCATCATCCTCAGAGATTTTAATTCAGTGGATCTATGGCAGGACCCAAGAATCTACATTTTTAATAAGTAATAAAATTCATCCTCAGATGGTTCTTGGGCCAAACAATGGTAGATGATGTCTTAATTATTTGAATTCACTGAAAGCTAGTAGGATGCTATGAGGAAACAAACCTTTACTTTCCTCCTAAGGGAAGAGGAATAATAGGGACATGGAAACTAAGGGGGAATAGGGAACAGGGAGGAAGTGGCATTGGCTACATGTGTGTAGTATTGATCACTATAGTTGTACATCCTAGGAAATGTATGAACACTTTCTCTCACATTTAGATAGATATTGTCTATAGTCTGGTTAGGACTGTGGACCACACATAGTTTGGAGGACAGAGGCACTAAGAACATGGACTCTGGGACAATCTTTTTAGGTTTAACTTGGTTCTGCCACTTGCAAGCTGTGTGACTTGGGGAAAGTTACTTAATCTCTAAGTGCCTTTGTTTCCTCATCTTCAAAATGGGACTTACGCTAGTACCTATTCCATAAAGCTATTGTGAGAATGACATGAGTGAATATAAGTAAAAGTGCTTGGAACAGTGCCTGGACCTTAGTGCTAGATAAAAGTTAGCTATTCCTACTCTTCCACTTGGGTGCTTTTCTGGGAAGGAAAAAGGATGCAGGTGGCTGGAAAATGAAATAATGAAATGAGATTATTCAGAATTTTAAAAAATGTAGAGCTTGTAAGCCCTTAAATTGTGCCAAGCTATTTTGTGACTAGACCAGTTATTTTAAGATAGCTCTATTTTGTAAACTTGTTTGTATTTGAGCTTTTTACACTTTCAGTATTTGTTTTTGATTTTAATTTTGCTTTGCTTCTTCGAAAGCCCTGTATAACAAATTTCCATGTTGATATAAAGTAATTTATGCCCTAGAACATTAATTCTTGGGCTTGAGGGGGGTCTCTGAAGTAAAATTTGCCCATATATTCTTAAGTGCATTTGTGGATACCTGGTAAAGATTTTCCACAACAAATTCTGTGAGAGTACTGAGCCACCAAAAAGGTTAACAAGTCATCTACTGAGAGCAAGCTTACTTGTATCCTTTTCCTGACTCCACTTTCTGTGACCCAGATGTGTGGTTCTTAACCAAGGACAGTTTTGCTCTCTTTCTCTGGAGACATTTGGCAATATCTTGAAATATTTTTGTTTGTCACAACTAGTGGATGCTACTGAAATCTAGTGGATAGGGGCTAGGATGCTGCAAAATAGAACAGAACAGAACACAGAACAGCCATTTACAAAAAAGAATTATCCAGTCTAAAATGTGAATACTGTTGAGGACGAGAAACTCTGCCCTAGAGGTAATGTCATTAGAAGCCCAGCTGAACACTAGAGGCAGAGCTGGTAAAGATGGGCACTAAGTGAGAAGTGGCAGAGCTGGGGGAAAGGAGACACCATTCCTTTCCTTTTAGGCTGTTCCTTTATCAGTGCTATGCCAGATGCCAATGGCAACTAATCTTCATTTATGTATAGAGATACTCTTACTGACTCTCTTTGGGTCTTCATGACTTAATACTGCGAGAGTACACCATTGTCAATGTTATTTTACCATTTACCCCACTCAAAGGTCGGGTTAGGCTCACTTGAAAGTTGGATGTTTGATTTATAAGCAGACAAATTTAAATTTCGTTTTCTATAGCATAGACTTTATCAGGGGAGACATTTCCTCACTTGGGTAATGGAGTCCCTATAATAATTAGCACTAATTGAGATCCAAGTAGGCAGCTTTAGTAGAAAGGCTGACAACTAAATCACTCATGGTGATGACCTAGGGGACTAGGCTTACGGGTCCTAGTTTCATCACATGAACGAAGAACAGGGAGGCAGAATTGAATGAGATTAATAATTTAGTTTTCAAGAAGCATTACATTTGTTATAAACAATCAGCAAACTATTTGGGCCAAATGCTGTGAACCAAACACACACACACAACACACACACACACACACACACACACACACACTTCTCTCAAAGAGAACCTGATCTCTACTTAATTATAGATAGAGATCAGAGGGTCAGCAAGAGTATTCTTTGAATAATATATAGGTTCTACTTAGTAGCCTGGGGACAAGATCACATGTGTCCCTGTCACGTCCCTAGAGTGTTTTTGTGTGACTCCTACTTAACTTTTCTTTAGTTTCTCCATTATTAAAATGACCTAAACCTTTATTGTTTTCTGTTCTGTGAAAATTCTTTCATTCCTCTGGAGAATGGCATTTAGAGGTGAGGTCAACATCAGAGAGAAAGCTGTGAAATTTAAAGAGTTGTGAGTTCATTAACTTTCTAGAATTATATCTTAGTTTTCAGGAAATAGTGAGTGTGAGAGAAAAAGTCATTTTGATGAGAACATTCCTTTTTAGATAGATCACAGATGAGAAAAAATATCATAGAAAAACTGGAAGACTCAGGGTACTTGCTATAAAAAAAACAAGATGTAGGACTTTGGGATATAGACCTAGGGAATAGCTGCCAGTCAAAGTTTGCAGGATTTCAACAGTTTCTCTCTAAGATTTCTCAGGAGAGTACAGAATAGAAAGTGATCTGGATTGTATGAGGGCAAGTTTTCCATACTCCAGGACAAATGTGATAGATGCCAAAGCTATGAGAGTATCAGTAATCTCTGCCTTGTTGTTCTTGTAATTTTTCCATGAGGAAAAAAAAAAAAAAAAGAATTGTCTGGATTCTAGTTTCAACTTTGCCACTCACTAGCTGAAAAAGAATTTTTCTTCATATGCCAAGACGAGGTTTATTAGATGATATTTAACTTCCCTTCCAGAGCTAAGTTTATATAAAATTTGACTCCATGATGTTTCAAGAACATAAATTGAATCCCAAAATCTTTTTACGAAAGAAGTTTCTATGAGAAATAGAGTAAGATTTCTGTAATCTATATCCCTATAACTCCCAGTTCTGAACAAGATCTCAAACTCAATCCTCCTGTCCAAGTTCAGCATCAGAATTAAATTACTGCTTAGTGAATTCCAATCTTGAGTCTAAGCTGGTGCCACTGGAGATAGTTGGACACATCTCCTTGGCAAAACTGAACCAGTTTGATCATTCACCAGGAGCTTATTTGCACAATAGACCTGTCAACTCTATGTGTTCTCTGTCCAAGGAAGAAATTCTTGGAGAAGAGAGTTCTAGGAACCCAAGATTGCTCTAACTACTAGCCTTGGTGGTTAAAATGGTTTTGAATACTTAATGGTGTCTATTATTTCTGTTTGTTTCACCGACCCTCCACAAGATGTAAAAGTGCCTGGCTACACTGCTTTGGTATTTGTGTGGGAGAGCAGAGCACAAAATGGGTAAACTTTTTGGCAGGGAACAAAAGTGTGGCTTCAGCAAATTGAGGGCTTCAGAATATGGAATCTAAAAGGCTCTAACAGAGTAAAATGTCAGAGCTGTCAAGATACCTAGAGGCTCCAACAAGGGTATCTGGTAGTGGTGGTACCTAGGTGGCATGGTCTTAGGCACACCAAATTGGTGACTTCATTGTGGGTACATGCTGCAGCTGTGCCAGCAAGAGCTTCTTGAGTGGCTTTTAAGAAAGTGTGTGTGTGGGGAGATGGGACACATCCCATGTGGAATACAGGAAGACTCTTCCATGAGAACTTGTGAGGTCCCCCAGGGTGAGACTTTGAGTAAGCAGACATTCCAATTGTAGGTTTAGGGGTGAGTTAGACAAGCATGGTGTATAAGTGATCATGTGACCCTCCATTTTCACTCTCCCTCCTGTAACTCTAACAGCTCCCACACCCCAACCTCCTATCTGTGACCACCCCACTTCCCTGCCTTCCATCCCCCTGAAAGCCACTTGGTCAGAAGTGAGATCTTATGGGAATTCTGAACAGAGCAGAGTTAAAACAGTTGCAATGCTGGATGCTGCAATGTTTAACAGCAGTTCTTACATAAACGTTAGAAATAAAAATGATATTTTGGGGTCCAGGATAATTTGAGGATAAATTTGTGATGATAGTAGTAATAATGCAGGGAAAATGCTAAAAGAAACCTCCAAATAGAGTATCCAGGAACATCAAGGTGAGTAGAGACAAATAATGGGAAAAAGACATTGAGTTCTGATGCTATCATGAACTTTCCATCACACCATATTAAGGGATCAGGGCTGGTTTCCCGGGCCTAAGTCCTGTGCAGTTGCACTGGACCCTATGCTCAGAAGGACCTTGAACTTGGTTTTATGTTCAGCTGTTGCTGTCTTGAAAATCTTAATACATTTCATTTTTGAACTTGTGTTTCGTAAGTGAAGTTCAGTGGGATAATAGAGCATGTGTGTGACAGAGATGTGTATGTAACATGTGTTTGCCATTCCTTGCTACCCCATCTGCATATAGCATCCATGGTGAACCAGAAGCACAGAATTCTAGTATACTCCAAAATATGTAGAGGTTCCATGAGACTCAAAGCAAGTACAAGGTAAGCCTGTCGTATTTAAGGCCGAGTAAGCAAGGGTGCTGACAGTCCTGAGAGGCCGCGCTTTCCCTTTGAATTAGAACTTACTTTGAATGCAGAAGGAAGGCAGTGGCATTCTAAGAAACACAAGTGACCAAAGCACCCTGTGTGTAACTCCCCTGTATTTGTCAACTATTTGCACTGAAAATTATGAAATGAAAAAAAAGGGGGGGGAATGACATTTCAGTTCCTTTTCCTTTCAGGTCTTCTATACTCATCAATAAATCTGCAATAGACAGCGTTGGTAGAATGTGTGTGTATCAAGGAGTGAAAAACAGTTGAGTTAGTTTCTGCAGCGTTTCCATTGCTCTAATAAGAATGATAAACATGTGCATGTGCAGGCTACCAAATGCGAATTGTGCAATTTTGTTGATCCTGCATGTGAGTTAAATGCTTATATATTTTTATTTAAAATGAACATTGAACAATGTAGAGATGAATGGTAAAATTCATGCTAATAATTTAAAATTTAAATTTTTTTTCTTAAAATTGCTTAAGGTGCAAAAAATAAAACAAAAACACCTCCAAAAACCCAAACAACAAAACCACCATGACAAGTCAGACGGAGGCTAGAGAAGAAGGAAAACATCTTTAGCATCTTTAGTCGTAATTTTTTTCTGCTCTTTGAGGCGGGGCACCACATTTTCATTTATCATTAGGTTCTGCACATTATATATGCAACCCTGCAAGGACTTTTATTCATTTGCTAGGGCTGCTATAACAAAACACCAGACCGAGGGGCTTAAACAACAGAAATTTATTTTCTTACATTTATAGAAGCCATAGAAGCCAAAAGTCCAAGATCAAGGTACTGTTAGAATTGGTTTCATCTGAGACCGCTCTGCTTGGCTTGCAGATGTCTGCCTCCTTGCTGCCTCTTCACATGATCGTGTGTCTATGCATGTGCGCCCCTGGTGTCTCTTCGTGGATCCAAATTTTTCCTCTTATAAGGATACCAGTTAGATTGGATTATGGCCCATCCTTATGACCTCATTTAACCTTAATCATCTTAAGGGCCCCAGATCCACATACAAGCACATTCTGAGATACTGGGGTTTGGGCTTGAACATATGAATTTTGAAGTGATACAATTCAGTTCATAACTAGACTTTTCAACCACATGAGCCATTACATTCCCCTTTTCTTTATGTCAAATGTGTTACGGGACCTGTAGCTGGTGTATTAAACTGAGAATATACAGATTATGAACTGCCTGAATGATGAGGCTCAGGCTGCCCGCACAAAGTTGGCAGGTAGCTACCTTAGTATCTGAGCTCCCACTTTGGGGGAGTGAAAACCTTTGGGTCTTTTTGATTGAAACCACAGTTTCAGTACACTCACTCAGAAGAAGTAAAATCATAAAATATATTACCTAAAGATCCCAGAAACAGGGCGGCGTGGGGAGGGGTTGTCGGGTGCAACGAACCTGGGAGAAGGGCAGTCCGCCTTGGTCATGGCTAAGCAGGAGATAAGAGAGCAGGAGCAAGAACCTACTACTTATAAGGTGGTTGGGGTGGAGGTTGCTAACTTTGAGTTCAACTCTAAGTGTTTACTTTAAAAGGTTCCCTGGGAAAACCAAAGAGAGAACTTGTGGTAAGAATTCTAAACTAAGCTTCTTATCTAAATCTCCAGATTCTGAGTGCGAGCAGGGTTGTCATACTGTAGAATGCCTAGGCAGCAATTTAGAATAGCTGTTTTCTCCTCACATTAAGTTAGGTTTTTTGGTGTTTGTTGTTGCTTGTTTGTTTGTTGTGGGTTTTTTTGTTGTTTTTTCTTTTGTCACTTACAACAATTGAGTCCAATTGAGACTGCTTCCAGAGCAGCCTCTCAGCTCCTACTCCTCAGTATGCTAGTCTCCATGACAAAATATTTTTAATGCTCTTCAGAGACTTGGAAATGAGATAAGAGAGACAGAAGTGCAACCAGGTGCTTATGAAAATACACCTTCACACTTTGTGCTTGAAGCTCTGCTCCAAAAACATCAGTGGTAGTGGAGATCAGGTACTAGCCCCTTCATTTGCACAGAAAATAGAAAGAATGCTTGGGGAAGTCAAATTAAATCCAGATGGCTCAGAAAGCAAATATTAGAACCCACATCTCCAGATGCCTAGGTTAGAATTCTTTCCATCATACTCAATGATATTTACCTCAATGATATCCTACTCAAGAGATGAAGGGCATAATTTTGATCCCTGAATTGACTCACCTGTTTGATAAAAAATTCACCTCTCAGGTGGTCTTTGATTGCAAATTTTTTAAACAAAGTATCACTTGAATGAAATATGCACTGATATACCAAGATCCCTGGCTAAATTCAAGCTAGCAAAATATGTGCTATAAAAGAGTGTTTTTTTCATTTTTAAACAACTTTTATAGAAGCGATGCAAATAAGCGCATTTCTCATTCAGGAAAAATCACAAATGCTACAATCTAAACTGAGATCTTTGTAGATGTGACTTCAATTACAGCATGTGTGAGGTAATCAATAATTATAGAAGGCAGCTTCTCTAAGGCAATATTGGGCTTCAGAACCGCTGTTGAGATTTGAAATTTAGAACACCCTCTACCCATCCCTGGAGTCAATTCCACATGCACGGCATAGACTTTGGTCTCAAGAATGAACAGGGAGCAGAAAAACACTATTTTGCACAATTTTCTAAGGAGGAAACACGTACATGGTAGATAGATATTTTTTATTTATTGGATGTTCTCAGCATTTCTCATTGGTGTCTCTAAGCAGCAGAACTAAGATCAATAGGAAGGCATAAAGTTGCAAGATGGGAATGAAAAATGAGATTAAGAGTAATGCTTGTAAAAATGCAAAGATACCTGTATGAGAGAGACCGTGCAGGCTGCATGACCCAGACCCCCTTAAGCTCTCCTCTTTTCTTACGTGACAGCACTTATGCTGTGGCTTCCTTGAAAAAGTGCTTTCTAAAGTGTGGAGAAATATAAGGCATTCTGGAGACTGAGACAGTGACAGAGAGCATGCGATTTCAAGAGAAATGACTGTTCACTCAAAGTTGAGATGTTTGTCACCGCCCTAAATATCTGTGACTTTAATGTGGCTGTTTTTTTTTGGATTGGTTCTTGTTTTTCACAGATACAGTAATACATCCAAATGAATGTTTTCATTCAAAATAGTCACCTTGACAATACATGTATTACAAAGCAGTAGCCATTGGCTTCAGATATCTTTGGGATTGCCTTTATTCTTTGACTATATCAGAGCTAATAAACATGTGTTTGTTGAATTTTGGAAATTTCAAGAAGCCCTCAGGTGCCAAGTTTGGTGAATAAAGCCATAATTTAAGCCATAATTAATTCATTTTTTCACTTTCTTTTACAATCGATAATCAAACATGGAGAACCAATATAAACTAATTGAATCGATTTTCTTGTATGGTTTGTAAAATGATTCTGAAGGCTTAAGAAAGAGTTTGAACAATGAGAGCACCATAAATAGAATCTCCCAAGGTGGCTATTCTGAATGGTCAATAATGAAATACATTTGGTTTTGTTTATAAGCGCACATACACAAACACACACACATAGCTTATATACAGATTGCTGTAATTTCAAGTGTCTTGGTTGAGTAAAAAATATAACTTTATGTAATTTAAGTAAGTATACATTCAAAGACACCACTACTACATTCTTATAAACAACAAGTCTAAGTCAATTCTGAGTTTTTTCTAGTTCTGATTTAAACTCCATCAAGTCATAATCTCTCCTTTCTCCTGGGACTAATCTAAACCATAAGGTTTTCACAGTCTCATGGCAATAGTGAAGAGACAGTATCTACTCCTTGGTTTTTGCCTGTCCTGCACTGGTCTCTCCTGAGGTATACAATTCACCCATTTGGTCCTCCAAGATACTTCCTGCTTGTCTGTCCCTCATCATGATTGCAAGGTACTTGTCTTCTCTTACTTTCACTCTCTTCTCTCTTTTAGAGATGACTTTATCTGAAAAGGTGGGAATGAAGGAAGAGGCAGTGTGTCTCCCACACTTTTTGGAATGTTGGAGACTTGGAGAAATCTTGGGACTTCTGCCTCAGACATCTCATAAAGCCATTTGGCTTACTGCTGCCTTGCTTTGGTGGAGTAAAAGGAAAGCCCTATAAAGCTGTGCCAGGCACATGAGGATCTCTGTGAATATTTGTTGATTGGCTAACTGAATAAATGCGGATGATGTTTCCCAGAGTTCCAGAAGGGAAGAAGAGAGTCTGTTTTCTCTTCTTTGGATTCTCCAGATTATCTAAAGATTCTGTACTTTCCTCCACTCTCTGAAACTAATCCTGGATTGGAAGTGGAGAGAAGAGGATAAAGCCACTTCTAAGAAACTCACAAGAATAATTCTAGATCTCCAAGGATTTCTTGTATCAATATATTCATTTGAGGAGACTGCCAAGTGTCTCATCTTGTTTCTTTAAATTATACTCATCTTTTAGTGTTTAGGCGAGACCTACCCTTTGATTTTTCTCTGGACTGTGTACCCCATGAGGAATCTTTCCTCTGTATTAGTAAGCATTGTGCTTGGTATATCAGCAGTAGGGATCTTTGATACTTAATATGAACATGAATAATTGAACTATTTGAATAAGGTATTTTGACATTTCAGAGGGTTACTTGTGTTTTCTAGGTTTTGCTAGTTCAGTTATCTCAAAGACTGGGAGTGTTGCCCTAGTCCTGGCTGCATCTTTGTAAATTTGGAGACAGAGGCTTATACAGCCCAAACTTAGGGAGATGCTTTGGTTTTAGGATGTAATTTAACTAATTCTTCATATAGTTGGTCGAAACATTTTTTTTCACACATTTAAGGTCCAGTTAGAGTGCTTTGGGACAACTCGAGATCTGATAAAGTCTGTAATCAAATGTACATTTTTGATTATATAGCCAACAGCCCATTTCTTACAGTTCAAATTCCTCAGTGACCATAAATGACTTCGAAAGGAAGAGTAATCCTCACCAACTGGTATGGGGAACTCTCCAACGGCCACTTTGCACAGTGAAGATTAGGGATGACTGGTAAATCTTTAATGGACAATTGGCTCCACTCGTCATGGGTTTATGAGAACAGCTGCACCAAACTTACTAAATTGAAATGCCCTGCCTTCTGCTGAGAAGGGTCAACTTTCCTTCCTGCCTGCCTTCTTCCTTTCCTGCTGTCCTTCTTTCCTTTTCTCTTCATTTTTATTTTGCGTATTATATTTTCTAGCCCTTATGTTTTTAATCTAATTAACTATATTTGTACAGCAGTGATTCTACAATGATTGACATGTGGGGGTAATAAGAGTGCTTATTTCCATTTGTTAACCTCATTCATATCCAATTCAGCTGTACATAGTAGTGAAATATTTTTAGGAATGAAGAATAAAATCCAAAGAAGATAACAGTAGCCTGAGCTTTCCTCTGGACATTGCCTTCCTTTTATCAGATACCAAAGACAGAAAGTTATTACATATCCTCAGAGTCAAGACAAAAATTTATCATGTGCATGCAGTATTTGCTTTTTATTAACTTCAGTTCATCACAATGAGGCACCACAGCCAATAAGAAGGGTGGGAGTTAAAAGATGTTAGTCTTCCATCTTAGAATTGGGATAGATTATTTAACTACAGTATTGAAATCTGGAACTTCTTTTACTGGAATAAATATATATATTCAACATGCTTTTTTTTCTTAATTCATTTCCTTAGTTTTGCAGTGGATTTTCTAACCAGATGAAAAAACTGGATGATCAAGAATCATCTATTAAGCACCTAATTGCATATGTCACTGACCAATTAAATAACATTTATAGTAAGCACACTTTAAACAAAAGTTTTTAGTATGGACTATTTCGAATGTACACAAAAATAGTGTGGATGGATTAATGAACTAACTGTGCACACAATCTCAACTTCACCATTTATCAACTCATAACCAAATTTGATTGGTCTAAACGCCCACCACTTTTTCTCATCCTGAATTATTTTAAAGCAAATACTAGACACCATGACATAATATCTATCAGTATTTCTATGTGACTATCCACATAGAAATATTTAAGAATTCTTTTAAAAAAATACCACTGTGTCAATATTACGCCCAAAAGTTAACAATAATTTCTTAATATGATCAAATATTGTCAATGTTCAAATTTACTTTATTTTTTATTATTTTTTTTACTTTTGTTTATTGGATCAGGATCTGAAAAAGTCCAAGTAGTGGAATTGATTGATATAATTTTTGACTTTTTTTAAAAAAAATATGTATTTCATTGTGATAAGAACATTGAACATGGGATCTATTCTCAACAAATTTTTAATTGTACAATACATTATTGTTATACAGATGCCATGTCGTTCAGCAGATCTCTAGAGCATATTCATTTTGCTTAACTAACACTTTATGCTGATTAGTAACTCCCCATTTCTCTTTTCCTCAGCCCCTGGTAATCACCATTCCATTCTTCAATTCTGTGAGTTCGACTATTTCAGACACTTTGTGTAAGTGGAATCATGCAGTATTTGTCTATCCATTTCTGGCTTATTTCACTTAGAATAATATCTTCAAGTTTCATCTATGTTGTAGCATATTGTAGAATTCCCTTCTTTTTTGAGGCTGACATAGTATTCCATTGTAATGTATAACTATATTTTCTTTTCCATTCATTTGTTGATGATCATTACGGTTTTTTCCACATCTTGGCTATTGTGAATACTGCTGCAGTGAATGTAGAAGTGCTAATTTTTCTGAGATCCTGATTTTAATTCTTTTGTGTAAGTACTCAGAAGTAGATTGCTGGATCATATAGTAGTTCTGTTTTTAATTTTTTTGAGGAATCTCCATACTGTTTTCCATAGCAGCTGTACCATTTTGCATTCCTACCAACAGTGTACAAGTCTTTAAATTTGGCCATATCCTCACCAACACTTGCTATCGTCTGCTTTTTAGATAACAGCCATCCTGGCAAGTATGAGAAAATATCTCACTGTGGTGTTGATTTGCATTTCCGTGGCGATTAGTGATGTTGAATATTTTTTCGTATACCTGTAGGCTATGCATGTCTTCTTTGGAGAAATGTCTATGCAGTTCCTTTGCCTATTTTTTAAAACAATCTATTAGACTCTTTATTATTATTATTATTATTATTATTATTATTACTACTACTACTACTACTACTTCTACTACTACTGTTGTGTTGTAGGACTTCTTATATATTTTGGAATTTAAGTCCTTACCGGATATATGGTTTGCAAATATTTTCTCTCATTTCATAGGTTGCCTTTTCATTTTGTTCATAGGTTCATTTGCTATGCAGAAGCTTTTTAGTTTGATGTCACCCCCACTTGTTTATCTTTGTTTTTGTTGCCTGTGCTTTTGATGTCATGTCCATGAAATCATTGCCAAATCCAGTGTCATGAAGCTTTTCCCATGTTTTCTTCTAGGAGTTGAGAGATTCATTTTGAGTTGATGTTAATGTATGGTGTAAGATAAAGGTCCAAAGTCATTCTTTTGCATTTAGATATCCAGTTTTTCCAACACCATTTGTTGAAGAGACTATCTTTTCCTTACTGTGTGTCTTTGACACCTTGTTGAATACTCATTGACCTTGGATGTGTGGATTTATTTCTGGGCTCTCTATTTCATTGGTCGATAAGTCTGTCTTTATGCCAATATCATACTGTTTTGATCACTATAGATTTGTAATACATTTTCAAATAAGGAAATGTGATTCTTCCAGTTTTGTTCTTTTCAAGGTTGACTTGGCTATTTCTGGTCTTTGTGGTTCCAATGAATTTTAGAATTGTTTCTATTTCTAGACAAATTGGCAATGAGATTTTGATAGAGATCATTAAATCTATAGATTGCTTTGGGTAGTAAGGACATTTAAACAATATCAAATCTTGCAATCCATGAATACAGAATGTCTTTCTATTTATGTTTTCTTTAATTCCTTTTATAAATGTTTTGAAGCTTTTAGTATATAAGTCTTTAGTTGTTTATTTCTATTTTATTATTTTTGTTGCTATTGTAAATGAGATTGTTTTTCTAATTTCTTTTTTTTTTCTGAAAGTTTGTTGTTAGTATTTAGAAATGGAACTAATTTTTACTTGTTGATTTCATATCCTGCAAATTTACTGAATTTAAGTTCTAACATCTCTTTAATGTAGTCTTTGGGATTTTCCGTATATAAGATCATGCCATCTGCAAATAAGGACACCTTTACTTCTTTCTTTCGTACTTGGATAAATTTTATTTCTTTATTCTGCCTGCTGGCTGTGTATAGGACTTCCAATACTATGTCGAATAGAAGTGGCAAGAGTAGTATCTATTGAGATAATTATTTGATTTTTGTCCTTTATTCTGTTAATGTTGTGTACAAATTAATCTATTTTCATATTTTGAACTATCTTTGCTTCCCAGGTATAAATCTCACTTAGATTTGGTGATCCTTTTAATGTACTGTTGGGTTTGGTTCGCTAAAACTTTGTTGAGAATTTTTGCATCATATTTATCAGAAATATTGGCCTATAATTTTCTTTTCTAGTGGTGTCTTTGTCTGGCTGTGTTGACAGATTAATATTAGTCTTGTGAAATAAGTTTGGTCTTCTCTCCTCTTTAAAAATTTGAAGAAGTCTGGGAAGCATTGATATTAATTCTTCTTTAAGTGTTTGGTGGAATTTGCCAGTAAAGCCATCTTGTTTTGAGCTTCTTTCTGTTGGAATGTTTTGGATTATTAATTCAACCTTCATGCTAGTTATAGTTTTCTTCAGACTTCTTATTTCTTCATGACTTAGTCTTAATAGATTGTAAGGTTCTAGGAATTTATCTGTTTCCCATAAGTTATTCAGTTTGTTGGTATATAATTATATATAGCAGTCTCCTATGATCCTTTTTATTTCTGTGGCATCAGTTGTAATTCTCTTCTTTTCAGGTCTGATTTTGATTGAATCTTCTCTTTTTTTAGCTTAATCTAACTGAAGGTTTGTCAGTTTTATTTATCTTTCAAGAAACCAAATCTTTTGTTAATTTTTTTCTATTGTTTTCCATTTTCTATTTAATTTGCTTTTGTTCTCATCTTTGTTATTTCTTTTCTTATGCTACTTTCAAGCTTAGTTTATTTCTTTTCTATCTCCTTGAGAGGTAAAGTTAGATTATTTATTTGACATCTTTCTTCTTATTCTCATGTAGGCATTTATTACTATAAATAGCCTCTTAGACCTCTTTTTGCTGAATTTCACTTTCATTTATTTCAAGATATTTTCTAATTTTCTTTGTTTGTTGTTTTTTGACCCAATGGTTGTTCAAGAGTGTGTTGTTTAATTTTTACATATTTGTGAATTTTTCAGTTTTCTTTCAGCAATTGATATCTAGTTTAATTCCATTTTGGTCAAAAAAGATATGTGGCATAATTTCAGTCTTCTTAAATCTGTTAAGACTTGTTTTATGACCTAAATTGTAAATTATCCTGTGGGCTTCAGAAAAATGTGTATTTTGATGCGGTTGGGTGCAATGTTCTATATAGGTTTATTTGGTCTATAGCATTATTCAGGTCTTTTTTTTTTTTTTTCCCCCACTGTGCTTGTCATTTATTGGGTTTAAGTAGTTGAAGGCTGAGATGATCAGACATACAAGATTACATAAATGTACAGTCCAAACTCCATTGCCAGGATATACTTTCCAATCATCTATCATAGGCAAGTCCTTTGTTTTTAATTGATCTTCTGTTTGGATGTTCCATCCTTTATTAGAAGGAGTACTAAAGTATTCTACTATTATTGTGGTGTTGTCTATTTCTTTCCATTTCTGTCAATGTTTGCTTTATATAGTTAGATGATTTCTTGTTGAGTGTATATGTAATTGTTATATCTTCCTGTTGAATTGATCCTTTTATCGTTACGTGTTATTCTACTTTGTCTCTTGTGACAGTTTTTGACTTAAAGTCTCTTGATTGATTTACTACCCTGCTCTGTTTGGTTATCATTTGGATGAAACGTCTTTACCATCCCTTCACTTTCAGCCTATGTACACCCTTAAACCTAAAGTGAGTTTTTTTAAACCATTCAACCACTCTATGTCTTTTGATTGGGGAAATTTAATTCAGTTACATTTAAAGTGCTTATTAACTGGGAAGGATTTATTATTGTCATTTTGTTATTTGTTTTCTGTTAGTCTTGTAGTTCTTTCCTCTCTTGCCATATTCCTTTGTGTTTCATTGATTTTTTTTTTGTATTGATATCTGTCTTTTGCACAGTCCAAATAGGAGAGTTTAATGGCTATGTGAAAATCACTACACATTCTGTATTGTTTAAGTCCTTGATGATGGCACTAATTTCTGCAATCCCTCCAGGAATGTAGTATTACTATTGGTTTACTATTTTCCTATATAGAGACAGTTCTAGTGGCTTCCACTTTGTCTTTCCCACCAAAATAACCCTCAATCTACAGGTCTGGGAGCTGCTAAGTATGTCTATTCTAATTACACATTCTAGAACCGGGGAAATAACCATGGGATGGGTTTGGGGACACATTGGATTCACTGTCAGATAAACTTGAGCTAAAACTCCATTGATCATCTTGCCTCTGTAAGTCCCTCTTCTGATTTGTGAGCCACAGTGATGTTTTGAGTCTCCTGGCATCAGTGTCAGTTCAGAGCTAGTATCCTGTAATCCCCACATGGTCTGATTTTTTTTTTTCTTCAATGCACCAGTATTCTGATAAGGTAGTAAGTTCCTATTGGGGAAAGATGGGAAGAAAATTAACAGTATAACATTTCTATAGTTCACTGAGGTCCTTTCTCAAGGGCACGCAGCCTTCTCTTCCTCCAAATTGTTCTGGGGCTGTAAATTGGCCAAAGGTTGGGAATCGATCAAATGGCTATGACTCTGTGTTTTTATGATTCAGGTTAGACATTTATTCACTTGACTTAGAACTTTTTTGCTTATACAAATCAAGTAAAAATTTAACATTTCACATCTTGGAACACCATGATCAGCTAGCCGATGCCACAGGACTGCATGAGTCAGGATATTCTAATTGCTGCTTTGACTCTGCTATCTATTATGGTAATCATATTCACCCTGCCTTTGGTGGTTGAATGCTGCCACTTGGCCCTTGTCACCCGAGGACACAATCACTCCAATTGCATTTAGGTTTCCCAATTCAGTGACTGAAGTCCCATTGTGAGTTCTGACCTACGGAGACAAGTAATTATAAAGTTCTTCAAGGGTGCTGGAGTTCCCTCACAAATTTATTTCTCATGTACTGGTGAGAAGAATGTCTTCTGGACCCTCCCAGTGTTGAGTGAGTAGATCTTAAATGACAAATCCAGACTAACATTCCAATCTCCTTAAGCTTTTGAATTCCTTTCTATATATTAAACCAGGGCAGGTTGACTTTTACAATTTGCTCACTGTGGGCCATGTTTTGGCCCATCTTTCAGCCAACCAACTAAACAAACTGTTAGAGAGCTCTTTCTAACTCTCTAAGCTGCAACATTAAATGTAGAATATTGATTTAATGAACCCATGTTATTAATTTCTGCCTGATCCAACTTTATATTCTTTTTATCATTACTTTTTATCTTTAGTATCTATACCCACACATGTTCCTGATTTTCTGACTGTATAAATTGTAAAACTCAAGTACTTTTGGAATTTAATGTATGGGTCACATGTTTTACTTCACCGCTAGAGGTCTCTTGAGACTTGAGTCTAGTTATAGGTCTAGAAGCAGAGGGATGGTGAGATGAGTCCTGAGGTTACTCAGCATTGTTTTGCATGACAGCTGCTTCAGGAGAGGCCATTACAGTTTCCTTAGGCAGTACAGGATTAACCCCCAGGCCTAAGTGGAAAGATAGATACTGTTATGGGTGGAGAGGCTGACTTCACTGGGAGTGGGGGAGCTTTCCCACTGGCAAAAACTCATCAGAATTTAGAGGCTCAATGTCCCCAGCTTCATAAAGGTGTTCCCACTCATCCCCATCCCAACTTACAGGATTCCATTCTTTCCCAATGAATGTCCTCACTTTAACAGTAGGCATATGAGGCTAGGAGTTCAACTTGTATTATAATTCAAACAGTCACAGGATGGTTCATTTGATTTTCAGAAATTTCAGCCATGTAGCTACAGAAGATAAGGGTCTCCTTAAGGGCACACATAGAAATGCTTCGATCATTTATGTAGTGCTTGAGCTGTGAATTCAAACCCCTAAGCTCATCATTTTCTTGTACTGCTTTGTCCAGCAACATTAGGAACCACCTGTTAATGTCATTATATGTATTAGTTTTTCAAAAATATTCTAAAGCATCATATAAAGAAAGAGTTACTTATCTTCTTGATTCTTATATGTGGCTTATTAGGCATATCCAATGCAGATGTTTTGTATATCTCTATTGCCAGATCATGCCATGGGCTATCAGTCCTCTCGTTACTACTGGAAACAGCCATTAACATCTTTAATCTAATTAGAAAACCAATTCTAGAAACTCCAGAACAAATTCAGAAAACTTATCCTTAACATTCTTTTCCCCCAGAATCACTGAGTACCAAAATATGTATTAGTTAAGGTTCTCCAGAGAAACACAACTAAACATGCATATGGAAATTTATTATGAAGAGTTGGCTCACATAATTATGGAGGATGAGAAGTCCCACAACCTATTGTCTGCATATTGGAGACTCAGGAAAGCCAGTGGTGTAATTCTAGTCCAAGTTAAAAGTCCTAAGAAACAGGGGAGCAATAGTATAAATCTCAGTCCGAGGGCAGGAGGCCAGTGTCCCACCTCAGTAGGCAATAGGAAGGGAATTAATCCTCCTTTCTTCCATTTTTTGTTCTATTCAAGCCCTCAATAGATTGAATGATGTTTGCCCACATCAGGGAAGACGATCCATTTTGCTGAGTCCACTGATTCAAATGCTGACCTCATCTGCAAACATCCTCAGAAACATACCTAGAAATAGTCTTTAATCTGGGCACCCTGGGGCTTGGTCAAGGTGACACATAAAATTAACCATCACAGTTTCTCTCTATTTTATATAGTGATTATCTGTATGAAGGTCTATAACTTCATTTATAATTCAATTATGAGTATCAAGGAAGAGGAGACTTATTAATTGTGTATCTAGAGAAATTCTAAATTCCATGAAGTAAAGACTTGTAATGAATCAATAATTACAAAGTACGATGAAGAATATGTTCTTACACTATTTTGTGGATATAGAAACTATGGCTCAGAGAGATTAAATAACATGTCAAAGGCTGCTGAGCTACTACCTATGGAGACTTAGTTCAAATCTAGTCATGTCTGACTTCAAAGCCTACACGTTTCCAAGGTATAGCGAAGAAGACCAGTGCTGAGAAGTGTTCTTTGAGTAAAAGATTGTGTGGCTACATGAATTCAGAAAACTCTTTATTTAGTTAAGTGGCATTAGCAGTCACTTAGTTGCTTAAGTCAGAAACCTGGTGATAATCCTGACCTCTTTTTCCTTTGTCACTACCACATCAAATCAATATAGCTTAGTAATATGTGTGGACTTCAGTGTTGGACTCTATACATCCTATTTCTAATTGTAGGAAAATGAGCAAGTAGCTTGACTTCTCTATCTCTCAGCTTCCTTCTATAAAAAATAAAGATAATAATTCCAAGATCATAGAGTTAATTGTGAAAATTACTTGAGATGACTAAATGCACCATGGAAATTCAATAATATTTTCTTTCTGTTATTCTGCCTTGGAGTCTCTCGTGTTCTTCCCCTTTTATCCATCCCTTTTATCCATACCACCCTAACCTCAGACCTCATTTCCTCTTATCAATATTCACTTCCAGATAGTCACCAACCTGAGCTAACTCATGTCTAGTCCCTACCAATTTATCTTTTACTTCTTTGACTGTTTTCTTTGAAACACGTCATATTATTCTGCCCTTGAATTTTGTGCTTCAGTCAAACAACTCTACAGTTAGGAGTTCAAATGACCCACAGTTCTCTGGATAGCTGTGCTGTTTCACACTTTGCTATTTTGCTTATGTTACTTTCTACTGGAACCCGAAGTGCACCTGCCCCTGCCCTTTGTTTGTCTAACAGAGATATCCATTCATCTTTAAGCTTACAATGCCACGCAACATTTCTGATCCCAGCTGCATTTCTAGAATCTTGCCACTTCTCCTGAAGAGATGGAGTCTATTTCTCCTCTCTTTAAATCTAGACAGGACTCTTGAATGGCTCAACAAATAGAATGCAGTAGAAGTGATGCTGTGTAACTGTGAGGCTGGGTCATAAGAGACAATAATAGGGGTTCCCTCTGGCTCCCTTTTTGTAGGGGATACTTGTCCTGGGATATCTGCCACCAACCTTCAAAGAAGCCCAAGTAGCTTACGTAGAGAGTCAACATGAAGAAGTTTATATGGAGAGGCACAGAGGCTCTTAGCCAATAGCCAGCTTCAACTACTGGCTAGAATTCTCTATATATGTATATGTGTATGTATATGTGAATATGTATGTATACATGTGTAGGCATATAGATCCACAAAAATCTGTACCTCATGGACCACAAATCCTCTATAACCTTGAGGCCATGTGTAAAAAATAAGGATGCTGTAGTAAAAGAGATGTGCTCAAAGAAGAGAGAAAAGTATCCTTTTAGATCAACTTACTCATTAATGTGAAAAATCATTTACGATTTAGCATAAATTAGAAGAGAAAACTGAAAGGAGAGAAGCCCTTAGATTTTTTTCCACCTGCTCATCTAGCCAGTGAACTTTATGGGCAGTTATGCATTCAGGCTTCTTTGTAATGTAAGCCCTCTCTATGTGCTGCATATGGCGATCTGAGCTAGCCGTCTGGGATGTGACTCCTGCTTCAAGAGTAATGATAAAGTTTCTAGCACTCACTGTGGTTGTGGGAAGCAGACTGTTGTAGAAATGTTATTATTAATGAGAATTACTGCTGGACAGCTTGAACTAGAGGATAATTTATTCTCCGTGAACTTCTAATTGCAGTAAAATGGTTCATTCACTGCCACACTTGTCCATCTTGTTTGTTCCTCCTGTCTTTCAGGCACGGTTGACTGCAATGCAATAAGGCAGAACTGTACAAGCCACACAAAACAAAAGTCTGCATTTCCGGAGACACCATGGAAAGAGGTCAGAAAGGTTTAATTTGTGTAAGAAGGCTTGGGGAAATGGGAAAAAGCATTGGTATGCTCAAAGAGGTCATACATAATCACTTCATATGAATTAAGGCACCTACTGTGTGCTGTGCATTATGCCAAAATGGGAAGTCAGTGTTTCCAGATGGCCTCTCCCTGCTCTCGCTTTTGAAGCTCACACTTTCTCTTTGGCATTTCTGAAAGAGAACTCTTTCTCTTTTTATTTATTTATTTTTTTAAATTTAGCGTATCCTCTCTCTCTTTTTATCGTTTTGCTTCAAGAGACTGTTTTGGGAAAATGAAAACTGTCCGTGATGATGACATGTATGCTTTCTTAGTAGTATCTTTGATGTTGTGGTGACTCCCCTTGATTTTTGCTAAATTTCTGTCTCTCCTTGAATCCATTTTTCTCCATATTTTATTTCTGGTAGAACTATTGCCTTGCTCTTTGCATAAATGTCGTTAAATGTGCTCCTGACTTGCTGCTTCCACGGTATTAGATACTTGTCATAGGCTATTGACTCATTACTGTATTTATATGAGATTTGGTCACTTGTGGTTTAGCAGGTTTAAGAAGCAGCCTGATTCCCAGTCAGTAAATGAATTCAAACCTGTCTAAGATGGATGATAGATTAGGGTTTGGGTGCTATTATTATTTAATAGTTAGTAAGGTCTCTGAGTGGACTAGTGACAGTGTATCACTTTGGGATGTGATCTTGGCTGTCAAATGACATTTATTCTAGACAACCTTAGTGGGACACATACCCAGAGAGAGAGAGAGAGAGAGAGGAGAGAGAGAGAAAGAGAGACTGAGTCATGTCATCACTGTTCTTGATTATCTTTGACAATTTTACGCTGTCTGGAGAACAGGCCTGGAGGAATTCCAGGGAATATTTGCATTGATGCTTAGGAAGTGGAGAGCCCAGCTGACCTCAGGTTCCCATCTTGATCATATGATGGCTCTTTTATTTGAGGAAAAGATGGCTTACATTGTGATTTAAAGAACACTGGAAAAGTATCCATACATGCTTCCAAAGAACCTGAAATTCTGCCTTTAGACACATACCTTTGGGTTTAAGCAGGAGACAGTAATTATTCACAAAAGGGGAGGGAGGGACTACAACCTAGAGGTGTTAAGAATCGCTATTGTTTCAATCCAGCAATTCCTGATGGAAGGAGTCATATTCTTGTGTGTTGGGACAGAAAAATACTGAAATCTATCGAGCTAACATATTCTCTTCCCTGGAATCCCTCTGAGAGTATATAAAAATATACTGTGAATAACAGCTGCACTGGGAGGCACTTATGTAGAGAGGTCTAGCCCCCAGATTTTGCAGCCAGACGACCTGGGTCTAAAGTTTTACTCTGTCCATAGAGCCTGTATAACCTTTGGAAAGGTATTAACTCCTCTATTCTTCATGTTTCTTATCTGTAAAATGAGTTAACAATTGTATTTAGCTCATAGGGTTATTGTGATGATTAGATGGGCTAATATACCAAAACACTTAGAATAAATAGCGTCTTTCACTTAGCCAGTATTAGAGGAGTCTTCACAATTATTAATAATATTTTGGGAAGCAAATTTGTTTTTCTCAAATTCTTCTTTTTAAAGACAGTTTGGAATTTGTTGTAGCACATCCAGAGCGTTTGATGAAAGGAGAAGAAAAGGATGTTTTTGACCCTCAGATGACCCTCTCCACCCCCAGATGTGGTCAGTCTGGGTGGATGTTTTCAGTGAGGGTGTTTCTGACAGCCTAAGATCCACATGGGGTCAGTGCATGGCCTCACAGAGAAAGCCAATTGAACGGGAAGAGATGTGAGAAAGATGCTTGTTTCTTATTAACCATTTTGTCAGGGTCTCTAACCCCAAGTGGGCTTTCTTCTTATTCTTGTTCCTTTTTGGGTGATGTAGAGAGTGTTTTGCCTAAGTGGTTGGGGATGATCAGTGTTGGTGACGTTTTGAGTGATGTTTGTAGAAGAAACTGGCACTTTAGAAACAGACCAAAGTTCAAGTCCTATCTGTGATATCTACTATCTCTGTGACTCTTGATCAATCACGTAATGTCTTGGAGTTGCAATTTTCTCATTTACAAAATGGGCATGCCAAAATGTGCCTCCCTCCTAGAGGCTTGGTGCTAATCAAATGTGATGATTTGTGTGACAGCAACTTGTAAACTGTAAAGGGTGACATAGACATGAGCGGTTATTATTAGTGTGGTTCCTTTCATTTCCCTGTTATCTACAAGCAGACCTGAATTTTAGCAGCACCTGTGTGCTGTCATCGCTTGGCTCTTAGTTTTATTTTTACTCATAAGCCTGTGACAGTCATTGTGCTCCAGCTTCTCTCACAGTGGAGATGGTATATAGCTCATTGCCAGACTGGCTTGCGGTACTAACATTGAAGCTCTGTTCTCATAAAATAAGGAATCCTGATAGTGTTCAGAAGGGGTGATTCTCCCTCCTTCAATTTGTAAATCACACAATATTAACAGGAAACTTTTTGGAAGCATGAGCTGTTTTTTGGTGATACCATTACTTTGATAGTTGATAAAACACTCTCAGAAACCAAGAGTATTAGAGATTGGTCAGGATGAATGAATGCTATAAATCGAGATTATCTGAAGGGAATTTGAGAGAGAAGGAATTAAGGCAAACAAAGAGATAGCAAAGGGAAGTATCCAAGAGCATGGATAAATTTACCAACTTCTAGATTTCCTAGTGCTATTTAAAAAATCACTCCTATGGAAATATTTCACAAGCAAATTTATATAATAAGAATATAGTTCTCTTGATTTTGTATACAGGCTCAACGTACTGAATTTTGGCTGCACTTGATTCAACTGCTACAAGAAAAAAAAAAAAAAGAGGAAAAAGATGTCCCTGTCAGTTGTGGACAGAATCAGATGGGGGTCAGACCTGTGCTCGCGGGTCACGAAAACATTCTCAGATATGTTGCATTTTGGGTCTGGATCATAGACAGAAGTAGAGCACAGACGGTGCCTATTAGGGAAGACTTCATTTTCCCCATCTTTTGCTACCAAAAAATGGAGCAAATGAGTGGCTGGGTACAGACCGTTGGCACCAAGTGACTGGGAGTAAATGGAACACTGCAGGGACACAGAACTTTGCCCGCCGCTGAGCATATTACTGGAGAAATACAGTGCAGACCCAGCAGGCTTCTGCAAACAACGCATCCCTTTAAGTTAATTGGTGTTATATAGAAGCTGAAATGCTCTGCTTATTTACAAAGCTACGGATTTATGTAAAGCAAAACCAATTACACTTAATGCCTAAACTATTCCAGGTGCTCAACGATAATGTTGCTAGGCACTAGAGAAGAAACTGCTGTGTGAACGCATCCTGTTCCGAATGGAAGCATGTGTAGTTACTGCAATTTAGCTAATCACGAGTGTCAACCCCAATGTGAGAATTCTAAGCTCTTTTGGTGTTTGCTTTAGGTCAACTTTATAATTCTGTAGATCTCTTTTCATCTCTAAGGACGAGCGAAAGCATAATGAGCACTTTTTTCTATTACGGTGTAGAAATTAGGAGGGGGAGGCTCATTTTTTGGAAAAGGAAAACAACAAAATAAGACAGACCCTTTTTCTAACAGTGAGAGAGACTGTTAGAGCTTCTCACTTGTACTGAGGTGAGGTGTTTAAAGGTTTCTTGATCTTTTGGGTGTTCATTAAACCCAAATTGCAAACTTGGCATTTAACCTTTTGCAGCAAACAAAGCGTTTAAGGCATATCGGGGGTTGGCCTCACTATTTTGTCAGAGAACAGATGCTTAAAAAAAGAAGGATTTGAAAAGCTACAGAGCAAGAATTTATGTCTGTAGAGCTAGTCTTTCCATTTGTCCTCAAAATAAGCAAACAAAAACAAAAAAATAGTTTGAGTAAGAGAAACACCTGGTGCTTTACAGCTGCTCTTTTGCAATTAAAAATGCATATCATACCTAATCAAGATGAATAAATCTTTTATCCTACAGATCTAAAATAATTTAAGCATACACAGGGGAGGTGCTTAATTGCAGAATCATTTGCAGTCAGCTGATAAACCCACTGATCCTATCTAGCATGGACTGTTTGGGAAAGAAGTGGGCTCGAACTTTAGGTAGCATAAGAATAATGGGTACGTTTGCTAAAACCACTGATTCCCAGAAAAAGATTTGGGTTAAGGAGGTCTGTGGTAGGGGCCGGAAAGATATGCCTGAAACAGGTGGCCTTTTACTAAACTTTGATGCACTGCTACAAAGTTACAGGATATTAGTTTTATTTGACTTTTTCTTTTTTAATGAGTTTCCACATTTCTTTGCTTATATAGGAAGAATCTCTTTTGGAAGACAATTTTCGAATGCATCTGAAATGGTAGCATTGGTGACCTAAGACATCATTTGGGTTAGAGAATCCCTTTAAGCATCTCTATTTGATTTGACCACTTATTCTTCTCTCAGCGTTCATTTAACCTTCTTAATTTTTTTCTTTCCTTTAACCTTAATAATCCATCATTTACACTTATTATACAACTTCAGCATGTGGGTATTCTTTCTATGGTAAGAAAGAATTATACTTCTATTTTGGTAACATTGCTTTTTAATTCTGAGAAAATCTTCCTAGTGCATATCTTATAGTGTAATGACAAGATCAAATATAGTAAAATCGTACATAGATTTATTATTTTCTCAGACATAAATAGTATATGATTACAATGTCTGGCATGTAATAAGTGCTCAATAAGTGTATTAAGAGGACAAATATAACATACTGTTATTTCAATTTTAATGGCACATTAAAACTAAAAAAACCCCACCATATATGTTGCTTTTAATAGCAGAACCATTGCAAAAAGTTGTGAAATATTATCATGTATACAAAACTGTCACTTTTTTTGTCACAGAGTAATCATCTAGACTTTGAAATTACTTTATTAATTCTAATGTATAACATATTAAGGCAAAAGTATAACAGTCTACTAGAGGACTTATAATTAGTCTTTGTAAATAAATTACACAGATAGTATTCATAAAGCCACTTCCATATATATTAGCTCAAACTAAAATGTATAAAGTATTAGCTGAAGAAAACAATGAATACTTTGCTCATAAGACAGGTGGTGTCAAATACAGTTTCATAGGGCTGTCTCCCAAAGATCAATACGCAAGAAAATTCCTGTGTACTGCCATAAAATTTCAGAGACTGTTCATGGAGGAGAAGTGTTTCTTCAAGATTACTTCCACTGATGTTCTGGGCATTAAAATGATTTAGATTACAATATCTAAAAAAGAAAGAAAGAAAGGTTTTTTTAGGAACAGATGTAGATGACTTGATAAATCATTTGCTTTCCTCCTGTGCTTGTCTACCTTATATCATGGGCCCATAGATACTCGCACAATGGTAATGATTATTTAAGAGCATCGCTCACTGGAATGGTCTTTATAAAACGACAGTTTTAGTGCATATTAAGGTGTCTCATAAGAACCTTTAGATGGCGCTCTTTTACAACCTGCAGTGAGCCTGACAACCAGAGACTGTGAAGTCTGAAACCTTAACAACTTTACAGATTTCATGGCAGCCAAGACTCATTCACGAAAGGTTTATCAGACACATTAGGGATTTGTAAATTTGGCACTGAGACTATGTGGAAAACAACAAGAAATCCATTAATATATTTCTAGAAGGTGTGCCCTCTATCCCTGACCCAAGGAAAACCTGGTTTCCCTGAATGTCTTTTAAGTGACAGGCACCATGCTAGGGCATTAAACTCACCCTAACTTGTTGATTCTCATTACAATCCTGGAAGGATGGCATCAACCTCATTTCACAGATGGGGAAACTGAAGTTCTGAGAGGTCCGATAACTTTCTTGGAGTTCATATAATTAGAGTTGGCAGAGCCTGGGTTTGAAATACAAACCTCTTACTACTCAGAATCCTGGTCTTCTCTCTCTATAGCATGCTGCCTCTAAAGACAAACACAGTTCTTTAACACTTTTGAGTGAGCTCCAGGGGCACAGGAATTTCGGGCTGCTTTATTTACTGCTGTATTCCTAGTATCTTGTCCACAGCAGATGTCTAATATAGAATTGTTGAATGCACAAATGAATATGGTTATAAGTTCGGTTTTATCAAATACATATAATTCTGTGGGATCAGACATTTATTTTGACTTGTAAAGGTTTCCAAACCTGATTTTACCTTCTTTACCTTCTCAATAGTTTGCTAAAAAAAATAGCTGAAAGAGAAGAATGTGCATGAATAAGTGGTCATCTGTCTCTGATTTGTATCACTTTCAATAATTGTTGCAGGTTAGACACAAAAGACTACTAGTAGTATTGACACAACAAATACAATAATAAATACCAACTTTTAAAGATGTGTTATACAACATTGGAGGGGACAGTAGGGTTGCTATAAAAAACAAACACCCTTTGCCACTCCTGGAAACATCTATACTATCTTTTTCTTTTAGCATCCAGTATGGTATGTGTATGTATATTAAGCACTATTGAGATGTTTATCTAATATTTTTCAGCAAGTAAAAGGCATTTCTTCTGTCTACTTTATTTACCCACAACCTGGAGAGCCTCAGATATGACATGTCACCATGGTCCTATTTCAGATTTGATTGAGGAGGACTCAAAGATAAACAGTCAGGGAGGAGGGATTTTTGTTTGTTTTTGTTTTTAGTTGCTTGGTTGTTTTAAGTCTGGTCTGACATTCATGGATTATTCATAACTACTCAGATGATATCCCAGTGACCCTGACAAGGTAGTTTAGTTCTAGGACTTATACCAGGATTCCATTACACTAATAAAAACTTGATGGTAGGGGCACTCTCTAGTACTAACACAGACCTAAGGCCATCTGTGTACTGGTGTGGATGTGGTTTCATAAAATCTTGAAGATAAGAATAACTTGGACTGTCTTGTTCTTAATAGATTTGCCACTGTTATATGGCTCTGAGAACCTTTGGGTGTGGTAAAAATTGGATTGTGATTGGATATGTACTGTGATCAAACACTATCTGACTCATAAATAATATGCTTCAATAATATTGTCTCTGAGACGCCTGTGGTTTCTCTTGTTTGTTGGCATACTTATTATTCATTAGTGTCTGACAATAATGATCACTACAGAAATAAATCAGAATCATGTACTGCTCGTGGCAGACACCGATCTTTCTTAAATTCCATATGGTTTCTTGTCTGACTCTTTTGGCTTGGCCTTTTTCATCCCAATGGGGGATTGATATCCAAGGCAATGTGTGCCTTTGCTCTCATATAGTTGGTTCTAGCCACTTAATCTCTGCAGGCAAATTTTCCAGGCTTCTTTTTCTTCTAATATGTGACATCTATTTTCCTGTAGAGTGTCTGATTAACAGGTGACGGTCGGTATAGTTACTTTAACTGAAGAGGCTGGTTTCCTCCCTAACCACCAGAGTTAAGGGGTTGTCAGAGAGCCGGTAGAGGGCTCCTCTATGGTGCTTAGAAACAGCCTAGTATAGGAGAAATTATAGACTTTAGAGACAAACAAACTTGGGTCCGAATCTTAGTTGTGTGAACTTACTCAAATTACTTACCTAGATTCTTACTTTGGTTTTCTTACGTATGATGATAAGAGCTACGTAATGAGAAGGGGTAGAGATTAAATGAGGTTATTCGTGTGTGTCTAGCATACTGCCTAAATATAGAAGTACTCAACACATGGAAGTTTATTTTTTTCCCTTCCTGATCTCTCTTTTGTTTCCTTCCCTCAAAAAGTATGCAGAAAAAGCAAAAGATAGTTACAGGAGTTGGAGATATAGTAAAAAAATTAGATTTATTTTTAAATAAACCCAGTATTATCACTTCTCATATTTGGTTCCTTCTTATATTTGGTTCCTCCGATCTCTTATGCTTTATATATTTTCATCTTTGCCTCCTTCTCTGCATCACACTCTACCATCTCCCACTTCTTTTTAGTAACTCATTTGCTTAACAATCTCTAAGAAAGAATCACACTAAACTGTTAATTCAAGCTCCATGTAGACTGTTACTTTGCTTCTTCAATTCTATTTTTCTAGTGCCTAGAACAATCTTATTATGTTGGTTGAATGAATGGATGAATGAATAGATGAGTGAGTAAACGCCTGAGCTAATAGATTCTGGTTACAGTGCTAATTCTACCTGAACTCAGCCCATAATCATGGTTATCTTGGCCATACCTCAACATGAGTCTAGGATAAGAATTAAAAAAAGGAAGAAGAAAGGAGCATAACACAAAGTATGAGGCTATTATTATTCCTACTACTAACATTTGAAGGACATTTACTCATTCTCACAATAACTTTGTGATGCAGTTACTATTCTTATGGTTTCCATCTTACAAATGAAGAAACTGAGGCTTAGCAAAATTAGATAGCTTCCTGAAGTTTAGATAGCTAAGTTGTGGAACTGAATTCACCTGGGCTGACTCTGGAGACTGCCTTTTATACTACTTCATGAAAGACAAGGATCAAATCTTAACATGGGACAAAAAATAAAAATCGAGAAATAGTACAAATGTGTGAGTATTGGCAGATGGGCACCACTTATGTGTTTGGAAGCAATGGATGGAGGGGAAAGAGGCCTTGTCTTCAGCTCCAGTTTTTGTTGACCATTTTTGCTGCAAAGCTGAGGACATTGTTGTTGGATCCTTCTACAAGACAGGTTTTCTAATTTGGTTTTCAGTCTGAGAATGAGAAACATTTCAGGGAAATTATATATTGTAAAGGAAATTATATATTGTATATCGAAAGTTAAAAAATTTTAAATTCTGGTAGACTTTGGATTCTGTCATTAATTCTGTGATTTAAGTGTCCTTCTCCTATACTGGACCGTAAGCTCCATGAAAGCAAGAGCGTAAGTGGCACTATACATTATTGACTTATTGAATTTAGATCCTTCGAGTTGACTACAGTACCTATGACATAACTGATGGCCCAAAGTAATTTATTAGATGAATAAAAGAATGATTTGAGCAAAGGAGAAGTGGCAGTGGATGGGATAAATACGACTAAACAGATAAATGAATGGAGAGAAGTGAGGAAAATGAAGATCTGTTTCATTCCCATTACGTGGTAGATAGTATGCTGGCCCTTTATCAGGATTCATCTCCCCAAAGCCCACAAGAGGTTGGTATTATTGTCTTTATTGTTACATGTATGAAAACAGGGCTCAGAGAGGTTAGACAATTTGCTCAAAAGCACACAGCCATCCAAGAATATGTCAGTGAGAGAGAGAGGTGCACTGAAATGGATGAATGGTAGATGAAACATATTAAGTCACTGAATGGTCTCAGGTGACTGGCTAAATGATTTTGCCCAGTTTGTTATTGACTTGAAATGGTCATTGCTGATGTAAAGTCCTGAGCGGAATCCAAATCTTAAGCATCATTAGATTTCTAGCTATTTATTTAATGATATTTGTTTTTTAATGATAATGATTCATTCATTATTATTACCAAAATGGTTATTTCTAATTCTAAAGTAGTACTACATAGAGGAGGGAAAAAATCTTGCTTTAGAACATGTTTTAGAATAAGGTAAAGCATTGTTTTACTATAAAGGTTGATGGAAAAAATGAAGCCTAAATCAAAAGTTTTGCTCTGAATAATCTATTAATTTCTCCAAAATGCTAATTTGTCTAGTTATGGTGTACAGGAATCCTGTTGGCTCAGTGACGGTTTTGAGATCAATATTTCATGAACTCAGAAATTGTTCATCCTACCACACACATACTTACCTTTGTGAAACACTCCAGAATCCCAGGGCGTTCAACAATGTTAACGATGCCAAGAAGAAGAAGAAGCTTTCTAAATTGCCTTTGTTTAATGTGTTTGGAAACCAATTGCCTGTTTGGAACAAATGTAATTGTTATTCAACTGCAGAGTTGTAAGTTTCTGTGAATATTTTATCATTCCACATTTCATAGAGCTTTATTCGCTTCAATAATATCTACACAGCAGAAAAAGCTCATCTGAAACTCATTGTCAAAATTTATTTAATTCTGTAAATAACAGTAAAATGACAAGCAAAGCACCCCAAATATTTTGAAGGTCAGGAAAACTTAATTTACACAACACAGTTTAAGTTTCAGAAGAACGGGGCTGTAAAAGTAATCCTGATTATTCTATTAATTTTCAGGAACCATGTTCGTCTTATTCATTCCTATATTTCTAGTATCTAGAAAAATGCTTGGTGTGTAGGGATTGTTCAATAAACATACATTGAATGAATGAAAATACTTGCCATTACCAGGTAGTCTTATGCATAAGCTAATTGTAAAGTTAGTGACATAATATGTGTAAATACCAGATATTACATTATTTTGGCAATTTAGATAAATCCAGTGTTACTTTATTATAATATCAAAGATCCTATTGATCAGGTTACTTGCAATCTCTGGTTGACATGAAGATATTCTTTTGAACTGGTGGATAATTTCTTCAATTTAATACTTCTAAATAAGATATCCTCACTTCCTTCTGATGCAAATTTAGTTATATATGAAACTATTACATGAGTGTATATAAAACTATATAGGATTCAAAATAATTGTTTTACTTTGTTTCTAAATTTAACTTTTGCTTTGGATTTTTGCTATAAGTCTCTCTCTTTAAATATCCAAAATCTCTCTCTCTCTCTCTCTCTCTCTTTCTCTCTTTCTTTCTCTATTTATCTATATTATCTCTCTCTAAACACATTCAATTTTTCTTTAGTGAGTTTTGAGATATTATTTGATATAAAGCATTATATATGCAACACTTATTTTCATGTAATACTTTTTAAAACAGCAGTGAGATCTTAGTGTTAACAAATAATTACAGATATACAGAATGTTTAAAAAAATATTTAAAGGCATCAATCTCTTCAGAGAGAACTTAAATTTAATTGCAGTTTTGAATGGGCAGAATATTTCCAAAAAATGTTATACATTATGTGAACAGAGATTGATCATTTTTGAACAGATGCCAAGGTTTTTGGCATTTTCTTGCTTTTTTATAGGAGCAGCTCTGAAGAGGTTGTGAAGAGGAGTGTAGGATCAGAGTAATCAGTATATGTGCCAATAGACTTGGTTTTCAGTGCCATCTTTGGCACATGGCTTGTGGGTTGATTCTTGAACTAGAAAATGGTTCTTGGCCTCTCCTTTGACAGTACATACTTTTAAATGGGATTTGAATTAAATGCTCTGTTCAAGGTTGATAGTCAGCAAGTGCATAAGTATGACAGCTGTGATTAATTGTGCCACTTCCCATTTAAAGCTGTTTCTCCTCTGTCATTTAACTTCTCAATGACTATTATTATGGATCAACCATGAAAATTAGCTTGTGTCCATTATAGTCTAGGACCTATAAATGAAATGTGGTATTGAGTTTAAAGCTATTTTGTAAGTTCTACTTCCCCATTTTATCAATTTGTGTTCCATTACAACAGAAATTTATGATTTTATTGCTATATTGACATGATGCCTTCGTCTGATATTTAGGAGCATTTTCACTGGATATTTCCGTCTCTGCCTGGCTATTGAATATTTTGTAGCCCTCTGTGTGTGTGTGAGTGTGTGCGTGTGTGTGTGTGTGTGTGTGTGTTTGTATGTAGAAATTAAAATTTTGATTGTACTTGAATGTAGGGGGGATGTGAGGTGGAAGTTAAGGTAACATGAGATAACATCACACATATTTTCAGCAAGAGCTAACCCATCTGCTAAGCCTATTCAACAGTCATTTTTTTTTATTTCTCTTGAATTAATCCCAGTCATAATTCTGCCCTTTTCATTTCACATCAGCATTTTGCATGTCATATGATTATACCATTTTATCACCGTGTTTCTCTGGCTAGAGTAAGAGGAGTTTGCCCGACGTATGTGAAGCCTTAGAATTAACATGACATTAATTCTTCTTGGAGCATGAATTTTGGTTCATAATAAGTAATTGAAAAAACTATCTTTATATTATAACAAAGTCAGATGAGGGAGAAGAATATAAATTTTGTATGATCTTTAAAGGTAAAACATAAATATTTCTAAGAAATTGTGCAATTACATCAAATACCAGCCTACCAGGAGACAGCACCACATCTCCCTGGGTGTGCCAGTGTGCTTGCGTCTGTCATTGGGGATACTGTGGTGGGCACAGATGAGAAGCACTGTGACTTGGTATTATGGGCATGTGGGGTGACAGAAGGATGTCTTAATAGAAAGGTTCTAGAAAGGCAGTGGAAATTCATGAGTAAAACAAAACATTTTGTGAGTGGAATTATTTTAAAAATAAAATGAAAGATTGCCATATCATCTATTCAGACTCCTGATAACACTCTTATATTCCTTCATAAATACCATTTTTAGAGTTCAGTTTTATTCCTAATGCTGATTTTCATTCTAGTCCTAGATTTTTGCCTTATTTAGCTATAATTTAACATTCTTTGTGTAGCTGATTTATATGGTGCTCTTCTAAGTAAAAATAATCATCACCTGAGTTGACAGCATGGAATAAACACTAGCATCAGGTTGGAAAAAGAGATTCATTATGAAACCTAAAATTTGCTTTATTTATGTAGAGATTGTCTATGCAAAGACATAGCATTGGGTATAGAAAGATATAGAAAGAGCATGGGCTTTAGAGTCAGAGAGACTTTTGAAGTTAAATATTGTTTCTATTTTTTATTAGTTTTGTTGTTGGTCATTTGCCCAACTGGACCTCTTTAGCCTTGATTTCTAAAATAACAACAATGCCACTCTCACTGAGCTGCTATGGGAAGTAAAAGAGATAATAGATGTCAATGGTTAGATACAGAGGAGGCACTCCATAAACATTAGATTATCTGCTCCACATACCTACTTTTGAGGTAGTTCATACAAAATCACGTAGCCTCCCTGAGCTTGATCTTGGGCCCATTTCCTGTCAGATATTTCTTCATGTTCTGTGCCATTTTTTAAATCATTATCCAAGGACTGGTTGTAAAATGTTCCATTTAACTTTGTCAGTTGACTCAGCTCTTAGGTACTATAACTTTATTTTAGTAGCTTATAAACTTTTATCGTCGTAATTCACATTTGTGCCATTTTTCATCTGACATTTCTAGTAGCTGATTGAAATCAGGAGCATCCTTGAAAAAGGAGCTAAAGAGAAGACTTTAGGTCTAGAATGGAACTAACTAAACTTCTCCAGATCTTAGGTGGATAGGAAGGTTAACAATATGAGGGAAAAAAATGTGCCACATAAAGAGTCTGGGATCATCAGTAAGTGCCATTTGTTAATATCACAGTGAACCCTAGCTAAATAGTTTAATAGTATAACCAGCTAGTTAGTAATGAGACCATTGAGATAATAGAACCCATAAAAATATTTGGACTTATTCAGAAGTTTCCCAAATACTTCTTGTTCAGATAGATTTATTTGTTCATTTAAAAATTGTTTAAGAAATTTTCACCAGGAGATAGACATTCCAAGTTGCTCAAGAAAAAGATTCCTATATTAGTAGGGCAGACACGCAAACAGGTAATTACTCTGGGATATTAGCCCTAATAGATACTAAATAAAATGTTCCTATTTGTCTTAAATTATTATGGTCATTTAGGAAACAAAGGGACTAAAGAATTATCTAAACTAGTTCTTGTATTTTGTAGACTGAAGAGTAAAGGCAAAGCGAAGCATCACTCAGCAGCATCCTCATCCTCTTACTCTTATGACAATTGCACCCTGATATCCCTCCATGATGCTAATGGAACTACCACTTTTATGACTTTCCTTAACATCTTCTCAACAGTTTAAAAATGCCTGAACAGCAGTCTTTGAAATAGCTTGCCCTAAATATCCTCTAAAATACCTCAGACAACGTTTTTACCTAAATCATGGGATTGACATTCAACCTATTGTGAGAGTCTTGGAGTCATTTACACAAATTTAAGGCTTTTGAAATTGAATTGAGAAACATATGGTGACCTATACATGCTGTGATACTATAAACTGCACAAAGTTGCTAATATGAAAGAGGAATATACTTTATTTCTGTCCCATATTATAGCCTGTATTGTAAGGCCCAAAATTTCACATGTTGTCTTTATGTCTTTAATCCTCACAGGGCCTTCAAGGCTTAACCACATGTTTTCCTGCCCTCATTAGATGTGCTTCCCACCCAGCTGGAAATTCTCCCCATCTGGTTTGTTTCCTTACTAGACAGACTAGCTGCACTCTACTCAGTCCCCAACCTAACAGCTTTCACTTCTCTACCAGACTTCAACATTATTCAAACAAAGAATCACATCTTTCTGCAGGAACCAGGGGGTTCACCTCATCATTCTGCTGCCACAAGCCTGCCCCCTACAAGATTCTGCTTGTTCACTCTGTTCCCCAGTGTAACTCCCATTTGAATGTTCTCCTCCCTTGGGCTGTGAGTATATGTACTAAGAGATATGTACTGTCAGTCTCATCTGCACAGTGTCATGTTTTCAACCATCTTATACTATCTAGATTGAGAATTCCTCCCTCACCAAGGGGATGAAGAGGAGGTGACTAGAACATACCCTCACTACAGAAATCAATGTCAGTTCTAGACAGAATATTAGTAGCTACTGTTGCTCTAATGCATAATTATCATTTGGGGGAGAAGTATCCCCTCCATATATGCTGCTAACCAGTACCCAGAGCTTTTAAACTACATCAGGGAGTACAACTTCCACACACCATGAGACAAGAATGGGAGCATGACACAATTAGAGGATACCGCATCTAAAAAATATAGTTCGTAGGCAGAGTTATACACCAGCTAGGTTTCAATCAAAATGACCTCACTTGCCAATCATTGAAGAATGCCTTTGGAACCACCTCATCATGACCCAAATATAAGGCAGACATTCTCACTTCTGGGTCCTTTTTTGCCCTTCGGGGCTCTTTCGTTGGTGGTCTTTTTATTGGTTACACCACTGGGACCATGTGCCTCCTTGAGGCATACTTTGTCTTTATCTATGTGCTTCCTTGAGGCATTTTTTTCTTTAAAATATATTTATAATAAAATTACTAAATCTCAATGATGTGTGATTCTTCACTGCCATCATTTGAGGAAGAGCCAAGGGAAAATGCTAATTCCATGTCCGCGCCATTGTTATCACTCTTCTTCTTCCCTACAGTTGGGGCGACACTCACTGAACCTCAATCGGCCCCAACGGTGACACCTTTGTATCCTTGGATTCCCAATCATGGATTGAAAATACTGTTTTCTATCCTTGATTGGTTGAATCCAAGGATGCAAAACCATAAATACAAAGGACCAGCTGTATTCATTGAAAAAAATTGCATATAGTGGATCATGTAGTTCAAACTTGTGTTGTTCAAGGGCCACCTCTCATTGATCAATTACAAAATACTTAGAAAATAAAGAAAGTGAGGAAATTGAATTTATAAACTTAGGGATACAGATATACATTCTACACAGGCACTTTTAAAGGGATGTGTGCTTTCATTTTTAAGGCAAGAATTATCAAACAAAACAAAACGGAAAACCAAGAGGCCCGAAATGGAGTCACTTGCCCCCAGGAAAGCAAACTGACTTAATTGCAGTTTCGAACTCTACCAGGAATATGACCTTTAACCAGTCAGTCTGGAATTTCTTGATAAGCACTAGGTAATGTGCATGGTAGACCCCTGTCCTTCCTCTAAAGGAAGATCACCTTGCCTGAAACAATTCATTCTTTTCTTTTGCTAATAATTTTTTGTCCCACCCATTTCTGCCTATAAAAGTCTTCCATTTTATACAGCTCCACAAGCTCCTTTCTTTTTGCTAGATAGGATGCTGCCTAATTATGAATCATCAAATAAAGCCAATTAGATCTTCAGATTTACTCAGTTAAATTTTGTTTTTTAACAGATCGAAAATAAAGATGAGAGCAGAAAATCAATATATGAAAGTATATTAGATTTAAGAGTTCTTAGAACTTATTTATTACAGAAAAAAATGTAACAAAACCTCTGACAAATCTGATCAGAATATATAACAAAAGAAACAGAGCAGATAACAATCTTTAGTTATGAGATACTATATTAGTATCAAAAATCTTATAGAAATGGGATAATTACTTAAGAAAACATTAATTGTGAAAATTGAACCAAGAAGAAATAAAAAATCTTAATGACAAGAAATAGTGGGGAAAAGTTACAAAGTATTATCTTTAAAAGAGACATTAGGTCCTGAATGCACCTTTTAATTTTCATATAAATAGATCTTTCCTCTAGATCTTCCCAGAACATAGCAAAAGGATCATCAAATATTAATGCTACCAAGTATTATTTATTCCATGTCGGTAAAGATGATTTAATATTGAAAAAATCTATTAATTAAATATACTGTAATGTTGAGAGCAGTCAGAAAATCAAAAAGTGATCCCATGAGCGGTTTAAGAAGCATTCGATAAAATTTAACCTGATTTATTTAAATCTTAGAAAACAAGAAATAGAAATTTTTTATGTTAAAGAATATCCTTTAAAATTATCTTTATAAACCTTCAAATATCTTAATAGAAAAATATGAGAGATTCATATTAAGTTCATGAGCAAAGTAAAACATGACTGTCTTCTAGTCTTAACATTGCCCTCAAAGTTCTGTGTCCTGATAAAGACACAAAAATAGGAATTAATATAGGAAATACAAATAAAAAATCATATTTAAGATTAAATAATTTTGCTGTAAAACTTAAAAGATCAACTAAATACTAATAAATTTACTAAGGAAGTTTATGAAGTTGGATACAAGATGAACATATAAACATTAATAATTTCTCTATATAATGGTGATTATCTCAGTGAGTTGTAATGAGGGGAAATGATTTTGTTCCTATTAGCAAAAAAAAAAAAAAAAAAAAAAAGCGTAAAATGCCCACAATAGCTCCTACAAGAATGTTCAGGATATATATGTAGAAGAAAATATCTTACTGAACTGAATTTTTAAACATTGAATAAATTTTAAAATTTATTTTATATACATAGATGGGATACTAAATATTGAAAAGGATTTTTTTAAAAATTAACTTTTACTTATTTTATTAAAATAAAAATAGGAAATAGAAAAATATTAGAAGAAAATTTATGCAATAATTGACATTACCTTTCATTATCCTCTTCTCTATAGTTCATCAGATATTACCTCTACAGTAGAAAGATAGTGTTTTGAAATCCTTAATTGAACATACTTTCGGAAAAATTTGATTTCTAAAAATCTTTTGATTTATTGTAAAACAACTGAAAGTGGTAGTTTTCCATCACAATTGATTCTTCAGCAATTGAAGTACTGGATGGCAGTCTCGATACTATAACTTGGAAGTTATGTGCCATGTATGAAACTGTCCTAAGATATTATTTGGGAAACTATAATACCTCAAATAACAATAACCAGTTGATTCTGAACCCTAAGACCTATTCACTTCTGTATACCCAGTGTACTCACCTCAAGTATACATGGCATTGTTTTTAGTGCTACAGGATACTGCTTTTGATTGAAAGCAGATTCTTGCTGTCCTCTTTTTGGAGGAGGAAAATAATGTTTCCTCTTTTTACTAATTACTGTTTTAATTTGAATGTAACGGAACTTTAAAAATCTCAATACGTGCATTTTGGAATCTCTTCAAATAAGAGTTGGGTACCATGAGCCATTATTTCCTTTGGATTTCATTAGATTTTTTTTAAGTTATTTTTTGTAATGCTGGTGATCTAGCAGATGTCAAAATAGTTGAGAAAAAAACTGAAATGATTTTATACCTTGTTTTATTTTAGACACATTTATCACTTCGCTATGTGCTTTTTGCTTGGGAGCAAAGAAGTATGCAATTAAAAAAGATGTAACAGTCGTTCTCCAGGGTGGATGTGCTTCTGTGTCATGGGAAATAAACCTTATGCAGCAAAAAGAGCTTTGGTATCAAGAATCCACCATTGCTATATGATTTAGGCAACTTATATAACTTTCTGCATTCATTTTGCTCTTATATATGATGGGGCTACAATATCTACCCCCAAAGAATTGTTATAAAGATTTAATGAAATAATATCTTTGTGAAATGCATATAGCAAGGTCTGCATGTAACTGACACTTAATAAATGTTAATTTCTTTCCTTCCTTCTTTCAGTAACCTGATTTAAATGCTTCATTTGAGATTCATAGCTCTCCTACCTGAGTTAATTTTTAAAACACATTAATTTTCATGATACCTGAAGGAAATAATACCTAACAACTATATTCTACTTTGACTTGTCTACCATTTTTTCATATTTGTCTAATAAGTATTCAAATTATTACCTTCAATTTACAGACAAGGAAAAGGCACAGAGAGGCTGAGCTGTTTTCCTAAAGTCATGCTAAGGAGACTGAATAAATATGTGTTGAACAAATGGGTGAACTGAGATTGGGCCCCAAACCTGCACACTCACCTCAATACCTTTGCTCTTACAACAGTGTCTACATGGGGACTTTAATTTGCGTTTCGACTTCTTGGGAATTGTGGATTAAAATGAAGTCAAGTTGCTGTTTCCAGGAAGGGACACTGTGTCTTTCAAAACTGTGGAGAAATCACTATGCATTGTTCCTCTGAACTGCAGAGAGAAAGGGGATTGTGATATTTGGGATAACAAGCTTTCTTATAAGGGTGAGTTCTTTTTCTTGAAGAGCATTGAGAGGTAAAACCATATCAAGATAGTGTGTTCTCATGATGATTTCAATGAATTATCATGGAAATGAGTTTCAGAAGAGAGGTAATGCTTCTTGATAATAGCCCGATAATGCCATTAGCTATGAACTGTAATTGTAATAGCATTAGTCAAATGAATATATCTGATATTAATTTGAGTGTCAACTATTTCTATAAGGTTCATCATGTTAATTAAACATCAGCCTTGGTATTATTAATTCAGTATCAAGCCAGTACTTGCACATAGTAGGAACCCAGTATATATTTGTGGACTGAATTAATAAATCAGTCTCTAAGTGGAGCTATTTAAAATAGTAAAATATTAAATTTAAGTCATATTATGGATATAGCAGAAACTAATTTTGTCCAATTTTTGCATGTTTGTACACACTGTTCTCTCATTTGCAACTCCTGTTAGCTAATGGTATAGACGTTAATTTCAGAATTTGAGAAGAGAAGAAAGCTATTCTTATTTTTTGAATATTTGGAAGGAAATAGCCTATGCGATTTATCCAAATTACTCAATTTAAGAATAGAGTTTGTGCCTTTCTTCCTGTGTCCTGTAGTCTTTAGACCATTTTAAAAGCTACCAGGCAGCTTCATTGTGGCCTCGAGCACCTGAATATCACTGGGAATCATGCTTCAGGTATTTTGGTATTGCTCTTCATCATGATCACCAATACTAACTGGGCCTTCAACAAGGCCTGCAGCCTTACCTACCACTTCTCTTTTAAATCAGCTTTTTTTTTTTTTTTTTTTTTTGCAATGAATTCCTATCCCTCTGTTCTTCCCACTTCTCATTCTCATCCTAATCCCCTCTTGCTTTCAGGAATGACTCGCTACTTCATGAAGAAAATTGGATCCTTGAAAGGAAGGTTCCAGCATCTTTCCAAAACCAGAACTACAGGTATGCTTGAACCGCCACCATCCTCTCCTCTGTTTTAGTTCAGGAAAGAAGTATATATTCTTTGATAAGTCAATCTCCCTTCTTTCACTTGCATTTTTAACTTCGTCTATAGTAGATATTTTTATCTGTTAAACATGCTCAAAATCTCTCAAAATAAAATAGTATCTCGAACCCATCTAAACTTCCCAGATAAAATACAGGAGCCACAGTTAAATTTGATTTCAGAACAACGAATTATTTTTTAGGATAAGCATGCTCTGAACACTATACAAATAATTTGTGTGTGTGTAGTAAGCCTACAGTATTTCATGGGACACCCTTATACTAAAAAAATAGTATATATATGTGTGTGTGTGTGTGTGTGTGTGTGTGTGTGTGTGTGTATGTGTATATATATCATTATATACATATATAATGATATATATTATATATAATTATGAATATATATGCATATATATAATTTGCTGTGGAGCTGAAGTTGCAATTTGACTGGGTGTCCTATATTTTAATTTGCTAAACTTGGCAAATCCTTTCACACCCCATCCAGCCATCACTTTATCTCTTAAATCTTCAGTGCCAAGTTCTTCAAAAGAGGTGTTTAAATGTGATACCTTTATTTCTTCGCTTACTAGATATTCTTCACCCTACTCCAATGTGATTTTTATTCCTTTCTTACCACTGAAATGACTCTTGCTAAAGTTATCAGTGATCATAATGGTGCTAAATCTATGTTGCTAGCGTTTAACACAATTTACCATTTCCTTCTCTTTTCTTCAGTGAATACACACACACACACACACACACACACACACAGCAATATAGATTTAAATTTTTTTCACCACATCTCTGGCTGCTACTTTTCTTAATTTGGCAGGCCATTTCTCCTTTATCTAACCTCTAATACTGAGGCTTTTCAGGTCCAGGTCCTGGTCTCCATTTTTTCTTCATTATTAATTTTTACACTAGGTAATTTCATGCACTTCTATGGGTTCAAATGCTATTTTTGTGCCAAAGATTCTTATATTTATACATCAATCCCAGATCTTGTTTTTGAGCTCCAGATATTTCTATCTGGATGTCTCATGCATATGTCAAACTTAATGTGTTAAAAAATGAATGGGTGACAAGTTTTTAACTCTATTCATCTCCTAGTGTTCTCCACTCAGAAAATGGAATATTTGCCCGTTCAATTGTTCTTGGCAGAATCTGGGATGCCTCTTTGAACCATTCCTCTCTCCTGCATCCTACTGCCTCCTGACTCTATCAAAACAATCACTAAACACTATTGACTCTACCTTTAAAATCAAGCTTATATTCATTCATTTCTCTCCATCTGCCTACTTTCTCATTAGTTCATCACTATTTGTACTTGCCTAGATGACTTCAGTTGTGCTTCTTCCTGCTTCTCCCAAATCATTCTCTTCCCTTCCAAATTATACAGCATCTACAATGATCTTAAAACACAAATAGATCATGTCACTTGCCTGATGCTGTTATGATTTCTCATTACATTCTAGTTAAATAAATCCCTGTAAGCCAAAGATCCTGCATGATTTTGCTTCTAACCCCTCTAACCTGACTTCATGAGATTTTCTCCTCAGTTTCTCTCTTCAGAAAATATTTGCTGAATATTTTCAGGTTACTCATCTTTTCTGAGTTTCCTCTTATACACCTAGTGGTACTCTACTTCCAGACCTTGGTATATATGCTCTCTAACAGAAAATACTTCACTCCTATACTCACCAAGTCAAATACCACTCAGACTTCTAGTATCAACTTCAATCTCAATTTTAGGCACTCTTAGTGTAAACATGGATGTGTATCTAACTCTATCTAGACTTGTAAGTTTGCCATGCAGAGGAAACTCCATTTAATGACATGGGTCTATGAGGCCAAGGAAAATCTCAGAGCACTGCTTTATTTCATCTCATCTCAAACTAGACCTGGAATTGAAATTGAATAGGACAAATGAGCTCTGTATTTAAGAAACACTCTTTTTTTTTTCTGACGAGTTATTAAAGTGCTATACCAGAATATCATATCCATACCCATCCTAGTCCGCTTAGAAAATGTTGAGATCCCCTTCTAATTACAATAACAACAACAAAGATCATTTTCATGCACCTTTGGTGCTTTATATTTATTTCCTCTTGTCCTCATAGAATTCTTAGAAGTTAATTTGTTAGTGACACCATTTTAAAGAAGGAGAAATTGATCAAGATCTCACAGCTCATTAAGAGCTGAGTTGAGTTTAAACTCAGGTTTGTCCAACTCAAAGTTTTGTCCTTTCTACCTCTTATGAGCCAACAGCAATGGACAGTTGCTTTTTCATAGTTTAAAGGGTAATCTGGGTTCTGTCTTGGTACTGTGATGAACCCTAAGGCCTTTGAACGGCTCTAAGTGTTTCTGTAGAGTCAAAGACTGAGAGTGTAGAATAAACTGTTTCTGAAATACATAACTCCATTGTACAAGGGGAACTTTGCATCTGATTCTGACTGAGGACCATAAGCAGGATTTGCATGTGGGAGTTATTCAGGGTCTGCAGAGTTAGCCACAGAAACTCTGGCACTACATCAGTTGACATACAGTAGAGTATGGGCTGGCTAAAGATAGACTATTGGGTGGCAGGCCACTTCTTTTCCTCCTCTGGCTTTAAAAATTTGTCAACTCAAAATTCATGTGAATTTGGACCTGAGGTTTTGATGTGAATTTGAAGAAACACATCTCTTGAAAAATAAGCATTGGCCTGTGAAATCCAGATGAATGTTTTTCCAGATGCATTAATATTTTCTTCTTTCAAGTTTACTGCAACTGCAAATTCCTATTTCAAGAGTGACTAGATGTTTCATTTGTTGGTCAGTGGCCTCAATAATCATAGATATTTACATGAGAATTTTAAAAGATCACATTTTTAATTTAAAATAATCTCAGTGGGAATTAAAACAGCTGAATTCTTTGTTCTTTTCCTGAATTCTGAGAAGGAAGGACTTATAGGGACAAGATGTATACCTTGACCTCTTGATTCTGTCCAATTATCCTTTTTCTCTCAGACACTCTGCTTTGGATCTTTCAATCACCTGTACATCTATAACTAAGATGTCACTTTTCACTGAATGCTATTTTGTTATTTTTGTCAAAAGTTAAGTTCAAACTTGTGTGAGAAAATTGATCTGGTTGCTAATGGGATACAGTTGAAATAAGCCATTTGACTGACTTCTTCACTCCCCTATATTAGCATTGCTACTTTTAGATAAACTATTCCTGAAATGATTAGTGTAGGAGGATGGGTTTAGTCTTGTATCTTCTCCTTTAAAGCACTCAGAGTTAGAGATCCCAGAAGGATCAGTTTTCTCACTTGTACTGAAAATGTCACTCTAACAGTTATCTGTCTGCACAGTCGAGTTTTGAGAAATCTTTTGAATTTACCGCATTCACACCATTCTCCATCATGGTGCTAAAAATGACTAATGCAGCTTGGAAACTGGGAGACTGTGATAGCTGATTATCTTTTCCAATCATACACTAACACTCACACACACACTTACATACACACATGCTCAGCTGACATGAATCTTTGAAGGTTTAAAATATCCTATATGCTAAATGGAATGTGGAGGCATGTGGAGTGCCTAAGTACATAAGTAATAGTGTTGGTTTCATTATGGTCAGCCCTGTCAAAAAAACTTGCCTGACTGTTTGACTAAATAGACCACTCTTATTTTTAACCAAATGGGCCACTATAATATATGATTAAATTTTATATTTAAAATAATTCTGTCATTACAATTTTCAAATGCCTTATTTAATTTTATCTTCTTATCATCTCTGAGAAAAGTGAAGTGCCACATTTCCTTTTTTTAAGTAAGAGGAAACAGTCTTAGAGAGGTGATGACTTACTCAAAGTCAGGCATGTGGTCTAAGGATCTCTCATTTAAGGGTCCTAATTAGTCACTATAAGTCAGCATAGGGTCACTAGAACCAAATCATCTAAATGAACATCATTTCCTTTTTTGACAAATGCTATATTGATAGCTAAAGGGACTGTCATAAACACAGCTATAGCCTATTCTGAGAAAGACATATGACAACATGTCTTGTGATATCATTCAGTGAATGATGGAGGAGTGTGTGGGCTGAATGTTAGTAATTAAGTGAAGTGAGAGCTAATTAAATCCAAAAGAGAAGGATTAGTTGATTGTCATTAACTTGCAGTGAGGTCTTTAAGAATTTCTATAGGCTCTATTTTTGGTCCTGTCCAATTCAACAATTTAGCAGTTACCTGGATGATGTCTAGGTACTTGCTTACTGAATTTGCAGATGACATAAAGCTAGTAAAGAAGTAAAGATTAGTAATTCAATGGATGACAGAATCAAGTTTTAAACATGTGTTATTTAGGATGATGTGTTGACATTTATTAAGGTTAAAGATAAATTTCTACATTTAATTAGAAAAAAAAATTGTGGTAAGTGGAACTGAACAGGGAACAGGTGCTAAAAATAGGAAACTCCAGGTTTTAATTGACCATAAGCATGATGCAACTACTGAAAAAATCAACACAATGCCTGTTGGCATTCAGAGAGAGAGAGAGAGAGAGAGAGAGAGAGAGAGAGAGAGAGAGAGAGAGAGAGAGAGAGAGGGAGAAAAGAAACTGAGAGACCAGCTTGATGAAAGTCATATATCTATCCTGGTTGTACCCATATTGAGTATTATGTTTGATTCTGGAAACCATATTTTAAGAAAGATACTGACAAATTGTAGCTTGTTTAATGAATCGAAGGTGGCATATAGAGTGAAAAATCAGGTAATCATGCAATGTGAAAAAATTGAAGTAGTTTGTCTATAAAATAGAAGGGTATCATAATAGCTATCTTTATTAAGCACTACCATGTATATTAATTACTTAATCCTCAGAACAACATGATGAATTATTTATTGTCATTATTAGCATGGAAACTGAGGACACATAGCTAGACTACCTGGATTCAAATTTAGAACCTATTCCTTAACACTGTGCTACTTATTTCTCCAAATATTTATCAAAGGCTTGAGGCGTTGCTATGTGGATAGAAAGTTAGCCTTATTCTGTGGAACATAGATCTCATCAGATCGCCAGACTCAGGTTATATTTCAAAGTAGAGGATTTTTCTAGGTACCGGAAGATCTACTAGCTTTTGGTATAATGTTAGACTAGGTGACCTCTAAGGTAACATCCAGTTGTAGGATTCTAACTTATTAGGAAATGAATTGATGTGACACAATATTATTATAAATAAGAAAAACCTGTAAATTAAATTAATTAGTGGTGTTCTTTTGAATGTAAGCTTAGATAGTACCCCAATGTACATCTTATTTTACTAAGATGTCCTCACTATATGTCCTTAGTAAACCTTCTTTCATGGGCACTACACTCTGCCAGAATTATATTAACTTTTATTTATTTATCTTTTACTTTATGTAGAATATTATCAATAACATCTTATATGCAGACCTCAATTCAAGGAAGCTGTATTACAGAAGTAACAAATGTTATTAAAAAGCCATTACATAGGTGACTCCGAATAGCTGTTTGGTTTGTTGAAATCAATGTTGGAATTGGTTTCAGAACACGGGGAGGTTCAGATCTCTGTCAGATACTACTTTTGATGACTGGAGAACTGCACTTTCTTTTTTCTCCCTTAATTGTCCAATTTAAAAAACAAAGATCATAATATCACCTTTATAAGATTGTTGTAGTAAATGCAGTACTGTGTATGATCATACTATGCAAATGCTTATTAAAAATTTATATTTTGAGTGAAATAGTTGTGTATAATAAAAAATTTGCTTTGCCTTGCCCTGGTTCCTGGGAGGTAAACTAAACCCTTTGAATTTCCTGAGTGCTTGAAGTATCTTTGTTTTTCATGGTGAGCCCCTGATCCCCAGCCTAATGGTTTATGCAAAAGAGATGACTCAGAATGGGGCTAGCCAATTGGGAAGACCAACCATGTGATTAGCGGATTTAGGCTTTGAGCCTCAGATATCAGACAATTCAACCTCTGGCAAAGGTAGAGATGCTAAAAGTTAAGTTTAACTGGATAGCCAATGATTCAATCCTGTCTACATAATAAAGCCTCAATAAAAACTCTGACACTCAGATAAGTTTTCCTAGTTGGCAATACTATGCGCACTGTCACACACTGATGTGCCAGTAAGCTGCTGCACCCCTGAGGTTGAAGGGAGTTTCACTTTTGGAACATTCTCAGACCATGTTCTAGGTGCCTCTCCCTTTGTCTCATTCTGATTTGTATTCTTTTGCCATTATAAAGCTAAAATCATAAGTTTTGTGCTTTTCTTAGTTCTGTGAGTATTCTAGTAATTGGCAAACCTGAGAAAGTTTGTGGGGACCTCTAAATTTATAGCCAGTTTATCAGACGTGATAGAGGTCTTGAGGACATCTGAATTTATGGCTGATGTCTAAAGTGAGGAGTCTTGTGGAGAACAAACCAATAATGTTTGGCATAACTCTGGATAAGTTGCTTAAGCATGCATATGAACAATTTAAATTTATATAAAAGATAAATGTAGTAATATTTGACTTTGCAGTTCTTTTAGAATATGTCAAATGTGGTTTGATTATAGAAATTTATATTTTTAGCAAATCTTCAGAAACATTTTCATTGAGTAATATGAAGAAAAGAAACATATTCAATACCTAAGATATTTTAGGTAGACATATAGTTAAGACTTTCCCAGGCTATCTTATAAAATGCTAATACTAATGCTTTGTTCCTTGTTTATATATAAAGAATCTAATCACCAGAGAAGTCAACAACTTGCCACAGTTCACACAATTATGACAGTTTGGATTTTAGACCTTTGAGAATTGGCACTATATCTCACTTAATTCAATGTAGCTTAGGGCCTGGCACATTGTAAGTATTCCACTTGTGTTTTTGCTTAACTTACTCAGCTAACTACAAAAAAAGCAGGGTTTGATCTTGTTAATAATCATGGGGTGTAGATTTTTTCCCTAATACTCTATCCTACTATACCATAGCATTTATCACTCTTAATTTTATTGTTTCCCTATGACTCTGGAAACTTTATGATGTTCAGAAGTGTTTATTTTGCCTTCTGCAGTATCCTCAGTGTCCATTGTGGTGTCTGGAATAGAGCTGATCCTTGAAATATTTTTTAAATGGAGATTTTCTGTTAAAAGGAGTTTCTATTTCATATGTTAATTTTTCTGTAGTATGAAAGTAAAGTAAATTCTTCAATTATAAGAGAACACAAACCAACACTTTCTTTACATTATTTTTAGTGAACAACTATAAGTATTTCTGAAAGCAGAGAAGAAAAAGCTTGTGGTGTTTCCATAAAATAAGCAAAAGTAAATTTAAAAAAAATTAAACTATATTAACATTTTAGAACAAAGAAAGGAAAAAGTCTGTGAATTTAAAATGCAGTCTAAGACATTTCACTGTGATAGCAAATCATTATTGTTATCCCATTTGATTTTCTTACCAGCACATGTAAGAGTAGTACTTTTAATGTTTGCATGTGAATTTTTTTTTTGGTGTTTCTCCTGACCAAAATCTCTATGGGAAAATTTTCCAAGATCATTTATTATTCAAGGTGCAATTTCTCTTTGGTTGTATAAACAAGATTTCTGGGTACACATGAGGAAAATAGATACTCCATTCTCCCATATTTATATAGGAATTACCTTTTTTGAGGACTATCTATGCCAATTATGAGGCATTATTAAATATTGCCTCATTGAAAGACCTAATAAGAATATAATGACCAGTTTGTTTTAAAATACACTAAAGAAAGACAGCAGACAGGGTCTCATGAGAAGCGACATTCTGTAATTACCTCCTCCTATCAAAAGAAAAACAATTCCCAGAAATTAATGAATACAGCAGAGTCTATTTCCTATCTTAATTCTATCTTAATTGCAAAAGTGGATCAATTAAAAAAAAAGACTACACTGGCAGAGCCCCTCTTTTTAAGGTTTGTCTTCCAATTCTCTAGTCATCAAATCAATATATATAAGCATACTGTAAATCTATTTTTACCTTTTGAGATGAGATATACCAACTCCACCAGCAGTGCTCCTGGGAGACAACCAAATCCATTGAACAGTGTCAAAAAATTCATAAAGGTTCCTCTGATGGTACGTGGAACAAATCTGTGTGATATTACAAAGACTGAGAGAAAAAGAGATCAGAATTTAGAACATTCTCTCTAACATACTTTAATAGATACTGTTCAAATTAATGTTGATTATATCTTAAAGAAAGCTTACTAAGACAGTTAAAATTTGGGTTGGACTTTGCTAAAATTACTATATAACATATATTATGATCTTATAATTTATAGATGTCTATGTGGAGTGAAATATGGCAAAATATATCCTTGTACAGCTACAAGAAAATGTGATTACTTGGTGGTTGAGTATCTCAATATATTTATCCAAATTTCACCCTAACTTGAATATTTCTTAAGAATTTTGGATTGCAGTGAGGCTTGTACTAGATGATATCATGGCAATCTACCAACAAGGTCTGTAGTTCTGTGATTCTATGTAAATCATTAGATTCTGGGCTCTGAAGTTAGACAAGATTGTGCTAAAATCCCAGGTCAACTATTTACTGAATTCAGCTAAGTTATTTAAACTTTCTAAGCCTCGATGTCCTTCTCTACAAAAAAAGGAAGCATTATTACTCACTTGCAGAGGCACTGTGGCTCTAACTTGCTATAATATATGTAAAGTGCATATTAGAATACCACCTTATAGGAACTGAATAAGGTTAACTATTTTTAACAATAGTAATCCTACTAAATCAAATAGCTTTTACTTGTTCAAGGCACTGTGCAAAGGCCTTTATGTGCATTTAAATTATCCCATTTAAGGAGAGGATTTCAAAAAAGAGACAATAGCTTAAGCACTGGGTATCCAAAATGTTTACCTTTTCCCCCCTAAGTCATTGTTGGAGTAATAGTAATAATAGTGGCAAAACATTGAAAGAAAATCATCGAGAAAATTTTTAAAAATTTCAATTAAAATTAGTCTTACTGATGACTTTTTGGATCTAACTCCAAAAGCAAAAGCAGTAACAACAAATAAAAACATAAAAAGCTTCTGTACAGCAAAGGAAACCATTAACAAAATGAAAAAGCAACCTACTGAAGGGAAGAAAATATTTACAAATCACATGCCAGATAAGGGTTAATTACCAAAATATATTTTAAAAAACTCATACAATTCAGTAGCAACAAAAATCTGATTAAAAAATAGACAAATGATCTGAATAGACATTTTTCGAAAGAAGACATACAGATGACCAATGGGAACGTGAAAAGATCAACATTGCTAGTCTTCAGGGAAATGCAAGTCAAAATCACAACAAGATATCACTTCACACCTGTTAGAATAGCTATAGTCAAAAAGGCAAGAAATAATAAGTGTTGGTGAGGATGTGGAGAAAAGAGAACCCTAGTGCACTGCTGGTAGGATGTAAATTGGTGCAGCCACTATAGAAAAAGGCATGGAGGTTCATTAAGAATTTTAAAATAGAACTATCATATGACCCAGCAATTCTACTTTTGAGTATTTTTCCAAAGAGAATGAAAACATTAACTCAAAAAGATATATGCACCCCTGCGTTCATTGCAGCATTATTTACAATAGCTAAGGTATGGAAACAACCAAAGTGTCTATCAGTGGATGAATGGATAAAGGGAAATAAATGTGTGTGTGTGTGTGTGTGTGTGTGTGTGTGTGTGTGTGTACACCTTAGTAATAAAAAAAATGAAATTTTTGCCATTTATTACAACATAGATGGATCGGGAAGGTAATATACTAAGTGAAATAAGTTCAATGAAGAGAAGAGCCAAATACTGTATTAATTTCATGTATATGTGGAATGTAAAAAGCAAAAAAGAAAACAAAACAGAATAATGGTTGCCAAGGAGAGGAGAGTCGGAGGGCTGGGTGGAATTGGTAAAGGCTATTGAGAGAAATAAACTTCCAATCATAAAATAAGTAAGTATTGGGGATAAAATGTACAACATGGGGGTCAATAATTTTGTAGTGCATATTTAAAAGTTGCCAAGAGATAAAATCTTAAAGTTTCATCACAAAAAAACCCCACCAAAATTTGTAATTCTGTAAGGGATCCAATGGTAAGTAGACTTATTGTGTTGATCGTTTTGCAGTGTGTACAAATATTGAATCAGTTTCAGGTTTTATGCCTGAGACTAATATAATGTTATATATCAATTATACCTTGATAACAAAAGAAAAATTTAATTAAAATAATTTTTATATCAGAAATAGATGAAAATAAGTATGTATGATTTTGTACATACCATATTAACATAGCTATATTAAAACATACATGGTAATCTTAGGCATACATACTTAAATATTTATGATATTTATTATAATATGATATCTGCAATTTGTTTCAAAATTATACAGGAAAGAGGAACTGGGTATGCAAATGAGGGTAGAGATGAAATAAGCTTGGCCGTGAGTCGAAACTTGTAACTGGAACATGGGTACAGAGGAGTTTATTATATTAACTTCTCTGTCTTTTGTATCTGTGTGGTAAAAAATTTACAAAAAGTACATCAAATAACGGAACAATTTTAGCTTTGAGTGATTGAATTATTGGATTTTTAATTTTTTCTTACTCTTTTTACTTTGTGAATTTTTCTACAATGAGAGATCATAAATAAACATTATAGCTCATTTAAAAAAAGAAAAGTGGTGATAAGAAACCGATATACTGTAAACACTAAACCTTCGGTTTCCTTATCTCCTTCCTTGCCTCTCAGGAAAATTTCACCCCTGGGTTACCTGTCATACTTTACCCCAGTAAATGTATTTGTCCAGCACTTTTAAACCAGCCTACTGATACATAATGTAAATATATTTATGTTCCTTCCCGCATTCAACAGTTCTGCTTTGCTTTCTGCATGTCCTTCATATTTTTATTTATCATTGAACAAACATTGAAAGGCGTCTTATGTGTGCCCTAGGAAATGTGCTGAGTGCTGGGGCTGGAGGTGGGGAAAGGCGTTGGTGCATATTTCCTGGATTTCAAACTTTGGGAGGACAGGGAACAGAGATATGCATAATACTAAGGGCAGTGTTAAGCAGGCACTTAATACCGCAAATACTTATTGGAGATGAAGATAATGATGGTCATAAATAGAAGACTGTGGAAGAGGGCTTCAAATATTGGTGACAAGGGGCTGTGGGTACCCCAGCTTTCCTGTACAGTGCAAATTACCAGTGGGAGCCTGAAGCCAAGCTGCAAGTTTTTTTCAGGAAGATCCAAAGGAGAGTATGAAGGAAATGCTGAAGAGGCTTTGGGAAGAAATGATTCATAGTTATAAAAAAGGATTTGGCTTATGAACTTCCCTCTCTATAAATATGAGGAGACAAACAATGGGCAGAAAGACTAAGTAGGCCGATTTCTTTCACCGAGAAAAAGCACAATGTACGAGCCCATTATTACTCTGCTAGTTAATTATTAATCCTATGCTTTTCTCTTGCTAGAACTTCTGGTGCGGTATATAATTCATGAACACACTTTGCCAGCCTCTGCCTGCTGGTTAATCTCTCTTTGGTGTCATTTTAGTCGTTTTGAAAGCCTCCAGTTCCCTTTTATAGGACTTAGCTTTTCAAGTCCTCGGATCTCCGTTTTCAGACATCTTCTTGCATGTTCTGATCTTTTTTGACTTTAGTGATCATAAACTTGATTTTTTAGGCTTCGTGATACTCCTTTTAGCACATTATACTATAGATATTACCAATGTCTGCCACTACTCTAAAATTCTCATTTTACCATGAAGACGTGGTAAAAAATATTAAAAGTGTATGTACAGCTGATCTTCTTGCCAATAAGAGCTGAAATGTGCCTCCAGGTGGAGGCTGGTTAGTGTTTGCAGAGAAGCCTCATCACAGTGTATGCAGAATCTACAAACTGTGGGGCCATAACCAACTTCCCTGAGGCACCTGGTACTGGAGACTCATTGCTGGAAATTGCTCTTAAACAGTTAAAATGTGTTTATTATGTTTTGGTGAAAAGTTATTTTGAACATGTGGAGAAGTACCACAGTCCCAGATGATGGAACTTTATCAGATTATCACTTTCAGATCATTATTCCTTTCTCATATCTAAAAAGCTTCAGATTTGAATTTCATATTATCTGATTATATGAGCTAATACTTCTGTTTCGTGCTGTCATCTGCCAATTTGTAGGCCATTTTCTTCTATTATTCAGTCATCAGCTTCTCTCTTATCGTCACACCCTCTAGTACTACTCCTGCCTTAATTATTGTCAATTTTAATATACATATAGATTATCCCTCTAACTTGCCATATCTTGGTTTTTTATTTCCTTGACCTCCTCTCCAATGTCCTTGTCCTCCACTCTACCTCACACCCTGGACCTTGTACCCCAGACCAGGGGTTGGCAAAGTACGGTTAAGTAAGGTCCAGTCTGACACCTATTTATAAATAAAGTTTTATTAGAACCCAGCCACACACATTTATTATATGCCTATGACTGCATGTACACCACAATGACAGAGTTGAGTAATTCTGTCAAAACCTATCTACTATATGACACTTTTCAGAAAAAATTTGCCAATTCATGCTTTAGACCAATAATTGTAACCACTTCATAATTTCAACCTTGTGCACCCTCTTTTGACTACCACCTTCTATCTTCCGAGCTTGCTCTCTGCTCTTCAACCACACAAATGCTTGTTTTCCTCCAGGACCTCCACTCCATTGCTCTTTTCATTATTTTCAACTCTTTCATGTCTTTCAAGTCATTGCTACTCTTTTTACCCAAGTTAAATTCTGTGGTCAATTGTTATAATTATGTTTTTTCACATACCTCATTTCCTTGACTATCTTTTGCTTTCTGGAACTTGTCTGGCAAAACAATTCACTGTCTGCCATCCTATATCCATGCACCCTAATGTAGCTGAAGAAAAACCCATAACCATGTTAAGCAACTCATTTTAAATTCCTGACCACAAACATCAAATGACCTTCTAATGACCCCTGACAACATTCTGTATCACCCTAGTTCATTCACTCTCCCATTGTCTTAGACAACAATTTCATACCTCTCCCATTTCCTCAAACCCCTTCTCAGCCTCGTTCATAGCTCATGGGCTGGCATCCTACTTCACTGAAAAAAACTGAGTCATCCAGAAGAGAATTTCCACAAACTCTTCACACCATTATTTATGCACCCATGAACTTCTACACTTGCATACTCTGCCTTCCAAACTATGATCGGTGATGAACTATCCTTGCAACTATCTAACATCAAATTCTGAATTCATAAGTTTGATTCCAGCTTCTCTTCCTCCAGTATTTCCCCTCTCCCTGAAACCATTAATTTCTCCTCTCAATTGAATTATTCCCACCAACATACTGTATGAAGCCATTATTTTTCCTTCTTTAAAAAAAATACAATTTTTTTTTAAAAAAGCTCTTTTTAACTCCATTCTTCAGCTACTATTCCATTTCTTTGTTCCCCTTTGCAGCAAAACTCTTCAAATGAATTGTCTCCAATTCTTCTCTTCCCATTATCTTTTCAGTTTATTCTAATCAGGCTTTTGTGCATCCCCAGGTCCTGCATGAAAAAGCTCTTGTCAAAATCACCAGTAACCCCCAAATTACTTAATCCAGCAGTCAGTCTTCATCTTTTTTAATATATCAGCAGTGTTCAACACAGTTAATTGCTCCCTATTCTTTGATACCTTTTCTTCATTTGACTTCTTGGTTTTCTCTTTTTCTCATCAGTCACTTTTTTTCTATATGCTTTGCGAATTTCTCATCTTCTCTGGAATATCTTAATGATGGAGTGACTCAGGGCTCAGTTCTTGAATCTGCCTCTCTGTCTACACTGAATCTTTGTGTGTCCTAACTCTCTTGGTGATGTCAACTAATGCCATTGCTTTAAATTCCATCAATATGCTTATGATTCTCAAATTTGAATCTATCTCCTACTTCAATACCAAATTACAGACTTGGATATCTAGTCCCTATTCAATGTCTCTATTTGACATCTCATTTTCGAAATGTCCAAAACTAAACTCATGATTTTCTCTTGAAAGCTTCCTTCACCTGCAACCTTTTATCACTCTATAGATGGCAGCTTTATCCTTCGATTGCTCAGATCATAAACTTTGCTGTCATTATCAACTCCTCTCACTCTCTCTCTGTCTCTCTCTGTCTCTCTGTCTCTCTGTCTGTCACTCTCTCTCTCTCTCTCTTCCCCCCACCCCCCAGTGATTTTGTCTTTAAAATGTAAATAAACCAACTATTTCTCATGACATACTATATTATTTCCCTGGTCTGAAACACTTGTTTGTCTTCCCTGGATTACTGTTTCAGTCAATTTATTCTTTTCCTCACTATAGTATATTTTTTCACAGCAGAGAGAGAAATTCTTTAAAAGTATAAGTAATATAATATCTCTCCTTTTCTTATTTTACTCAGAGCCCAACCCAGAGTTTTTATAATGGCCACTCTGATCCTTCTCTTACTGGTTTTTCCCTCTCCTCCAACTGCATGAGACACTTTGCACTTTCTTGCCAAACTTTCTTGCCAAACTTTCTTGAATTTACTGACTTCTCAGCTAGAAATGATTTCTTTCCAGATATCCATGTGGCTGACTCCCTCAACTCTCTCAAACTTTAGCTGAAATGTCACCTCTCATTGAGGTCCACCATGACCGACAGTCTCTTAGTGCAACAACCTGCTCTTTTCTATGTTAACATTCTTAATCTCCCTTATTCTGCTCTACCTTTTCTTTTTCTATAGCACTCACTACCTTCTAACATGCTCTATAGTTTAATTATTTATTAGAATTATTGTTTATTATCATTCTCCCTTTGGTATAATGTAAAGTCTACAATGGCAGAATTTTTTTTTTAACTGATATGTCTTAAGCACCTAGAGCAATGTCAGGCATATTGTAGATACTCACACAGTATTTTTGGAATAGATAAACAAACACAGGTAATGAGATAGCTGGTGTATATAGTGCTATAATTAATACATAATTTGAATTTTTTTTTAATTTTTTTTCTGTTTTGTAGATTCTCTCTAGTCTACAGTGTGGCTTCCTTGCTTCATGCCATTATGTAGGATATTGTCAGTAATTTGAATGATATATTTTATCATACTCATACAGAGATAACTATAGATATCATTTATTTATTTATTTATTCAATTAAAATATATTATTGATCATATACCCTGTGCATGCACTTTTTAGAAAGGAAAAACACAGAAGAATATAAGGATGAACAAGAAGGATAAGAATCTTGACTTCAAAACTGTACATTCTCATGATGAGAGTCAAGCAGTAAACAAACACATATAAATAAGATAATTTCAGATACTGACAAGTGCTATTTAAAAAATAAAGGAACAGGGTAATGGACTGGAAAGTGTTAAGATGACCAGGTAAACCTCTCTGAATAGATGACTTTTGAGAAAAAGCCAGCCACTTGAAAACAGAGGAGAGGAGATTCTAGGTAGAGAGAAGAGCAAATTCAAAGGCCTTGGGGCAAAAATAAGTTTGACATCTTAGAAACACAGAATAAAGATCATCAAATTTCTAGTGAACTGGTCAAGGGGAAAAAATGTTATAAAATGTGGTTGGAGTGCTATGAAGTTCAAATCATGAGGAGTCTTATTCAGCTTTTAAGGAATTTATATCCAAAATCCTATTGTGGAATTTTAAGCAGAGAAATTATAGGACTTATGTATTGGAAAGAGGATGACAGCTATTTTCAAGAGAATGGACTCATGGGACAGGAGAGGTAGAAGGGAACCAAGTTAGGAGACTCTGATGGAACTGGGACTAGAGACTTGGCAGATAGCAAAGAAGACAGTGAGACAGCCATATTTAGATTATATTTCAAAGTAAAGACTAAGACTTGCTGTTGGATTAGAGGTGAAAAATAAAAGGAAAAGGTGGTCTAGGATGATTCATGCCAGAAAGTTATGATTCTGCTCATACTGCCAGGTCTCCTTGCGTTTGAGTTGTGGTAGGTATGGTAGAAAAAACTTGAGCTGTACTTGAGCCCTGAGTCTGAGTCTGGTACTGTTAATTTACATGAAAGATGATGATGATGATAATGATGGTGGTGATGATGATGATAACAACAGCACACATTATAGCTACTAATTCTTGAGTGCTGTCTATATATTAGACATTTTATCCTTTACATAAAATATTTCAGATATTCCTTAAAACAACTTCCCCTCATTTTCTAGATGGTAGGAACAGCTCAGAAATGCAGAATTATTTTGCTAGGATAAAAGCTAGTCAATGGCAGAACTGGGTTTGAACTTAGATATATCTGACTTTAAGACCATAGTTATTAACCACTAGACCGTACTGCTTCCCAGAAGAGTAATTCTTGATTTTATAGTTCAAAACATCCTTTCACATTTTATGTCATTTAATTCTCAAGGAATAGTTCCCATTTCCATTGATTCTTACACTGATGCTGTGATATAAGGAAAAATTATAATTATTTTCATTTTAAATACCAGAAAAGTAAAGCTTAGAGGTTAAATAAGCTTAGAGGTTAAATGAATATAGTGACAAAGCTGGAAATTAAAACAAAGTCTTCTGGTCTCTACCCTATGACAAGTGAATAAGTCAGTTGACTTAGTTGGACCTCAGTTTGCTGCTGGAAAAATCAGGGAAAAATGGACTAAATTATTTCTATCACATGATCTGCCTTTCAACAGTCTATGGTTGTAGGTAGCTCTCTGGCTTTTCCATGTTGAACCACTATTGCTAAGTTGGTGGGGAATTTCCTAACTGGATTCATCACCCTTTTTTTCATTATCTAGACTACAAAATTTTGACCAATTTCTTTCAATAAATTTCTGGAAACAACATCAGGGAAGTCGCAAATATTTGTGTATTGGCAATCTGTTATGCTTCTTTTGTATTTCTAGTAGTGTCAAGAAGATGATAGCCACATCTTAAAATCGCATGAAATAATTTATTCCTGTAAAAATATTTGGAATGACATGATTTAAAATTATAAAAATGAAGTCTAACACACATATATGACTATAATTATATAAACTTAATTAATTAATTTTATATTGACTTTTTCCATGAATTGCTTTGGTAAATATATATATGTGTGTGTGTGTATATTTTTTATTAACTATATATTTAAGGGATTTGGAAATAACTAAATATAATAGAATATTTTATACACAAGTGTAATGGTCAGAATTGCCATTTAGGATGAGTACTCTAAAGGTTATGTGCTGAAAAAATAGAATGTGAGATGCTAATGGTAGGAGGTTAGTTAAAAGTTATAAAAATAAGCTCAGTAAAGCATAATGGGGCTTGAGTTACAATCAGGTCCCAATGGAGGGAAATATAAAAAAGGTAGAAATATAAGATATAATACATTATACTGACAAATATATACATCCACACATTACTTATTGTAATAAGTCACTAAAATATTTTGATGAATTTTAAAGTGACTAGTTTAATATCAGCAATCTAGACAATCTAGAAAACCCTTGATATTTAATAAAGTTGTTTTGAACTTGTATTATGAAACACTAGTGATCACACTTAATTTAGTGTAATTTAATTTACAGACATTGAGTTATCTGAAAAATTGCTTCAAATTTTCATTTCATTTGCATGTTCATAGACTCCCAAAGTACATTACAAATGTCACTTTTGAAGGAAGTATATATGTGAGTTTATCTATGAGTGAGAGGGAGCAAGAGGTGAACAGGGAATGTAGAAGAGAAGAGATTTTCATTTGAATATATTGGAGTTTTCTTCCAGGTTTAGCAGAATTTTTTTCCTTCTCTCACGTTACTGCCTTTAACAAGGTTAGTAAATCTTTCATTTCATCTACATTGAGGTAGAATTAATAATTGTTCTGTATGTGATAGAGGAAGGAAGAAAAATTAAACATAAAAAAAAAATGAGAGTGATAAATAGGTTTGTCCTGAAACATGGGGAATTTCCAGGGATTGAATAGATTGCCAGACGTTTGAGGTGATGTGTTCTGTGTGGAAACACAATATGTTTTAACTTGAAGTGATAAAAATGTTACTCACAAGCTGGGTTGACCAGTGTTTCAGCTACTCCAAGTAAAACGTATTGAAGAATCAAGTAGAAACAGGGCATGGAGGAAACGGTGAGGACTTTACCTAAAAGAGGCTGCTCCACTGAAGGGAAATATTTTCTGTGTATTTCAACGAAGCCAGCTATCATCACAGAAAATGCAGCAGAAAGATTTCCAGCAACTGAAGGGAAAGAATGTAAAAGAAAACCTTTTTTACAAGAGCCCCAAATCAGTGTAAGTGACATAGAATTTCTTACAAATTAACTCTAGGTCTGTTTCTTAGATATTTTTTATTTTTTATTTTTCTTTTGCCCTGAGGATATCCAGGTGCCAATTTCAATGCTGTAGGGCTACCCTTTGCTTAGGCTCTGGTAGGCTGTGGCTACATGTGACTCCCATTTTCTGACTTACTGGTTATGTGACTTCAGACAAGTTATTTAACCTCATTATCACTTTCCTCAACACTAAGATAAGGTTACTGATGCTTACTTTGTAGGGTGGCTATGAGATTTAAATAAGATAATCTACTGGTAATTATAAGTTTCCGGTAGCAATTAGTAGCAATTATTATTAAGATAATAAAACATATGAATTTTAATACTCAGATAACAAATATGTCATTCTTGATAACCTTTTTAGATATATAGAATCAAAAATGATATGAGGGAAATTTAAAATAAAATAATGTCTTCATAAGGTTTTAATCATTATTTTAAAAATGGTTTTAAAATAACCCAGAAGCATTATCAGTCTTCAGTTGTCTGACATTTTGCTAATCTTTGCAGAAAAAGTAAAGCAGCTATGAGAGAATTAAAGACTAGAAACTTTTGTTTAGGAAAAAAAAAATATTAAAGGTGAATTAGCTAGGTGAAGAGTATAAATGGAAACAATTATTCAGATAGTGGTCCAGTTCTTCTCATCTTTTTACTTTTAAGGAATTATCTAGGAAATTTTGGTTGAAAATGAGTAGAGGTTTTGTTACAGTTTTGTTACAGTTTATATCTAATGCGGCTATCCAATTCTCAATTTATCATTCATATTACTGGACTTAATCCCATCGTTAGAGCAGAGGCAAACTTTAGCTCGATGGAATTTACTTGAAATTTAGAGATAGTCACATTTTGCCAACTTGCATAAAATTTCAGATAAGGCAAAGCTTTCAACTCAAAAAAAAATCAATCTAATGTTTAAATAGCTTAGTGTTTGTTTTGGTTGATAGAGAAACTGGTAGATAAATTTTTTGATTATATCAAAGCATTTAAATGTATCCATAAAGTCTGCTCTTTACTGAGTCCCCAAGAAATAGGAGACATATAAAGGAAATCTGAATAACAGTTAGAACATATGAGAGATTATTTATTTATTATTATTTTAAATTAAGTTCTACAACTTGTTGATAGTAAAGTAGAGGTTTTGGTTTTGTAAATAGCTTAAATGAAAAAACCTGAATTTCAACATTATCTACCTTTAGATCAAATTTATCATATAATTGTATTTATCTGGATTACTTGTTACATTATAGGCTCATCAGAAAGAGAGCTAATATGTCAATTTAATTTAGTATTTACTCTGTTTCTCCTGTATGCAAAGCAGTATGCTAGGTGCAGTTGGGAGAAATAAGATTTAAAAAGTCTGTTCTCAATCACTGCAGGCTCATATTCTATTGGGGAACATAAGAAGAACTTATTTCTAGTTGGAGAGGTAAGAGAAATTATTTTATGCTTTAAAGGCAAAAGGGTTTCAATATAAAGAGCTGAAGGCAGCACAAATTGCATGAGCAAAAGCAGAGTTGTGGAAGTGTCAGACAAATTTTCAGGATGGTGAGAAAGTCAAGTTATTAGGAAACAGAGAAGAAGATAGATTGGGGTCAGATCATAAGAGGCATTTAATATATTCTTAGGATTTTTGAAATTACTTTGAAGATAATGGAATCATTGAAGAATTTAGACAAAAGTGAAATGATTAGAATTGTCATTTAAAATTATTACTCTAAAGGCCATGTGCTGGTTGATAGAATGGGAGAGATATTGGAAGTTCGAAGATAGTTAGGAAGTTAAAAATAATCTAGGTAAAGTTTGATGGGGCTTGAGCTATAACCAGGTAAACACATTCCAGAAAATAGAGAGGTTAGAAATGTAAGATGCTATAGATTCCACTGGTAAAACCATAGCATCTGAAACAAGGGACAAGGAAGAAGCAGATGTCAATGTTAACTGAGTCCAGGTGAATGGGAATTTGGTAGTGACAGCAATATAAATAAGACCCATAATAGACAGAGAAAAAAAGAATTTGATTTTAAGTCAAGTTAGAGGTACAAAGAGGTACTGTAAAGAGAAGTGCTCAGAAAACAATTAAAAATGTGAACTATACGTCAGAAGAATGGTTGGGTCAAGAAACATTAAAGAATCATCTACATAGAATTAGAATTTAGGGTCAGGTGAAATTGAAAATGATTGGGGAAGAAAAGAAGAAAATAAACAATGCCTTCAAACATTTGCTCTTGGAGGCAAGGGGAAAAAAAGTAAAACCATTGAAAGAAAGGTGAGAAAGATAGGAATGTCTAAGGGAAGGTTTCAAAGTGGAGGACACACAAAACAGAACTTTTGGTCTTTCCCCCTAATTCTTCTCCTTCATTCTTCCCCATCTGCTCCAGCACCTTCATGTGCTCAAGGCAGAAATTGGGGGTCCCTTCTTTTTTCCTCTATCTTCAAATATATTATTAAATTCTCCAGATTTTATTTCCAAAATACATTAAAAATTAACTCACTTCTCTCTGTAGCCACTGCCGTCATTCTAATCTGAATTTCATAATTTTTACTCAGACTATGTACAGCAGTGTATTATCTGGTCTTTCTGTTTCCTCTCTTGCTTACCTCTAACCTATTAAACACTTAACAGTCAGGGTAATCTTATATAAATGCAGATTCAATGTTACTTTTCTGCTTAAATTCCTTCTGTGGGTTTCCATACCGTTAAGATGAAATTTAAAACCTTTAACATGTGATTTTGCCTGTTCTTTGATTTTAATCGCTGTTCCTTTCTCTTCTCTGCCATGGTTCCTGGTAGCAATTAGTAGCTTATTATTATTATGGTTGAAAAGACCTTCACCATGGCACAAAAACATGACATTTTAGAGTATCATAGCTAGAATGAGAATGTTCCAGTTAGAACATGTGGTCATAGACACAGGAATGAGCATCAGAAATTTACTGGGCTTCTCAGTAGTCATTCAAGTTCCTGGATGACATTAGAGCAATAGCTGTAAAATAATGAAGAAAAATGATTTTCAAACTAGAATTCCATGTACACCAATTAATCAAGGGCAAGAATAAAAGGAAGACTTTTCAGTCATATAAGTTCTTGGAAAATATGCTTCTCATGTACCCTTTCTTAGGAAGTTGCTTAAAAAGAAATAGAAATAATAGGGGGAGTAAACTGAGAAAGAGGAAGAGAAGTAAGTTAGAGATCTAACAGAGGAAAGCACCATGCAGCATATCTAGAGGGCCATGTTGAGACGGAGAACAAGGACATGGAAATCTGCAAAGACGTGGAAGTCTGCAAGATCTCCAGAGGAAGAGGAGCCTTTGGCACTTTACCTTATATATTTTAGCACTGGGAAAAAGCTAGTGGTGGTATGGAAAAACTGTTAGAGCAGTTTGAAAATTTAAGAAAAACATTTTTAAATTAAATAATTGAGAAAAATCATATACTTTTAAGTACAGGAAATAAGATTTTACTGCATGAGTTTTATGTATGTAACTGATTACTGATTTAAATAAAATATCCTTATAATCATATTATTCATTAACTTAAACAAACAACACCTAAATTTTTAAAAATGATTTGCCTCTGGGAACTATGACTTGATTGTAGAGAAAGTGAGGCTAGAGACTGTTACTTAATTGTTAAAAGGCTCCAGCATTATTTGTTTTCTTCAATCTAAGATGCATTCAACTATAAGAAGAAACATGTTTTTTATGTATCATTGAGAAAGGAAAAAAATGTTGCCAATCCATCATAACATATAACCAATTTTGCAGATGACTTTATATTTGTGTATGTGTTTCTATAATCTAAATCATATTCCCTTACAATTCATAAGTTGAAGTCCTGACCCCAAATGTGACTTTGAAGATGGGGTCTATAAAAAGGTAATTAAGGTTAAAGTGGTCATAAATTTGGGACCCTAATTCAATATAACTGGTGTCCTTAGAAGAAGGAGAAAAAGATACAAGATTTGTGCATGCACAAAGGAAAGGCCATGTGAAGAACACGGTGAGAAGATGGCCCCTTGCACGTCAGAGATGAGAGGACTTGAGAAAAATCAAAGCTGCCTGTACCTTGGTCTGAGACTTTCACCAACCAGAACTATGAGAAGAAAATTAAGCCACTTAATCTGTAGTGTTTTGATATGGTGGTCATAATAAACTAACACAGATATGCTTAGGTATTACATAAAGATTAAGTTGATCAAATTGTACAAATTATATTGTCCATGATAATTATACAAACTTTAATGAAATTTTTGAGGTGGGTAAGGATAAGTTTTCAAACTTTCTTTGCTTTCTTATTTTGGAATTTAAATTCTATGAGAAACTTCCGTGATATCCCTCATTCTAACTAATTTGGGGTAACCTAGATAAAACATGTTCACCACCACCACTCTTTTTTTTTGGTTATCACCTTTGCTATGTAAAAAAACTTAAATTTTATCCAGGAAAGTTTATAGTATTAGAGGCAGTATTTTAGACAAGAGATCAGCAATATTTTTTTTCTATAAAAGGACAATAATAAGTCTTTTAGTCTTTGTGAGACAAAGGCAAAATTTTGATGATATGTTTGTAACAGGATATAGAATAAATTTTGACTTTTTTTTAAATGAAATTCAAAATAATTATTTTGGGGTGATACAATTTCATTTAATTTGTGTTCAAAATTATTGTTTTTATTTACTTTTTGTCATCAAATCAATTGCAAATGTTTATCTGTTGAAACAATTCTTAGCTTGCAGGCAGTACAAAAACAAACAGTGGGCCAGATATGGCCCATGAGTGCAATGGTTGGCCAAACCCTGGCGTAGTCGTCAGCTTTTATTGTCTATTCCTGACTTTTAACTCTGAACTGATGAGAAGTTTTGGCATTTTTACCTGGACCACCACTGCGTGTATATAGGCATGAAATGTGAGGAAACAATCTTTTGGCCTCTTTCTCTGTCCTTGACACTCGAAGTGTGGTCCCTGACCAGTTGCATGGATATCACCTGGGAGCTAGCTAGCCATGCAGAATCTCAAGCTGCACCCTAGGAGGACTGAATCAGATCTGTGTTTAAGCAAGAGCCCTAGAAGATTCTTATATACATCAAACTTTGAGAAGTACTACTTTGACAGAGAATTTGAGAACCTATCTAGCAAAATCTAATGAAATACAGTTCTCCAGAGAATTTCAAGCAAAGCACAAATATTTAACCCATTTATCTAGACATTGTAGGGCAAAGTGTATTTTACCTGAAGGATTTGGATAACTACATTTGCTTTTTATTTGCTAGTGAAAAATGACTTCTTTGAAATTCAAAACAAAGTTTGATTCCAACCTAAATTTAATATGCTCCATTTTTATTCTTAACTTCTGTGAGGTCATAACTCGTCCAAAGCAGAGTGCAGTTTATCAGAATGCTAGAGGTTTACTCTAGCAGACCTGTACCTACGAGATAAAGCACGTGGTGCCAAAAGAGATATTTTATTCAGATAAATAATGTATGTTTTAATATTGGCTGTGTGAATGTAAACTGGTCCATATGATTCTTGCAACTCTTATAGTTTATTCTGTTATCTTGTCATTTAATAATTTTGCAAATTAGACTACAAATTAGAAATAAAGTTGGAATTTATTTAAATATTAAGGTTACACTTACCATTATTACTGAAGCAAAATCTCATACTGAAAAATAGATATTTTAAGATTCTTCAGTTCTTCGCTAAGTTTACTCACTGAGAAAACTATGAGGTTTTTATGGGTAATCTGATGTGTAAAGTCTTTGATACGTAACACAACCGTAAGTACGAAATTCTGTTGAGTCTTTGAGAAACTGCCCTTGGAACCATGATTTTGGCAATTTCCCAGAATAGGAAATTTGCTCATGTGAGAACATACTAGTATCCACAAACTACTCTTATGAAGACAGCTATAATGTTATTGTCATACGTATCTGCTGCTTTTGAGGAAGATATTTCTCACCTGCTATTAGAATGGTATATGTTTTTTTTCTCCTTTTGTTGTTTCTCTGATTAGTGTTATGTTCCTCTGTTTGAACTGAGCTATTTATATTCTGTCTTTTGTTTCTCTATGGAGTACTGGAACTCATTTCAGGAGATTCAGTTTCAGTTGTGTTTTAAATTTCTGAGCATGGAACAGGTAATTAATTTACATGGAGATCAGATACATAAACATGTAAGGCATCAATTATTGTTTCAACTGCTGTACTAAATGATCTACTTCACCCTAACTTAATTCCAATGTTGATGTCAGCTCTAAAATAAGAGCCTAAGATCATTAATGTGTTTATGTTAAGAAATGAACAATTGAACGATGAGTATTCAAGCTAGATATTCACGTCACTTCTTTTAGTGTTTGCATAGTTCCTCCTATCAGGAATTTTGCAATGAGTTATACACTGTGATACTTCCTGAAAGATCTATCAGTTCTAAAACTGTAATTGAGAAAAAGGAGTTGTGCTGAAATAATCTTTTTTTTTTTTTGATAAAAGTAATTGGATCCCTGACTCGATTTTTAATTTATGAAGCACTTTGGTTTTACCGAAAAAAAAAAAATTTTGTATCACTACCACTTATTAGTACTAGTAGAAGTTACTGGTTATGTAAAAAGGGCCCAAGACCTTGTCTGTACCTATATCATAAAGAACTTTGAGTTAGAATTTGAATTTTCAAGTTTTTTTTTTTTTTTAAAGAAGAAGGTTTGGCAGATATTTGAATGTACTTCATCTGCATTTTAATTTAAATGTCATTTAAAAGCCAAGATAATTGCTCCTACTGTGTTGTACACTTCTGCTTTGTGTAAGGCTTAATAACAATCTTAATTAAGCTAATTTTAGTCAGATTAATACTTGTGTATGTCAGCACTAACTACTAAATGCCACATACTGCAGGATTTTAATTAATGCTAAAGAAAGGAAATAGTCATGATGTAAACATTTTTTAACTGAGAAAGACTAAAATGAAGTATGTCCAATTATGATGTATGGATAAATCATAATATCACTGATTTTAAATTTTTGGTGAATTAAGGAGGACTTTTAAATAGATAAATCTGCTCATCTATAATGTTAGGAAAATACAGTCCTGATAAAACACTCTGAGCATATCACACCTTTGCCTTTCAGAGCTCTGAGAGGTTTAGAGATTTTTTCAAAATTGGTACTGTGATGTACTTCTTGATTTCTTTAGGTGATTAACTCAATGTTATATTTTGAATCAGAAACTCCCTATTTTGTTGCATTGTTTGTGGGCTAGATTATAAAAGTAAGTTTATTTTTTCCTTTATTAAATTTTGAGTTTGGCCAACTGAATGAGATTTCCCCATCGCTTACTCCTGGCCTGGGCTGTGATTATCCATGTCCATCACTAGGCATCGACATTGTCCACACCATCTGTCTCCTTAAACATGACAGTCCCTGGAAAGAGAATGACTGAATGTGGAAGGGAGTGGAGGAGGCTAAGGAGTAACTAACTGCGCATTGTGGTGACAAAAGAATATTTTATTCACTTCAAAGCCTTATTGGAAATGAGTAAAGATTCCCAATTAACACCAATAGTTTAACTTCTGTAATCTTACAGCTATGTATAGCTGGTAAGTGGAACAATAAGTAATAATAACAATAACAACAACAACAATAATATAATAGCCTAGAATTAGAAAATTTGAATTTAAATGACACTTATTATCTTTGAGGTCCTTGGCTTATTAAATGCTGGTTTATCATGAGACTAAATGGGATAAGCATATGAAGGTGCTTAGGTTCAAATTAAGAACTCATAAATATTTGCTCATAATTTGTATACTAATCTATATTCCATACATCTCTCATGTTTTCAAGGCACATGAGTTCAAAGTGAAAGGAATTTTTAATATTAGACTAATTGAGTTATGTAAATAACAATCAAAAAGTAGCCTAGGTTTGTGTTTATATATCTTGATAAAATCTTTCATAATCATAAACAGGTTATGGAAAACTTAAGCAAACATCTAGTTTAAAAGATGCAGATTATCATGCTTTTAAAATATTCCCATAGCAAAATATTATGCGAACAAATGAACAAGTATGTAAATGAACAAATGAATAAAGCCTGGTTTAGAAACTACTGATTCAGTACTCTGCATTCAGAGGAACATAGCTCAGTTTTTAAAATGAGTCTAGTTTTTCTTTTTTGCTGCCCAACAAGTCCGTTATCAGTCTTGAAGGGCATTATTTAGTCATAGACATCAAACAATATATTAGATAACTCTATCTAACTCTCCTCTATCCAGAAAAAAAAATCATACCTTTCTTTAAGAATACATATGATTTTAAATATGCAAGACTAAAGAATTATCTGTCAGAAAGTGGCTTATATTTAAAGTGAGTTCAAGATTTCTTGTTCTTGGAAGGATTTCTAATGTTGTTCTTTTAGTCATGTTGTATTGCATATTTTCCTAAAGTAGCCCAATTTAAGAACTTTTTTTTTGTAAAATTAAGCATAATTTGGAAGCTCCGATTGGATTTTCATAGAACTGAACATGACTACCAAAGTTTTTGGCATTTTGCCATATAAATTTACACCCATTTTGTCCTGCATTCATTCTTTTTTATTTAGTTTATTTAAAAAATGTATTTATTTATTTTTTATGGTACATTGGTATCATTCTGTTTTAATAGTGTAGTTACTGAGGACATATACAATGTCTTACTTTTCTTTTCGTTATCTTTAAATAATGCCAGACATTTACTAAGTACTGGTGTTAGGAATTCTACAAACTGACAAACAAAGAAACACTTTTTAAGATTTAAGGATTGTCAAAAAATTTTTTATATTTATAGTTTACCTAAATGTATTACAATAAATAATGTCGGGGTTACTGGCTTAAGAAATAAATCAAAAAAGGTTATGTACTAAAGTCCTGTACAACTGAAGATGACAAAATAAACTAAGATGAGTTTAATCACTTTGGGTTCTTCTCAAAAACAAATCTACCCCTTGATGTGATCTAGAGTGATCTTGGCTTTGGTAAATAACAGGAAACACATACTATAGTGTAACTTCTATAAACAGAGAAACAGCAAAAAATATAATAATGGATTACTAGAAGATTGCATGCATGGTCTCCGTAATCTCTAAAAAGGAGGAATTAAGAATAAAACAAGTTAACAAGGCAAAGAGAATCTTTGAAATGTCTACCGCTAACTATTTTAATGGAATTATTTCTCAAGTAGAGAATTAAATATCAGGTTACCATTACATAATATGTCTTAAGAGTTTCGAACTCCCTTTGCTTTCTATTTACATCCACCAAACAATTAGACACCTCCCTTATAAGCAATGACTCAATACTAGCTAATATTTATAGAGCTTTCCCTATGTGTCAGGAATATGCTGCAGACATTGATGTCATCCTAAGTGATTCCAAAAGTCTTACAAAACAGAGGGTTTTTTCTATTTATCTAGGGTGTACTCCACTATGAAATGCTATTGGGGGGGCGGTTGTTAAAATCAGACTTTCATTAGCGCATATAACCAGCTTAGATCTTAGCAGAATGGGCTTTTTAAAAAATATTTTAAAATGTTGCAAACAATTCTTGAGATGGTAAGTGGTACTTACTAATGCACGCCAACAGAAATGATCCATCTCTCTTAGAGGGAATTAGAAAGGTGCTGAAATATTCTATACAAGGAGCCAGAATTAATAGTGGTATGATGCTGGTAACATTCATTACTGAAATTGGAGAAGAAACCCATCCAAATTCAAGTTGGAATTCATGGTCTGCAGATAATATCCTGAGGGAATCTGTATTTGAAAGGGAAAAGGAGCCATGCATTAAGACACTGGTTTAAGTCTGTGGAAAAAATCCTGCAGCGGATGCCTTGTCCCTTGTACATACTCTGTGACAGAAGAGCGGGATGTTCCCCAGGTCTTTAAGGTCCCAATTATGAGCTGACAAAGGGCACTGGGAGCTCTGTTTTGTTAACAGAAAACGCTACTGATACTTTATGGAGGAATCTTTTGTCATCTAGTATATTTTTCCATGAAAAGTAAAAGTGACCCTAATTTTGTGCTTAAGATGACAAATAAGAAATAACTTAAGTTGTATTTAATTTATTTTTAAATAATAGAGTAAAAACCAGTAGAACGTATTCAGGATATTTGTTTTCACCCTGATGAAAAGAGTTTTGGGCTGGAATACATCCTTTAAATAGCATCTAGTTTAGCGGCATGATTTTTTTTTTCTTAAGAAGAGGGGCCCATGGCAGAAACATATTACTTGTTGGAGACTGTCTTAGTGGGCTCCCTGAATTGGCCTCATTTATAACATGAGCCAAGCAACATGTTATAGAAAAAAAGAGAGAAGACATACCTGTATCTATACTGTCCTTTAACTTAATTGTGTGGCACTGAAGGACCAAAAAGGGAACTATGTGAAAAAGTTTGTGTAATAAAGTAGCAGATAAGAAATGAAAACAAAACAAAACAAAAAGCATAAAACAAAAACCCTCAACCCTCTGCCCTACTCCAAACCCTCAATGTTATGTCAGAATTTATTCATATTTAAAATAACCCTAATACTAACTAAAATTCTACCCCCTAACTTGGAGCCTCTACATGTATTCTAACCCTCTTGTGAGATTACTACATCAGAACTAAAGTGTGCTGTCACAGAAAAGGGGTCCTTTCCTTACTTTCCTAGTTTATGATCTTTGTTGGAATAATCACACCTTTATCATTATCATCAGTAGCATAGAGTATTTCTTAATTCCCAGTGGTTCACAAAGCTACTAAGCAGCTTGGAAAGAGAGTCAATCCGAGTCTTGTCCTGGAGGCATTGGACTCTCCAACTTTTCTTATAGTACATGAACTGCATTAGGATTGCTGCTTTCCCACCATCTTGGGAGAGCAACTTACTCAAACATCCAGAGATTACTTCTTGTTTGAAATCTTTACTAACTGCTTCTCTATTATCAGTTGTGCAATTTGAGAGGGTATAGGAAAAGCAGTCATAAGTCTGTACAGCTGTTAATGTGCCCACCAATTGTAACAGGAGCTTATTGTGATTGTTAACTGCTTAACACAGAAATGGACCACATTTTCACTGAGATTTTTTTTTCTATGTAAAATATGTCCTGGTGATAATTGACCTCCAATCTTTTTTGACTCTTGGGATTGTAAACTAGGATTGTTTTGGTTGGGTACAGATGACACTAGTGAAGGGAACATTAGCTGGTTCCACCCAAGTTCAATAAAGTTATTAAGCACATATTACCCAATCGGAGGAAAATGAATGATGTTTTTTCAGGAAAAAATGCTGTCAGCAGAACTACCGTAAGACTGAAAGGCTCCCAGCACAACTTGGAAGTTTCTGTTACTGATTTCAAATGAGATTATTGTTAATAGGAATAAAGTTATTATCAGCATGAATCACAGACACAGAAACCTGTTAACTTAATAATGTGGCAAATGCACTATTAATCTTTAGTGAACCAATATTCATATATTGCCTAGTCTAAGAAAAGGCTCTAGTGTCTTGAAAGCTTGAAATCATTTCTGCTTCTGCCTCAAATCATCCCCTTTAAAATTTTTAAATACTTTTATATCACACAAGCCTCTGAGTATTCAGAAATAATTGCTGTCAATAGAGATTCATTTTCACCTTTGAATGACCGGTAATGTCAAATGGCAACATCATCAGCCTTAATATCAACATATTTTAGATGTATGTCTTGGAATTGAAGGTCAATAATGGCTACTAAATTTAAAATATGGAATTCTTTGATGTTTTATTCTAGGTTCTTTGATTGCCTTTATACTAGTGATTATTTCATCTGGAGGCAAAAATGTAATTTTAGCCTATCCCAGTGGAAGTTTCCTTTGCTTCCCTTGAGAAGTACACTCTAACCATTTTCTTTGAAGTTCCTGGCAACATGACTGTATATAATTTTGGAATGTATACTGTATTGGGATTTTCAACCAGCTGCTAGGGAGGCATTGCAGGTAATAGCAAAGTGTGGGTGTTGATACCATCCCTGGTTGGAATGGCCACTCTGCCATATAGTAGTAGAATGACTGAAAGCAAGTCGCAAGTCATTTAATGTCTCTGAGTCTAAGATTTAGAATGATAATATCAGCCATGTGGGCTTACTGTGGGGATTATATTAGATACTGTGAAGTCTTTTTGAAGTTTTGACACATATAGTTGATCGATAAGTTAGTTTTTGTTCTTTGCAATAAACTGGCATCTAGATTTGGTGAGATGCATAAAAATTAGTTTATCAAAATTTATTGTATTTTATGTCAGATTAAACAATATGTGACATACTTCAGAGAGGCTCATTCAAAAGAAATATCAGGTGTCACTAAGTAATGAAGATAAAGAATCAGTCATTTGTGATATTTACACAGAAGATTCAAGGCTAGCTATGGATTACTTAATAATTTTGTACTCATTAATTTCTTCATTCTAAGATGCTTTTATGATAATTATCATATACATGGGTAATATTTTTGTGTTTTTGTGCCAGCTATCATTGCGGAGTCAGGAGGAAGTTTGAATCTGCTAAATCAGCCTAGCTTTCTTACATTATTTAAAGCAAGAGCAGCAAATCTTTCTGGAGAGGACTGGATAGAAAATATTTCCACACATGGATTCTATTGCAACTACTTAATTCTGCTGTTTTAATGCAGAAGTAGACATAGTATGACAAACAAATGAGAGTGGTTGTGTTCCAATAAAACTTACTTATGGAAACTGAATTTTAAATTTCAATTAATTTTCATGAGCCACAAAATGTTTTTCTTTAGATTTTTTTCAGCCATATAAAAATGTAAAAACCTTCTTTGCAGATTATATATGGCAGTGGGCTGGATTTGGACTTCAAGCTGCAAGTTGCTGACCCCAGATTTAGAGAAGCAAGCACTATACTAAAAGTCAAAAAGTTGATTCTGCTTTTCCTTTACTACTATTAACAGTATGACCTGCCTACCCCTCCAATATCATTTAATTTTTTTGAGTCTTAGTTTCCTCTTCAACAACAGCTCTATTGTTCTATCATATATCAATCATTAGCTAAGTTCTAAGTTGGGGGTTAGCAATGAGGATAGTCCCAAATTTCTTCAAAGACTTTTATAATTATTTGATGTAAAAAGAATAAATGGAGAAATAATATTTCTTCATAAGTAAGTTAATCTTTGAGCATTCTCACATTAAATTTTTTTTTAAATTGCATATATTTATAAAGGGCACTTTGGACTTGGTGTTTTTCATTTGATTTCTCCACAGTGTAGGGAACGATGCACCAAGGAACTAAGAGTGGGTGGGGAGAGAATCACTTGCTCATTAGTACTTATACTCAGGAGTACAGTGGAGGTGGTACTCAAATCAGTCGTTTTAGCTCCTTGTTAGCACCAGCTTTTAAAGGCTTAATGAAGGAGGAAGGCAAAACCTTTGGCTAAAGGGAAGTTCGGTAATTGCTCATAGATCTCATATTTTCATGGGTTGTTCTTATAACTATGCACTCTGCAGTACTGTCTACACCTACTGACAGATATTTATAATTCTACAGGAGAAACGGCATACCCAGATTCTCCTCAGGTGTGTCTCTGCCTGACTCCACTTAGTTCTTGAAATTAGAGGCTGTAATGGTTAGAGCACTTATAGGATAACTGCCTGATGAAATGTATGGGAAGCACTTTTGTTGGGATGAAAATAAAGTTAACATACAATTATTTTATTGTTGTTGGGGTAATGTTAATTATCCTTTCTTACCTGCATAATGCATATATTGTGTAGCAGTTGAAAAATGAAAAGAGGGAGAAGGGTGAAGAAAAATTTTGTGGCTTCCACATGGAGCTCAGTGTAGCAGCCACCATTTTTTTCTTGGCATGGTCTAACCAGCTTATCATATTTCTGCGAAGATGGCAGTATGGCAGACAGCATGTTTTCAGGGCATTAACAAACATCCAAAGGTGGTTAGGAGGGAGCAACCTGTAAATAATTGGAGATATGATGCATTAGTAAAGGAATTCCTCTTCAGTTTTCTGAGATGTCAATCAGAAAGATGACAATTGTAAAGATGACGGACAGTAAAGTGATTGAGAAAGTTTTCACACCCAAGGGGTTGAATTCAAAGGAATAATTTCTGACAAGGGTTCTGGCATTCTGGTGACCAGCCCAAGGTGGTGCCTGACAGCTGATGTAAAAAATGAAAAAGGTAAGATCAATGGGAACATATTAAAAAGGGAAGAAAGGAGACAAAACACCAAAGTAAAATTTTAGAATCTCTCAGAAGTCTTTAACTTTAACTCATTAATGAATAAAACAACCTGAACTTTCTTTTACAGCTTTAACACAAAGAGCTGGTACTATTTTTAAATATAAAATATTATATAAATAATCCTTACTTGTCATGGAGAAGGTGGTTTCTTATTTTGACATGGAGATAAAGGGAAATGTGTTCTCTTCTTTGACTTTATCCTTGAATTTCAGACATAAGGTTAAACTTTGAACTCTTCAAATGACTTTAGACATGTTGATAGTGTCACTAAAAGTTTGGATTGGATTAGTTGGCTTTTGACTTTTCCAGTAGTTTCTTCTGGGTTTATATGGCTGTCGCTTTAGCATCAGAAGCATTTCCTTCCTTTGGATGTTGCACTCACCGACTGCTAATGATTTACAACATCATTGCTGCTTCTTTTATGAGCTTTCAGATTCCACTTTTTTTTGACTCTATTAGGACTTCCTGATACAATGACAGATAAGATATACCCACATTTAGTTAACAGTTCAGTTGTGACATCATGGTTGTTACAATTTTTTTTATAGAATCCCTTTGATCAGATAATTCTTCTACAAATTACATAGACAATGAATCATAGTTTTAGGATAAATTATAAAATAAATGTGAAAATGTTTGAGTTTTTCCAAAGAAGGCTGCTATGGAAACTCAGTGTAGTTTGGTTGTCATTTTAATTATGCTCAAGTTTCCTATAAAATTCTAGGTGAAATGCATTCTAGCCAAGTTCATTTAAATACCATAAAGTTTTGGATTTTATATTTAAATAAAGAATATTTATTAATATTTCTTTTTTATGGTTACAGAATGATTATATTGATTTGATCTGGTCTTTTCTTAAGAGTTATAATAGATCTATTATGTCAGTCTTTGATTAATTGAGAAAGCTGGGGGCCTGGTAATTGAATATGGAGCCTTTCACCTTTAAGTCACTGAATCAAATCCAGCCCAAATTGGTAGTGACCAAGAATGATTACAGCAGTAACTCTTTGGTGGCCTTGAGGTCAAGTGGAAGTATATTGGGATAATTTCTGACAGGGAGATGGGCTCATAGCTATAGTCATTACTGCTTCTTTTTAGTCATTATTTCCATATACAAATAAAAGGCCCAGGAACTGAGAAGGCCAAGAAGACAGAAGTACCTGTGAGTGGCTAAGGTTTGTGTTTCTTAGAAAAGAAGTAATAAGGACATCTCTTGATTATTGCAGGAAGAACTGCTCTATTGTGAGACTTTCCTATTTCAATTAGTTTCCTTAATGTTTTAGTAAGATGAGTACTAAGAATGTCTTGACGAACAGTCTAGAGATCAAATTTGAACAGGTCTGGGCCAGGAGGCTTAACTCTCTGACATTTACTTATTATTTTGTCTCTGTTGCTTATCAGCCTGTTCTCTGCTCAACTCTTGCAAAACAATGCTGTATAGATAGTAGGGTTATTAGTAGCATTGATTCAACTTACTCTATGCTTTCAAATAGGCTTTATTATTAAATGATAATTATTTCCAGGATGAAAGACTATTTCCAAAGATATTCCTTTCAATTTTCTTCCTATATTTCAAATTCAGAGACTTTATTGAATATGACATGTTTTAAACTCACTGTTCTTTTTTTGTATAAACAAATCACTATTTTTTTGCAAAATAAATTTGGATCTACTCTTATGTATGATAAATTGATACTTGCAATTTTATTAAACAGTTAAATATCACTATCATGTTATTTCTACAGAGAGGTAGCTTAGATTAGTGCATCTTAAACTAGCTATGATATAATATCATTTTTTAAATTTCTCAACTATCATGGTCAATGCATTTGTGAAATACAGTAAAAATGAAATACAACAAGAATAAAATAAGAAACAGGCATACAGAATATAAGTCCTAATTTTTTTATTATTAGATTCAACAGATATAAACTATAACTTTCCATAACTACTTTTACATGTTTTCTTTCAGTGTCTGTATTTATTTTGTTGCATACCAGTAACAATTTATTGACCAAAACTGATCCATAGATCAGGCCTGGAGTATCCCTGACTTCAAATGAATAAACCCTTTGAAAAACAATTTATTTAAACAAGTAATATTGTATCTGATGTGGTGATATGAAACAATAAAAACAAAATGGTTAAGAACAGGAAATGGTTAAGCATGAATGAGGTCTATTTTAACCGGCACTATGAATGCACATAATTGACATCAAACAAATATTTCTAGGCCTTGAGAATATAGCAGTAAACAAGACGCACAAATCCCTGAGTTTTCTTTCTGGTGGAGATGACACTAAACAAGCAAGAAAATATTAGGCAAGTTCAACAATGAAAACGAAATGGACTAATAAGGTATAGATGCATTGTAGGTTTAGTGTAGAGAAGACTTAAAAAGTTGAAATTTAAACTGAAGATTGAATAGAATGGAAGTAAGCAAAGAAACCTGGAGGAAGTATATGCCAGGTATGTCACGAAGTAGCAATGAGCTGGGAAAGATTTGGGTATAGTAAAGGCCAATGGGCCAGTATCTCAGCAGTCAGAAGATTGGAAGGAGATGATGTCCAAAAGTTGGTCAGGGGTCAGACTTCACAGGCCAAAGTAAGGAGCTTGGATTTTTATCCTCAGTGTTATGGGAGACCATTAAGAAGTTTTTTTTGTTGTTTTTTTTTTGTTTGTTTGTTTGTTTTTTAGTATATGTTCTGCCAAAGCGAGCACAAGAAGTTTTATGCAGAATTGAGATACCATATGATGTATATCTTTAAAAAATTTACTGTAGAACTCTGGTATGGATAATAGATTTCAGGGAATAAGAGAGGAAGCTAGGAGAAAGGCCAGAGGTAGTGGTGACTTGGACATAGTAACATGAAGAGAAATGAATAGGATAGGATGTGCTTTTGAACAATCTGTAGGATTTTCTTAGTGGAGAGAGGTTGAAGAAATGAGAAGATTGAAGATGACTCTTTTCCTATTTAAACAACTGAGCATTGTTAACTTAAATTGAAATGGAAAAGACAAGAAAGGAGTCAGTTTGCAATTGGAATAATCAAGAATTGAGCTTTGGTCAGGTTAATTTTGAGATGACTGCTAGATAACCAAGTCACAATATTGAATATATAAGGTTCAAGGTAAGCAGAGAGGTCCACAGGGAATTGAGTGCTTGGTGTATTGTTGGCATTAAAAACTATACAACTAGAGATTACTTAAGAAAAGAGGGTGGGAAGAGAAGAGCCAGAGCCCCTGGAATGAATCCTAGGATTCTGCATTAATTAGTAGGAGAGAACCTAGCCAAGGATTTGGAGGAAGTGTGGACAATAGACGACATGCTAGATGGGCTGTAAGTCAGAGGGAAGAAGTAAAAAGCCTATATTGATCAGCTGGACTGAGAGGGAGCCAATAAGTTAGTTAGAGAGGGCAAAAAAAAAGAACTAATAATAGTATCTACCTGTCCCATCAAACCATAGAGTTCATCATTGAATATTATGAGGGATATGCTGTTGAAAAACATCTAACATCTATGCATCACACCTCCTCCTTGGATTAATCCATTAGACTTAATAGAAAACTCATGCCTTCTGTACAAATAATTTTGAGTGTCGTGTAGACTCAGCCTTTAAAAGAATCCATTGTCATTATAATTCTCAAATTGCTTTTCTGTACCAGGAACAGAAATGGGAAGTTGAAAAAAACTGGAATGAAAATGTGACTGAGACTTCAAGCTCTGGTTTAAATGTGCAACACACCAGGTGTTTTATTTTATTTTAAAATAAAACAGATGAGCTATTTAAAATGTTTTATTGCGAAATTTAAGAATGTCACCATTACTATTAAAAAAAAAAACTTTAGAAAGCAATTTTTCCATCCTTTGTACCTTTAAGTCCTTGGTTCTGATGTTCTGCTCCTCTGACCTTGATCTAATCATGAATATCTATGCTACTTAATTATAATAAAAAAAGCCTACATTGCACTCTAGATGGTAGATGCACATTTTTTTCTCTCTTTGGTCACCTGCCAGTTCTCAAAATTATAGCAGTGGGAAGAAATGCAAATGAAGGCCGTGCTTGACAGCTAAACATAATGGAATGCATGGTCTACATTTGAAAAGTTTCCTTAAAATAAAAGGTAGCATATAAAAAATCATTTCTTTAAGGTCACCTATGGCTTTGAATTACAGCTTTGAGGAATTTCCAATTTAGTCATCAGAGAGGAAGAAGCCAAAATAAAGATTATATACTTTGCTAGAGAGAAGACAGAGTTTTACTTCATCAGAGTTGGGTTATCCTATAACTTAGAAATAGAAAACAAAACAAAACAAAAGCAACTTTGAAATATTCATTTTATAGAGTATTATGTAAAGTAAACCATTGGCAAACAGTTTCTATGATAATTTCACTTGCAACTAATAATTTTCTGTTTGTAAATATCCAAAGAAAGGTTACTTTATTCACATGTTAAAAAATGTAACATATGGATGACTATCAGCTGGCAATAAACAGAATTGATTATGTAGATCTGTATAAGTTGTATTTCTTTATTCAGATGAACTTATTTTCAAATAGGAAATTAAAAAGCAAATGGATGGATGCTCAATAGTTATTTAGAAAATTTGAATCTAAAAAAGTTATATATATGTACATATATATACATATATATGTACATATATATATACATATATATATATATGTATAGTGTGTATAATTACACACTCAAGAAAATGTCAGAGTGATCTTTCAATAAAAGTTTATACTGGATTTGTTCCTCTTTTTTATTACTTGGGACTGACAGAGAGGATCTCTAAAAATTGAAGGAAAAATTCCATAATCCCATAAAAAATGGACTAGATACAGGAACAGGTAGTTCACTGAAAAGAATTCATATTACTCTTCAGAAATAAAAAGATGTACAACTTTTCTCATAATAAGAGAAGTATAAATTAATATACTTCAGTAAGATACCATTTCTCACCATCGAAGTGGCAAAAATGAAAAGTGTGAAAATGTGCTGTGTTGGGAAGACTATGAGAGAACAAGCATTCTCATTTTTGGTGAAAATATACATGTTACAACCACTATAGGAGGGAACTTGGTCATATATAGCAAAATTATCTGTGGGTTTACTTCTTGATTTAACAAGTTGACTTGTAGGAATCTACGCTAAAAGATATGATGGGGAAAATGCAAAGAGAGATATACAAGCTATTCATTAGAACCTATATAACAGCAAAAATAAAGAAACAACCCAAATGTGTATCAATATAAGACTGGTAAAATAAACAATGGTTCACCATACAATGGAGTACTATGCAGCTATAAAAAGGAATGGGGAATATTTTTATATATAGCTATGAAGTAACCCCATATTATAACAAATGAAAAAACAAGTAAGAAAAGAGTGAATAATATGCTACTGATTATATAAGAAGGGAGAAATACATACATATACAGAGAGACATGCACACATAAAATTTTAATATTTTCTTTAATTAAAAAAGAATGTTAATTTTTAAAAGATATGTAAATTGACCCCTAAAGGAATAGGAGAAGATATAGGAACATATAAATCTTGTTTTACATGATTTAAAACAAATTAATATTTAAAAATACCTCAAAGTATAAAGAAAAATGGAACAAATGCACTTAATTATATATAAATTTAGTGATATAAGCAGAGAGACTATATCAAGGGACTTTAAAACATAATAATTTTAATGAATATTCAGGAATTAAAACATGAAGGAACAAAACTGTAAGAAGAATCTTGAAAGTCTTTCAACAATCTTGTTGCTGGTGATAGTCTAAGATAACTGAGTGTGTCTTTTGGGATAAAGCAAATGTATTACTGTCATTGAGAATCTGGCTTTTTGGCATAGGAAAAAGTAGAAGATCTGAGTTTGATAAGATTAAATAAAAATCCTGTAGTACTGGTTTGACTAGGGTGTTAGTATAATCCAAAATGTATGTTATCTTAGAAAGAAAAAAAAAAGAGAACATTTTCTAGCTTTTTGCACTGAAAGACCTAGAAATTGTGATAGAGTAAGTAGTGGTGAGCATCCCCATCACAAAGACTGTAGTTTCTAAGTACTATTACATACTAAAAGGAAGCACAGTTTTTCTGGAGAAAGAGATGACTCAAAGTTCAGGGAATGAGGTGATGACCATAGACTATCTTATACCAGAAAGCAAGGGAGCAATCAAAGAGGCTTCTCTGAAGGACTCAGGCACCAACATGAAGAGGACCTCACTGCCCACATATGAAATAATTTGAGCATCAATAATTATAGCAGTTAAAACACATTAAAATTTTTATAGTCTACAGCCGTGCACCCTGAATGTACCCATCTCGTCTGATCTTGGAAGCTAAGCAGGGTCGGGCCTGGTTAGTACTTGGATAAGAGACTACCTAGGAATACCAGGTACTGTAGGTGTTAAAAAATAAATAAAATAAAAATTTTATTTCAACAAATTAATAATAAAAGTTAAACAAAAGAAAACTAATTGGTCACCTTGGAAGATATTGAAACTCAACTCAATTACAAAATCTAAAAACCAAGGGAAAGAATTAGACATTTATCTTTTTTCTCATTACTTTGCAATACCCCAATGCAGTAGTGAATTTAGTCAAAAATCATCAGTAGGTGCTGACACAGCAAAAACAGAGACAATTAGACATTCTGTCTCTTGATTGAAGTATTTAACATCATTTATGAAGAAATTCCCACCACCACCACCACCAAAAAAATCTGAATCTGATTGTCTATGACTATCAGACAATTTACAGGAAATAGGAGGCAAAACACCTGTTGGATGACACCACACGATGTAATCAGCAAAATTAGACTATTGGAAATGCTCATTGAAATGTTCAGATCCCTTAAAAACTTTTGAAAAGAGACAGAGATGAAGCGAGAATATATATGGTTTAAGAGACACATCTCTCATTTAGAATATATGGATCTCATTTGGACTTGATTTGATTAAAGTATAAAACAAAACAAATAACAAATTTAAAAATGAAAACAATTAGATTTTAACAGTAACCAAGTATGATGATGTTAAAAAATTCCTTTTCTGTGTACACTTGTGAGTGAGAAAATGACATTGTGATTATATATTTTTGTGTGTTTATCTTAAATATAACATATACATATTAAACACACATGCATGGGTGCATAAATGGAGTGCTGTAATATGTAGTTTTTCTTCAAAATTACCAGGAAGGGTTGGGAAAAAGTGAGTAAAGATAAGTTGATAATTGCTCAAGCTGAGAGCAAGATAGATGGGGTTCATATATGATTTTCTTCTAGTTTTGTTTATGTCTAAAATATTCCATTATTAAAACTTTTTAACAAGGGAAAACTAAAAGAAGATAGATGTTATTGATATTCTTTCAGACTCTGTTGCTCCCAAGTGTAATAACTGGCAGAATTTACAAATTTTGTGAGTTGAAAGAGAAGTTATAGAAAATCAAGGAGGAAGAAGAAGTGTCAACAACTACAAAAACACCCATAAAAAACAAAATTAATGTAAAACTGTGATTTACTTACATTTTTCTGGCTGATAAATCAGGTTATAATGCATCATATGAAGAGTTATTAGAGCCATAAGTATAGACATAAAGGGAATAAGTAAAACCAGGGTCCAAGCTCCTGAATACTGAATGTAAGATATCCCCAAAAAGACAACAGTTGCATTTAGATTCATGATCCAATAAAACCTGAGGTACACGGAAAGACAAAAGTAAAAATACCATTGAGTTACTTCAGATAACAATTGCTAGTTTTAATGCTTTTACATTAGTAAGCTATAAAATAGTGTCATCTTGGCAGAACTACATTTTGCATATATTGTTTATTAGATTTCTAAATAAGTTTGTACATATCGGCTATGTCTTACCAGTTTGATTATCTTTGTTTCATTCCTATTTAGAAAAGATGTAAAAGAGTGTGTTCTCTTTTATCTAAGGTGGAGGTTGACAAATATTTTCTGTAAAGGGCCTGATAGTGAACAGGTCAGGCTTTGCAGGCCATATGATCTCTACAGCAACTACTCAACTCTATGTTGTGGAGCTAAAGAAGCCATCGACAACTGAATACACCTGATGAACCTGGAAAGATTACATGGTTAAAGAGTTGAATCTTATTTATTCCACTTTTCAAAGTACGGGAAATCTCAGGAATATTCAATTATGCCCAGACCATGCATTAAATCAAAAAAGAGTGGCCTTTGAGTAAAACTTTCAATATCTCCTTCTTGTGAATAGTATTACAGATAAGTACCTATCTCGGTAGTCTGATTTGCAAGTTCTGGGGGAATAATCTCTACCTCCCAACCTTTCATTGAGTCTAAAGTCTGCTGCTAGAATCCTATTGCAGAAGAGGAGTCTTAACATTAACTTAAAAAATTACTGAGGTAGGAGCGTGGATTAGAGCACTGCCTGTTTCTGCTGGGTAGAGGATCAAAGACCCACTCTTTACTTCGCCCTACCAACACTGCTCAGGCTGTGCTGTCAGAGTGTCCTTGCTTTCCTCGAGAACATGTGTGTGTGTCTGTGTGTAAAATATTAGATTTCTGTTTCCTACTGAAAACACGAGGTCACAAAAGGAAGAAAGTAGGGCAGGTATTGTCAACAAGATTTTACTTATGTATGTATGTATTTAGCAGTTTTATGGTTTTAGATTTTATGTAAGGTCAATTATCCACTTTGAATTAATTTTTTAGTAGGGTGTCATGGGTAATTTTTTTCTATATGATATGTAGTTATTCCAGCACAATTTATTGAAAAGATAATCTTTTCCCATTGAATTTTTGGGCATCTTTGCTGAAAATCAATTGACCATATAAATGTGATTCTTTTTTCTGATTCTCAATTCTGTTCTACTAATCTATACTTATGCCAATACCATACTGTCTTTTTTACTGTTTTTTTTTTTTTAAAGACAGCTTTGTTGAGACATAACTGACATACGACAAACTGCATGTGTTTAAAGTGTACCACTTGATAAGTTTTGAATATGTATTCAAAATGTATACCATGAATGATAGTCACATTCAAGATAATGAACATATCCATCACTCCCCAAAACTTCCTTATGTCCCTTTGTAATCCTCCCTCCTGCCATCCCCTTCCCATCTCCAGGAAACCATTGCTCTTTTTTCTGTCACTATAGATTATTTTTCAATTGATAGATTTTTATTTTGGGGGGGGGTAAAAGAAATTTTCAAGTATGTGCTCTTTTTATCTGTCTTTTTTTTCACCTAGCATAATTATTTTGAGATTCATCTATGTTATATTTATCAGTAATTGATTCCTTTTTATTCCCAAGGTAGCTCCTTTATAAAATACACCACAATTTATTTATCCATTTATCTGTTGATGGACATTATGGCTATTACAAATAGTGCTCTTATGAATATCCATATACAAGTCTCTGTGTAGTCATAAACTTTCATTTCTTTTAGGTAAAAATTTAGGAGTGAGGTGGTACATATATATTTAACATTTTAAGAAATTTCCAAAGCTACTAAGTGGCTTTGGAAAGAGAGTCAATTACCACCATCTGTATAAAAGAGATCCCTTCACATCTTGGGCAACACTTGGTATGGCCGATCTTTAATTTTAGCTATTTTAGTAGATCTGCAGTTTTATTTTGCATTTCCCTGATTACTAATGATATTGAGCATATTTTTGTGGGCTTTTGGCCATCTGTATATTCTCTGGTGATATTTCTGTTCAAATCTTTTGCCCATTTAAAAAAATGGGGTTGTTTATTGAGTTTTAAAGAGTGTTCTTTATATATTCTGGATACAAGTCCTTTTTCAAATATGTGATCGGCAAATATTTTATCCCAGTCTGTGGTTTGTGTTTTTATTCTCTTAACGGTGTCTTTTGAAGAGCAGAATTCCTTAATTTTGATAAATCTAATTATTATTTTTTTTACAGATCATACTTTTAGTGCTGTATTTAGGCAATCTTGGCCTAGCCCAAGGACACAAAAGTTTTCTCCCTCTTCTTCAGAGAAAAAATTGGGCATTAGAGAACTAAACTCACTCATCCAGGTTCTCACAGCTGTGTTGTTTCTGAGCCAAGTGTAGCATTAGCCTCTAAGGAGAGGCTAACTGGAGTAAGTATCCTTTTTATATTACTTTCTAGGTCTTTCCAGTTATAGATTTCATAACACTACCATTTCCTCATTAATCTAGGCTTTAACATTTGAAATTACTTTTTACCATGTTTTATATATCTTCATTATAAATATTGTCCTTTCTCTTTGGAATGGTGGTCAGAAGACATGAGTTTAAATCACAACTCTGATAATCACATGATCTATGATCTTAGTCTCTCTGGAATTCTGGGTCTTTTATCTTTAAAACACAGATCATACCCTCCGGACAGGATTTTTGTAAAGATTAAGAGAACACAAACTCTAGCAATATGATGCCAAGCAAATGTCACCGTTCATTTTTTCTAATATTGATTTCAGGCACAAAAAGAACAATGAAATTGGAGCATAGTGAGCAAGGAGTAGAGTGCTCGAGGAGAAGCTCAAGCAGTTGCGTGAGATCCTCAGTGTTTAGATCCATGAAGTCCCTAGTGAGGAGTTTGGGTTTTATTCGCAGTGCATTGAGAAACCACTGAAGGGAATTGATCAGGGGACTGAAACATTTAAATTTAAATGGTTAAAAAAAATGATTGTGTAAATCAATGAATTATAGATAGGGCCCGGTAAGGAGACAATCACAGCTGTCGTAGTAGTCTGGATGACAACTGGACATGAACTAGACCACCATGGTAGTAAAAAAAAGGGGAGAGAAGGAGATAGATATGTGATATCCATTTGGAAAGGAGACATGTCGAATTAGGCTAGTCTCACTGTTCTGTAAACATGCCTTCTTATTTCTGTCCTATGTGGCTTTTCATGTTCTTTGGCTTGCCCTCTCACTTTCAAAGTTGCTTATCAAATCTAATCTCTTTTTCCTCATTCAGCACCCTCTTGAATATTCTACTTCTTCACTTTTCTGAGCTTCCAGAGCTAATATTCATTCTCCAATTTTCACTTTTGTCAGTTTTTGTCTCCTTACTTATAAATCGTCAAGCTGCCTGACAGTAACAGCTTATTTTTTATCTCCATTTCTTGTCTTGATGGGACCTAACAAGTTCTTGTCCATAATAAATTGATAGTAAATAACTAATTGATGACTAACATTGTGCCTCTTGTAAAAAATTCATCAACAAATGATATTAAGAAAAAAAACTTTCAATAACTGAGCTAAGAAAGTAAATCAAATATCAACATGGCCATTCTGAAGAACTGATTTACTATAATCCTGTAATAGAAACTTGTCACAATGTAGGCGAAGTACAAAGTGAGGATTTTCTAAGACACTGGACAAAGTCCGTAGGCTCAGCCTCAGGTCATCCTTTCATGCTGTTGTAGCAAGCTGCACATTTGAGTTGTGGCTGTAGCAACTGAGAGGAGCTGGAGCTGAAAGCAATGTTATATTTCCTTAAATGTTTAAGAAATTCTTTTTTTAATGTTAAGTATTGCTGAGAAATCCAAGAGGACACTTGCGTGACACTTCATTACACTACATGGTATTGTAAACCGAATTCTCTAAAGGGGTCAAAGAAAGTTACAATTATTCCAAGACTTAAATCTTGTGAAAAGTAGTTAGAAGCCAAAGAATTATAGGCTGAATATGTGGTAGAAAGAGATTTCACAGAAAGTACTAAATGTATTTGAATAAATGCCACCCAACCTATTTGATTATGTAATTTTCTGAAAGAATTACCTAGTACAGGCATGTTTTATATATGTCTTTGTTGATTCATGGACAGGACAAGTCATAGATATTAAGGGTGAAATTGTATATGTATCAATTGTAAAAAAATAAAAGAAATAAAAACTCACTGTCTTCAAACTCACCATTAAGACTCCTTTCATCTCATAGCTCACTAGCAAATTGAATATATAAAGCACCTTTCCACAGAAAGTCAGAGAGCAAAGCACTAAAAGCAAAACAAATACCAGTGATTAAGGAAAATTTAAAGCAGCAGTAAAATATGTTTCTTTGGTTTACTTTTAAATATAGACTGGGAACTGCAAATAACTGGGAGTACATGTAAGTGGTAATTTTTTTTTGTCTTCATGATTCTATGATGTTGAATACAAATAAGGGAAAAACCTTGCTGCTGTGAAACTCAGCAATATATTTGAGATAATTTATTTAAAAAATATTTACCCTAATTTATTTAGTAATAATTTTTAAACTCACTCAAATATGTTGTCATTTCTTAGTCTTAAGAGTTTGACATGCTTTAGACTTACTTTAAGTGATTTTAGGAGAAATGGGTAAAATGATCTTTCAAACCTGAGAAGTATCAAAGAATGGAAGCAAACTTTCAGGTCTTTATAGTGTTCCAAACAATTTAAAGAGTTCAGAGTGAATATTTTATTCTGCATTGAACCATATTTAGATAATTCATCAGGGGATTTGTAGCTCTTCAATGGAATAGAATCGAACTGTTTAGAAGAGTCAGTGAAACACGAGTGCTGATCTCATGATAAATGGCTGTTGTCAACTATTGCTTCCTTTAGTGTAACCATTGGCCCATTGAAGTGCTTCAAAATACTCTGGAAGCCATGGATTTGGAGAAAGAAAGAGCAAATGGAAATTTTACAGCTCTTACTTTTTATCTATAATTTTTTTTTCGACAATGTTGTTTAAGAAAAGGCAGTTTAATAAAGAAAAATCATTGATTTTGGTGAATAGACAGCAAGATTAAAGTAAAACATGTATTTTTCATTAAGAAATTTGAGGGAATGCTTTACTTGCTCTTCCTGGCTCTTTCATTTTTTTAACTTGCTGTCATTCTTTTTCTCTCCTTGTCTTCTTTTGCCAACATATCAATTTTAACAGTTGTTTATTGTATATCATTTTCTTATATCCTAAGTTTAAGATCTTTGAACCACCTCATGTTTACTGATGAAGTAAGTCACTACTCATGTGCCTACTGTGTATAAAAGCTACCAAGCAGAGCTTAAGGAAAAGGAGGGGCAGCAGAAGCAGTAAGAAATAAAAGAAATTTGTCTTTTTTTTAATCCTCAATATTCTTTTGTTTCCAGAATTATATGTTGGAGAGAGATTCTGAGTGTATTTCCTGAGAACTTACAGTTTTGGCAGAGGAAAGAAGGTGCTTCTTATTAGGGTGAGTAGGAAGCATTTGTTAAACTTGGCTAGAGCCCATGCAAATAGAATTTTGGAAGGTCTAGTGATTTTTTTAAAAAGCTTTTATAAGTTATTCTTCATTATGCAACTCAAAGGATATTTGAGTATTGATGAGTATTAATAAGATTATTCCATGAACTGCCTTGATTTTGTTGGCTGAAATACACCTTATAAATTATGACTTCACAATTGCAGAATATACATATGATTCATATATTTTGTTTCTCTTCTCAAGGATTATGTAGCATTTCTCAATCAGGTAGATTCCAAAATGTGTGAAAATTGCTGTGAATCATCAAAAATTTCCAATGTTTAGTTCCATTTCTTTCCAAAGATATTTCTAGATTACATTTGGAATCCCTTCCCTTATGTCTCTGGAACTGTTTTCAAAATTCTGGAGCACTTGCTAAAAGTGTACATTCCCTAACAATGCTCCCAGGAATTCTGATCTAGGAGGTTGGGGGTGAGGCTTTCAAACAAGTGACTATTAAAACAGCTTTTGGAAAAATGTTAAGAGATAATAAGTTTTACCTCTAGTATTTCCAAAAGATAAAAGTTATTAAATTTGAGTAAATATTAAAATCAGAACATTTTGATATGAGACAGATATCTTATAGGGTCAATTTGAGTACTAGCTATTCAAAATTTCTGGAAAGGATAAGTCTCTAGACTTTTTCAAGAACTTTACCAATATTCTATTCAACCTTTTAAATCATATGTCGTTCTCTCTGGTAACTAGTTAGCAACAGACTATGATATGCAGATGTGATGCAAATTATCAGGTGAAGTAAGTAGAGAAATGTGGAAACAAGGTTTGAGGGTAGAACTTAAAATTATGGTCATGAATAGACTTAATTATCTACCTTCTTTTTTGCTTCCAGAAAAGATTCTGCACAAGTGTACTTACATAGATAATCACCAGTGTGGTGACTGTTAATTGTACACCTCAGATTTTGGAAAATGCTAAAAGAGCCAGGTTCTGATCTGGATAATAGTGCAAGGATGTTGGCAGATTATTGTGCCTCTTGAATTCAGGGAGTTTAGTTTTATTCTTTCAATGAGATACATAGTTGAGGAAGTCCAGTACCAGATGGTAATGTTGGCTGGAAGTGGTTTTCTCACCTACATTTGGCAGCTCTATTCGGCAGTGATGCCTTCAATGCTTGAAACTTCCACTCTACACCATTTAACATGATCATTGAGAAGCTTTAGGTTGTGTAGATACAATGACACCATCTCATTAAAGGTCCCGTAACTTGAAATCTGACATCTGTGCTGAAAATGGAACTGGATGCAACTTCAAGTGGTTGTATATTTAAGTGGTATGTTGTTTTTTTTTAAAAGACACTACTGAAATTCATAATATTAACTGGGGTTGTAATTTCTAGTGGAATTTTTCACTTGGAGAAATAGATTATAAATGAATAGACTGCCCATTTTAATGATAGCCTCCAATTAAATAGATTCCCTCTTTTGCAGAATTTAGAAAATGATTTAACTAATGACTTGTCATTTAATAATAATAATAATAATAGCTATCCTGATATGAATATCTATAATATGCTGGGATACTTTATGTATAAGCTATACGACAGCACTGTAAGGTATTCCCATTTTGTGGATGAAGGACCTGGGGCTCTGAGAGGTTAAGAAATTTAATGAAGACCATAAAATCATAAATGACGGAGCCAGGATCCTGCCAGCCATGTCACTGCCCAGGGGGTCTCTTTTGGTTTTGCCACCAACTTCTGCAGGGTGTGTGGGAATAGAGTTAACATTAATTTCTATAAACTGCAACAAACAGATATTTGTAAAATTTTTCCTGTAGTTTAGTGTTTAAATTGAAAAAATTTCAAAAAAAAAACCCCAGAAACAACAGATTCAGCCTTTTAGGAAGTTTACCATTCAAATAATCCTTTCCCACATTAAAGAATAGCACCCTGAATCTTCATACAAATTTCTAGGTGCTTTACCTTTAGTTTAAAAAAAAATTAAAAATAGTTCTTCTTATTAGAGATTTTAATGAATATAGGAAATAATAGTAACCAAATTGAAATGTGTTCATTTTAAATTTGGTCTGGTTTTCTCACAGCTGCAGAAATTCATTTTCAACCCTCTCCTCTTCCCCCTTTACAAAGTCCTAAAGTGCAAACCCATTGGGAGTCCCTCCATTTCTCAAAGGAAATATTTCATTCATATAATGTCTCCTTTGTAATCAACACTGAGAAATGTCACTTTGATTAAACACAACTCTGAATGACTAAGACCACGTACAATAAATTCTCCAGAGCTATCTTTCAGAACAATGATTGCTCTCCAGTCCTAATCCTCCAGAGTCTTATTTAATCAAAAATGATGTTGCTAATTAAGGATTAAAACTTCTGAATAGAATGAAAAAGAAGGATTTTTCTTTCTCCTTTGGGCAGGTCAAGGAGGCAGAATTTGCTATGAAGAAGTAGAGTCCCTTCCACCTTTGGTGAAATTGCATTATTCTCTGATATTTGGACTTAATCCAATAGGCTGAGTGCTTTGTGATATTAATATAAATATAAATATATATTATATATACACAGAGAGAGAGAGAGAGAGAGAGAAGAGAGAGAGAGAGAGAGAGAGAAGGAAAGAAAAAGTAACTGTCTTAGATAGCTACATATACGTAGATAACATTTATTCTAAATTTTTTCATTAGGAATTTTCTGTAGACATTTTGTCTATTGCTCTCTGTGCATTGTTTTATCTGTCGCTAATATTATTCATTGCTAACATTGGAAAGACAGAATATTTTTTTTAAAATGTTGGCAACCCATTTCACAGAAAAGATTTGATATATCTCAGATTTGTTTGACAATCACTGATGAATAACAGTAAAAAACAACAAAACCCTCTATTAAATGCTGAAATGCTCTAGCTTGAGATTAAAATTTCAAAAAAATTTTTGAATTTGTATTTGGTAATAATAATTGGTTTTCTAAAAGTACATATAACTGTATAAGAACTCATTGGGAGAGGAAGATTCAAGGAAAGATGGTTTGGTTTTTAAGGAATACAAACTCTTGCAGATGGTTTGGGGCAAAGTGGATGTAAACAGTGATGATGTTTTTAGAAATTATAGAATACATCTTCTATTCCTTTTCATCTCCTCTTTTCATTGTCCGGCGAGTATATTACCCTGGCCAAAATTAGTCTATTCCAATGTAATAAATTCTAAATACAGGCTACCATTTATTGATCACCTATTATGTGCCAGGTTTCCCTTCCAGCCAATATTACATTATTATCTCTAATAAAAGCCCAAGGAGAGGTATTATTATAACCCCTCAGAAATGATTACATTGAAGCTTATGGAGAATAAATGACTTTATCGGGGTTAGGCAGCTTGTGGTAAATTGTGGTAAGTAGAGTTGAGACTTCCACCCAGGTGTTTTGGTTCCAAAGCCACATTCTACAATATCACAAACCATTGCACATTCGTTTACTTAGAAGATAAATTTATTAATGTATTTCGAGAGGGTGCTGGTAAGTTATGTTGGTCTGTACCTGACTCATACATTCCCATGGTTACTGATTGAATCATTGTTGCAGTATTCAACATATTTTCAATTTACCCAGCTCAGTTAATGATAAAGACTGAACTACTATCATCAAAATGGGATCAGAGTGCAAACAATGAGAAATCCCCAAAGGGAGAGAAATGCCATAAACCTGTTTCTCTTCCAACCAGTGTTACCTTACCAGTTAAAAAATAAAAATTCGGTTCTGTGATTCATACTCCTGAAGGCTGCAAGCACCCAGTAGACAAATGACGGCTCTTATTCCTCAAGTGCCGAGGCAGATGGCCAGCAGTGCTACGTAAAACAGCCTGTTCTGCTCTTTTTTTGGTATGTTGTTAATTATATGGTGAGTACCTATATAGAATCCTTCCAGGGAAAAGCAACCACAGATAATAAAGCAGTGCCTGTAGACAGAGAAAAAGGAGACTAAATATGACATAAACCAATTGAATCATCAAATCACATCACAAATAAGGTTTTCCTGTAAAGGAGCATCATGATTGTCTTATTAAAATGTTTATGAATCATTGTAATTCTGGAGATAGTGTGATTTTTCTAAATGTGAAAATTCCTTCATATGTGTTTTTAACTAATCAAGAGTCCTAGTTTCCCCACCAAACCTGAACTATCTTTTTTCTTAGAATGTATAAGAACATAATTTCCATTTTAACAAAATTAAAACAGTTCAGAATACATCATGTAAGAAACTAAAGATTCCTGTAATCCCACCCCTAGAGAAAACCACTGTTAACAAGGGTTATTTGTTCTTAGTCAATAGAGTGATAGAAAACGTGATGATCTCAGACATCTCAGAAGCCTGTTAAATAAAACGTTTTAAGAATAACATTATGTAGTTGGAGGAGAACATAGCTTCTCTTTGCTGTTTCTGCTTCTCTTTTTCTTTTTAATGCCCTTCTTATTTCTCTCATTTCTCAAGCAGTGGGGTGAAGTCTCCTTTGTCACACACAGAGGTGGGAAGACTAGCAAGAGAGGTGTGAGCGGACGATGCAGTCCAAGTCATGGAAGGGAGGACGAAACAGTGATAATGGAGGATGAAGCATTCCTCGCAGGGACTACACCTGAAGACTTTCCTTGTCTAATAGAAATCATGATTCAGTTTCATGCTTCTGCTAAGCTCTTTATAGTTTGCAAAACCATTTGCATACTATATTATTTCTTCTTGGAAAAACTTTGTGATGGAGTTTCTTATTTAATTTTTCAAAAAAGAGAAGAAGGAAAAGTGGGAGGAGGAGAGAGCGAAGGGGAACTAGGGGAAGGAAGAAAAAGAAAAAAGGAAAAAGAAAACAGTTCAGTGAGGTTAAGTGACTTGCCCCAATGTTACTGAGTAACTCAGATGTTACTTAATAATCTCCCTTTTCTTGGAATTCCTATCTGAAGTAGTCAAATTATCAATTTTTTTCTTTATCAGTTTAATCAGGAAAATAGTTCTCCATGTTAGTTTTTGTCTTTCATTTATTAATTTAATATTCATATTTTTGTAAAATTTTTATATAGTTAGTTTTCTCAATTAGACTACGAGTTCCTTAAAGGCAAAAATTGGGTCTAATTTCTGTCTAATTTTTGTCTCTCTTATGGTGCCTTTCACAATGTGAGGAATATATACACACAATAGTCATTTGGTAACAGATTGATTTACATGAGGGGAAGCCCTTTAAATTATTGAGTTTTCAGTGTTTCCTCTTAAGGTTAGCTAGATTGACACACTGCTGTCTCTCTGCCACTCTGTGTTCATCTCTGGAAAGGGTGGTGTGAGGCCTGACTAGGCTAGGTTTTCTTACGAGGATGGGCAGAGGAGTTACTTCTTTCAGCAACCATTTATTTAACACTTAGTGGTACTTGTTAGTATAAGTTAGAAAGGCACTTCACTTCCATCTTTTGAGAACATCTCAAAATAACTGATTTCATTAGATCAAAATTTTTACATCTGCTATAAAATTGATTAACAAAAATAAATCTAAAATCTATGGTAAAAAAAAAAATGTGTCTCTATTGTGTGCTGTTGGCACTGCATAATCAGCACACCTGAGCTTTATAGCTCAGTGTAAAGCACCAGGATCTGTCATGTCCTGTTTTAGGTGGTGAGGGTCCACTGGCTCTTCTCTTAAGGAGCTAATGAGTTCAAGAGAGGGCAGACATGCAGGTGGATAATTACATTATGATGTAAATGCAATCGAATAGGTATGATCACAGTAAGGGGAACACAGAGAATTGAGCAACGAACACTGCATGCTCTTGAAGGGAAAATCAGGATTTTTCAAGTCTTGGATATGGGGTTTAAAGATAAAGGTTAACATTTCAGGCATAGAAAAGAGCATATGTAAGAAGAGAAAAGTAGGAAAGTGGCAAGGATAAGTTTACCATGGTTGAGACGGAAGTTAAGAGGTAAATTCAGTACAAATCTTAAAGGTTCTTATGCGCAAAATGGATTTCATTTTTAGATAATAGAGTCAATATATAGATTGTTCTTTCAGGAAATCAATGTTGTTTGTGAAAGTGAATGGACAGAGTAACAGTGATGGCTGAGCCCAGCAAGTAGGCCATATTTCATAGTCAAGAAAAGGAACGCTGCCTTTTTGAACTAAGGTTTTAGCAATTCAGACAGAAAACACATTTTGGTAGAATCTCTGATACTTACTGACTGGTGGAAACTTGAGACAGCTGTGAGTGGAAGGCACAAGTAAATAATTTTAAATAAAAAAAAAAAATGGAGAGTTTGACTTAGCTGTTTTGTTTGCTAAATTACAAAGTCTGAATTTCAGTGTTTGCTTTACACAGGAATTTAGACTAACAGAAGTTACCAAGTCTACTGATAGGGTCTGTTACCAAGTTAAACAAAGTAAATCGTTCAAGCCCTTACTTAAATGTCTCCTTATCAGAAAACATTATCTGATACAGAATAGAAACCTTGTCACTACCTAGCTGTTCTGTCCCCTTACTCAGAATATTTTTCATCGTGACACTCATTAGCACCTGACATAGTATCTATTTACTTATTTTCTCTCTCTCTGTACCAGAAAGTCAACGATAGAGAAGAGACTGCTTTCTTATTGCTTGTTTCCCAGCTACCAGAACAATGCCTGGCATAGAGAAGTCAATGAGAAATATTTGTTGAATGTTGAATGAATATTTGCCATGCAGTGGCTTAGTTTTTATTTCACAGAACTGAAGCGTGCAGAAAGCTTACAAGTTTGCATCACACTCGAATCTATTCAGTGAATGTAATTTACCATCTGCCTGAAGTTATGTAATATATTGAATACCAGATACCATGCCTTCCTCATTATCCCTTCCTCGATTCCCCTGGACCTGCTTTTTTGCTATACTTCTCCGTACTGTTGAACAGCACACTATCTTCCTAACTTCCTCAGCTCAGAAGCTTGGAGAGGATTTTTGTCCTCCATCATATTTTGTCCATATTTAGTTGCCTAGCTTTTATAGTTTTTCACGTATTTTCTCCTGGATCGACACCTCTCCATTGTGTAGACTATCATTCTGAAAATTTTCTGGTCTCTATTTAACCTCTCACTGTGGTTGTCCATCCTGATAATTGAAGAAAATGTTTCAAATGTTTTCATCATATCTTTAGTAACTCCATATTGTCTAGGACAACTTGAACTTTTTGGCCTAAAATTCTAGACTGCTCTCTCTACCTTATCAATCCTGATATTCCCCCAACATTTCATAAACTTCATTCCCAAACTTTGTAGATGTATTTATTTTCTCTATGTAAAGAAGCACAGTGTAGTGTTTGAATTCATCTGTTTTTTAGTTAGCATATAGACATAGTTTATAATATAGAAATCATCTTCACATGCAGTCTTAATTAATATATGACTAATTAAAAGACCACTGTTTGATGAAAACATTTCTCAGTTATTCTACATGAACTTCGAAAACCTTTTTAGCACATTTCATCTTAGTTGTGAAGCAAATTAACTTCATGTTTCACTTAGCGTTTGTCATGAATTTGGACTTGGAGTGGGAAGGGGGCATTCTCAGGAGTACAGAAGACAGACATGTAAAGAGGTAATTATTATAAAATATAATCAGTGCAACAATATAAGTATCAAAACATCTTCTAACACATATATACTAGCAACCCTCAAACAATACAGAAGATGAAACAAATTGAAACAACATTCTTCATTTATTACATTTTACTATAAGAGCAAGCTGGAAATAATATAAACTAAAAATTCTAACAAAAATCTACTTAATTAAGTTGCAAAACAATCCAGTCAGAAGAGGACACTCACCCAAGAAATGTAGAAATAAGCAAATATATACCAGTTTGTTTCTTCCTAGATAGACATCAGCAAACCATCCCACGAGCACAGGGGTAAGGACTGAAGTTCCAATAAAACACAAGTTGAAAATGGCTGCTTGGTAATTGTGATAGCCACGCTTGACAGTGCAAAAGGGGATCATATTGCAGACGACTTCAAAGAAAGTGAACCTCTCACACATCTCCACCAGAAGCAGCAGATTCCAACCCGGATTTTTGTCACAGAGTATGATGAAGAGAAGTAACCAATATATCTTACAGTTTTCTCCTCGATGCTATGACTTAAGGGTACGTTCTCCTCAGTTATTTTAAAGTCCGTAACAGACATGACTACCCTCCTTGAATACAACTTATGTTAGTGGTTTTAATTTGGTGAGTTTTTACCTCTACCTTTCTAATGAAAAAAATAAATAAGATCTTTGCTTTGAATTTCATAGCTCCATGCTAAAGTTTCATAGGACATTTTGCACATTAATGTTGGTCATTTTGATGATCCAGGAGCACAGGAGAGGAGACATGAGTATTTAACGCTCCTTCCCCACTCCCTTGGCCCCTCACAGTAGCCCAGGGTAGCCAAATCTGATTTGTTTGTCTAATTACTCAGAGGCTAAATTAGGCTCTTCCTCCACAACTATATTGAATTACATGAATCCAGTTGCATATGTGTAAAAACTCATCTGCCTCACACTGATAAAGGTTTAAATTCTGAGGCAGAAGAAGCAGTTTTTTAAATTTGAGCATTAGATCAAGAAATAATTTGAGTCTAATAATTTCTGATACTTTAATTAAACAAGCTGGAACAGTACCAAGAGATAAAGTGCGAAAGGAAATCTGTTTTGAGGGGGCAGGATACCTTATCATTATTACAATTCTTGTTATTTTTGGTTGGAATTCTGATAAGAAAGCTAATTAGGTAACAAAAATGCTAGTACATTTAGGTAACAAGCAGAGTTTGCAAGAAGTAATTTCAGTGCTAATGAAAGGAGAAAATATTAAACAAAAACCTTCTTCCTTCAAGTTGACCCATGCTTGTAGAGCAGCAGCCTCTCGGAGGAAATCAGAATCAAAAGGCACTATTTGACTCCTTATTACTAGGAGGCAGCAGGAGCGTGGCACCCTTCTTGTACATGCTTTGGGGAATACTGGATCTGGTGTCACACTGACCCCCAGTTGGGTGAATGGATGTTAGCGTTCTATTTTGGAAAGCAGGAGGATATCACTATATCTAACAAACAAACAAACAAACAACCAGTAAAAGAGAACACTTCAACATTTAGAGGTTTAGCTGCAAGGACATACAAGACAAGGTAATGGAACTACTGGCTCCAAGTCATAATAATTCAACACATGGGGAGCGAGGATAGGAATGTTATTTTCATGTCGGAGTCTGAAGCAAAAGACTGATAAGGGCTTTTGACTCCGATTCTCATCTTTTGACCTGAAAGAATGGGAGGAAAGCATTTTTGTTTTGACCCCTGCTAACAGTCTCATTGTAATGGCAGGTATTTTCATCTGCTCAGCATCACTTCCCCCTTCTTTAGTAATAATGCCCTGTTTTTTCCTTTGTGTAGAGTGATAATGCAATTTATTATCCAAATTTGGACACTTTAGTGAGTGAAAGTGATGCTATTTATAGTTATTCTTGAAAAACAATTATAAATCGGGACTGTTTAGGGCAAATCCTAACATGTGGTCCTCTTAGACTCAAATAAATTTCATCTATTACATGAGATCCTGGTGGGGCTGTTAATTAAGGTATCTCTTTTCCTTTGGTCAAGGAGATCAACACATAGTTAAAGATGGTCCTTTTACTTTTTCTTCCCCCAAATTTTAACCAGATGTGGAAGACTCAGGAATGGACTTGGTGGCAGTTGAGACATTCAGATGGCAGTACTCAAAAAGGATTTGCCATGAGGCCTGATGGAAGTTCAGTGCCTTCTTGGTTTTCATTCTCCAGGAGGCAGGGTTAGCTTTTCCTGTAAGGGATTCAATTTCCAATCAACTTTGATTTAAGTTAGCCACATTTTGTTTTTGTGGCTTCCAAGGAACCCAGTGTGATCCTTTATGTTTGCCCCAGATGCAAGGAACAATCTTTCTCTAGCCACAAGCTGATATATTTAGCCAGCACCTTACAAAGAACTGCAGGAGTATTATTTCACAATCAAGGTTGTTTGCCCTACTTCTCCTGGGGCCTGATGATAATTATGTTTGATTTCTTTGGGTCGTCTGCGTATCATTGCCCAAGAATAGCCACCGGTGGTGGGAACCTGCGGTTTGGGGTGGTTGTTTTAGAGAGAGTAACAGCATTGCTGAGTAGAGGTGAAGCAATAGGGACAACACCTCTTTCTTATTGTTATTTCAGTACAAGCTCAGAGTGAGCTTGAAGGACAAATACCGACTCCACCTTAGATTAACATTTGGCAGGGAATATTGAATATCGCCATCTTTATCAGCAAGCTTGAACTCTTGAATGGAGGCTTACACATTCTCTAGTTTTATGTAACTCTCCCCACTCCCAGGCTTATTCTTTTCCCTCTCCCTCAATAAAGTGATATCGTTCCTCCATTCTAAAAGCAAAGTATCTACATTGGATACCATTTGGAAAATATCTAAAAATAAATATAAAAGAAAAAACAAACAGTTAAAGTTTTTGGAGCACTTCTTTTGATGTTTTTCCCTCCATGACTATTTTTTAATAGATATCATTTACCTAACTATTCTACCACATTTGGTCACATTTGTCTCAGATCCATTATAAGCAGATTTTCTTTAACTTTTGACCATAAATGTATATTTAAAAGAAAAAACCACCTTTATCAGCAATGCTGGAATGAATATTTGTTCGTAAATATAACGTGGGAATATTTGCCCACATTATGTTCTTAGGCTAGTTTTCAGAAACAGTATTACTGAGTTAAAGTGTTACCGGTAAAGTTTTCAGGCATCTTAAATCATAATGCCCAATTACAATACAAACTTAAGACCTTTTTTTATTTAAAGCCCATATTGTTTTGTGTGTGTGGGAAGAGTTAATTCTTGCTTTGAGTGGAGGTTAGGCACAACCTTCAATGAAACTTTTCATAACAATGTTAAACATTCTCAAGGCAAAGGCAGCTTAGAACATTACATTGAATCATCTCTACTGAATACCACTTGAACTTCATGAGAATTTATGGAGACACTCTGCATTCCTGTGCAAAGCATCTAGAGTAGGCTATAGGAGGCTATATTCATTGCTAAACATAAGCTGTAGAACAACAGTAAACTTTTTTGAGAAACAGTAAAAGTTTTATTAAAACAGGAAAATGGATGCAGCAGCTGTTTTGAAATTAGTTATAATTATATAAAATATTGATCTAATTTAATTTTAACTTGAATGTCTTTAAGTCACTTCTTTTTATTTCTTAGAGTAAACTGAATAATTTGTCAGTGATTTTAACACTGGATTACATTTTCATAAAAGAAAAACATGAGCAGTTGAATCACCTGCTATGGTATCAATATAAAGGTAAAACCAATTCCTTGTCATTTATCTCAGATTTAGGTTTTGCTGGCACTAATTTTCGGGAAGTTATGTAAGTGAAAACACTTAACCTCTATTGTTTTGGTCTTAAAAATTTACAATGTTGATAAATGTTGAAGGACCACTTTTAAAGCAGTCATTTCCTTAGAGTAGGAGTTGACCCTAAATTAACAGACATGTTTTGAAGGAATGATGGCTTTTCTTAAGGAAGACATCTTACTATAGGGGAAGGGAGGATTGGAGAGATAGAGATAGAACGGTGGCACCAGATTTTAAAAATTCATTCATAATTTTAGACTAACCATTCCTTAATTTCAAAATACAATTTTGGATCTGAAAGAAGACATTTTTAGGTTTGAGTATTTTGGAAACTAGAAATTGACCTGGACCAATAGAGCTTATGCTTAATTAATTCCATAATATTATAGAAATGTTTTTAGACTTGGTACTTCTTCTATCTATACAAATCTGTACAATGAACTTAACTTCTATGACTTCAGTGTTCTTTACAGTGACTAGAGCTTTGGACTGGATGTCATTTAAACCTCTTTCTAGTTCTCTGGCTCGAATTTCCTTTGCTAAAGACCCTGGAAATTTATAAGAAATATATCCTTTTCATAGTAGTAATAGAATTGTCTTCCTATAAATTTTGCTATATATATATATAATATATATATATATTATAATATTTTATACATAGATATTTATGTATATAATGTATATGTATATATAGTATATATATGTATATGTATATAACTTCGCAGACAGTGTACGTAACATTTAACTATTTTAAAAGATGCAATTACCATGGTTATGGCTAGATTTCTATCTTTGTAGTATCCCTGTGGATTCAGTTTGGGAGCTGGGGAAGGTAAAAAGCAGGGAAGAGCTACTATATTGCTCTCCCTCCCTGGACCAGAGTTAAAAAATTATTCTTGGCTTTTGAAATTTGTATAGAAGAAAAAACAAAATTTAAAAATATGTGGTTATAAATAGCACTTTGGTTCCGATTTCATTGTCTCTTCAAACTCTGCAAATTTTATTCTGGGGACTTTATTCAAACACATGTAATTACCTAAGCTAAGCAGTTTTTCATACTTTCAAGGCTCTTGCATTATTGCACCTGTATGAAGACTTAATAATTCAGTAGTAATTGAACAGCAATTATTTTTCATGATGCATGTACATTTTTATATCAGATTGTTGGCAGATATTCTTTATGATGATGTCGTTTTTGCTAATGAGGAAATTAGAGTGAGTTATCTCAGAATGAGATGTCTTTTTCTGACTCATTTCCTAGCTCTTGACTTGGATTTTAGAAAAGTTTTTGTGCTGTAAAACAGCATAATCAAATGCGAACAACATTATCTCTGAATTCAGGGAGGGCAGGGAAAGTGGTGAACTATTTTTTAGGGCTAGTAAGATCCTGTCTGTCTTCATATGATAAACTCTGATGTTAAACTATGTCTCTGTGTATATAAATTGTAAAATTCCAACAGAACAAAGACTGAACTTTTTAAGCTTTTACAGTGCTCTGCTCAGTAAGGTCCTCAAATGACAGATGAACTTTCTCAACAGTTTGGCATAAGACAAGAGAACAGAGGGCTGGCATGATTTTCCAATGAACTCAGGCATCACATCAACTCAATCTAGACTATTTAGGTTCCATAAAAATTCAACATTTATTAAGCACCTGTTTTTTGTCAGGCACTCTGCTTAATACTAAAGGTTCAAAGGTGAAAAAGACTGATCTTTAAATTTCAATTTTCTATAATAAATATATTATGTATTTTATATATGCCATGTATACACATAAACTATGATAAGGCTACTTCATTCATTTTAGAAACATATATTCATTGTTGCTAGAAAACTGTAGAGAAACCCAGAAAAAAAAAAAGACACAGATTTGAATTTCAAGAATTCATAGTCTGACGTAGAAACTGAAATAAAAATACAATTAGAAAACGGCAACAATTGTTTTTATAGGAGCACACACAGAGCACTCTGGGATAACAGATGAAGTGCATCTTAATGGGATTGTACGAAAAGACTTTCTCAAGGAGGTAATGCCTGAGTGAAATCTCGATGAAGAGCAAAGGTTTATCCAGGCCGAGAAAGAAGGGAAGTGCATCCTGGTAAGAGGGAGAAGTGGGCCACAGGCATGTTATGTGAAACCAAATAGAAGGCTTGAGAACTGCAGATTTTGTCAGTACTAGAGCACAATGTGAAGAGAAGGAGTAGTGAGAGACGAGTTAGATGTGGAGAGTCTTGTGTCATGAGAAAGAGTTTAAATTTTATTCTGAACTAAGTAGAAAGCCATTAAAAGTATCCAACTTTAGATTCATGGAGTCAGAACTTAATTCTAGAGAGCAATGAAGAAGATTTTTCTAGTAGCAATAGGAAAAATGGACAGGAGGCCATTTCAGAAACGCATAGTATAAAAGTAATTTGGGTGATAAGTAATGAGAGTCTATATGGGTGTTTTCATGGGGGCTAGAAAACGGGTACAGATTAGTGAGTCATCAAGGATGGACATTTTACAAAACTTTCTGGCTGATTTAAATACCAGTGTTAGATGTGAGGAAATCAATCTTGACTCCCAGTTTTCTGGCTAAAGAAATTTCACAGTGCTATTCCCTGAGGCACAGTTAAAGGAGGGAGTTTGTAGTGCAGGACTTCGTGGGGGTAAAGAATGAACTTAGTTTCAGATATTGCTTTTGAGAAGCCCATGGGACATACAGACGTTCGAATACTCATAGCTGAAGTTGAGGAGACAGACTGTACCAGAGCTACAGCTTAAGAGTCATCTGTTCACTGATGCTAGGTGAAGCTGTAAGAGTGCTTGAAGCCACTTAAGGAGGGTGGAGAGAGTAAAACAAAGCAAACTAAGTACGTTTCAATGTCTAAGTCAGAAAAAAAACTTCCTTATGGGGAATGTAGGAAGAAAATGGGAGTGGGGGGTGGGGTGGGATTGCCTAGTAGATTCAGGAAGAACTGGATAGTCAAATGCAATTTAGATAAAAAATAAAATGCACCTATGTGATTTAAAAATAAACAAAGGTAGCAATATTTTTGATAATGGAGTAGTTTCATTAGCACACTGAGTGCTATACTGCAGATGTCTTTAAAGTGCCCAGAACATATTTTTTGATGCCTCTATGAGAGGAGGGATTATTTTTTCCTGAAGTGAAGGGGACAATCAGATGACACATTGAGCTGGGCCTGAAGAAAATGGCCTCTGGAAACAACCTGACACTATCCTTTCTCCAGGTCTCCAATTTTCCACATGTTCTCCCCAAACACACACACTCCCACATAAGTCAAGTCGAAGTAAAAGGTGGTAAGGGAGTTTCAGAAACAGAATTCCAAAGGTCAGTCTCCAGTGATACAGAGCAAAGTAGATGGAAGCCAGGAATTAGACCTAAGAGAAAGTGGACAGAAAGACATAAATGGAAATGGACAAAAAGAGAGAGACTCGATAGATATGTCATAGGCACTGATGCCTAAATATGCGGATAAGTTGGAACAGGCCAGGGATATTGGCCTCAGAGAGGTATAAAGCTTATTTCATCTTCTTTCCCCAAATCCTCACACACATTTGTGTTGAATGATGTTTAACTGGGATGGAGAATACAAAAGAAAAACAGGCTCGGGTCAGATATTTAGCTTGAATTTAGGTGTGTAAGTGAAGAGGCTGGAAACATTCAGATATTAATAGAAATAATAGTCCCGGGCACATGAATGTGAGGTAACAATGTTGATTTGAGAATTACCATAATCGCTAGGCCAATAGAATAGATGAGGTCATCCAGGAAAAGTGTGTAGATTGAAAAGAAGATCACTAAAGATACGACCTGTGGGGGACTCAAGAATTCTAGATTGAATATTTACAATATCTGTTTTCATCAGTCATCCTTCTAGATTCTGATGTCATTGTCACCAATGGGTATTCATGGTAAGTAGGTAAGTGATGTGGAAATTTTAGGTTATTCTAATATTGCTAAGTATTCTAATATTTCTTTTTAAAAATAGCTCTTAGTGGTGAGAAAAATTAAAGTTTGGATTGTTTAATTCTTTTATTTGCTTGTGTCTTTATTCTTTTTAACAAAATAAATTCACACTGATGGTTTGGGTTTACTCACTTTATTTCATCATCTAATTTCCAAAACACATCCCCTTTTTATGGTTTGTGTACTTACCATCATACAGTTAATCTGCTTTTTAAAAAACTCTACTTTGGGCCATACTTTGGCCACTTGTACTAAAGAAATCAATGACTATTTCCTGAATCTTTTTGTGCTGTGCTGACAGTCTCCATTTAACACCCAGAAAGCACAGAGCATTTAGTTGTTGCATTCCCTTACATTTGCAATTCATTTTCTGTGTCAATTCATGTGGTTGATATTATAGAAAATCATTTTAACCTAGCTTAACTTTTCTTTTTTACGTTTGGCTTATTCATAATTTTATGAGCTATAAATTTTATTGCATTGTGAATTGCCTTTCCCATCTGCAGATAACTCTGAGGAAGTCCTTAGAGGAATTGCTTAGGATGTGTAAAATGAAAAGAAAGGGACTTCTGTTGTGATTTGGTGCATGTTAGGCCAAAATATATCCTTGAGTAGAAAATGACCAGGAAGGAAACTTGGAGACCTGTTAATCTGGTTTTATTTGAGATTTTCACTCCGGCTAAAACAGGTAAATGCAGTTTACAACATGCAAAATGAATATGAAATTTAATACAGTTGCATGGTTTGCCGAAACAATAGTTCTAACTTATTCATGTAAAGTTCTCCTCAGCTAAAGATTCTTTTCACTGTGATTGATCTAGATAAGCTGTAGACAAAAAACTAAAATAATGAGAAAAATGTATGTTTCTGGGTTTGTGTGTTGTGTGTGTGTTGTGTTTGTGTAAAATGCTGATTTAGTCTTGGTACTAAATAAGGCTGGGGTTGTTATGGTCATACCAAATATTTATTAAATGTTATTAGGCTTCCCTCACCCGTTGTTGTTAAGGCAAAAAGAAGAAATGTAGAATAAAAATTATATTGACTGATTTTTGTGTTGGATTTATATTGCGTTTATTTATATTGACAAAGTCTAAATGACTCAGAGGAGTATTAAAGAACAGCTACAATGAATTTTGGCTCCAAGTTCTTCTGGTTTGTTAATTCAACACAGTATAATTTTATTCATTCACTAACTATTTAAACCTACTTTTTTATATTTCTAATCAGGATGTACAATTATTCCCCTGAAGAGAGTTTGGAGAGGTCAATAAACAGAGTATTGAGAAGTAGAAGAGGCTGGATTTAAATACTGCTTTTCTGACTCAAACATCATTCTTTTTATTTTGCTGTCTTGTAGGAATAGTCTGTTTGTGATATATATTTTCATACACACCAAACATATCCTCATCGTAGGGCTTTTCTCTAAGCTCTTTCCTCTGTCTAGAATGCTGTTCCCTAGATATCCTATGTCCAACTTCTTACCTCCATCTTCACCTTGAAAATACTATCTGTTTTCAAGTAGGTCCACACTGAATTTCTTTAAAAATTGTTTACCGTGTCTCACTTCACACTTTAGGGTGACCAGTTTATCCTGATTTGCTTGGACTTTCCTGGTTTTAACACTGCAAATCCCACAACCCAGAAAACTTTCTCAGTGCAATATCCCTTTCTCTAAGTTTTTTTTTAAATCTATCTATCATCCACCTATTTATCTAGCATCTGTCTATCTATCTATCTATCATCTATCTATCTATCTTCTATCTATCTATCATCTATCTATCTCTATCATCTATTGATCCATTAGCACATACAACACACACACACTTTCTCTCTCTCTCTCTCTCTCTCTCTCTCTCTCTCTTAATCAACATCCCTGTAGTTGAACTCAGTTTCATAATAGCAGGAATCTTTGTTGTTTTTTCCTTCCATAGAAACATCTAAGGGCCTAAAAATAGTGCTCAATGTATACTTGTTAAATGAATAAAAAAAATTATATGTCAGGCAGATTTAGTAAAAATTAGAATAGAAAGGCCATGTTGATGTTCCGTCTGTCCAAATAGCTACCAAAATTATGTTTTGATTTTTATCATTTCCTAATTCATACTTACAGGTCAACTCTGACTGAGTCAGATTTTAAATGGCAGGAAACATGATGCCTTATTATACATTTTGCGTTAGGTGGCACTGAAAATTAAAATTTATGTAATGAAAATGCTGATTCATATCAGAATTGTACTGCAGGATGATTCAGATTGGATAGAAACTTTCAGATGTACCTCAGGCTGTTGGAGACACTGAAAAGAAAAATAAAAAAGAAGGAAATGATGGGCTTAAAAGAGCATTATAGAACTAGCTTAGCATCTGACTCTAAAGAAGGCATGGCACAGTAGTATTAGCAGATTAATTGCAATCCAATCAACAAAAAAATGTGTTAGGCGCTTTTATATATAACGCACAGACATACATTATCCAATAAAAAATAAGATATAAATAAATAAATAAACCAGAAGCAAATATAATAGACCTGGATATGTTATTAGATGGCCTTAAACCAAGTACTCCAAGGTAAAAATGAGGACATTAGCCCAGGAAAATTGCATGGCTTGCCAGAGTTACTCAGATAATCTCTCTTTCTACATGTTTTATTATGGTTTCTTTTAGCTTAAGTCCTGGCCTATGGCTAGGTGTTGACACCTCTTAATTATCCTTTTCTTCTCATTTAAACTTCAAGGTTTTCAGATATTTCTTCTCTTTTACTATCTTCCATTCAGCCATTCAAGCTATACTTATTTTATTTCAGATTTTTTTCAGAGCTCTTCTCGTTTCTACCCTTAGTGTTCTTCATTCGCACTTCCATTCCCTTGCCATAACTATTGTAAGAGACTCCCTGCCAATTACCCTGTCTCCACTTTGGGTGACATTACAATCCCTTCTCTACTCAGCTGCCATAACTCTCTATTTACCACATTACTCTCCAGGCGAAGCCCTTGCTCCTTGAGAGGAACTCATTTCACTTCCATAATCTGGCCTGCCCTGTTTTTCATCCTTCAGCACTGAACTACTTGTAGTTCCCAACACGATCTCGGCCTTAGTTTCTTTTCTGTGGCCATGCTGTCTCCTGTTTTACGAATACCATCCTGCTCTAGGTTGCTAAGTTTTTATTCCTCTTTCAAGATTGTTTCAGGTTTCCTGTCATCTGGGAAGATGTCCACCCATACTTTTAGTCCATAAGCGAGGTGATATGTTCTTTTATCCATGCGTCTATAACACTGTGCTTCCGGTATGATATTTCTAATTGTCTATTTTATATCTCTTTTCCCAGTTTGTCCTTCCATCTTTCAGACATGGATGGAGTCTTATTCCTTATCAAATTGATAGCATCTGGCAAATATTTGTGGTTATAAAAGACAACTGTTTATTGAATGATTAATAAATTAATGAATGTTATATATGATTTACTGTTAGCATTACATTGATGGGCACACAAGTCATTTGTAGGTCACAAAGAGTCTCCTTTAACTCTCTTTTTCAAAGTAATTTTTTTTGTTTGTTTTTCTTATGGAGGATTCTTTTATTCCACACCTGACAAATGAGTCACACTCAGCTGTAATGAAATTTTCCTTCTACTGCCAATTCTTCCTGTTTCTGATGGAAGGATCCATGTTAAAACTTTTTACTTTATTCCCTTTAGACTATTGTAATGGTCTTTTGGCTGGTGTCCCAGCACACATAATTAACAAACTTCAATTGGTATAAAATGTTGCTGCTAGAATCCCGTTCAATACTGGATCAAAAGAGCTATAACTCTGGTTTTCGTGTCATCAAAATTAGAGATGGAAAATTATTATTAGTTCCACATAGACTCTTGTTTTCTCTGGGGAGTTAAGGTAAAATTGTTCCCCTCTGGTGTTTTGTCCACTGAGTTTAAGTGAATCAAGCAACAGGTCTTCTACTATTTCCTCTTGGGAGATTCTTTCACTGTCAAATAGAAGTGATTAAAAACAACAAACAACAATGAAAAAGGAAAAGAAGAAAAAAAAACGCGTTCAACTTATATTAGGTTTTCTTAACTGTTTTCTTTCTAGCCTCTGCTCAGTTGAATTCTGAAGTATCCACACATGAGGGAGTGTATCCTTTGGCCTTCTGTTTTATTTTCCTGTTGTGATGCTCACCGAAGGCATTGCTTTATAATGACCCCATTTAATCCCAGTCACTTGGGAAATGAGTTAAAAACTACCTCCTTCACACAATCTAAATTGATTTAACATCTTTCAGTGCAAGTTATTTGTGTAATTCCCTGCACATGCTAATGTATACACCTCAATCTAGCTACAAAGATATCAGGTCCAAACAATGATTTTCAGGGGCCCAGGAGCGAATTACTGTTTGGATCTATTAAATAGACCTAAATGCTTGTTGGATTCAGAAGTCACTTGCAATCAGCAGCATTTTAGTGAAGGCTTAGGCTGTGCACTGCTTAGTAGGAGGGGGCAAAGCCATGTTGCCTAACTACTTAAGAGATTGGGTTATTCAAGAAGTTTCCCAAATGGCTTTTCATTTACTAGCAGACTTTGCTATGAGGCTTGATTTCAGTTTTCTCTCCATTAAAGTAATCTTGAAATTAGATTATGGGCATAGAAGAAATTTTTCCTGTTCTAGCTCTTCATACTATGTTCCTTAAGAAGAGGATTTTTAACACAGAGCAAAGAAAGCTTGCTGGATTTTGACGCCAGATAGACTTCCATTCAACTGCTGATTCTCCCACTTTCTATCTGTGAAACATTAAAAAGTTATTTGCCTTTCTAAACCTCTGATTTTTCCATTAATAAATTGGGAGTAGTAATGTAATGCTCGTATGATTGTTGTGGGGATTAAATGAAATAATAATACATAATGTGTTTTGGAAACGGCAGACACTCATAAAATTTGATTTCTTCCTCCCATCCATTTGATAAGAAGACTATTCTACTACACAAATCAATGAGGTATGTTGGACAATGTAAGAGGAACATCTAAGATGAGTTTAATATGTATTTTATAGAGCTCTGAAATCAATTATATTTAATTTATATTTAATTATTAATAAATTACCACAAATGACATTAAATAGAAAGTTCCATATAAATTTAATATACTACTGCTACTGCTAATATTATTTAGCCACTTAGTGATCAGTTGCATCCCTTCAGTAGCTCTCTCTTGACCTATAAAGCCCTTTAAACTGTTTTTTCCAATGTATCTTCCTGTCTTCCGATATTATTTTAGAGCATCTCAATCTGGCCGTTTGTCTCAATGCTAGGTAAATGCATCATACTAAAAAAATTATTTCATACATTCTGGAAACTTTTTCTCTTGTTTAAAATTAATTTGTTCAAACTATTAATTAAATTCTCAGCGCAAAGGTGTGTGTGGTGTGTGTGGTGTGGTGTGTTGTTTCTGTGTTGGGGGTGGAGAAGAGTGTTGAGTGAAAAGTGAAAGAAACATTATGCCACTTGACTGAATCCAGTTCTTCAAACTTCCACGCAATTTTTGAGATCTTGAAGTTTTCTTATTTCTATTGTATTACTGTATATTCTGCTTTGTTGCCTAAAAATAAAAGGCAGTACAATGTTTGGATTTAGGGTGTGGGTATGGTCTAGAGGTCAAGGAAGAGGGTCCCGGCCTCATACCACTGGGTGGATTTCTTGCTAGTCCCAGTCAAGCACACAGGAAGACAGTTTGATTGAGGTTTTGTAGAAAACCTAGGAGGGTTGAACTGCTTATAGTCTTGAATACATCAGTTCTAAAGAAGCTGATGGAGACAAGATTTCTAGGTTTGTGTTTTAAGATAAGTTATTATTCAGTGAAAAGAATCCAACCTTTTATTGGTCTCTGATTTATTTATTATTTTTTTATTTATTTTTTATTTTTTTTTCTTAAGTTTATTGGGGTAACATTGGTTAATACCAATTATATAATTTTCAGGTGTACATTGCAGTTTGATATCTATATATTCTTCTATCGTGTGATTACACCCAAAGTCTAGTTTCTTTTCAGCTACCATATATTTTGATCCTCTTTCCTTCCCCCTATATTTTGATCCCCTTTACCCTGTCTACCTCTTCCCTCCTCCCCACTTTCTACCCTCTGGAAACCACTAGTCTATTGTCCACGTCTATGAGTCTCTGTTTGTTTGTCCTGTTCATTTGTTGCTTTTAGGTTGATATTTCACATATAAGTGATATCACGTGATTTTCAACTTTTTTCAGTCTGGCTTATTTCCCTTAGCATGATTATCTCGAGGTCCATCCATGTTGTCGCAAATGGCAGTATTTCATCTCTTCTTATGGCTGAGTGAATATTGCATTGTGTATATGTGCTACAGCTTCTTTAGCCATTCACCTATCATAGGACATTTCTGTTGCTTCCATGTCCTGGCCACTGTGATAATGCTGTTATGAACATCGGTGTGCTAATATCTTTTCAGATATGGGTTTTCAAGTCTTTGGGGCAAATACCAGCAGTGGATTGCTCATTCTTATTTTTTTGAGGAACCTCCATACTGTTTCCATAGTGGCTGTACCAATTTGCAGTCCCACCAGCTGTGTATGAGGGTTCCTTTTTCTTCGCATCCTCTCTAACATTTGTTATTGTTTGTTCTGTTGATTATAGCTATTCTAAAAGGTGTGAGATGGTATCTCATTATGGTTTTAATTTGCATTTCCCTAAGAGCTAGCGATGTTGAGCATCTTTTCAATATGTTTGTTAGCCACTTGTATGTCCTCTAGGGAGAAGTGTCTGTTCAGGTCCTCTGCCCATTTTTTGATTGGATTGTTTTGTTTTTTTTGTTGTTATTGATCATATGAGTTCTTATATTTTAGAATTAGGCCCTTATTGGAGGCATTGCTTGCAAATAATTTTCCCATTGAGATTGTTGTCTCTTTGCCTTGTTGACGATTTCTTTTGCTGAGCAGAAGCTTTTTAGATCGATGCAGTCCCATTCATTTATTTTTGCTTTTACTTCCCTTGCCTTTGAGGTCAAATTCATAAAATCCTTTAAGACCAAGGTCCTTGAGTTTAGTTCCTATGTTTTCTTCCATGCATTTTATTGTTTCAGGTCTTATATTCAGGTCCTTAATCCATTTTGAGTTAATTTTTTGTTGGTGATAGACAACAGTCTAATTTCATTCTTTTGCAGGTGGCTTTCCATTTTCCCAGCACCATTTATTGAGAGGCTTTCCTTTCTCCACTGTATATTTTTTGGCTTTTTTTTTTTTTTTTTTTTTTTTGTCAAAGCTATTTGCCCGTGTAACTATGAGTTTACTTCTGGACTCTCAATTCTGTTCCACCTGTCTGTGTGTCTGTTTTGCTGCCAATACCATGCAGTTTTGATTACTGTCGCTTAGTAGTATAATTTGAAGTCAGGCAGAGTGAAGTCTCCAGCTTTGTTCTTTTTTCTCAGGATGGCTTTGGCAATTTGGGGCCTTTGTGCTTCCATAGAAACTGATGATTTTTGTTATATTTCTTTAAAAAATGCCAATAAGATTTTGATGGGGATTGCATTAAATCTGTACAATGCTTTAGGTAATATGGTTGTTTTAACTATGTTGATTCTTCCAATCCAAGAAAATGGAATATCTTTCCATTTCTTTGTATCTTCGATTTCTTTTAATAGGGTCTTGTAGTTTTCTTATATAGTCCTTCACATGTTTCGTTAAATTTATTCCTACGTATTTTATTCTTTTTGTTGCAGTTGCAAAAGAAATTATTTTTTTCCACTTCTTTTCTGATGCTTCATTATTAGATATAGTAAGGCTATGGATTTCTGAATGTTGATTTTTGTGTCCAGAGACTTTACTATATTTGCTTATTTTCTAGTAGTGTTCTTATGGAGTCTTTAGGGTTTTCTATATAGAGAATCGTGTCATCTGCAAACAGTGACAATTTGACTTCTTCATTTCCTATTTGGATGCCTTTTTATTCTTCTCTTGCCTGATTCACTTGCTAGGACCTCAATGTTATATTGAATAACAGTGGCGATGGACAGCCGTGCCTTGTTCCTGATCTTAGAGGGAAAGTTTTTTAGTTTTTCACCATTAAGTATAAATTGGCTGAGAGTTTGTCATACATGGCCTTTATAATGTTAAGGTACTTTCCTTCTATACTGATTTTGTTGAATGCTTTGATCATAAATGGATGCTGTATCTTGTCAAAGGCTTTTTATTTTTTTGCATCTATTGTATATGATCATGTGATTCTTATTTTTTAATTCGTTTATGTGGTGTATCACATTATTGATTTGCATATGTTAAACCATCCTTGTGCCCCTGAGATGAAACTCTTTTGATCGCGGTGTAAAATCTTTTTAATATGTTGTTGTATTCAGTTCAAATCTTATTTAGGATTTTGCATCTGTGTTCATGAGAGATATTGGTCCGTAGTTTTCTTTTTTGTGTGTTATCTTTACCAGGTTTCGGTATCAGAGTAATATTGACCTCTTTGATTATATGGAAGAGTTTGAGGAGAATAGGTATTAAATCTTCTTTGAATGTTTGGTAGAATTCACTGGTGAAGCCATCTTGTCCTGGACTTTTACTTTTTGGTAGGTTTTTGATAATTGTTTCAATTTCTATGCTGCTGATCAGTCTATTTAGATTTTCCAGTTCTTCTCAATTCAGTCTAGGAAGATTGTATTTTTCTAAGTACTGGTCCATTTCTTCTAGGTTATTAAATTTGGTGTTATGTACTTTTCATAGTATTCTTGTATGATCCTTTGTATTTCTGCAATATGTCATAATTTTTTCTTTCACCTCTGATTTTGTGTCCTTTCCTTTTTTCTTTAGTGAGTCTAGCCAGGTGTCTGTCAATTTTATTTACCTTCCAAAGAACCAGCTCTTTGTTCCACTTATTTTTTCTATTTTTTTTGTTTTAGTTTTTTTTGTTGTTGTTTTTTTCAATTGCATTTATTTCTTCTAATTTTGATTTCTTTCCTTCTGCTGACTTTAGACTTATTTGTTCTTCCTTTTCTAGTTTTTTAAGATGAAACGTTAAGTTGTTTATTTGGGCTCATTCTTGTTTTTTGGAGATAGGTCTGTAATGATATGAACTTTCCCTTATGACCACTTTTGGCCACATCCCAAAAGTTTTGATATGTTGTACTATCGTAATCATTCATTTCTATGTATCTCTTGATCTTTTTATTTCTTCCCTGACCCAGTTATTTTTCAGTAGCATGTTTGTTTAATCTCCATGTATTTGTGATTCTTCCTGATTTCTTTCTGGCAGTTGAATCTCTACTTTCAAAGCAGAGAATATGGTTGGTATGATTTCAACCCTCTTATATTTGTTGAGACTGTTTCCGTGTCCCAGTATGTGGTCGATTTTGAATGTGTTCCATGTGCACTAGAGAAGAATGTATAAGCAGCTGGTTTTGGGATGGAAGGCTCAATATAGTCAATTATGTCCTGCTTTTCTCTGAATGCCCATTTGCATGAAATATCATTTTCCACCCTTTCACTTTGAGCCTATATTTGTCTTTGGAGCTTGAGATGTGTCCCCGGAAGTAGCATATGGTTGAGTTTTGTTTTTAATCCAATCTGTAACTCTGTGCTTTTTATTGGTGAGTTCAGTGCATTTACATTTAGGGTGATTATTGAAATATGAGGTCTTCTTATAGCCATTTTTATCTTTTGCTTTGTGGTAGCTCGTGTTTCTATTGCTTTCTTATCCTTATGTTTCTGTTTTCTTTATTTTGGTTGGCTTTTGTGGGTTTTGCCTCTGATTCTTCCTGTTTTATGTTATATACTTCAGTTCTGACTCTATGATACATGGTTACCATTACGAATATGAAAAAGATAGTTATGTTATATACAGTCATCCATCTTCTTCTGTGTGCCTTATCACCTTTCCCCTTTGCAAATTTAGATCTTTAAGTCCTTCCTTTTTCAGTCATTGTTATCTCAGTTTGTCCCTATATATGCTGAACATTCATTACTATCTTGCTATAGCAGTTCTCTTATTATTTAAGCTAATAATGCTCTGTTCTTAGTAAGGGTTGCACTCCTCTGCTTCTATTTGCCTGATAGTCACTTTACTCCTAATTCTGTATTTTTGTTGTTATTTTGTTTTAGGTGCGCTGACCCCTTCCGAATCTCCTGTAGGCAGGCCTCGTAGTGGAGAATTCCCTCAATTTTGTATGTCTGGAAAAGTCTTAATTTCTCCTTCATAATAAAGGAGAACTTAGCTGGATACATTATTCTAGACTGGTAGTTCCTGTCACTTAATAGTTTAAATATTTGATTTCATTTCTTTCTGACTTGTAAGGTCTGCGCTGAGAAGTCCAATGATAATCTAATCGTTTTTCCTTTATATGTTACCGTTTTCTTCTCCTGGCTGCCCTGAAAATTCTATCTTGGTCATTGATTTTTGATAACTTTAATACAGTGTGTCTTGGTGAAGGCCTCTTTGGGTTGAGATAATTGGGTGTTCTGTTGACTTCTTGAATTCCAAGTTCCAGCTCATTCCTTAGATTTGGGAAACTCTCATCCACTGTTTGTCTGAAAATGCTTTCTGTCCCTGCTCCTTTCCCTCACCTTTGGTAATGCCCATTATTCTTGTTTTCTCTCCTGATGGTGTCAGCTAGTTCTTGTATTTCTCTTTCATTATTTTTCATTCTTTGGTTTCTCTCTTCTTCATTCTGATTTATTTCTATATTTCTGTCTTTGATATCACTGATTTTTTCCTCCATTTGGTTGACTGCTATTTCCCAAGCTTGCTCTTTCATTTTTCAACTCTTGCAGTATGTTTTTATCTCCAGAAGTTCTATTTGGTTCTTTTTGAGGGTTTCCTCTCCTTGCTCTGTTCATCTAGTAGTTTTTGCAATTTCTGAAATTGTTGATATTACTCATTTTGGAACTCACTGAGTTTTTTTCAGAAGTACCATACTGAATTCTCTGTCACTTAAGTCATATATTTCTATGTCTGTAAGCTCATTTTCTGGAGATTTTTCTCTTTCTTTCTGAGATGCCTTGTCACCTTGGTTGTCCATGCTGATTAATGGACTATTTATCCACCTGGGCATTAACAGAAGTGTGTTCTGTTGTTTTTCCAGAAAGAAGATTTATTATATAAAGGTCTCTGTTTAGCCTGCTGCATAGAAGGTGCTTTTCTTTTGGTTTCAAGTAGGTGGCATCTAAGCCTCTTGGATCCCTAATAGCTTAGGTAGCATTTGCTCAGATCCCCCTGGGCCTCTGCAGTGATCGGTCTCAGAGGATATGGAGCAGGAGCTCTCTGGGGACTATGGCTCAGCCTCAGTTTTGCAACCACAGTCATAAGAACCAACTGTTTTTCTCTGCTGGCTGCTTCTCCGCTCTCTGCCCTGATGACTGGGCCCTGCAGCCAGCCGGCCACGGGGAGCCCACAACCTCCCAAGATAGGCCATTTAGGGAATTTGTGGCATGAACTCGTTGCTCCTTCTCCACTCTCCCTCCTCCTGCAGGGAGCTCTAGAATTTGCGAGGGTAGCCTCAGTCTCAGCAGACTTTGCTCAGATTCCCCTGGGACTCCAGGTGTTCTGTCTCAGAAGGCAGGGCTCTCTGGGTTGAAGGCTGAGGGCTGTGGCTCAGCCTCAGTTTTGGAATCGGGGCTGGTGAAAATCAACTGTTGTTTCTCTGCTGTCCAGTCCCACTTCTCTGCTTTCTGCCCTGATGACCGAGCCCTGTTGCCAGCCGCTAAGTCCCTGCACTTCTAAGCAGGGGGCTGATCAGGGAGGTCACCGCACCTTCACCCCTCCCCTTCCTCCTGCAAGGAGCTCCAGTGGCTGTGAGAGGCAGCTTCTTTATTTGTCCCAGTCCACTGCCTGACGCCTGGGTTTCTGACTGTGGCAGCTCTTATGTGCAGATCCCATGCTCAGGCATGCTGGTGTGCAGTTGGGGTGTTTTTTGTTCAGTTTTAGATGTTCAGCTTATTGTTGTTTCAAGGGTAGAGATCTGAGGACATCTCTCACTCTGCCATGTTTTCCCAGAATCCCCTGATTTATTTCTTTTAATTTTTTTGTTGCTTTAGCATTTAAATTGCATATTTTTTTTTTTTTAAAAAAGAGGTTTTCTAATAAAAAAATAACTGTCTTTGAGGAAGATCAAAATCAACCCTGGTTGAAGAAAAATAGTTTCTAAAGGCAATGTTTACTGTAACTTGTTCTATCTAGAACTAGGCTCTGGTCCCATTAAAGAAGTGTCAGAGCAGTATTAATTTGGTTATTTTTACATAAATCTGCATTAATATTCAAGAGACCCTGTTCCAGGTATGCAAATAAAGCAGCATTAATTAATTAGTGCTACTCCATCAACTATGTTCAAGCCCAAGATTCAAAGAGTGTAGGTGGCTGAAACACACAAAGGTATTTAAACCAATCAGTGCTAATTCATGCTTAGAGGAGACACACAAAGGAAGTTTTCAGACATACAAGGAAGATGTCACATACAGATATCCTTGTATTTGTAACTGGAAACATGACCATTCTCTTTCCAAACCCCATTCCCCCTCCACCACAAAGAAAAGCTTCCAAATTTACACAGCACATGCAAGCTGGAGGAACAGAAGACCTTTGTCAAGAATTTAATCGAATCTCCATATATGTTTTTTCAAAATTTATAATTATTTTAGTTTCTAGATATACCCACTCTTGAAAAAACAAGGTACAGAGTTAAATGTGAAGGGTAGGGGGTACAGAGAGCTGAATTGCTGTCCATTAGTAAATGTGGGGCATGGGGGATTTGAGAGGGAACCACGAGAAGAAAGAAGAGAGAGAAGGAGGGACACAAAGAGGAAGTCTGAGCAAGGAAGGAAGACTAAAAACTGAATTACTGCTATGGCTTACTATATAGTTTAATTCATTAGAGTAGATAATAGTACAGGGAGACACTATACTATAGTATAAGAAAAGGACAAAGAATTGGGGACAACTAAAATTTATGAAGAAGAGGAGGAAGTGCCAATGAAGAAGGTTAAAAATAAATTTTCTTCTCCCAAATTAGCTCCATGTTCATAATTTTCATAGCGTAGACGTAGTACATAGCTTAAGGCTCGATTACCTTCCTCCTGGACTATCACTAACACTTTTTCTCTAAACTCTGGGCTTTGGAGAAAATTTAAAAGCAACCTATATTCACCAACAGAAAAATTAATAAATGGCTTGTATTACATTCACATATAAGTACTAAACAACAGGTAAATTGAGTGAACTAGAGCAACATGTATTAACAAAGATAACACAAGGATGAAGGGGAAAATGTGCAAAATGATACATGCAGTATGATATCAGGCATATAAAGGTTTAAATCTAAAAAAATCATGTCATGAATACACACATATGAATGGGAATGATAAACAGCAAATTCAAGATAGAGGTTACCTTCAGGGAAAGATTGAAGGAAGTGAAATTGAGTAGATATTATTATAGGAGGGGGCTACATCTCTATCTGAAATTTTGTATTACTCCTTTTCTATTCTGTAGAAATATAACTTTTCACCTGAGTTTCAAAGAGCGCATGGCTGCCTAGCTAGAGATTATGTATTCCAGTCTTCCTTGCAGCTGTCTGTTGTATGCTTATGTGACTAAATTCTTGCCGCAGTAGTGTGATTAGGAGTGATGTGTATTACTTCCCAGTCATTTCCTTAGAGGAAATTATTTGTCTTTGCATCTTCTCCTTCTCATTTCTCACATTTTGGAATATGGAGGTACTACCAACAATTCAGTCTCTACCCTGAGGGGATGAATAGTACTCCAGGGCAGGGGACATGGTCCATGGGCCAATAGCTTCATTTGACACATGTAACAGTAACTCATTAAGAGTGAATCTTACATCTTATTTCAAAGTGCGAATACACCAAGGTTTATCCATTGTCCTTTTGGTGGACATTTAGATTATTTTCTGTTTGGGACTATTAAGAATATTCTTATCATGTCTCCTTCCTCCATAGATTAGAGTTTCTCTATGGTATTTTCTGTCTTAGTCTGTTTGGGCTACTATAACAGAAATATCATAAACCGTGTGGTTTATAAACAAACATATATTTCTCCTAGTTCTGGAGGCTGGGAAGTCTGAGTCAAGACACCAGCAAATTTAGCATTTCCTGAGGACCTGTCTGTATTGCTGAGGACCTTTTCTGTATTCTCCTGTGCATAAGGGGCAAAGGAACTTTTTAGGCTGCTTTTATAAGGGCCCAATCACTGAGGGCCCCCCTCAAGACCTAACTACTTCCCAAAGACTTCACTTCCTAATATCATAACCTTGTGGATTAGGTTTTGAAATATGAATTTGGGGGGATACAAACATTCATACTGTAGCTTATATATTTAGAAATGGAGCTACTGAATCATAGGATTTGTTGATGTTTAATTTTCCTCAGCATCATCAGGATAAACTCTTCCAAGTGGCCATAAAAATTTAAAGCACCATCATTGTGTTAGACAGTCTCATCTTGTTTTTGATTGAATTTTCATTTTTTATTTATCGTCATTTTAATTTTCACAAAATTGTTCATATCTCACTGTGGTTTTAGTTTGCATTTTTCTAATTACCAATGAGGACAGGCATCTTTTCTAATGCTTAGGGCTAGTTGTGTTGCTTTGCTGTGAAATGACCATTTACATTTTTGCTCATTTTTCTATTGTGTTCTCTTTTTCTTATTGGTTCCACATATAAATCTTTTGTTAAAAATATGTATGGCAAAACCCTTCTGCTCTATGATTTGTCTTTTTAACCTTATGTCTTTTGATGAATGAAAGATTTTCGTTTTATTAATATATATACCTATTTGTTACTTCATGGTGTAAAGGTTTTATTATTGTTTAGGAAATCCTCTGCACTCTGAGGTTGCAAAGATATTCTGTATTTCATTATCTAAATTATATAGTTTTATCATTTATATTTACCTTAAATCTGTAACTAGTAACTGATTTTTGGATATGATATGGGTTAAGAATCAAATTTAACTAATTTCCTTATAGATAACCAATTGTCCCAGACCCACTGATGGAATAACTATTATTCCTTCCTTCCCCCACTACCCATTGATCTCTAATTCCTGCTCCTTATTATTTGTGTGAGATTATTTTAGGACTCTATCTTTTCCATTATTCTGTTAATCTAATCTCATGCAAATGTCACATTGTCTTATTATAGTCTTGATAAATATGTTAGTGTCAGATAAGACAAATTTCCCACTCTTTCTTCTTCTTATGGAAGATTGTCTGGGATAGTCCTGTTTGCTATTCTATCTGAAATTCAGAATCAGATTGTCATGGTGTTACATTTTATTTGTAGATTTAATTGTTTTTATAGATTAATCTGGGGGAGAATTTTGGCTCTAGTTCTTTGTTTTTTAAGTTTACGTAAACACATTCTTTTATGTTTTTTTATATTAAGTGGGATTTTTATACTTTTTTTATATGAGTTGTAATTTCAGTTCAAAATTAAACAGAAAGTAGAGAGAGAGGTAATTGGTAATTAATTTAAAAAAGAAATGAAGAGAGTTTTATTGCCGCCTAAAGGATAAATTTATATGTTCAGGGGAAAAAAACTTTAGGTGGAAACAATGAAAGTACAAGTCATTAAAGATAAATGTGAGGGACAAAGCACGTGCCTGATCTTCTTGAAAAGTAAAGCAAGAAAGTGATGACCATGTTGGCTACCAGCTGGCCTAGATTGTCTTAGGATGGCTCAGCTGAATTGGTGGAGCACTCCCTGAGGGAGAGAGCAGAGGATTCAGAGGTAAATACTGAGGGTGGGAAAGAATGAGTTCATTATGTAAATAATAGTTGCAAGCCAGATGTTCATAGCTTGAGTATACCTTACATGCCTAAGGCAGTTGTACAATGCATTTTGAGTGAGTTTTCATATCCTCGGGGGCCTTGCTATCAAATTCCAAAATTACTCCCTCTCCTCAGACAGCTTTTCTCACAATTGTTGAAAAAAGAAACTGTTAGGAAAAGTCTCACATCGAGGAAATTTTGGTACAGTGCCTTACATGCAAACAGGAAAATAGCAGGAATTAAGCAATTCAGATAATTACTGTCATGAATGCTGGACCATGTGAAAAAGAGAAAAGATTTTGATTTTTAATGTTTACACTTATGTACATAAAGTAAAAAAAAAAAATGTAATGGAGCTAATTTTTAAAAAACCAAGCAGGCTTTTAGCTACTCAGATCCCATAAAAATCAAAAGGACAAATGTGACTTAAACTTGCTTTACGGAAGCAAATTTTCACGACCTGGCATTTAAATTGAGCTTTGGGGTGCTCAAATAATCCCACAGGCATGTAAAATCTGATACTATATCTGCATCTAGGTATTCTGCTCTGAGACTTGGAGTCCCAATTGGCAACCTGGGAAAACCATATTACTTACACTTGCTCAAATAGTCTCTAATTAGTTCTTCTGACCCTCTTGTATACTAATAAATGGCCCATTACAAAACATTAAAACTGAATTCTTTCCATTAAAAATGATTTCCTTGCTAGTGAACATGATCTAGGTTTAATGCACAATGTTGATTAACATTAGATTGTTCTAATGTACAGTAAATGCTTTCCAGTATAAAGTGATTCTATCACTAATTTGACTTTCTGGTTCAGTCATTTCTCTTGGGAGGGGGTGGGGGATGAGTCTTCCTACAGTGATCTAAATATTGCTTATATTCTTAGTTTGTCTTTGGTCTATTACTTTTTGATCGAAAGAGCTGAAAACTCTAACGTGAAATTGTATAATGAGCCTTGGAAAATTGTGAGCCTAAAGAGACTTTTAGCTCACCTCATCAGGTCAATTTTCAAGTTTTATTTGACTGGTGGTACGAATAGGCTGATGCAATAGAAACTTCTTTTGGAATTCTGGCATACTCCACAGACCATTCAAGACTCCCTTGCCACCTAGTACAGTGTCACACATAGTAGGTGTCCAATGATTACATGTTAAGTTAATATTGTAAAATGTTTCTGCATGACTGGTAATTAGTATTTCTGAAATGATTATCTAATTGATCAACAAATTCATATATATATAGAGCTCCTGTATTTGACCAGAATTGTGCATGACAAACTCTAAATAAATTTTTAAAAGATGCATTAAATATGGCTCTATGAAACATCATCATAAGGATTGGAATTTAAAATTTATTTTAGATAATTATAAACTATCTTAGAAATCTTGGGCCATAAGCTCCCTAATTGTGTGCTATTCTAAATGTGAGTAGGTCAGGGAAAGTCCTTAACACAACAACCATGTTTGTTTTTTTTTCTATTCCTGGATTGACATGATGAGAATTTTACTCACTGGGCTAATACTTATCAAACACCTACTATGTGCCAGGTGCCCAACCTAGGCCTGAGGCGTACAATCATTATGAGTACCTTTCAGAAAAGTACAGATAGAAAGAGGGAGACATACAAACAACTATTAGAGTAGAATGGAGTAAGCATCACAAATGGTTATTACAAATTTAAGCTGACTGCCCCCGTATTCCTGCTGAGCTGGCCTTTGGCTGTCAGAAAAAGGAGTCAAGAATCCTGTGACTAGACAGGGATAGGAAGTGAAATCAAAGGGATTGATCGAGGATGTTGAATAAATATAAATGTGCAGAGGATAGGAAGCAGCGCAGAATTGATATTTGTTGAATGGCATGAAGTCTAGTGGAACTTTGGGGACTTGGTTGGTGCCCAGTTTTGCAAAAGTTGACCAAAGGTTCTTCCTATTTTTAGCCTGAGCTCACAATTATCAAGTGAATCTCCTTCAAGATATAGCACATTTATGCCCTCTTCTCAAGGTCTCCCAATTTGTAAAGAAAATAAACACAGCCTTCTTATTTTGACATTCTTGATCTTCTACAGTTTGGCCCCAATATATGATTTTGATCTACAAAAATAGCATTTTTGTGTGCTTCAAACACATAACTTTGTTTCCCTGCTACACAAGTATATTCATTCAACTTTATCCAAGCCTGATTCCTTTATTGTCCTTGTGTCTTTTTCAAAAAATGCTACTTAAAAATGCTCCTTTTCTAATGATGCTCTTTAGGAATGTTTTCCTAGTCCTCCTTCACCCCCATCCATAGTAGGATTTCTTCCTCACCTCAGTACACACTGTAATTTATTTCTCCCTATGGTGTCTTCTGTTTTATAATTATATACATATATGTTTTCAACCTCCTTGATTATAAGAGATTCTTATTGTGCTCAACTTTTGGCCTTTCATTTCATTACTCTTACTTAAATTATGCAACTAGCATAATGTAAGGTCATAAATAACACTTACAAAGAGCAAAATTGAATGTTTAATGGAGTTGATAGTGAGAAATTTAAAAATCCCAGGCAGAAGGAAGTATAGGAGAGATGTTGAGTTGTGATCTGCTGGAGAACTGATCGAAGAATTTCTCTGTCTCTCTGTCTCTGTCTCTCTGTCTCTGTCTCTGTCTCTGTCTCTCTTTCTCTCTCTCATTCCCTCTGTTGTGTGCATGTGCACGCATACATGTGTTTGAGGGACTTCTAAATATTTAAATCAAGATTAGGAATCTCTCCTAAAAGCATTAATAGCTACAACAATGCAAAACCATTATATCCTCCTTATTTATTTTATAATGAGATTGACAGCCTCGTTTAAACATTGTGAATAATGCAAAATGCCTCTGTTGAGGATTCTGATGCACATTTTCCAATGGTTTCAATGGGTGAATACAAAGTATTCTCAATGCCATTGATTTCTAAGAATGATTTGACCCTTGTGATTTTTGTCCCCGACATACATAACAAAAATTTTAATAAAGAATTATTATAGATTTTTAAAGAAAATTATTTAAGAAGGGGGCATATCTGTGGATATAGGTAGAAAATCGGAATTTGGTACTTGTTTAATGAAAGATAAGTATGAAAAATAAAAAGAAACATGAGTATGAAATAAATCAGCATATACATTCAAATAAATGGTGCTAATCTACCTTTGCTAACATGTTTCCAGATATACCTGTTTTAACACTCAGGGAGCTCTTTTCATACCTGTAAGAGATAAACATTTTTTTTCCAGTGTGGAAATGGAAGCCTAGAAAGACCATGTAACATGCTCTAATTTTCTTTCCGGCTCTAGCTTTTGCTCTCTCTCCATTCACTCTTTAATGAATGAGAATCTCATTACCTTGTTCTCTTCATATATTTGTACTCTTGCTCTACTCTATTTGCTGGACAACCTTTAACCTCACGACCTACTCTAAAATAGTTGTTCGGATGCAGACACTCTCATCTAATACACAAAATTCCTTTTGTTTTGATCCCTTCTCTTTCTCTGTTATTCCATCTAGCAGCTTTAAAATATCACTGTTAATCTTCAGTTAACCTAGGCTTTATATCTATACTATCATCTCTGTTTTTCTGATAAGAACGAGCCCCAGAAAATTTCTGAGACGTTCCCCAAATTACTGGGATTATAGGTTGAAACACATGCTTCCCACCCACCTCCCACATTCATACGCTGCAATCCTAACTCCCAGTACTTCAGAATGTGATCTTATTGGGAAATGAGGTTGTTGCAGCTGTAATTAGTTCCCATGAGATAAGTTGATACTAAAGTAAGATGGACCCTTAATCCAACATGAGTGAAACAGACAGACAGACACACACACAGGGAGAATGCCATGTGAAGATAAAGAATTCCGAAGGTAGTGCACAAACTACCAGAAGCAAAGGTGAGGAGCACAGATGCTTCCTCACAGTGTTTGGAAGGAACTAACTTTGCCAGCATCTTGATCTTGGACTTCTTGTTTCCAGAACTATGAGACAATTAATTTCTGTTTTTCAAGCCACCTAGTTGATGGCACTTTGTTGTGGTAGACCTGGGAAACTAATACAGATTCCAATCAGAGCACTTGAGTCCTATGTTCTTTCTATTACAGCACAGCTGCACTTTCGGAATAGATGTCATTTTGACTTGGATCTAAAGTCTAGGTTTTTGATGCATTGTTATTGGGAAATGCCGAAGAAGAAATAACTTTTTCTGCCTGTCTGGGTGACCTAGAAGGTTTTACTGAGAAGCTATCACTTGTTAGGGTCCTTGATCAAAGAGTTGGAGTCTATCAGATATAGGCAGACTGGTGAGAGGAAGGAATTCCAGGTAGAAAGAACAACATATCTTTCATTCAAATATAAGAAAGGGAGAAGCACAGTAGATTAGACGAGATTAGGTAAAGGGAGAGAAGGCTCAAGGAGATGGGACAGTTAGAGTGCTTTTGTTAGGGAAGATTCACTGTTTGATTATGGTTACTGGGAATACCTTGGAAGTGAAGTAAAAAAGAGGATATTTTTATTATGAAGGCAATAAGGAATTCACTGAAGAAGAGGATGCCAAAATCTTAGAGACACTTATTGGTGTCTATTCTTTGCAGGATGGAGTTGACAGTAAAACATACCATAGAATTAAACTCCCTTTTACCTGTCAGAATGTTGAGATTCCAGAATGTCAGGGACCAGGTGACAAGACTTAACTATCAGATCAGAGATGAGATGGATTTAATTACAGAATAGGAAGTAAAAGTAGCAAATCAACTATGACGATTAGGATTCGTTTATCTGCAGGAATCTGTGGCAAAGGCCAATAGGTCATGTTATTCCTGATAGTGAGATATAGGAACAGCTAACTAAGGTATTGTTCAATTTATTTAATAAAAATAATTTTAAAAAGAGATGGTAAGTAGAACTTAGCTCTTGCAATGGATAATTGAAGACCCTTATTCAGTTTTCAAATCTAAGTTAGTTCACAGACATACATCACATTGATCAAAAAGAAGTCTGAATCCTTTTGAAGGAAAAACTCACCACCACCACAACAAGTATATCCAGTAAATACTTTTCTGAACCTTCAGAAAAGTCATGTGCCCATTTACCAGAGCACATCTAAAGGGGAATATGAAACTTTTTCAAAGATATTAGATTTGTGATCTAATGAAAAATTTTACTATGATCTCTTAGTTAGAATAGGGGCTTATGGACAAGTGATAATTGGATCGCTGGCTTCATGGTGGGTCCCATGGGTCCATGGCTCCAACCTGTGGTTATTTTCTCATTCCCTTAAGTTATAATTGGAATAAATGTGTTTAGCTTTAGCAGGACCCTCTCATTGGTTCTCTGATCTGTGGAAGGTATGTTATGATAGGAAAGGTCCAGTGGAAGTCTATATAACCACCTCCACCCCTTGGAAAGATTGCAGAGATGAGTATCTTTATTAAACAGCCCAAGGATATAGTGATAGTGGTTCCCATTATGCCCCTGCTCAATTCATCTGCCTGGCTATGCAATAACGTGATAGGTTATGAGGGATTGCCATAAACTTGGGGTCCCAATTGCGGTGGCTGTGCCACATATATATTCTTTACTATAGTAAATCAACATAGCCTCTGGTACATGGTATGAGGCTATTAATTTGATACCTGAAGGCTCTGACTCCTCCAGTGGATATCCAGAGGGACCCGGTAACCAGATGGAAGTGGGGAGAAGTTAAAACCACAAAGGTTAGACTTTGACCAATGAGAGATGACAGACAGGACCAGCAACTAATCTGCTTGTCCTTTCTCTTTTATAGATTCTTCCTAGCAGTGCTTTTGTTGTGCTTTGTGGAACTAAAGAATTGGCCGGATTTCTCAGAGAAGCAGTGCAAAGTCAGTAACATATCATCTTATATTTACTTTTTCTTCTCTGCCTCACTTTTCCTTTCTCCTCACTTTTTCCCTTACTCAAATGTTAGCTTTATACTTTGTCTAAACTCTGATTTTTAGAACACCTGGGCTGAGACATTTTAAAGACCTGAACTACAGTCACATTGAAGATGGTGAAGAGGGGTAGATGTGTGAGATAATTAGGGGGAAGAAATTTCCATATTTCCTATTGCATTGAATTGGAATTGGAGAGCCGAGTGAGGGTAATGGAGGCAATTATGAAACCTTGGAAGTTTATAGCATTGGCAGCTGCTGAAGTGATACATTAGCTGAGATTTCAAATATTAAACATTTAGAGAGAAGGTGATGTGCAGAATTTTGAATAGGTTCTGCTTGAGGTAGCTGTGGGACATCCAGGTGTTAAAGTCTAGGAGGAAGTTGGAAATGTGTTCTTGAAGCTAAGATGGTGGCTTTAGTAAATAAAAGCTTGAGGTTAGCTTGCTACGGTGTAAATTTTTTATACACATAGAGTTTTTACAGCCACGTTTCTGGCAGACATGTAAGTGTGTTTCAGCAGTGAATATAACACTTTTTGGAAAATAAATCATCCAATAGTATTTATTTGAATGTCCCTTGCCCTAAAACATTTTAACACTCCTGTCATTTATTTCTTCTAAATCATCTATCATTTATCCTTTCCTGGCTAAGGCCACATTTATCTACAGGGTGGCTCTGATGTGCTATCAGAGGTATCAGTAAGGTGACTCTGTCTTAGAAAGTATCTCTTGTACTGCCTTGCTCAAGCTTGATTTTTACAATGAGTGGTTCTAAAATTGAAATGAAAGATGTAATTCATCAAGAATCAGTAAATCATTAGTGGGTTAAGAGAGACTGAAAGTAATAGATCTCCCTGAGGGTAGATTTTATCGTAAAAAGAGGTGTGTGTGCATGTGCGTGCATGTGCGTGCATGTGCATGTGTGTGCATGTGTGTGTGTATGTGTGTGTGTAAGAAAGATTGAGGGGGGAGAGAGAGTGTGTTAGAAATACCATGCCATTAATGGTATAAAATAGTGGTTCTATTTAGTGGTTAAGAACCCAGGCTCCTGTATCAGTCACCTGTGTTCTATTCTACCTATGTGTTCCTTGGCTCCATCACCTTAGAGTTATTTCACTGAGATTCAATTTCACTGTATCTCTAAAATTGGGCATAATCATAGTAAATGCCTATAGTACTGTTGTGTGAATTAAATGAGAAAATGGATGAAGGGCACTTGGTTTATTGTAAGCTCTCAAAAATTATTAACAATGTTTTTTAAAGTGTGGATTTTGATGCCAGAGGCAACATTACCTACCTGATAATTCTGTCTGAAAAAATCCTTTTAGATCGTGTATAATCATTGGTTGGTAATTTAGATTCAGGATTCATTTTTTTCCCTTAAGTCATTTACTTTATGATTTAAAGAAACAGATGGTCCCTCTCCCATCTCCATGGAAATTTCATAAACCTGCCTCACCTTTTGGCTCACTGAGAGAGCAGCTTCTTGGTGTTACGGTGCTCAGCCATTTACTTGGAAGGTGTACTATCTGCCTCACTTCAAAATATATCTTAATTTACCCACTTCTCATCATCTACATGGCCTTGACAATGGCAGTGACTTCTTGATGGGACTCTAACTTTCATTTTTTTCCCCCTACAATGTTCTCCTTTCAATTTAGAACCTTTTAACACTCCTGTCACTTATTTCTTCCAAATTTAGAAACTTTCATTTGATTCCTATTTTGATTAGAGTAAAATTCAAACCTGTAATCATGACCCCCAAGTCCTCCCCTTCGTAAACCCCTGCCACATCTTCCACCTCATTTTATAACAGCCAAAAGACTTCATTTTATTTCTCAAAACATCAAGTCATTTTTGCTTCTTTCTTGTTTGCTTTCTTTCTTCGGCCTTTTCACTAGTCTCATTGGCCTGAAATACTCCCTCCCACTTCATGTGTCACAAATTTGTGTTAACAAATGATCTTCCTACCATGATTTGCAATCACAATACGCCTTTCATTTTCTTCATAGCTCTTACATCACAATTTCTTGTAATTGTCTTGTTTCTTGATTATTTCATTTGTATAAGCCTACTCTCTTCTACAAGGGCTTCATGAGTTAAGACGTCTAATTCCTATCCTGTTTATCTTTGCATCTCTAATGTTAAAAGAGCCTGGCATAGCATAAGTACTCAGTAAATATCTGTTTAGTGAATGAACATAACGCGGTATTATTGCTCATCCATGTCTCCATGACTAACAGAGTCAGAAAATGAGGTGGCAAAGAAGGTCACCCATATGATGATAATATAGAAAGTGTCCCTGTGCCTATGGGTAGATAAAAAAGAAATAAATATGAAACTTTTAACAGTTGATAAAGCAGTACATGTAAAGAACTTTAATCATATTAACTCATTTAATTCTCACTATAACTCCATAAAGTAGAAGCTGTCATTAACCATCTCAGTTTATAGATGAGGTAATGTGATGCTCAAAATCACATAGGAAATGTCAGGGCAGGGTGTGAATCTAAGCAGTCTAGTCCCAGAGCCAATGCACGTGCCCACCCTGCTCTGTGGCTCTCTAAAGCACCCTCACAGGCTCATCAGTGTGACCTTGATACTAGATGATGAAATCAAGAATAATATCTTATCACTGTTTATATTTAGTCAGCACTCAGTCCATTGCCTTACCAATGATTGTTCTGTATCTACTGGAATTAGATATTGAAATCCTTGGAAATGAAAGCTGGGTAGGTGAAGAAAGAAAGGTACTAAGTTAGATGTTAAAAATCAACAAGTTTGTTGGGAGAATGTCACAGAGATTGACAAGAAAAAATAATGACTAAATAAAAATGTGGTAAGAAAAAATGGTGATAATAAATATAAACAATAAGGTTTTTATGGAATCCAGGGGAGAAAATAGAGTAAAAATGAGTTTTCAGGGAAAGAGTGGCATGCAAAAGAAAGAGGGTAACTTGACGAGGGAACACAAATATATAATTAAATCGGCAACTAGAAACCTTCAGTGGAGAGGAATGATTCACTAGGCTTCATAGCTTGATGAAACTATCATCTCTTGAGGCCATGCAATTTCCACTTCTCCAATTCCATATTTACAGAGCAATCTTTGAATTTAAATTCAATTTCTCAGTGTTTCCTGACCTGGATAAGAAAGCACTAAGAAACAAAAAACCCAAACACAAACAACCTGTCTGCTTTAAAGCAGAATTTTTATGGAAAACTATTAAATTTTTTCTCTTTTATTAATTCAAGCAATGCTGCTTGGGCACTTACTCTATACAAGGAACTCTGCCAGGCTGTGGGGTGAAACAAGATGACTGGAACATTATCCCTGTTTTCAGCTTACTTACAAAGTTATGAGAGCCAGATTATGTTTGTTTGGGGTATAAATGTGGGCCTCGTTATCATCTGGAGGAGCTAACCATTAAATTCCTTGACCTGTAGCACTGAAAGATCAAATACTATACCTATATTGCCTTCAGTAATGTGTCTCTACCTTAAATGCCTATTCTAGGAAGGACATAAACTTTCCCATTCAGAGAATTTGCTCACTTGGCCCTGTTCAACCTTAATTCCTGTTCCTCCTCTATCTTATGAACTAGTACTGACCTGGTGAACCAGCAATGAACATTTCCCCAACTAAGGATAAAGATAATACCTGGCCTATCATGACAGTCACACCATAATATTGGTCCTCTTATCTCCTTTTTAGTTGTGTGTGGCCTTGGGGAAACTTAAGAGACAAAGGTCGTGTGATCTTTGCAATAACTTAAAAATTTTTTATTATTTACTTATTTCAGAAAGCCACAGAAGAATAAAATTAAAGCCTGTTTTAAGTTCATTTTCAATCAAGAAGTATGTAGCTTGATATCTGTCTGTCTCTCTGTCTCTCCACCTCTCTCTGCATGTCTCCCTCTCTCTCTCCCTTTCCCCCTCAACCTCTCCCTCATGTGTGAGAGCACACACACACAAGGACACACCCTGCCTTCCCCCAGCATACTATTATATAATCTTCCTGTTTTATCATTCTCCTAACACAGACTAGAACCACACATACCACGTGTGTTGAGGATTTGGGAAGAGAGCATGGAGATAACATCATGAAAGACTTGAAAGAATTTGTTTACCACTGTGACCTTCCCCCTTTCTTTCTCTTATTTATCAACTTCTGACATGTTGTAATTTTCAGCCTTACCCCATGGGCTTTGGGACCCCCCCCCCCGCCACGGGCATGAACCCTCCCAAGCTACTGTCAATAAGTTGACACAAAAATACTCACAATTACATAGTTTTAAATATCAACTGGGATAAAGATTAAACACATTCTAAGACAAAGGAAATGAAGTTATCACAGAATGGTTCTGATGGCTATATAACACTGCTTTGCACTCTTGCATCCATGACCTTGACCTCCACACTTACACGGCAAGGCCTTAAATCTCCCTTTAGCCTTGATTGAAATCAGTCTAAACTAAAAATGAGGCTTTTTTTCCCTTTCCTTTTCTGCTCCATTCCATTACTTTTTCATGGTTAATGTCTATGTGGAACTAACTCACTGCACTGTTTTTCAATTCTTACTCCCCGAAGCCTCCTCTCGAGTCATAAAACCATGAATAAGAGGAATTAGCAAACAGAAAGCCTATGATTTTAGAGTATCTGGGGTATATGGGAATATAATTAGGCTGATGCTGGTTTGCAATTAGGAGACGGATTATATCTGCCTTTCCTCGCTATCTACCAAGGTAACCTGGAGAAATATGACTAATTTGAGGAAGAATTATCACATTAGCCCATTGCTCTAGGTCAGCCTCTCTCTCCCTCATCTGTGGTAACCCTACAGGCCCTTCTTAAAGAGAAAGCACTGGCTACCACCCCTGCTGCTTTATAAAGGCTCTCTCTTCAGCCTGAAGGGATTGTACCCACACCACAGTACAATTTTCATTTGGAAATGGGCTTCCAATTGTGTTGACACACCTCAGTAGTTAAGCCCTACCTCTTAAGTCAGGGACTTTCATACAGGTATTAAGTACTGGAGGAGAAAAAAATAACATAAAACAAAGAAAAGCTTCATTTTTCACCTAAATAAATAAGGGAGGACAGTGTTCCTTATTTCAAGTTCTTTGTACCATGTAATCCTAAGCTTTATTCTTGCTGTTGTTGCTATTGGTTTATTTAATTTCATTTTTCTTTACTCTAGGGTGAGAAGTCCCTTTATCTGCAGATGATGAGTGTGAGGTTAGATATGGGTTTGGCGTTTTAGAATTACAGAAAAATTGCTCAATATTGTTTTTCTCTACATGGCTTCCAGTACCATGCATTCTTTCATTGTCAGGTGTGCCATTTGGAAGTATTCAGTTAAATTTATTTAACTGTTTTATTTTATCAGCCTCTGCTGAGGTATATTTGGCATTTGATTTTACTTGATAGTTTATCCAAGGAGTGGGTTTCTCAGTTGTCTAAGGGAATATGTGTACTGATAACTGAAGCAGGTGTTTAAGCGTTTGGCAGGGTTTGTCACTTGGAAGAAAACCAACCCAGCTTGGGCCATGTCCTCTGGTAGTAAATTTCATCACCACTGTAGGTTTCTCTTGCTCATCGATGATTTACATGTCAGGAAGAGCATCCAAAAGTTCTATTGACTTAGATGACTCTGCCTTCCTCAGAAATATTTAATGAATCAATTCCCATTATAAAACTAGGCTGGAAACAATTGCTCACCCATTGCACTTTTTTCTTCCTGCTTCTTTCTAATCACTTTCCCGAGAAAGAGAATTGCATCATAAGCCTGCTGTGTGCAATTAATATGTGATACTTGCCTTTTTCTGGGCACATTTTTATGTTTCATGAAATGGGAGAGAGAATGTCAAGAGAGAAGCTATTGAAAAGGCTTTATGTGACAAACCATATTGTCAAACATTACCAGAAAAAACATGGCTACCGAATGGTGGCAGAGCATAAAGGAGAAGCACCAATGGCCACCACAGATAACAACATATGTGTAATTTCCTTTAAGTTCTTTATTCACAGGTTATGCTTCTGCAAAGTATATTCTGGAGTGGTATTTGGGTAAATCGCTAGTTTTTAGAACCAAAACATTTTTCTTAGTAAACTCAATGTCCCCTTTCTAGGTTTCATGGAATCATTTTTGTTTTAGTTCTCATTTTATGTCCTTTTTATTTGAACTATTTGTAAACTGTAATTTTGCTTCATTCTAATTATTGGCTGCCTCTAATGATGTTTGCAAAGATATAAAAAAAAAACGATTCTTTTGAATTGCACCACCCCACCTAAGACAACTAGTAAGTAATTTACCACCTGAAACACATATCCTATTCTATTAAAAAACATTTCCTACAATTCAAGAATTGTGTTAAAGTCTTAACTTGTTCATCTAAGACATGGAGATACCTCATATTTCTAGTCAGTCTCAAATTATGCTGTAGAAAAACTGCCCGAGTGCAGCTTTTCCAAAGTTTGAATAACACAAACATCACTTTTTTGAGAATACAGATTCTAGCCTGAAACTATACTGCTTCGGATCAAAATTGCCAGGGGGAGGGGCCCAGGAATCTGTAACTGTGACAAAAACTTACTATCAGACAAGTTTAGTGGACACCTCTCTGTGTCTGTGAGCTACTGGTGTAGGGGAAAGAAAACTGGCAGACATGGGCTTGAGTCTCTGCTTTACCACTTACTAATGATGTGGCCTTAGGCAAGTAAATTTCTCTGAGCCTCACTTGTCTAACCTGTAGATTAGGGATAATACTAATCGTCAGGGGCTGATATTAAACATATTTGACAGCCAGAATGGAATAGCAGCAACCAATCAGAATCAACATTAGCTAGAGCATTGTGCCCAGACATCAACCTTTTAATTGCTGAGTCATGGGGAGGTGATGGTAAGAGAGCCTGGGTAGCTGGGAAGTCAGGTGAGAGCACTTAGAAGACTGAGGCAATGTCTCTTTACTAACCCATGAGAAAATGTTACAATATTTTCGCAATTGGGAAGGAAATACCCATATACTTATCAGCAGACTGTCAGCCCTGTATAAATTAAAAGGTGGTTATGACTATTAAAATAATGCTTGAAAATATGGGGCCTAGTACTTTGTAAGTATTCAACAAATATAAATTACTAATATTATTAATGCTTTATTATTATTATTATTATTATTATTATTATTATTTTTACTTAGACGGCACCTGTTATACTTGGGGTATGGAACTGACCCAGAAAAAAGAAGATTGGAACTGAGAGTCCGTAGTCACCTCAGGGTGTCTAAAATAAAATTGTAACCAAATTATTGATCTAGCCTTGAGAAGACAGGATGTGGCTATACAAAGGGAAAATGAAATTGCGAGATGACGCCAAGGGGAAAGAACAGTTAGCATATGAACCAAGGTTAGAGTGAATCTCATTTGTAATTTTAAGCAGAGATGGATCAGGTAGTTGTTATAGAGTCTACAGAGACCCCCATGTCTGTAGAGAGACCTGGCAAAGATCCAGAGATTCAGATATTCAGTAGTGGATGTGAAGAACCTTGATGCAGGGACAGGGCACAAAGTAGATGAAGGACAAGATAATAAAGATGTTTCAGGGACAGGAACTCAAGCTTGCAGAAACTTGGTTGCACTAGCCACAGTGTCGTAATATCAAACAAATTGATTTAATATGGAGATAAAATTTCTTAAATACGAATACTTTAATTCCCTGTGTCTAAGGACTGGATTGTTTTCACAGTATGTGGCAAGTCTTAGCTTACAGAAGTATACTAAATGGACATTTTCCACATTTTCCAAGCAATACTCTGATCTACATGGCAAGAGCCAAGGACATCATTGCTAACTCCAAGAGTTACTGAGAAAGGAGTGTTTGAGAGACTGTGGCAATTTGCAGGGCAGGACTGAAAAACAAGAAAGGTCTACAGGCACAAAAAAAAATGTCCTTTGGTTACATGTCACTCGTTTTGTTCCCACACTCACCAGTTCTCTGCCCCAAGACCATTTTTTCTCATCTATTGACATTTGCCCCCTCAAATAATGTAATTGTCTGGAAGTATATCTCCATGGCCCTAGGAAAGTACTATACACATTTATTAAATAAAAACAGTGTTATTTGTAAAAGCCTTAACTATTTTTTTAATTGAAAATACTACTCTTAAGGAAGTGACAGCAGCGTGGTCTGCAACCCTGTCACTGAATGACTGCTGGAAAGAAGAGTTCAGCTGCTGGCCACTGCACGAGGCTGGGAGAGCAACCGGAGCCAAGATTGAGAAAACGGTGTTTTGTAACCCACAGCCATATTGATTATTCTCTGCTGCCTTCTGTGGGAACCAGAAATCCTGGTAGCAATAAGGCTAGCCAGGGGCAAGTAGCAAAAGGGGTTTTCAAGTGGTGCAGAAGCAACAGGAAGGGAGCGTCTATCGACCAGAACCTCCAGGTCCCAGGCTGCCTTTCGTAACCTGCCCCTGCCTCCATTTACCTCTGGCCAATGTTGATATGGAGTAATTGGGGATATTTCTCCATTCTATTATCAACAAACTCCAAAGAGAAGTTCTACCAAACTGCCTCCTGGTGCTCTCATTTCTAAATTTTGAGCTGGTGACTAGAATTACTTACAAGGTGAGTACCTTATACTCAATGATTTAAATAACGCATATTTATTTATATCTTTAGCTAAGTTTCTTTAGGTACCTACTGTTGTAAGAAGTGTCACAGTTAAGCTGACGGGGGTGAGTTCAGGCTCTAAAGACAGTTTCTGTTTTTTGAGTTTAAATTAAATCCTTGACATTATAAAATATTACAGATACATTACCATTGTCGATTGTGTACCATTCATATGTTTTTGCTATTGCATTATTCAGAATTAAGTTAAAAATTCTTTTTATTGTGTCTTAATGTTTCTAGGATATGGACAGATCAATATTTCTAGACTGTGCGCACATTCTACCTAAGGGCTACGAGTCATATTTGCTTTGAAAGAAATAGCACTTAGGGCCTGTCAGTCAAGTCAGTTGTAAGAAACATAGAACTCTTTAAGAATTACCCTGCCTCCTTCTCACATCTAAATATAGCTAACTGGTTGGAGTGTCTAAGAAAGATAGCTCCACAGTATTTTTTAAATGTATAATTGTAATTAATCAATGCAAATAAAAAGCTCAAGGTTTGTTTGCCTATACATATAAAATATACAATCTTTATTAAATTAAAAATTTATAACATACGAATATGAGTAAGGAATATGTGTAAGGAAATGACCCAGTTTCCTAAAGTCATCTGTATATCAATGTTTTAATAGGTCTTTATACCTTGATTGGAAAAGCACTGGGCAGGGTATGTGAAAATGAAATTTCTGGTTTCCATTTGGCCATTGCTTAACTTCATGACCTTTCAAAACTATTGCCTTCATCCCAAGGCCTAAGTCTCCTTTCAGGCTATAGGTTAAGGACTACATATTAAGAATGAACTGTATATTGTCAAATTTACTTGCTGTGTTTCTGTGAGAAGTTGGATTAATATCAATACATTTTAATATAGATGGAATCTCCTTTAACGCAAAAGCTGACTTGCCTAATTAAGACCTGTTTACTGTTTCTGAAAGCAAATAAAACTTAAATTGTTCCTCTGATATCTAATATACTAATAAGTAACAACTATTTATTCACTGACTACCTTCTTTAGGCTCACCACTGTGCTAGCTGTGTATACATTGAATCTTCTCCCTGTATAAGCTTTAATTTACCTATCACATAATTTATATTTGCAAAGTGGTATTTGGATTCTTCTGGCATTTTACTGCCAAGAGTGCCAATAAAGGAACTGTACAGGGCCCTAATATCCCTGATTATATTTGTATCAGTGTCTGTAGAGGTTATATTAGCAGACGGAACAATGGACTGTACCATTAAATTAGCACAATTTTGCAGCATCGCCTGGCAGAAGCTCACACTTAATCCAAGAGGTTATTCAACCCTATCCAATATGATTACTCTACAAATATTTGCCCAAGCTCAGCACCAGCCGTTATATCACTAATCACACATATAGTTTTGTTATGGAGAAGACCCCCAGTGTCAGCAATTTGAAAAACAAAGCTAATTAGTTTTGATTTAAGGATGGGGAGACTTATTAGGTTGAAAGTGAACAGTTTGCATGGTATAGTGGCTCTTTAGAGCACATGTGAATATGAAGGAGATTTACTATTGTTTGTGTAGAATTTAAAGAAGAAGTGGAAAGTCTAGGAATACAAACATATGTGACAACCAGTGACAACAACCAGTGATGGCTGGAGTGGGGTGGGGCAATAGAATGAACCCGTTAAAAACACTACTTCAAATAAAGATACATTAAACCCCTTTCCAGTTTCAGGAAAAAAAAGTGCCACTTGCTGCCAGCAATCATTTAACATCACACATAGGAATGCTGCGCCTTCTACGATTTGACATTTTCATCAATCAAACTACTAAAATAAGATACAATAAGTAGAATGAAGTCATCTGTTTTCAAACAGTATCAATACACTAGAGCGATGCAAACATAATAATAAAAGTGAGATATTTTGTGGCAAACTTTGAGGGCAAGGGTAATCGGCAGTTATTTCCAGGTAAACACTGCAGCCCGCTGGAGCGTATTCTTGGCGCGAACAGGAAATGGGTTAGGTAAACACTGTACTTTCTAGTCATCCCGCTTCAGGGCAAGTCCCTGGTTTCCCCTTCCAAATAGATCACTGCTCCTAAACTCCAATAGAGAATTCTGGTACCAACGACAGTGTTGACCTGTATGGTTTCATTTGAGGTGAGGGAGCAAGAGAGCCCCTTACCCTGTCATCCCACAGCTACCAGGCTACTGTGTTTCTTGAGGTTGTTATTATTATTGTGCTTGTATCCTTTAAAATGGTTTGAATTCTAAAAATTTTACTTAGTAACATATATCTTAACACCAAATAATACAGTATTATTTAAAAGGTACTATTATTCAACAGAAATACCTCTATTCTGGGACATGAAAGGAAGTGAAGTAACATTAATTAAGCCCTTACACTGGTCCAAACATTATTCTACCCTCTTTAAAAGTGTTCTCCTTTAGTTTAATACTTATAATAATTTTATTTGTTAGGACTCAATTTCCCCTTTAAAGATGAGGAGGCTGAGACCCAGTAGGTCTTTCTATGCAGCCAACTTTAAGACTGGTTTTCCCAGTGGGGTTATTTAACATAGCTAAGGTCATCTCAAACTCTCTCCCATTAACAACCAGATTTTTCTATTTACAAGGAGATCTTGGGTAAGTTGTACCCTTCTTTGGGGTCACTTACTTCCTCTGTGAAGTAAGAGGAGCAAGCAAGATCACTGGTCTCTCAACTTTTTTAAAAATTTTACTATCCTATCAGTAAAGAGAAAAAAAATCTTTGAGCATTTATCCTCTAACATATATTTATTATAAGTTAGATATATATTATTGTGAATCGATTCATTAAATAATGAGCTTACTTCTTAAGTAAATTTTATACTAAAATACATAAAAATATATATCTTAACATATTTTCTTCTCAATTGAATGAATTAAGATTTCTGTGCACTCTGTTTTGGAAACTACTAGACTAGACGATCTCCACAAGTTCAAAAACTCTATGAAACAAAGTTGCTTTTTAGCTTTGTAAATTATAGAAAAAATGCATTGATGAAATATTATTGGCATGGGAAAATCTTATTGGCATAGAGGAGCCAGAAGGAACCTGGACAAACTAGGACAGGAAACTTTAGTTTAGAGTCCTGAACCAGGTAATGTAGAGAAAATGGGAACTCAATAAATGGGGAAGAAGTAGGAATGGAAGTAGATGATGATGATAACGATGGTGATGATGATAACAATAACACAATAGAATGTTATCATTGTTCCAGGCCCTGTTTAATAATTTCATGTATATTTATTTATTTTTTAATCATTACAGCAACCCTATGAGATAGAAACTATTATTATCTCTAAATGAGAACATTTAATTTACATAGAAAAATGAAGTGTTATAAAAATCTAAAGGGATAAAAGGTCAGCTTTGTAAATAAATTGTTTAGCCCTATGTTTCTGATGTATGTCCCTGTCTATTCATGTTTGCTATAATATGCTCCATTCTTGGGCTTTGTAAAATGTTGAGAAACATTTGTATTAGATTTGTATTATCTCTAGGATAAAATTTTTAGTTGGTATAAATCATTAACTTCAGACAAGTGTTCTTGAATAGTTGGGTAGATGTTCAATTGAGAACCAAAACAGATGTTCTCAGTTTAGGGAAAGTCATTCTTTGCTACCACAAATACAATCCACCTTAATAACATTTAATAATCTCAGTGCCTGAGTCTCCCTTTTCTAGCACTAATACCATACCTCAGCCTTGCTTAAAAATTTGTACTGTTTGCTACCACTGATATATCTGTTCTAGAAAGAAACAGGCTTTCATTTCCAGGACTGTCAAATCAGGAGCTTTCACAAGAATACAAAGATTCACTCTATTATTGCACTTCATAGAACTCATGCCTGTAGCTTGAAAATAGAAGTCTTTGGTGTAGGCATTTGCTTGTTTGACAGCTCTGTTCTAAATTTTGAAACTGGTGGTACTGTAAAGTGCTTGTCTAACAATGGTGTAGCAGAGCTTAGTCATGCAAAATAATTATTGTTCACGGTTCCTTAGCTGAAGTCAATAGCTCTGTGCAAAACACAACATAATGCAGAGATCTAAAGTTACTAAATCAAAACTGAGAAAAAGAAGAATTTTAAAGAGATTTGGCAGAAAAAAAATAGCTTCTACAAGATTTGCCAAGTGATTTCTCTCAGCACATGGAAGGCTCTAACATTCCTAAAAGAAGATCCATGATAGAAACAGTGGTAACTTTTATTAGTACATTCTGGTAACTGTTGTCAGTAAGCTTACACGATGTCAGAGAAACAAAAGCAATTATGAAGATATTAACAAATGGTGCATGGTGCTTGTTACTAAACTTGAAATATTTTCAGGTTTGCTTCTGTGAATGTATTGTTTTAAAAGCCTCCAATACATCACCTACACTGAAAGAAGGATTGATTAATCTAAGTTTGTAGCTAAATTTTTTGACTGGAGCGCCAGGATGCCTTCCCTAGAACTGTGGAAGGGTCTATGAATCAGTGTAGTAGTATATGCTGGAAAAGTCAGCTTTAATCCCACAGATGAAGAATTATGTGTCCATATTGCCTGAAACATTTGCTAGAGAATTTTGGCAAGATTAGGTGTTGTTGCTCGATTGCTTGTAATAAAAGGGATGATGTCCTTTTTAACTTTGGCAGATAATTGCACTTAAAAATATCCATCTTCCGGGAAAAACAAATAAAATTTTAATTTCTTTAGAAGAGGGACAAACAGAAATACACTGTTTTCACAGATTCCTCTATAATACATTTACCTACATTTTTTTCTTCAACACTTTCCATCCAATTTAAGATGGAATCAATAGAAGCGAATATGTATTTTAGGCTTAGCTCATTGTTACCTTTCACAGAGTTAATGAATTTTTAAAAATTAATTTGTTATTGAGTTATAATTTGTGTACAATGAAGTATACATATTTTAAGTGTATAGTCAATGTTTCGATTAATGTATACAGTACTCTCAAGTTCTATTATCATAGTTTTACCTATTTTTGAACTTTATATGAACAAAATTATATAGTATATAGTCTGTTGTGTCTCTTTTATTAGCACAGTATTGAGATTGTGTCATGTTATTGTGTGTATCAGTAGTTTATTATTTTTTTTTATCATGATATAGTTAGTATTCTTATAGGAATATACCACAATTTCTTTTTCCAGTTTTCTGCTGATGGATATTTGCGTTTTCTCAGTTGGGCAATTATGACTAAAACTGTGAAGAAATACTTAAACAATCCCTTTTGTGTCTCTATGTCCTCATTTCTCTTGGGTGGGTGATACTTTGAAGTAGAATTTTTGGTTGATAGCTTAGGTCTGCGTTTATCTTTATAAGAAATTAAGTGACAGTTTTTCAGTATGAGTGTTCCATTTTATAGTCTCACAGGCCACGTGTGAGAATCTCACTTGCTTCACATCCTCATCAATATTTGATTGTGTCTGTCCTTTTAATTCTTGCCATTCTAAGGTTTTGGAAGAAGTATCTCATTGTAGTTTTGAATTGCATATCCCTGAATACTGACATTAAACACCTTTGTGTTTGCTTTTTAGCCATTCATGTATCTTCTGACGTGAAGCGTCTGTTCAAATCTTTTGCATATTTTTCTATTTTTAATTGTCTTTTTGTCTCTTAATTATTGCTATAATTATTCTTGGTATATTTAACATATAAGTTCTTTGTCAGATAAATGTAATGAGAATATTTTCTTCCACTGTGGCTTGCCTATTCATTTTCTTAATGATGCCTTTTGATGAGCAGATGATTTTAATTTTGACGAAGTCTAATTTGTTAATTTTTTTCTCTTACAGATAATGATTTTTGTGTCTGGTCTAAGAAATTTTTGCCTACTTCAAGGTCATGAATATATTTTCTTATACTTTCTTCTAGAAGTTTTATGGGGTTAGCCTTTAGGTCTAGGATGCATGTTGAATTAATTTGTATGTATGGTCTGAACTAGAGATTGAAGTTCACTTTTTTGGATATGACCATCCAGTTGTTCCATCTCCATTTAGTGGAAACTTTTCTTTCTCCATTTTAATTGCTTTGGTACCTTAGTTGAAAATTAATTGACCAATTAAGTGTGGTTCTGGACTCAATTCTATTCTTTTGACTGTACCATAGTCTCTGGATTAGCTAGCTGCATAAGTTTTCCCATGTTTTTAGTCCTGTCCCTCTTACTGTGGCTACTTTTACATACTGAAAAATTTAGGTTCAGAGTTTATTTCAGAAATTAGTACAACTTCCAAACTGCTCTAGATCTCGGAATGTCTAGCTATAAAAGAGAAAAAATAAGAACTCCCTTATAGAGCTGTTGGGAGAGATAAACAATCTAATATACTTTTTAAAAGTATGTTATAATTCTAAATAGTAATTGTATGTTTAGAATGTTGCATATTTTTTGTTTACTTTTTGCTTTCCTTAATCTTAATACATATTCTCATGTATGTTTACGGAAATCTCCAAGAAGGGTATGCACCTTTGTTTCAGATTTTGGGGAGTACCTAGTCTGTGGATTTAAGGACAAACAAAAATCTGAGATAACTAAAAGAAGTGATTCCTTCCCACTTACAGGAAATCTAGTCTAGTGGCGATGGCAATCCTTTCTGATATTTTTTGATCTGTTTTATAAAAAGCAAGAACTACTAGACTTCTAATGCTTTGTTCTTCCAGACCTTTCTGATTTGATCTCTTTTTTCTTTGTTGTGGCAGTTACTCTTTGCTGAATAACCTTTGCTCTCCCCATCCCAAATCAATGAACTTTAAATTGTTTTACTATTTGCTAGAGAATTACTTGTCCCAAAGATTTCCTTGTAGGCTTAAAATGGTGGTGAGAAGAAGGATTCAAAGTTCGAACCCTTCCCTTTACCCAAACTTAAACAAGCTGTATTAATAACTTTTTCTGTTCCTCACTCATTAATAACATATTACAAAGATGTATAGAAAGCGTAAATTCTTTCACAATCTTTTTCCTGTTATTGCCTTAGCTCTTACCCCGATTTTCATTCTGATTTCTACCTGAGGTCTTTTCTTTCTCAAGTTTAATAGCAACTTCTTACTTCTTTGGCTTTTGTGTTTACTAGATTGTAAACTCCTCGAGCAAAACTATTTTATTTTATTTATTTATCTTAGTTTCATACTTTAGCATCAAGCCAAGAGCCTTGTATTCATTTCATAAATGTTCTTTGAATTAAATTTATTACAGTCAAGTGCTGATATTATATCAAAGACAGATATATATCAGGCAGGCAATAATTTTTCATGGCTTTTTGATAGCGGGAACTTAGTATTTATTCATTGAATAGTTAATTTTGAATACATTTTATAATTAGAGCATCAGACTAGTCAAGTGCTCTTTTCGAAAACATTAGAATGTGAGAATTGCTCAACTAGAACTCCATAGTTCAAATTATTTAAGTAATAGCTGTCTCTACCTTTTCCTGTAAAGCTATCCGTAAGATTTGGGCCATATTACCTCGTAAAAAATGAAAAGTGTCTTTTAAATGCTTGTGGTACTAAACTCCAATGGCAAGAATTCAGAATAGAACTATCTCGAATTCTGTCCAGTTCAGTTAGTGTTGCAGCCAGGTTCCAGTGTATTTTAACAAAATAGGTGACTAATTTTCAAAAGATACAGACATGAAAATGAAGCATTAATGTTTTCTGATGCTAGATTTTCCAATATTCCTACTGGTATGCTTATGTAAAAATTGTTCTCAGGACTGTGATTAATTTCTGCTTCCTAGCACAAAGTCTTACTAGTCTTACTTCCCTTTTTTGTAGTACATACAAGACAACTAGTCCTGGAAGCACCCCTTAAAGCCGAAAGGAGGTAAAATTAGGACCCCGAAATCCCCAAAACGACAACAACAAAGAAAACAAAGACAAGGAAGCATACTGCACCTAACAGGTGGCAATGTGTGAGAAGTAGTACCAGGAGAAAAGTAACGTAGATTGAAAACATAAATTCTTAAACATTTCTAGATAAAGTAATGGAAGCTAGAGCCCTAAGTATTGTTGTGAGTTAGGAGGCTTGGAAATATCTCTAGCTATTGATATTAGAATAACTATGTCCACCTAAAACACTTCCTTAACTGACCCCATAAAAACCATACTAAGCTGCTTGTGTCCTAAACTTTACCCAATGTAACCTCCTCCAATTCCATTTTGGACTCAACCTGAGGGGACACGGTAAGGAAACAAGTTGTCTGGGCTCACAGCTTTGGAAGGCTATCGGTCATCTTTACTAAATGTTTATATTGTGTCAGTGCTAGCCTTTGCCTTGCCACGGATGTATAGGGAAAGTGAAGTTTAATGGAACATAATTTTATCAGTGATTGCTAATCAGTTTTTCCCCTAGAGATTTAAATGTTCTATAAAGTTTTTAATACTTTCACAGTTCAACGTTAAAACAATGTTTTTCCATTGTTTCCAGCTAAATAAAAGTTAACCGCCGTTTCCTTGCTTTCCCACTTCCGTGCTTAAAATGAACGCAGAGCTCGTGCGTTATAATAGCTAACGTCCCGGCCCCACCGAATAGGAGAAATGCCATTTCGGGAAGGATTGCCGCTATTGACGCCAGATAGAAGGGTTCAAACACGGGAGCCGGTAGGCGTTGTTTACCCCCGGAGACAAAACAATCAGACGATGTAGGGGAGGTGTTTGGAGGCGGGTAGTCGTTTCACAAGCTGGAGAGCGAATTAACAGAAAATTAGTCAGCGTGGGCGGCGCCTCCGTCCCGCCCACTCCTGCGCTCAGGGAAAGGCCCCGCAGCGCCACGAGCCTCCTGCCGGGACAGGTTTGCTTCCTCTCTCCTGCTGGGACCCAGGGTAAGTGCCTGGAGGGCATGTGCAGGCGGAGAGTGCAGAGAGGGTGGCTGGCCAGAAAGGGAATGGTTGGTGGCGGCTGTAGGCTTGATAGGGCCCTGCCAGCTGGCAACTTTTTTGCTCCATTTATCTGCTAAATGTTTGCTTTTCCGCCGATCATTTCCGAAAGGCAGTTGTGTGCCTGTATCCTCGTAGGTAAGTTTTGCCGTTGTCAAATTCCAGGAGTGAAACTTGAGAGCCTGTCTTACCATGTTTGAGTGATGATCTACTCACTTTTTATTCTCAAGCCAAAGTAGCATCTACGTTGAAAGGGCCCCTTTGAACTTTTGGGGAATAAAAAGTGCGTGCCATTTGTGGTATTATATGAAGTTGCTGTAGTTTCAGCAACTTCTGTTCACCCTAAGGGTGTGAAATCCTGAAGCAGCTCTATTTCATGGTCAGATTGTCCTTTGCCTGCTGGGGTGGGCTCCTCTTGGTTCACTTTGATACGCAGGAGAAATATCAGCAAGTTTAAAATAACAACAACAACGACAACGAAGTGCAGGAGGACACGGATTAGACCCTGTGATCTAGTGGCCAGTTGACTGGAAAGCTAAGGCTCAACTCCCTGGAAGGGTCTCCATCCCCAGTCTGGAGTAGGAAGCCCCGTGGAAGGAGTAAAAAAGAAGGGGACCTTCTGTGATCCCCTCAGATATTAGTTCTCTGGCAGGACGGGAGACGTGGAGAGAAGGGTGCTTGCAAGTCTTCCATTTTCCTGTTTCCTTTGAAATAGTTCCAAGGCCTCTTGGTAGTCCCAGCACCATGTTTACCCTCTTCCCTGTCCTTGCTTTCTCTCCAAGGCAGTGCCAAGCATTATGTTGTATGGCCAAATGGAAACTTCCCCAGGCTCCCAGCTAACAGCTTTTAATCCAGTCAGGCCCAGAGTTCTCGGGGCCCTAGCCTGCTGTAATACCAAGCGAGGCATACCTTTTGCATGCCCTTTGTTTTCGATTTACATTCTGGGAATTAGGGTAGTTTGGACTTTGCTGTCCTCTGCTATTTCCCAAATAAGAGCATTGTGTATGTCGACCATCTTTGATCATGACATTTTTTAAAATGGCAGATTGGTCCAAATTTGAATATTACTCTCTGTGGCAGACAAGTATAATTTTTCTAAGGGTTTGTTTTCAAGTGGAGATTATGAATCACTGAGGCTGGAAAAGGAAGTCAGCATAGTCCCCTAATAACCACCTCACCCCACAGCCCCCCAGAGCCACCAGCATTTTCCCAGCACCTGGGCCCTGAAGCATAGGAGGGCAAGCCTGCAGTCACCTCAGTCCACTCAGGAAATTCTAGAAACTCATAAACAACTGCAAAGGCACTGTAATATCCTTTTTCCTTACCCCATGGGTAGTGTTCTTTTGGTTTCAGAAGGTATAAAATTGGAGGGTCATAACCCTGAGGATGTGTGCTCGGCTTTCTGTGTGTTTCACAGTCTTGGCATAGAGAGGCCAGCATAATAAGAGAGAACTTTGCTCTTTTTGGCCAAAAACCTGTAAAAACAAGAGGAAGATTCCTCAGTTGAGCGATAGAAGACTCAATTGACAGGGGTGGAGAAGAGGAGGGGAAGATAGGAATGATTTTTGACAGAAAAGGGCCTCCAGAACACGAGCCTTGGTGCTGGGTAGCCCGCCAGTTAAACACTTGAGAAAACTGGGTTTCAATCTTGGTCCCTCCACCAAATTTGGGTCAGATTACTCACTCTACCCTCTGGGCCTCAGTTTCCCTGTGTGTTAAAAGTAGAGACAAATATTATTTGCTTTGACTATCATAGAGTTTAGCAAATCAAGTGAGATAATGCAAAAGCATTTTGAAAACTCTAAAATTGTATCCTCAGTGCCTAGAACAGCACCAAAGTAAGAGCTTGTTATTTATTTGCCAGGTACTTATAGAGCACTTACCAAGTCCTAGTGCTTTTCTAAGTACGTCACACTTTACTCTTTTAATGCTCACAAGATTTCTGTGAGGTAGGAGGTATTGTTAACCTCATTTTACAAGTCAGGTAAGTAAGTCCCAGAGAAGTTAAATCTCAGATAGTAAGTGACAGTCAGGATCCAGCTGGACTCCTGTCTAGTTCCAGAGTCTTTGTGTGCTTAACACTCTGCTCTTTGTCTTTTCAAAAGCAGTCACCTCCACATTAGGAGACTGAGCCCAGCTCTCTGGCCAGACAGATTGAGGTATTCTCTTATGCCGACCACTGATGGACAATAAAAGAAACAACACACTGTACATTGTAATAATTTATTTTCTATAATTAATAACCAAGTTCCATATTTTGCTCTGCTTACCTTTTATTTTTTAAAGATTATTTCTAAGTCACTCCTAGAATATGCAAATCACCTCCAATTTTACCCTCCTAATTATTATTACTACTATATTGCTCTCCTCCCTCCTGGTGACTCTTCCTGTAAAAGTTTTCAGTAATTTTGTTTTGAGTAGTGCCTAGCCATAATGCAGGTTCGGGGCAACTTATCGACAAATCAACTTTGAAAAAAAACAAACCTAGGCCAGCATCATCTTATTCTTAGCTAGAAATGACTCTTATTTCTAAATGTCTTACCTTTACTCCTCCTCACCTGGCCCTCACACGTGCTGGGAATGGAAGATGTTGGTTCCAGAGAGGAAGTTCACGGACCTGTAGCATGCAATATCAGAGTCTGTTTTGGCCCATTTCCTAAAACTACCTGCCTGAGGAGTTAAGCCATATTTTTGGTGATTGAGAAACTCTCTTTGGGTGGGGTGCAATTTCAATGTGTTGTTCACATTTAAAGGGAAAGCTTCCCACCGCTCTTTTTTAACTGCTGATATCTTTGTGTTCTTTTCCTACCAACACTTCTGGAAGTCTTTTTTTCTCTACACTTTCCATGCCAATTTTCACTAAGGGAAAAACATTCTTTGGACTTTTATTTCATTGCTAAATAAATTTCGTTGTGCAAACATTAGTAGAAACTGTCCCGGTTTTGAAGTGATTGTTAAATAACAACACTTTAAACTTGATAAACATTTCCTAATTTTTTTTTTTTTAATTAACATCCTTGCTATTTCTTCAGATCTCTATCCAGAGGCATAGAACTTAGAGATCCCTTATTAAGCTAATTACTTTACATGAGCTCTGAAGGACAGTGCAGCTTGTTCATGACTTTCACCCCCTCAGGGCTAGGACAAGTGCAGATACATGAAATGGTACTGAAAGTGTTATCTTGCACAAAGTCTTATCTAACATGCTGTGCTTTCTAGACTCAGTAGTGGGGTCTTGAAATTAATTCACCCTGTGGGGATGGATTAATTCGTTATCATGTATTTTGTTTTTTAAATTAGGCTATATCATTTCTGTTTGCCTAAATCTAAGGAGTACATTTTTTGGCTTACCCTTTAAAACAGGGGTTGCGCCGGAAGCTTTGGTTCTTTGATCTGCAGAATGGGAAGAATAATACCCACCTCGTAGCATAATTGGAAGAGGACAGAAGGCAACAGCTGTAAAGGGTACCAGCAGTGTCAGTCTCAGAGTATGTATTTAATCCACGTTAGTCGAATCAGAATTAAGCAGTTTTCAGTCTCTTAAAGGAGACAGGGCAATGTGGTTAGTGTATGAGGTATGAGGTCAGAGACATTGGTTTGTGTCCCAGGTTGTTTGCTTAACATTTCTATTTTCCATTTTCTTCATCTGTAAAATGGATGTAGTCATGAGGATTATAATATTACGAAGATCATGTAAGGCAATGCACATAAAGTACATAGTAGTATAGTTGGATATGTGGTCAACTTTTATAAAATTAAATATATATGTGTATGTGTGTGGTTTATATCACATTCAACAGGAGCACATTGACAACTATATGACTAGTAAGAGAGAATAGAAAAATATGTAGATTTATAGATTATTGGAAGATATATGGAATGATTAGAATTTGGTAGGTGTCAGTCTTATAAGATTGCATGCAGAGGCTGAGTTTTAAAGGCAGGAGTGAACATCGTCTGGAATAGAGCACTCCATGCTTAGCAAGTTAAATAATGTTTAAATTTGAGTATGAGAAAAGATGTGTGTTTCTGTGGAAGAGATAGAAGAAGCAAAAAGCAGGGCTGATGATAGAACAAGAAGAGATTAAAAAGTATGAAGACTGGATAATGCAGACTTTAAATTTAGGATTTGGCCAAAATTCTTACCCACTTTGACTTTAGTGTCTGCGGCCTTAGCTTTCCTCCTGAGCTGTCCTAATTATACGTCCAACTCTAGGTTAAGATGGTTACATTCAGTTTACTCTTGACAGTTTTCAAATGGAAGTAGATATGACATGTGAGGTAACTTCAAGAGTTACGTAAAGTTAATCCTCTTTCCCTTATTCCTTCTATGAAAGTACTGTAAATGCCACTTTTTTACCTTGCATTTGCAAATCTGTTCTTTTGTTTCCATTATTCTTCTTTACTTGCATTGGTGTTAGTGATGACCATGGTCATGGTGGTAGTGATGATCATGATAAGGACATAATGAACTTTATCAAGGGTTTTTTTTATGGACCAGGCGCTGTGCTAAGTATTTTCCAAGCATAATGTCAATTAAATCCTGACAGCAACCCAATAACTTAGTAGTTATTACTAGTCCTATTTTATAAATGAAAAATTTTAGCCTCAGAGAGGCCAAATCTCTCAATCAGGATAACCAAATGGTGGGACCAGAATTCATATCCTGGAGCCTGAGATCTTTAATACTACTGAAATGATAAACAGCTGTAAGAATGGTTTTTCAAGCAGGACATATATTAGAAGTTAGGCATTGCTAATGAGACATTAACGGTAGTACTATGTACATGGTTTGATGTTTCTAAAACATTCAGTCTATGAATTCTGATCTTTTGTGTTCAACTTGCAGTTCATCTTGATGTAAAAATATATTAGTCTATCTTTACAGCATTTTGCCTATTTTTGCTGGTAATACCCCTGCATTTTTGTTTTCTCTCTACTTGTTTGATGTCTCAAGCTTAATGACATAGAACTAGATATAAAACACAATTCTATTTATTTTGAAATTTTAGAAAACAAAATGATTATTTCTTCTGTGAATAACCCAAGATATTTTAAAGAATGGGGTGACTAATGCTGCATTATAAGCACGCCAAGTGACCCTTAAGTTATTTGGGATATTTATGTCTGCTTTTTCTTATTTTGTCTGTAATCTTTTTAAGATTCCAGATCAAAATTGAAAAAATGGTTGATCTCACTCAGCTAATGGAAAATGAAGTATTCATGGCCTTTGCCTCCTATACAACAATTATGCTTTCAAAAATGATGTTTATGAGCGCTGCAACTGGATTCTACAGAATGAAAAGAAAGGTAAGAAACTTGGAGGATATATTTTCTTTTAAGGATTGAAATTCTGAAAAGCGATTTTCTTAATTTACTTTTTTTTTTCGTAAAGTCCAGTGGCACATGGTATAATGCAGCAAATGTAATATGCAGTCATTAGGTATAGATGGATTTGATATATTTATGGAACGGGTGCTTTCCCCCGGAAACTAGTAAATGTTTTTTTCATTGTGGATTTTACCTTTTGTCATGCTGCTTAGCATATAATACTTCTGGAGTATCAAAGTTTTCAAGGAAAGTTTCTGTGATTTTGAAGTTAATTTGCCAACTAGAGTTTAAAAAAGAGTCATTTTCCAGACATGTAAGTTGTGTTTTCTTCTCTGTTACAGGTCAAAGATATGTCTCTGGGGACACAACTAAAGTTCTTATTCCCATAGTAGAGCTCTTTATGGGACAAAGCATTTAAATTTTATAGTTATGAATTCTTACATGGATAATATTGCTACCCAGTGTTATAAGAATGATTAAATAATGATAATAATAATAAATGTGCAACATGGAGAGGGTGGTAGGGAGATTTTGGACCACATACCGTGTATTTAAATAGGGTTTTCCACACAGTCAGGGGAGTTGAGTGAACAAAGCTACTTTGATAAAGTTAAACAATTTTTACTGGTGTGGTCCCTGTGCCTATTCAGCAACTTCCTCCTCATATTCACCTGTTCCTCTGTAGTGCCTGTCCTGAGTTTTTGTCCTCCAGAACCTTGCTTTTATCTAGAGGTCACAGTCTTCCTTAAGGTATTTCCTAGCTACTGTCTTGAGGTATGATTTCTTCCCCAAGGATTTTTGCATTTTAATGGGGGTGCACACCCACTTGTTTAAATCTCTATTGGGGCAAGGTGTTAAAAACTGCAGGCTATAAAGTAGCTGCCCTACCACCAGGTCCACACTGTCCTGCAGGAACAGTGACACCAAGAAATGTACCCTGTCTTATCAGAAAAAGAGAAGGGAACTCACATGTGGACTCCCAGTGATATGTACCAGGAGCCATGACGATTTTTATATGTATCAGATCATGGAATAATTTTTCATAATTGTTACTCTTATCCTGTGAGATCATCATAAATCAGCCTATTTTATAGCCGAGGAACTGAAAGTCAGAGGAGTAAAGTAACTTACCCATGGTTTCACGTCAGTAAAGGGTGAGACTGAGATTTAAATTCATATTTGCTTAAACTCAAATCTCATACACTTTCTACTGTAATATATTTATTTATTCAAAATGTATTTATTGGAGACCTAGTGTGTGCTAGGCATTTATTTAGGAATAAAACAGGCAGGCTAGACCTCAAGTCTGTATCACATTCCTGCCCATTGGTTCTCATCAACATCTTTATCTGGAATAAATACTCATATCACATTAGGAAAAATATTATAATATTTATGAAGTTTCTGAGCTTACATTATGGCTAATTTTGTAGTTCATGTTTTTATTTATTAATGTATAAATTATTAAATAGTGGAACATATTTAAATACTTTTTAAGTGCACGTTTCAAGTACTAAGGGATGAGGAAATCATTTCAAACAGCATAATAATTATAGAAAGGAAAACATGAACATAGTCCTAGAATGTGTATTTGGTATTTATAGGAATGTAATTCAACTTCTTATACTTCATTATATTATTCAACCCAAAATTTTAGTTAATTCAGAAAAAGAAAAGAGATCCACATATTCTAACAAAATACAAAATACAACTCCTGCCCCTCATTCTTTTATGCATCTAACATTCTTAGCAAGTAAACTTATGACTTTCAGATGAGCCAATCAGTTGGAAATGTTCGTACCCTTGAGAGAAGGTGCGTGAACATCACTATGAAAAAATACCAGTGCACCAGAATGATAGTCAATGAGGACTTAAAATTATGACCTCTTTTCCATTTTGCTTCTTTTTACTATTTTTATACATTGGTTTTTATTTAAATTCTTATTTATGCTTTTCTTTTAAAAAACATTTTGCACTGTTAATAAAAATTCAGATTTAAGCTATATTCGATCTGTTACTCTAAGTTTTCTTTCCATAAGGACCATCCTGGATGCTTATATTTCTTTTGCTAACATGGAAATAATTTAGATAGAGCACTCTGATGTAATTTGGTGTTTGAAAGATTTTTCCTTTGTATTTGGACTAGGTTTTTTGCAACCTAGAAGACTGTGTATTGGGGGTAGGAGAAAATCCCAAGAAGTATCTTCGGACAGATGACAAAGTGGAACGTGTACGAAGGTAAATTCACTGTCTCCTGAAATTATTTACTTGATCTAAGAATTTTGGTTAAGACATTCAAGTATTGGGGTATTGAAGAAGAAGGGGGAAAAGTCAGTCATCTTATCTGGTCCATATAATAATTACAGAAAATTAGGGATCTAGAAGTCTCCAGCTATCACTCCAGCTATCATATGTGCAATTGCACATATTGCCAATTTTACTATACTTTTAGGTGGACCTTGTTGGGGTTAATGACTCTGTGCAGGTATATATATTTAGCAACTAATGACAGGTAGGAGATAAAATGAAAACAGTAGATTCTTGCAATTTTGTCTTTTTTTCTCCAGAGGTGAAAGGCTGGATATTTTTGCGTAAGATTCAAAATATGAATGTGAGAAGTCTCTCTATCCTCTCTGTCTCGCTCTCTCTTTCTTTGTAGATATTATGTTTAATGTACTGAGAATTTAATGAACAATGAAAAGTAATGAGCCAAGATATCATCTGCAGAGCTTCCTAACAATACAATTAATATACTTATTTTAAAAGCACATTGAATTTTATTCTGGAGGTATATTTCTTAGTATTGTTGTAGAGTCAGATAAATTGCAAAAAAAATTTTCAGCTTCAGTAAAGTATAATTGATAAATAAATTTTAAGACATTTAAAGTGTACAACATCATGAACTGATATACATATTTATTGTGAAAGGATCTTCCCCTCAAATTAATGTATTCATCACCTCACATATTTATGCTCTCCTTTTTTTTTTTTGTGAGAACATTTAAGTTCTACTTTCTTAGCAAATTTCAATTATGTAATACAGTGTTATCAACTGTACATTAGATCCTCAGACCTTATTTACCTTATAACTGAAAATTTGTATACTTTTCCAAACTTCTTTTACTTCCCTCTCTTCCCAGCCTCTGGCAACTTTTCTACTCTATTTCTATAAGTTTGACTTTTTTTCTTTAGATTTCCCAGTATAACTGGCTTATTTCACTAAGCATACTGCTCTCCAGGTTTACCCATGTTGTTGCCAATGACAAGATTTCCTTTTTAAAGGCTGAATAATATTTCACATTTTCTTTATCCATTCATCTATTGCTGGACACGAGTTCTTTCCATAACTTGGCTATGATGAATAATGCTGAAGTGCACATGAGAATGAATACACACATCTCTTCACAACAATGCTTTCTTTTCCCTTCGCTATATACCCAGACATGGGATTGCTGGATCATAGCAATTAAAAATAGTTCTAGTTTTTAATTTCTTGAAGAACCTCTCTACTGTTTTCCAGAGTGGCTGTACCAGTTTACATTCCCAAAAAAGTGTATAAGAATTCCTTTTTCTCTACATCCTTGCCAGCATTTTTCTCTTGTCTTTTTAATAATAATCATCCTAATGGATGTGAAGTGATAACTCATTGTGGTTTTGGTTTGCATTCCCTTGATAATTAACAATGTTGAGCACCTTTTTATGTACCTGTTGGCCATTTGTATGTCTTCTTTTTAAAAAGTCTATTCGTGTCTTTTATTGTTTGTTTTGTTTTGCCTTTGCTTTTTGTGTCAAATCTGAAAAATCATTGCCAAGACCTATGTTTTCTTCTAGGAGTTTTTTTGTTGCCAGTCTTACCTGCAAGTCTTTAATCAATTTTGAGCTGATTTTGATGTATAGTATAAGATAAGGTCAACTACCATTTTTTTACCTTTGGAAATCCAATTTTCCCAACATCATTTATTGAATGGAAGCCCTGTTGGCTATCAGAGCCAGGTAAGCCAGGGACCTGTCACTTGTGCTGCAGCTATAAAAACTGAGGAACAGATGTGGGCATAAGCTCTCTCCATGAAGATACTGGTGACTTGGAGTGGGCTAAAGGCAAGGGAGATATCTATCTGCGGACTTTCCCATTTCTGGGAAGAATCAAAGCCAGTCCTTAGATGAGTGCTAAATTGGAAGCCTCAGGTAGGAGCTTTTAAAGTATGCAGCTGGGTTTCTTTTAGGGAAATACTGGGAAATGGGCATTTTTATCTCTTCCTTCTGTGCTGAGCCCCACGAAATAGCCAGTTAAGAACTTCTTTGTTCACAACAGTTTGGTGGGACTCAAATGGAAGCACTGTTGGCTTCCAGACCCAGGTCATGGGGGACCCATCCATCAGGTGGCAGTGAAAAAGCTGGGGTCCAGACTTGTGTATAAGCTCCTTTCAGGGAGACTCAGAAGACTTGGAGTAGGCTACAGGGAAATGGCAGGGATGTGTGTGTGCCAGCTTCCCCAGTTTGGGGAGGATTACAGCCAGGTTATAAAATGTGTGAAATTACAAACCTGACCCTCAAGCAGCTGGTTTTGAAGTATGCAGATGGAACTTTTTCAGGAAAAGATAGGAGACAGGCAATTTTGCTGGCTCCCTCGGCACTAAATCGTGGGGTGATTGCTGTAGTAAGTAAGTACTTATGTGGCTGTTAACAACTGCTCCTTTGTTTATTATAGACTCATGAGTCTCATGGATACAAGCCTCATTGGCTTTTGCAGCTAGATGCTTTAGGGGCCCATCCTTCAAGTGGGAGTCTTAGAAGTTGGAGTGCTAAATGTGGGCCAAACCCTTTACTCCTTAGGAAGAAACTAGGACTTGAAAGTTCCCTCCCAATTGTATGGAATCGTGCCAGGGGTGAGGTTCATGAAGAGGATGTATCTCAGTCTTTCCTACCTATTTTGTAATGGGTATTTTTTCATTCACTCAGTATGTAGGAGTTGCTCTTCTAGTTTCTGGATTTAGGTCAGAGGCAATTGCTTCATACGTAGCTGTATGTTTGTAGGAAGAGGGAAATTCAGAAGCCTGTTATGCTGCCATCTTGGTTGACCCTCCTGCCAAATTTTATATTGTGGTTGTGTTGCCAATCCATTAGTTTCCTTTCTCTAGCATGTGAAACGTGAAAGTTATATACCATCTTCTCATTTAGTATTTCCTAATGCTCATCCAAATTGGTACAATTCTAGGCACATTTCAAGGAAGAAAATTATATAGATTTAACAAAACAGTGAAGAGTTTGTCCGGCCATACTTAAATGTACAGATATTTAATTTTGTGATACAGGGTTAAGACAGGAAGCATCATGAGCATATTTGATTATACTTCTTCAGTTTGGTGAGTATGAATAGAGAGTGAAATGGAGACTGAGTGAAATGAGTTTTACTTCTGCGATTCAGGTATCAGCTGGAGCCTCCAGTCCCTTCAGGATCTAGATCATATTTGCATTATCCCTTTTTCCAATTCCCTATGAAAGTTTAAAACTCCTCCCAAGATTTCTGCAGATTCTCTTACGGTAAAAGTTCTCAAGATTAACTCCCAATCTGGGTTCCTGCATTTGTGCACGTTTCCATTTTCTGAATGTTATTAGGCTGATGTGGACTTGGCCCTTTCTTCAATTTTCTTAACAAGTCAACTAACAAATGTGGATAGAAATAGACTTGAGTAAACCGAGGTGCAGAGGCATTTACAGTATGGCAACACAGACATTTCAAGTTGTACGTTAGACTTTGTGCTCCGACGGTGCCTTCAGCATCCACTCCCTGGGATGTTGCACGGTCCTTTCTTCACCTTGGTTAATGCCCAACATTATACCATTTTGTGTACTCTTCTCTTGCTCAATGTACTTTTCTGCCCTTCCAGTACTAAAATCAAATTCAAACTTTTTGCTTATGCAAAAAAGTTTAACCCCAAGTTCTTTATCAATCATGAATGTGTGTGTGTGTGTTTTTTTTTTTTTCCCAAGAAAGCTGTGCTAGATAGAATAAAATTTTAACTTTTGGTGCACTTAATTTTATATTTGTTAATTCAGCATTCCTACAGGGTAAATTGGCCCATGTTGAAAATGGGTTGTGCCAAGAATATGGATCTAAAATAGTTTCGGGATGAAGAATCAATGTGAAATTCAGAGGAAAAATTACAGGTGTTATGATGAAAATGAATAAAAATTAAGAAAAGGCTAGTAAAGTTTTGTGAAGGTACAAAAACTACTAAAGAGACATTAAGCATTTAAATCTTTGTCTTGTCCTTTTTATGCATCCTGCCTTGAACAATCACATACATGATGCTAACCATGAACCTATACTCATAAAGTTGCCCAGGACTTGAAAATAGTGACACTAGATACTCAGTAGCATTGGTAAGATTGGACAGGAGATCCAAGTAAGTCTCACGTGTGAAAGCTTAACCAAAGGTACTTTGTTGGGGGATTAAAAATTCTTTCCCATTCTTCTTTCCTGCCCCCTACTTCCATCCCTATGTCCATGGAATTATAGTCGTAGAGGAAAATACCATTATCTAAGCTGATCTAGTCAGGTTGTGAACAACAGATCCATTTTAGTGAAATAATTGACCATAGTTGTGGAATTAGTCAGTGTCCTTGAGAAGGTACCACAACTGTGTGCACAGCATCCTCTGGATCAGACACTGGCTTTTCAGTGTGGCAAGAGAGGAGAGATCTAAAAACAAAGTGTCCAGTTTCCAATTGGGGTTTTTGAGAAGTTATTGATCCTATCAAATATTGCAAACAACAGCTCACTTTTGGATACTTTTCAGAGAGAGTTTTCAGTATATCTCCTTTTTACTTTTAGCCTAGACCCTTAAAAAAATTTTTTTTAATTACTTCAATATGTAATTGTAAAGCTGTTTCCATTAACATATTCTGTGGCAGGGATTGAATGGGGCTACAAATGAAATGAAACATATGCTTTGGGGTATGCAATATTGAGAAAATTAATACATACACATATGGAACAATTAATTAAGCACATAAAGTAATACATGTTGAAATGTCAAGATAAGTGGCCTAAAGTAAATTATTTATGTTCTGGATAGACTGAAATCACTGGTAATTAGAAAACATTTTATGTATGTATTTATTTAATTCTATCTTACCTTGTTTTAGAAAGAATTCAAGATCACATACATTCAATACAACAAAATAGAATTCAGAGGACCAAAACAAATTCCCTTGGTGTAACTGGTGCAATAGGATCTTCTTTAGTAGAAAATGGTATTTCTATCTTTCTTGCCCTCAGTTACCCTCAGTAGCCCTTGGGTTGCTCCAGGAAAGAGTGTAGACAGGAGCACTCATCTTTTTCTGTCTTTGCTTTTATTCAGGTACGGGCAGTTCCTTATTTAAGTCAGGCAAAGCGATGATTTATCTAGGTTACTGTCACCTTCTTCATACCTTTATGTTGTCATCATCTCTGTCAAGCAACCTTAGAGATAATCCATGGAAAAGAAAACAAGGAAAGAAATTTCCCCTTGGACTAGGGCTGGTCCGAGCTCTAAATAGGGTCAGGAGCTCCTCTGCCAGCCTGTAAGCATGGCAGTCGGCCCTGGAAGTGACAGAACCTCCGTCTTGTCCGCTTTGGGGGGACCTTGAGCCCTGCCAAGGGGCAGGGCTTTATGCTAGCAGTTCTGGGCTGCCCCCTTACTCCCCTATCCTATAGATTGGGGGGTGGTACTTGCACCAGGATGAGCAGGCTCAGCAAGGGGCAGCCCCACCCCTAGTCTGCCCTCTTCCCTCCTCCAGGCTCTCTTCAGACTCCTCTCTGTCCCCACCTGTCCCAACCCCAGCCCATCCTGTTTCTTGGACCTATTTTCTATGTTACATGGAGGAGTCTGGCATTCCCTCCTTGGCCATTTGTGACAAAATACGAATAAACTACTGCAAACAACAACAACAACAACAACAACAACAACAATAGTGGTGATAGTGGTGTTTATTAAGCATGCAGTATGTCATAATATATATTTTTTTTTGCTAAAAGAGTAACAAATCAAGTATTTTTCATCTTGAAATATATGTCCGTAGCTGATAAACACTATCAAAATCTCAATTTCCACTCTAGATTCAAAAGCAATTTTTAATTCAAGATCCATCCATGTTATTGCAAATGGCAGTATTTCGTCTTTTCTTATGGCTGAGTAGCATCCCATTGTACTACAATTTCTTTATCCAATCATCTGTCGAAGGCCACTTTGGTTGTTTCTGTCGTGGCCACACTGAATACTGCTGCAATGAACATAGGGGTACATATATCTTTATGAATAAATTTTTTCAAATTTTTCAGGTAGATGCCCAGAAGGGGTTTTTCTGGGTCATATAGTAATTCTATTCTTAATTTTTTGATGAATCCTCATACTCTTTTCCATAGTAGTTGTACCAGTTTGCATTCCCACCAGCAGTGTATGAGGGCTCCTTTTTCTCTACAACTTTTCCAATACTTGTTATTACTTGTCTTATTTATAATAGCCATTCTAAGAGTTTAAGGAAATATCTCATTGTGGTTTTGATTTGCATTTCCCTAATAACTAGTGAAGCTAATCATCTTTTCAATATCTGTTGGCCAACTGTATGTCTTCTTGGGAGAAGTGTCTGTTCAGGTCCTCTGCCCATTTTCCAATTAGATTGTTTTGTTGTTGTTGTTGTTGTTGAGTTGTATGAGTTCTTTATATATTCTGGATATTGGCTCCTTATCGGAGATGTTGTTTGCAAATATCTTCTCCCATTTGATTGGTTGCCTCTTTATTTTGTCAATGGTTTCATTTGCTATGCAGAAGTTTTTCAGTTTGCCATATAGTTCATTCTTTTTTTTTTTTTTTTTTTTTTTTTTGCTTTTACTTTCCTTGCCTTTAAGGTCAAATTCATAAAATCCTCTCTAAAACCAAGGTCCATAAGTTTAGTACTTGTTTTCTTCTATGTCTTTTATTGTTTTAGGTCTTATAACTAGGCCTTTGATCCATTTTTAGTTACTTTTGGTGCATGGTAGCAAATAGTAGTCTAGTTTCATTCTTTCTGCATCTGGCTTTCCAGGTTTCCCAACGCCAGTTATTGATATTAAATTGTTAAATTCATTCTTGACACCTGTGGTTTGGGTGAATTTGCAGACTAGCAGAAATAAGGAAGGAGTTGAAAGAAAGATCGTAACCAAAAAGATTTTCTTCCTTTGGGGGGAAGAGTTTTTATAAGACTCTTGAATTGTTATTTTATGAACTTTGGAAGAAAAATATTTCATATTTATCAAAATGAAGTGTTTTATTACATAGATGCAGTTTTAATATTCTTAAAAGTACAAAATACCTTCTCTCTTGTATGTTGAGGTACACTAAAAATAAAAAAGAAACAAAAATAAGAAGACATTCTAAATAGAAGTCAAGAGTTGGTGTGAAAGCAAGGCAGTTTGAGAGAAGTAAAATAAGTCTCTCTTAACATTTTTAAGATGCATTAACACTTATATTTAGTTTTAGAAGAGAAGGAAAAATGAATATATTTCTGCTGATTTTAAAATTAGTGTTTTACTAGTCATCTTTTCCCACAGGGCGCACCTGAATGACCTTGAAAATATCGTGCCATATTTTGGTATTGGCCTCCTATATTCCTTGAGTGATCCAGATCTCTCTACAGCCATCCTGCACTTCAGGCTCTTTGTTGCAGCACGGATCTATCACACAGTTGCATATTTGTTACCTCTTCCCCAGCCAAATCGTGTTTTCGCTTTTGTTGTTGGATACGGAGTTACTCTTTCAATGGCTTACAGGTTGCTGAAAAGCATATTGTACTTGTAAGAAGAATCATACAACTCATTATCTAATTAGGTTCTAAGAATTCTGTACTTTCAATTTATAATGAATACTTTTAAGATTTTAAGTGGGAGGAAACAGAGAAATTAAGATGGAGAATACCTAGTCTGAATATGAACATCACCAATATTCTTTATTTTTGTGTTATACTTACACTAGAAATGAAAAAATAATTCTTAAGTCTTTTGTCTTATTCTTAAAGTACTTTGTTTTGAATTTTGATTATAATTTGTAACATTCATTCAACATTTTATATTTTAAATCTATAAAAAGTGCATGTATGAGAAACCTATATTTCGATACTGCTGAAATAAGCATGTGAAATAAAGAATTTAAAGAATAGTTTTATTTGGTTTTCTTTTTCCCAACTTGTATTTTGAAAAGTTTTAAAGCTATAGAAAAGTGGAAAAGTTCTACAGTGAACCTTTATATATCTTTCACCTAGAGTTACCAGTTGTTAACATTTTGCCATATTTGCTTTAGCTCTATCACTCAATGTTTTTTTCTGAAAAATTTGAAGGTAAGTTTTAGATATCAATATACTTCAGTCTGAAGTACTTCAACATGTGTCTCCTATCAACAAGATAGTCTCTAAATAACCACAATACCATTATCACACCCAAGAAATTTAACTTAATACAAAAATATTATTTGATATATATAATTTATATTTAATTTTCCCCAATTTTCTTAATAATGTCCTTTACAACTGCTTTTTTTTTGATCCAGGAATCAAACAAGGACCCCACAAGCCTTTTGGTATCATTTCTATTTAGTTTTCAGTAAAAACTTTAACTTTTTTTTCCTTTTTTTTTCTTTTTCAACTTTTTGCCTTTATGACCTTCACATATTTTTGAAGAGTAAAGGCTGGTTGTTTCACAGAATTACTATTAATCTGGTTTTGTTTTACTATTATTTTCTCATTCTTAGATTAAGATTAAACATTTTTGGTGATGTTGTATCACATTACAACACATCAATAGGCATATGATGTCAGTTTGTCCCATTATTGGTGATGTTAAATTTGATAAGTTTAGTAGGATAGTACCATCCAGATTTATCCATTTTAAAGGTACCATTTTTATCTTTATAATCATATGTGAGGTGATAAGTTGAGACTGTAGAAATCTTGTTCTACAAACTTTGGCCTCATAGATTTCGCATCTAATGATGCTCAGTTGGTTTCTACATAAAAATATAGACATATAAACAAATTTATAAAATAAATATAAATATACAAACCCATAAACACATATAAGTCCAAATTTAGATATTTTTGTTTTAAGTAGAATTGTGCACTTAAATCTTTATAATAAAAGATGAACTTTTAAGATATCAATACTTTTTTTATACTTGCCTTCCAATTATAGTATTAATTTTTCCTTCTAGCTCTTGATTAGTCAATTTTAAATGCATATTTCTTAAATAATGCTTTTAGTGGTTCTCATAATTGTTCATTTAGGTTTACTACAAAAGAAAGAAGGCATTGTGTAATATTTTAGTTTCAATTACTATCAAGAATTCTGTACAAATTACTCTTCACTTCTTTTCATAATGTTAAAAACAGCTTGGCATATCATAGTCAGGAAATCTTCATGGTGTAATTAATGGAAAAGACCATGAGGTCAGAATTGAAAAGTCCAAAATTAGAGGATTGGATATTCTTTCATAAATAAATTCCTCTTTATTTTTCTCCTGCACCGCCCTCCCTCCCCCTGCCCCCAACTGCCACCCCTGCTATCTGGGTTAGAGCAACTTAATTATCCTGTCTGATCTATAGTTTTTCTCAAACATTTTGTGATTTTTTTTGAAGGTCAAATGATCTATGCATGTGAAGCACATAATAAATACTTTCTAAACAATTGGCTTGCCATGTAGATTATTTGAATAATGTAACAATAATAAAGATTAAGATAGCTGATATTTTCCTAGCTTCATGTGAGATATTTGTTTAATAATTATCACTTCTCTCATTGTGTTCTTAAAATTTCTACTTTCCTGATAATGTTTCTCAGAATAGTAGTAGAGTTGATTGTGGTTATTGTAATGGTTATTCATTCCACTACCTTTTTGGAGGATAGGTTTGATTGGACCCGGAGAGGTCAACTCTTAAGAACTAAAATATAAATGAGACAGAGTATAAACCAGATTAGCATTGAGCCTCATTCTTATAACTGTTCCACTGACTGGCGATCTAAACCTCAGATCAGTCTGTTCTGCCCCAGAGGTCAAGCTGCCATGGAAGCTCATTGTGACCAGAAAGGTTCTGTTGATTTTCTCTGAAAGAACACTGCCAAAGGAACCAAAGTTACTCCATGACCCAATACTCTCAACATTATACATAGACTTAAGTGGCAAAATATAAACAAACAAACAAATAAACACACACACACACACACACACACACACACACACATACTTGGTGAACATGGGTTAGGCCAAGGAGAGTAAGGTGAGTCAAATGTTAATTGGCACAAGACTGAGATAATCTGACACATCCATTTCAAGATAGAAGCGATCTCATGAATGAGACTCAAATACCCATATCCATTGGTGCTGGTACCCCACATTCATCTTCACACTGGAAAAGCCTTACAAGGGGACTGGCATGACTGCATTCGATGACATGAGTCCATCACTATTGTTGGTGTTTAGATAGGCACAGTCAATGCTTATCTTTGTATTCTTTTTCTGTTTCCTTGGCTATCTAATCTCTCTTCTGATTGAAACATCATATTAAAACGCAAAGAATCTACCTCTTGGGTCTTATTAACCTGGATGCCAGTGACTTGACATGTCTATGCTGTGTCAGCTAAGAGGTTAATTCTTACGGGGTAATTATACAACCTTTGGTTTCTAGTTATAGGGGAACCTAAGAACCACCTAAGCACTGCTAATAGCTACCCTTCCACTCTAACATTAAATTTTTCTTAGACGTGTCTTCAGGCAATGAAGAGAAGGTATGGAGTTTCTGGTGCCCAAAATATTGAATTTGAATGCAGAGAGAAGCCTAGGCAATCCTACATGGGATCCATTAACCATTCATCTGATGATTCTACTTTATAAATACCAAAAAAAGAAAAAAAAAGAAAAAGTTTTTTTGAGTTGCATCACACTGATTCTTGGAGGCAGATGGTGAGAAGTCAGGCAATTTGCCTTGGGAGTCTCTACAATCCATTTCGAAACAGAAGCACAAAAATCCTATGATCATCTCTCCCCTGCCATCCTGAAATGTCAACCCTGTGGGAGGCTGATAGGTGTTCCTGCTATCAGCGGAAGAAGCACCTCTACATTCATATCTTTCAGAGTACTTTATTCACTATATATCCTATGTAAACTGTTGGATTTGACAAGGAGGAGTTGTTGAAGGCAGACTACTGGGAAGGGGCTATGTTGGGTTGAATTTGGCACCAATCTCTCATACTTGACAGCTCTAGTACAAGATTGTGGATGAGCTATAGGACCTATGAGCCTCCTCCGTCAGCAATGTAGGCCCTAAGTCACATTTAATTCAGAAAACCCTGACAGCCCTGCATAAAATAGGAGCAGTAAAATGGAGAGAGAGGAGCTGTGTGCAAGAGTAGGCCATTTAAGTTATTTCCTTTTACTGGAGTTTTGGAAAATATGAACCAGGACAATATGTTTGTAGACTATGAAACACTACAAGGAAATCTGCATTAACAATTTAAAGAAAATAATCCTAACTTTAAGCCAAAGTGATATGATTTTTGATAGCTAAAAGCTAAGAGTAGAGTAGAAGTGGCTAAAATTCTTCATCTTTTAACCTAAATTATATACCTATATCTATCTTTCTATATAAATAAAACCACCTAAAATAAAAAAAGGATAGTAAAGGGTTAAAGCAGTTTTATATAGTAGAACACTGGATTTCTGAGTCTTGGCTCTGACACTTTCTGGCTGCCTGCGATAATGATCAATATATTTAACCTCCTTAAGTCCCATCTTTAATTCTAAAATTGCAAAATTAATACTTAACCCACTGTATTAATAATCTTTTGCCACAATAATTCTGTGTAACAATCACCCATGACTCAGTGGCTTTACAAATAATTCTGCAAGGTTGAGCTGACATTGCCTGGGTTTGCTCATGTGTCTGCTGTGTCAAGCTACAGGGTGGCCAGGTGGTTTTGCTGGATGTGTGTCTGTCTGGCTTTCTCACATATTTGGGCATTGGCTGTGGCTTGGCTGATTCCAAATGACCTCAACTGGTATTACTGGGGCAACTCAACTCTATTCCATGTGTCTCATTTTCTAGTACAGGGGTCAGAAAACTTTGGCTCATCAGCGAAATCCAGACTGTGGGCTGTTTTTGTAAATAACTTTTTTGGGGAACACAGTTGTGCTGATTCATTTTCTCATCTTATATGATTACTTTAGTGTCACGATGGCAGACTTGAGTAGTTGAACAGTTGCAATAGAGAGCACATGGCCCCAAAGCCAAAAAGATTTGCCACGTGGTCTTTTACAGAAAGAGTGTGCTGACGCTGTAGCCTGCTATCATGATAACTCCATGTTATCATGGCCATGACACAGTAAGAGGAAATGGAAAAGTGTAAGCACCTTTTGAAGCTTCTGCATGTATCCATCCAATGAGATGTTATTAGCCAAAGAAAGTCATATTTATGACTGCAGAATTAAAGTGCTAGGAAATGGACTTAACCTTGTTAGTGAGAAGAACTGCAGTGACATGGCATGAGAGCACGCATGCATGGAGAGATAAAGAATTTAAACTTCATGCGATCAGTGGACAGCACCTGCACACTTTATGATGTTATTATAAGGTTTAATTCAGACACATGTAAAGAATCTTATAAACTCTACACCATTATGTAATTAAAAAAGCATTCATTCAAATGTGTCATAATTTTATCAGATTCATGGTAACATGTTATGCACTCCGTATGATAGCAATAGTTATAAGTAAATAAAAAATGTGATACTGGGTGTGTGAACTTGGCCTTTCCCTCTCATTTGCAATGTGCTGCCTTAGGAAACAGATGGGGCAAGGAACAAATATTTGGATAGCCTTATTGCCTCTATAATCAAGTTGGTTCCCAAACTGTGCCCAGTCTGTTCTCTTGAAATTATCATCTGCACCCTGCTCCCAACCAAGTGTTTCATCAAAATTAATCAATTTCTGACTATTGGCATATTGAATGCAAAACAGACAACATTACTGGCCAAATATAAAATTTTTGTGTTACTACTTGTTGAAATAATTGTATATTATCTTTATATGTGTTGTATAAATCATGAAAATAAGGGCTGTGCTAAATCCTTGTTTGAGCTACTAAATCTATAAACTTGATATCTAATGGAATGTAGTTGACTTTTTGTTTATAACTCATTTTTCAAGGCAATATATTTGGAGTTGAGAACCAAAAATTGGTCTGATGATAGCTTTGCCACTAACATGAGACACACAGGCAAATCATCTACTCTTGCTCTCTCCATTTCTTTACATTTAAATAGATTGAATTAGAAAAATATTCAAAATCTCCTGACTCTAAAAATTTTATTTGTTCTGGAGGCAGATTTGATCTCCTCTTTTTCTGGAGATAAAATAGGAATAGCAAGAGGTGGGAATAATTATAGTAGAAAGCTTAGAGCCTCTATTAATAAGTCAAAATTAAATTTGTGAGTTTAATAGCATTTTGTAGCTAGTGTTTTAGGATAATAATCTTCAAATTAATTTTCTCTGAATCACCAGTGTGATGTCACCAAAACCAAATGGTCATTTGTTAATTGTTCAGGGGAAAAATGCATTGAGCTACCCCATTTTAAGATTTCCTTCTATTAAATTTTCTTCAGACATTGAAAGAGCTCTCACTTGAGTGGACCAGACTCTAGTAGTCATAACTATGCATGGGCCAAACAACTAGGATGCCCAGAAGTAAGTGAAATAGGGTACCTTGGTCTTTTTCATTCTGGGCTTTAGAATCTTGACCCAAAGGGTTAGTTAGGTTCCAATCAGTTCAAATATCTAATTGTAAAATAGCAGAAAATGTTTTACTCACTGCTTCATGAAAAAAAAAAATTTACAAGTGTCTCCTATGTGCCAGGTACTGTTCCAGGTACTTGCTATACATCCATGAATAGATAAATAAATATCCTTACCTTGTAGAGTTTGCATTCTAGTGGGGATTCTTTGATTTAGGGTTTGTAAAGAAAGCAAAGGATGTGTTGAACTAACTGAACCCATACTATAATAGAAATCAACTATGTCAGAGGTCAGTCCGCTATGGCTGATGGGTCATATACAATCTGCACCTGTTTTTGTTTGGCCTACAAGCTAAAAATGATTTTTACTAATGAACATTTGCAACAAATTTGGTGATTAGGAACACTAACCTTGAACTCCAATTAAGTACAATGCTATCCTTTGAATAAAATTCCATTCTTTTCATCAGTAGATCTGAATCACAAAAACAAAATAGTGTTCCATTATTATTGTTAGCCTTTGAATTGATCAATAAAAATGTGGAAGTTAGTTTTCTCTTTTTATACGAGTACCTACATAACATATTTGATTTTGCCTCTTAGCTCACAACTTGATTTTGCTTCTTAGCTCACAAAGTCTAAATATTTACTATCTAGCCTTTTACAGAAAAGTTTGTGAATCCTTGTTCTATACAACTGAATAAAAAAGTATATAAAGGAATACAGAAATTTCTTTAGTTTTTCTCACTAAATAACTGTTACCAGAATTTAATCAAAGTGATTAAGAAAACAATTTTATTTCAACATTGATCCTCTTGTATTTGACCCAAATTATCTATTTTATTTTTAAGTTATTATGTCATATGGTTGGTATATGCTGGAATATTTGGTAGTCTTTTAAGTATTTGCTCAGTTGTTAAAAAATTGAGATATTGTTAATGAGCCTCTACGAAAATACAACTTCTCATCAGTGTGCATTGAGCCTGTGTGCACCCTCCCCAGCAGCAGAATTTTTTCCCTGAGATCAGTACTCTCGATATGACAATGATGAATATTGAAGTCTGAAAGCCCTTTTGTCTGGAAAAGTCTCTTTTTGCTTGGAGTAGATATATAGAAATCATGACACTTCCAGTGTAACGCTATTAAATCACTCACTTCTCAGAAATGGTAGTTAAAACCATTAATGTTTAATCACATTATACCCAATGCCAAGTAGTTCACACTAACAGAGAGCAGTATAAGCTATGGCCAAATGAAACTGAATGAAAAACTCAGAAACAGCTGATGAGGTCTAATTTAACATCTTTGTTTTTCCTGGGACATTTATGCTCATGGTAGTGATTTTATATTGTGTGCATATAATATAGTTATGGTTATTGCCTTAAAATTGCTCCTATTTCTTTGATGGATTTAAATTTATTACTATTTTATGGAGAAATAGTGTATTGTTCCACTAGGAAAATCATGATTTTCCATTGCTACCCCACAAACAAATTTTAAATCCACTAATTCAAAAATCATCCCAAACTCTTTACCAAAAACAAAAACAATAACTATTATGCTTAGAATTCTGAGTTTTTTTAAAATGTTTCAAAATATGAATTAGAAAACTTTCACATATTCCCATTTTTAGGAATCTATGCCAAATTACACCAGTCAAAAATATGAAAGTACTTCTGAACAAGGCTATTTATTAAAGCACCAGATGTAATAGCAAAATGCTGCAATTTAAATTTTTACCAGTAGGGAATAGTTGAACAAATAATAATGTATTTATACAATGGATTATTATGTAGCAGTATAAAAGAAGTTTTAAAACACTAATTTGAAAAAATATGTGCACCTCTATGTTCACTGAAATGCTATTTACAATAGCCAAGATATGGAAGCAACCTGAGTCCACCAATAGACGACTAGATAGAGAAGTGGCTGTACATATGTATAATGAAATATTACTCGGCTATAAAAAAAATTACCATTTGTGTCAACATAGATAAACCCTACCCTATTATGCTAAGTGAAATAAGTCAGAGAAAGACAAATACTATATGATCTCACCTGTATGTGAAATCTAAAGAACAAAATAAATAATGAAAACAGAAACTGACTCATAGATACAGAGAACAAACTGATGGTTGCCAGATGGAAGGGGGTTTGGGGATATGGATGAAAAAAGTGAAGGGATTAAGAAGTACAGATTGGTAGTTACAAAATAGTCATGGGATGTAAAGTACAGCATAGGCAATGTAGTCAATAATATTGTAATAATCATGTACAGAGCCAGATGGCCACTAGATTAATTAAGGGGGATCACTTAATAAATTATATAAATGTCTAACCACTGTGCTATACACCTGAAACTAACATAAAATAATATTCGATGTCAACTGAAATTGAAAATAAAATAAATCTCCATGTTACTATGGAATAATCTTCAAAATATGACTACACATAGTGCTTTAACAATCAGTAAAAAGAAACTGGGAACAGAGTAAAAGAGAGGGATAGAAACTATTTATTTAGTATCTCATTTTAAGATGTGACTTTGGAAAATTTAAATATTTTACATAATAATAAAAAAAGAAAACCCAAGGAACAATTTCTAATTGAAAGTAAATAGAAACCTCAAAGTGAGTCCTGTTAGTGACATAATCTCCCACAGAGGAATGATCCCAAGTGACTTTAACATAACAGTTTGATTGTATACCCCTGGTGGGGACAAAAGAACTGAAAAAAATATATTTTAGTAATGATATAATTGGTAGTAGTGTCAATATTATTCTGAGCCCATTGTGTATGTAGTATGGGATACAGCAAATGAGTAATTATGTTGGTGTCATTGAAAACTAGTATTTGGGGCACGGCAGGAGAGGTACAGATAGGAAGTCAGGTTAAATAAAAACTTCGTCCTCCTAACTTTGAATTGGAAGTATTAGTTTGAACTTCTGATGTGTCTTATTTAAAACAAAACAAAGATTCCAATATTTTCTATCTATGTCCACTAAAAGAACTAGTGATCAGATGCCGAAAATGTAAGAAGAACATGGTATATAATTTGTCATATCAGAAAATAAGGATGCTAGTTTTATCTCAAAAGGACTCAGGGGGCAAAATGAATAGACTCCCGTGTACCTGAGTATCATTAAGTACAATAGTTGCAATAAATTGTAAGACATCAAATGAGTTTGAATTCATGAGTTCATAAAATACATAGGTATCCACACAAATATGTACACATACATATGTGTATATACGCACATTATATATATAATATATTTAGAAGGCTATATACATAGTTTTTTTTTTTTTGGAAGGATATTAGGGATCTTATTCTTATTGAAAATGTTTAAAAAGAACCAAGTACTTATCTTGCCTCTCCTATGCAAACTGTGCTTCAGCATAACCAATCACTGTTGAGGGGGAAATACCTTTTTGTAGAAGAACATCAGCTAAAAATTAAAGTAATAATTTATCTTTTCAGTACCTAATGAATTAACGGATCTAAATAATGACTGTCAAAGGCTGCTAACATCACAAAAAGATAAATGGAGATTTTTTTATTTCTTAAGGTAGTATACAACATGATCTATGACGTTGCCTAGACAAGACAACGTGAATCTTCACAAGCCTCTAATTTTGAATACAAATCTATAGGAAATGCAAAACACAAATATTATCATGAGGATGTTGTAAGAAATATTCAGACTGAGGAAAGCATTAGAAGACAAACAATCCATTTTTCAACAAAAACTTGGAGAGAAAGAGACAAAGTGAAAAAGAGAGGCAGGTACAGAGGGAGAACCTATACATTAAAGAAATTTGAGAGATTCGTTATCTGCCAATATATGGATGTTATTTGGATTCAATTCAGAAAAAGTAAGAAACATTAAGCAACTGGGGGAATGTGAACATGATCGAATATTTGATATTAAAGAATTGTTTTAATATTTTCATGTGTGAAAATGTTATTGAATATGCAAAAGATGAATATCTTGTAGACGCATCTTTGAAATGTTTACAGGGGATATAATGTCTGCTATTACTACAAAATTCAGAGATGGGATAGAGAGGGACGAGAAGATGTCAGACTGAAGGAAGCAAAACTGGTCATAAGTTGGGAACTGTTGAAGCTAAGCGATAGGTATGTGGAGAATTATTACACTGTTCTCTTTGCTTTTATTTATGTTTGAAATATTCTAAAATGAAATGTTAAAACATAGAAGGGAGCAAATTCTTCTAAGCCCTAAAGCTATAGCTTATCAAAACCTAATGAATTAGATGTTGCCTGTTGAACTAATACTTTTAAAATAGTTTGTACTCTGTAGAAGATTACATATAAGCTGAGGTGTATTAGTGAATATTTGTGATTAGCATTTTTATAATAGTAAAACTCTATATTATTTTCCAAGTCTAGATTCTCCTTTAAAGTTTTTATTAAGATGATGCCATTTGGGGCCAGTATCTTAATATGACAAATTCTGTGTGTGACTGTCCATATATAATGAGCTAATATTTTAAAAATATGTTCACAAATAATAATCTCTCTCTTAAAACATGCAGTCATTTTTTTTGTCCTTAATGCATGCCCTGAGACTTTATCATATCGGGGAAGAGGGGAATAGGTACCTTCTAGAACCAAGAAGCCATGAAGCAGAAAAGAGTACAGATATGACATGGGTGAATTTCTCACTGAAAAGAAACAAGAAACACTTCTTGTGCAAAAGAGAGGGTTTCGAAGAGAATGGATATAGGGTTGGGGTGCTACCGAGGTCCCTTGAGGGACACATTCCTGGCTTTTATGATAAGATAGGACCTCAATGTTGTAGGCTATGCTCCATGTAGTTGGTTTAAAAGTGCCCCTCCCCCAAAGATGGATGCAAGTCACAACACCCAGAATCTATAAATGTAACCTTATGTGGCAAAAGGATCTTTGCTGATGTAATTGAATTAAAGATCTAGAGATAAGATTATTCTGAATTAGGATTGGCCCTAAATTCAATGGCAAATCTTTATAAGAGAGAAGTGAAACAGAGAAGGGTTGTGGGCAGCCATCAGAAGCTAGAAGAGAGGCAGGGAACAGAGTCTCCAGAGAGAAGGAACCCTACTGACAACTGGGTTTCAGATTTCTGGTCCATCAAATTGGAGAGAATAAATTTCTGTTGTTTTCAGGCACTTAGTTTTGTGATAGTTTGATACAGCAGCCCTAGGAGTCAAGTATACCCTATTTTTCATAGTGAACTCTGGGAAGAATGAATCTCACAGGGTGCTCCACTGCAAGATGAGATGGCCAAAGGGTAGTAATATTCATGTCATGTGATTTGGAAGGGAGGGGTCCAGCAATAAGACCCCTAAACCTCTCATGGCTCACTCATAGACTGTGGGAGTTCTGACATGCTCTGCTCCCAGTGAGATAGCTGAGAACCCTGGACCAATCACAGAGATTCCTACAGTGAGGGCTACAGTAGAAGCTGTGGGTGGAGGCAGATGGTAGAGGTAGAGACCCAAGAAGGGTCAGAGTTGGGTGGGAAATGGGAAATAATACCAGACACTAAATGTGCTGAGAGAACAGACCATGGATTTCACCAGCGTGGACTTGTTAGAGTGGATTTAGGTAGGGCAGTCTGAGGTCAGAAAGTGGGAGAAACAAATTACAACTCGGAGAAGCAGAAACCAGGAGAGAAATACAACACATATGTAGAGATCACCTCCCCAGTATAATCTTTTGTCTAAAATTTATTTGGAAAAGGAGGCGAAACTGGGAGAGAGAAATCATTCGAATAAATAATTTGAACTGGAATATGGCTTCAACTGCCATGGCCAGTTGTAATTGAGAGGAGGTTTAATGAGCATGAATGGACAAGTTTAAGAGTTTCCTTGTCATTTGATGGGTGGGGATAGGTGTATTGATTGAAGACTTTGAGATTAAATCAGCTGGATAATTTTTTAAAGGCTACTTTAGAGTACATAGATTGTAGTATGTAAAATTTGACCTTGCTAAACATAGAAGAGGCAAACATCAGTGGTAATAGACTTTCAATATTCTTCTCATAATAAAATCCACTATGATTTTACCAGCTAATTTAGACCTAATTTAATTTATTTGCACATCCATCTGACTGTGAAAGAGTCAGTTTTGACAATGAAAATCTGAAGCAACTTCATCTATTTTAGCTTCACCTGACCATCAAAGGCCAGGAAAATCTTGTCTATTCTGGGCTTTGTTTTATCAATCTGGGTGGCTAGCTTTGATTTGGCTTTGTCATCTTGCTGTGAGGCTCACAAGCAACTCTCATTAAGAGTCCTGCTGATGTTAATTTTTAGATCAGCAAATTTGGAGGACTGTTTGTAATGTATTCAGTTTGTTTCAGGGCTTTGCGTCTTTTCTACCTCTTTAGGGTCAGGTCTATTTTACACACAACTAGTAAGAGAGTATTGAAGTTATTGCCCGTAAAATGAGGGTCTCCTATCTGTATTCACTCCTCAGCACACTGGCCTGAAGAATTTATCTATTGCTTTCACTCTTTGCTTCATTCAGTGACTTGATAGGTATGGCCTAACAAGTGACCAGGGTGTCCAGCTGCATTTCAGGTGCTGCAAATCACTCTGACCTCTGCTTGCCTTCAAATGCAGTGACTAATTTGCTAGGGTGTGAGGTAACATTTAATAAATGAATCTAAAGCCTCAAGTAGCTCGCAGTTTGGAAATTCTTGGACTCCTTTGAGCAGACTGGTGATTTTCCATTGCCACTAGATGTCCCTGTGTGGCTTTTCTTTGGGACATCAGTGCTGTACAAGTTATTTCTGATCTGCCAGATCGAAGGAAGTCTCTGCAGTCTCTGAAGTGGCAATTGACAGTGGAATGTCATCCAAGCTGCAACCTGACACACCTTAGCCCTAATACACTGATTTCAAGTAGAAGGTCATGGCAAAGCTGTGAAAATTACTCTGAGACTGTGCAGAAATCAGAACTATCTTATAGAAGTCAATGGGTTCTTTCCAACTTGCATTCATTAAACTTCCTTACCTCTCAGCCCACTCTCAATAGCCTAGACCAAAGCTTGTAAAACTGTCTCTCATGAAGAACTAGCTTTTAAAAAATAGTTTTTGCACTTCCGATCTTTCGTAGACCAATATGTGGTCTTACTGCACATGATCAATTTTCAGCTTACATCACATGTAACTCACTTCGTGAGTTTGATAACACCGAAACTGTGTATTCTGGGTTTAATGAAATAAATTCTCTGATTATGTGCTTGGATGTGACAGTATGCAGCAATGTCAGCTGACTATAAAAGTTTTTTAATGTATGCTTTCAATTCCTATATCTGCTTTGTCATTCACTGGCAGCAGCCTGCAGACCACACTGGTCTGAAGACCACATTTTGAGTGGCACTGGCATAGTCATTACCGTTAGGCTTAGTACTACATCCCAAAATTAGAACTAAAGGACTATGAGGAACTGCAGAGGTTCTAAGCTGCTTTAGTGGACTTGAGTGGAAACTCAGGTAATGTTCAGAGGGCTGTGCTCTGTCCTTCCAGTGCTCCTGTTCTAGGCTAGGCCCAAACCTTCCACGGAGCAACTGTGCTGGATCTCATATTAAGGCTACTTTAAACAGAAGACAATGGATGATCCCCATCAGCAATAGCAGGGAGAGAGAACGTGAGTTCTTACAGCTTCTGAACCTTTTTGCAGAAATTAAGTGAATCTTATAGAAGGCCACTTTGTACTTTAGAAGAGAAATAAAGGTGTCCCAGGAATGGAAAATACTATGTACTTGGATTCGTTTTAATAATTAGCCATAGTGACAGCTAGGTGATTGTGTGATGACTTACCCAGCAACCAGTTCCAATTACAGAAATTGTAGAAGGGAGTTTCAGCTTCACAAACTGAAGAATAGTTTGTTTACTCAGTGCACCAACAGTTAATGTCCTAACAATCATTTATTAAGTCAGTTATTTGTAAAGCAAGAGCACACTTTATCTAAAACAAAAGGTTGAGAGTAGTGGTTAAGTTTCTTGTTTACTCACAGAAAACCATTTAAACCAGACAGTAACGGAACTAAAATAACTAAGCAATATTTTTCTCTTTTTTATTATTCCATGGATCATATCAAGTCAAGCCACAAATAGCATTGCTTTCTCTGTTCCAAACTCTTGAAATTCGAGTTCTAAATTTTGGTAGAAGGGAGTTCCCCTTTCTTTCTCAGGATAGCCAGTGGAGAAATTGACTTCTCTGAACTTCCTTGCTCTGGTTGGGACAGCAAAAGGACATGAGTCTCTCATAGCAGCAACCAGCAGAAAGGCAGTGTTCCAGATGAAGAGGGATGTGGAAGAAGGGTTTCAGTAGCTGTTTCTTTAGAGTCTGAAGTATAAAACCAGGTTTGAAAAGCAGTGTTGGGCTTTTATGATCAACACTCCCAGGAGTGCCTGGGAGGCATTAGATCCCATGCAGAGGGAAAAACAGAGCGATGAGTGCCAGACGCACTGGGTCAGTGTTGCCAAGTAGAAGTGATTGTGAAGAGTGGAACTGGGCTGCACAAATGCGAAAGTAAGAGAAATGTTGGTGTGAGAAGGGAGTTAAGGGCAATATATATATAGCTCTATGAGTCAGAGATTGAAATTCCACAGGTTGAGGCTGATTTTTATATGTTCACATTTTTTGGGCAAGGGTTCGAGAGCAGAGGCCCTAAATGCGTCTTCCCAAAACGTTGACTCTAGTGAGGGTTGACATCTGCAGCCTCTCCCTTGGGAAATATAATAGAGGCAGGGGGAGATCAGGTTTTACGGAGCCTGAAGCTTATACAATTTGTGGATGCATCAAAATTAAAAAAAAAAAAAAAGCAAACATAAAAGAATAAAATTAGGTATAAAAATAAATATTTAGATGAGAAAATAAAAACAAAATATCCATTTTTTAAAGCTAGTAAGTATTTTGAAATACATAAAAATAACAATGTTTTCCCTGTCAGGGCAAGGAGACTGTAGTGAGAGGCTGCTCACGGAAGAGCAGTGAGTCTGAGACTGCCACCACTGTGGCGAAGGCAGTGGCAGAGGCGACCAAGCCGCAAGGGAAAACAACAGATCTGAGGCATAGTTTCATCAAACCTCAGGCCTGGAGGAACAGCAGGTAACAGGCCTGATGCTTGTAATCAAAAAGTTTGTAAACTTTTGACATCCACCAGTGTTTAAAGAATATGGCTTCGAGGAAAGAAAGGAGACAAGATTCCAGATATTATGCTAGTTGGGTCCCAGTTTCTTTGTATTATTGTTACCCACATCCTCACGTTTTTTTTTTTTCCCTAGATCGGTGGCCCCCAAAATGTCTGCCATGCTTAAATGTTACTGATGCATTTAAACCACCAGAATATTGTGTTAGTTAGCACTCTACTCAAACCCAGTCCCAACCCAATGGTATAGTTCCTTTTGTCTATTTAATTCTGCTTAGTAATCTGCTATATTAATAGATCACAATTTATCCAGTTTATACATATTTAGATTGCTTCCACTTTTTTTAAATTATAAATGCAGCCGCTAACATCCAGATACATGTGTCCTTGGGCTAACATACAATATATTATTGGAAGTATATACCTAGGATACAAATTACTGAACTGTAGAATGCACACATTTCCAATTTTTTAGGTAATTTCAATTTTCTAAAAACATGGCATTAAGAAATACTTTCACTAGCAGTATATAAGAGTTCCTGTTACTCTATATCTTTATCAACACTTGTAAGTGTTAGACTTCTTAGTATCTCTCAAATTTGTGAACAATTAGTGGTATCTCATTGTGGTTTTAATTTATTTATTGTCCTATGTAACTTTTTTGGCCTTTGGAGTTTGTCTTCTTAGAAGTACTCATTCATATCTCCTGGCCATTTTCCTATTGATTTAGGAATTTATAGACTGAGAGGAAATATTTGCTATATGTAAAATTGATTCATAGAAGTACTTCATATATTCTGAAAACTGGTAACTCTATGAATCAATAAGAAAAAGATAGACAATTTTATATACAGCAAATATTTCCTCTCAGCCTACAGCTTGTCTTTCACTCTAAGATTCCTTTTGATCAAACAGAAGTTCTTCATTTTAATGGAATTGAATTCAAACATCATTTCATTTTTGACTTTTGGTGTTTCTGGATAAAATTTATGATAATACTCCAAGTTTATGACAATATTCTTCTATATTTATTTCTAATTTTTTTTACATATAGTCCAATATTCACTGGGGAAATTACCTTTTAAAATATAGTGTGCAGTTGCAAATCCAATTTTATCATCACCATTTATTGAAAAATTCATCATTCCCACTTAAATGAAATAAGCCTTTGTCATATATGAAGTGTCCATATACATGTGTGTCTTTCTCTGGCCTCTCTATATTCAATTTCATTGATCTATGTGTCTATTCCATGATCAGCAACATAGTATCTTAATTACAATAGCCCTATATTATATATTTGAGCATGTACCTCTTACTCTAAACTTTTTCATCAAGGTCATCTTGTCTTTTTTTATGGCATTGCTGTATATATTTTAGTGTGAACTTATTAAGTTATAAAACCACACACACATGCACACGAACACACATTCTATATATGGGCATTATGAGATCTTTCACACATTTTAATTTCTTTGGAGAATTTTTGTGCCTTTTTGGTTAGTTTTATAGCTCCTTACTTAATATTTTTTATTCTATCATAAACTATCTTTTTCTGATTCTTTTTCCTGTTTGTCACTGAGGTTATAGAAATGCAACTTAGTTTTACATATCATTTTGAATCCAGTAAACTTGCTTAAATCTTTTAATATGATATATTCTTTTGGATTCTCCATTTACTTGTGTCTTCTAAGATTTTTCTTGATTAGTCCAGACAGATTTTGTATATTTTTCTTATTAAGTCTTTTAAAGGATGAGCTTTATCTTTTGTTCATTTTCTGCAATTTATGTGTGTTTCCCATTTTATTAATTTCTGCTCTTTGTTATTCTAGTTTCTTCTATTTTCTTTGGATTTATTTTAGACTTTATATTGTATTTTTTTAGACTTATTTAAAAATATTCTATTTTTTAGGTGGATGCTTGAGGCAATAATTTTTATTTTTCCAGCATTTTAATATTAATATTTAAGGCTATAATTTTCCTAAAAGTACAGCTTTAGCTGTACCCTAGAAGCTTTGGCATACCAGATTTTTGTTAGCATTCAATTAAAATGTTCTAAATATTTTTTATTATAGCATACCATTTATGTCATTTAAGAATGCAAGCATACAAAATTCATTTTATAAGGCTGCATGCAAACATATTTGAGGATCTATATCTAATATACTAGAGTGCTGGCTCAAGAAAAGAGCTATGGAAAGGTAAGTGTATAGGCAGCAGATACTGTAATGCTCTGCTCATATTTCTTAAGTTCCCATTTTAGCATTTTTTCCCCCACTGACAAATGTAGTGGGATATTAGTTAGAAATATTATTTTATCCTAATCTCTGCTAAGTTGGAAAGTGATTGGTGACAACCATTGTTTTGAAGAATATTAGAATTGTGGATAACAAGCATTTGGAGAAAAAACAAAAATTTCATTTCTGACTTCCAGAAGAGGTGTTTGGAGCCTGTCAAAAGCAAATAATTCTGAAGACAATCTTTTTTTTATTTAGAAAAATCAGCTTTACATGGAGAGAAGAAAAGACTCTTAAGATTCAAAAAGGCCTCTGAAGGAAGTATGAGAGAGTAAATCATAATAATAAACTGGAAAGAGAGTAGGAAACTTCTCAGTACACCACCCTTGATGGTGGTATAACGGTCTTTAATCTGGAGTGAGTGTTATGGCTACTTGATGAGTGCCATTTGAAAGGGGGAAGGAGGGGTAGAAAAGTCAACAAATGAGAGAGCATTAAGAGAGCTGCTATCGCTGTCCTTTGTTGACCACCGTTTGCTGTGAAAAAGCTAAGCAGATGCTTGCAGATGCTCTGTGGCCATTTTAGTGACCACATCATGTCACTTGTATTAAGGAGCCATGTTGATTGCTGTTCATGTAGCTGTCAAGGCAGAGTTTTATATACATAGCTGCTTGCATGTTGTCTATGGATTTTTTTTTCAGCAGGAAAGACATCGGCCTATTGCCTAAGATTTTTCTCTCATTCTATTAGCTGCATTGTGAACAGAATGCCAATTTTTCATGGCTCAGGTATGTTATGAATCCTAGGAATAGGAGTAAATGGTTGTGCAGAGTTTAATGAGAGAGAAGTCTCCCAGCATCAGCATCTGGATGAAAAGGGATGGTGGTGAAATACCCATTCCATTGGAATCCTCGTTTATCCCCTCCCCACATCATTTAAGTAAATTCTATTTATCCTTATAAGTATATCTCAAAAGTGTCACCTACTCTTCTTTTTATACATTTTCCAAAGAATTTTTGATTACCATCATCCACCTTCTGGTAAATCACTGTATCTTATGTTCCTAACACTTGGTATAGTAGGTTGCCAATATTTGTTTACATTTGTTTCCACTTCTAGACTACCCAATTATTAGTGTTATTTAGTCTTAGCAACTTCAAAATATAATTCCTGATACATAAAGGACTTAGGAATTGCCAAATGAATGAATGAATATAGTATTACTTTCTAATAAAAATCATATTAAGGCTTATTCTCTGTAGTATTTTTTGAAAATCAGAGTGAATTTAAGTTTTCTGGGAAGTATAAGATCAATAGCTAAGTGTTATGATATTTGCCTGGTAAGAGTTGTGACCATACTGTTTAATATAATCAGTATAAGATATTTTCTACATGGTGTAATTTTTGTTGTGCCTCTGGGAACGTCTTTTTGACCAAGTACACTACACTCTAACCTTTAAGACACTTGAAATTCTATTATACCAGTATTTCATATATTAAAGAATTCCAGGATTCAAATTTATGAAAGTCACAATTGGTAGCTTGAGTGTTAGGGAAATAGTAGAGAAAATATGATATAACCACAAGTTTCAACATTAATTTTGAATGAATTGCAAGCTCATCAAGTATACAAATACTTTGTTTAGAGCAGAAGTACTTAACGGTGCTTAGATTATTCCTTCAAAGTCATTCCATTTTGTAATTCTTTTATTAATAAAAAGTATTGATTTTTTAAGACTAAGAATTATTATATTGAAGTAGAAGCAGTGCTTATTTATTTCTCTATTATTTCTATATTTCTATATTTCTTCTTAGAACCAAATATAACTTTTCCAATGGTCCTCATTAAAATAACTCCAAACACTTTAAACTCCATCTTTTTGGTTGAATTAATTCTGGAATTTGCCTTTATCTTGGACATTAATGAAGGTCTGCAAAGAGGCCCAGAGCCAGAAAGCATGGAGCCTTGCAAAGAGAGACCCAGGGTGAGTTTAATTGTGAGAATGCAGCTACCATGTTCAGCAAGCCCTACTAGAATTGCTGTCTAACATTCACTTCATTGTTGTCAGTTATAAGGAAACCTTCTTGACAAATAGTGTAGTAATATACTGTAAACTCAGATCTAGTAATTCTCAAAACTAGCTAATGACCGGAATTACCCGAGGCCTGTAAAAAATACAAATTTTCACATTTTTGAGGATTTTGTTTTAGTAGGTCTGAGGAGTTGCTGTATTTTAAAAGTTCCCCAATTGATTCTGATATTCTTTCCAGATCCAAGTTTAATACTCAAGAATCCTCACATGTATATTATGTCTCTCGTTTCACAGAAACTGTTTTACACAACCAAGGGACTATGTGAGTGGTGGAAACAAATGTTCCAACAATATATAATGTAGATCTAAATGAATATTTCAGATAATGTTTCTGCCAGTGTTAAGGCATTTCAGAGGTTGCAAACATTCTAGGCCACTACTAAGTATTCTCTTGTCATTTTTCAAGAACCTCTTAAAAACTTGCTGTGAATAAAGATTTTCCAAACTATTACTATTCATACTAATCTTTTTATTCTCTAAACTTCTATATAGATAAAGCCAACGGTATGCAATTTAACATTTAAATATTTATCTTTACTAAATGGAATGATGAGGACTGTAAATTGCAAACTATGATGCAAATGTTATATTTGTAATTCTACCTTGTACTGTTCGCTGTTATGTTTCTTCTATCTTTATTTAGATTTCAAACTTTGAAAACTATGTGTTATTAAACTTTTCTTATCCAAATAAAAAATCAAAAAGAACATGTCGTTAACTTGGGAATAGTGTTGGAAGAAGGGGAAAATGTGCTGTTAGTTCTACCAAGAGAAGTAATATTTGTGCCCAAAATATTTTCTTATAACTACTAAATGTTTTAGCTTTTATAGTAAGTTAAAACATTTGTATCAGGGACCAAACATTAAATGCCAAATTGGTATTTCATAGTTGATACATACATTTTCTGAATTACATATAGGGGAGGAAAGATAATTTTCCCCCTACACATTTGAGTTCTTAGCTGAGAACTCTGTAATAAAAGACAGGTTAAAAAAAAAAAAAGAAAGAAGAAGTTGATTAACATGTATATTTTCTATGCACATAGAAAATATCCAGGGAAAAATGAGTAACACCCCAATATGGCTTACAATTCACACTTAAATGCCATCTTAATGGACAAAGGGGAGGGGTGATGTAGGCCACTCACTGCAGAGTATTAATTTTTAGGAAAGATGAAAGGGCCCTTACAAGAGTAGATGGGAGGTGTAATAGTTGTGACAGAATTTGGGTGTGGCCTTGACTTCGAATCTTCTCTCCTGTGACAAGAGTTAATCTTCCTTTGTTAATGAAACTTCAAGGGAGGAAACTTTTTGACAATTGAATTCCTTTTGGAAGATCTGTCTTTAGGCAGATAAGAGGAATTCAGAGAAAGCTTATTCCTGACTTTGCTGATTTCCAAGTACCTACAGCTCAAATTAATCAATATACCAAAGCAATTTATTTTGGAAAGGCATATTCTGCTACCTTGCAGGTACATTATTAAGATTTTAGATATTCTACTCTTCACATAATTTTTGCCATTTTTCTAGTTTGAATACAAGTGTAGTGACTTTGCTCACTAATATTTAGAGTTTATATTGTTTCACAGCTTATTAATTTCCATATGAAGAAATACACTGCAAATACACTGATTTGAGAACACCTTCTTATTTACTCAGCAGATAACCTTGGCCATGAGTGAAATATACCTACCACACAAGTGAGAGAAAGCCAAAATTCTCAATGACAGGAATGATTTGCTTCAAGCATCAGTAGACAAAAACTCACAGATACAATTCTATAAATTTCCTTTGTAAATGTTTGTATCTATATTCTAGAAACCACTTTTAAATTTGTTTCATGTATGAAGAGATTTTAACAAAAAGAACATTTGATTAGAAGTCCTTTCCATATGTGCTTGTATATAATAATTAAATAGTTGCCTTTAATATAAGGTCAACTGTGCCTATTCATTTTCACTTGAGAATTTCAATTTTCAATCTGGGAACAAGGTAGAAAATGAGACCATGTGAAAAAGAAAGAGCTTTGTAGTCATAGGCTTCACACTGATTATGAAGTCAATTTACACCCCTAGTTAAACATTTGTTGTATATGTCTGCTTAAAACTATTGTTTATAAATGTTCTACTATAAGCTTGTGTGTTTTAACAATATAAATGAAGATGGTTTGTAAAAATTTGAACCGAGTAAAGGTCAAACTCAGCCTAAAAACACCAAAAAAATGTATAACTAAATATTGAACTAGAATGAAGTGTTATTGTATAGAATTGAAAACTTGGAGAAAGTTTTTCACAAGAAAATAAACAAACAAATGGATGAAGGTGTAGATGTAGAAAGAACTGCTACAGATTGGACAGATATAGGTGAAGAGAAACCATTGAGTGGGATTTCTCAAAGACTGGAGAGATTTGGTTAAAAACTTGAAAGTTCATTTTCAAAAACCAAAGTTAGAAATTTGCAGAATTAGCATTCCTCGTCTCATTTGCTACAACATGTCCAGATCAAAAGTGTGACTACAAAGTAGCCAGTTGAAAATGCATCAAAGTTTTTAGCTATAATCCCAATATTGATTGGTTGTCTAATTGACTAAAATATTTCTTAATTCAACAAACTTTTTTTGTAGTTTTTACTTTATTCTAGATACTCTGCTGGACTCTGAATATAAAAATGAATAAGAAATGGTGCCTTCCTGGAGGTGCTCACAGAGCTATTTGTCCAAGGTCTTGATGATGAAGAATCATCAAAGTGATAATCTATATGTTATGATTTCTGGTTTAGTGTTCTTTCATTGAAAACACATTGCTTCTGAAGTTTAAAAGTCTGACCAACACCCAAAACAGGGAATGAATGTTCAACAGTGATGTAAGCAAACCAGTACCTCTAACTCATAGCAAGTTAATAAGGCCCTAAGTATTTTGAAACTATTAACCAAACCTATAGAATCTGAGGTAATGGGCCCTAATATCCCTATGATAGGAATCAAATTCTCAACCTAAGGAGCATCTCCAAACACAAATACTAAAACATCAAAGGTATCGGTTTTAAAATACAAAATCACTAAAGCAAGTAGTTAAAGTATCAAGACAAGTATTTAAATGTAATTGAGGTCCTTTCTTAATTACTCAATTAAAGCAATTCTACATGTAGGAAATAGGAAAATTTCAATTTCTAGCTTGAACAATCCTGCCTTGCTCCTTACTGTAGGGAGAGACTTTTAAGACTTGGTGGATGATTACACATACATTCCTTTACCAGGAAAGTAAAGCAATCAAAATAGGGCAAAGGAAACTCACAATTACTGAGTATCATCCATGGGCCCTGAGCTTTATGTGTGTCATGTTGTTGAATCATTAAAACAATCTTATGCGGTAAAGATTATTGTTTTCATTTTACTGAAAACTAAATTTGAATATTTTTAATACTATTCTGAAGGACATATAGTTTGTAAGTGGTAAAGTCAGAAATGGAACAAGGCAAGTCTAATTCTAAGGCTCATGGTCTTTGCAGCATACCATGCCACCTCAGGGATTAGAGCAAGATTTAAATGAGAGAGAGAGAGAAATAAAAAACAGCTGAAGTTGAAGCAGGAAGATGAAAATAGGGAAGAGCTAACACTTAGGTTTTTGTTGAATTAACAAATATATCAACAGGAGGCCTGGGCTTGTAATCATTATTCTCTGATCAAAAATCACTTTTTTTTGATCAAATGGTATTGGGAATCAAGCGCAATTTCCTCAATTTACTTGTGCTAGACCTAGGAGCAAACCCTAATACTCAGAGAGAAACTTCTGAAAGATTCTGTATCCATTGAGAAGTAGGAAGATAAAATCCTGGTCTCTAGAGGCACACAGCATATGTTTAAATACTACCTTTGCTGCCAACTAGATATATATAGACAGAGTCTACAACCTTCTTGTGCCCTGGTTGTCTCAATGGGAATAATCATAGTAATGCCTTACTCCTAACTTGGGGAATAAATAAGATGATATATGTAAAGAACTTAACGTGGTGTCTAGTCCAAAGTGAATGTTCAACAAATGTTAGTTTTTTTATATTATTTTTAAAACAACTATGGTAGGTGTAGATTGCTTTCCTGTAATCAGAATCAAGAAATGATACATATTTTAAATGAAGCTTGATCCATTTCAAGGACTGGTAAAATGTCTACTGATTAATTTGAAGATTTCATTTCCACCCTTTGGAGCAGAGATGTTGAGTCTAAAAGTCCTAAATTGGAGGAGGATCCTTGTTGATGTCCAGGCTGATGTGGCCTATGTAGTGATGATAGCTTTACTCCCCAAACTGGGCCTCCTTCCCAAGGCATTCCAGCACTTCCCAAATTGCTACCATTTCTACCCAAGTTTCTGCCACTCATTTGATTGGGGTCAGGTCACCACCCATCCCAGAAGCCCAAATTCAAAGATATTATTTCCCAATCTTAGAGATCTAATCATGCATTTTGAGTTCGGATTATTCCTCCTTTAAAATCCTCTGTCCCTGCCTCTTCTCAGATATCTCCAGGCTACATCTTAACACACAAGCCTCTGTAATATTGTCTTCAAGACAACAAAAGCCCGTCTGGCATATTCTCTTCTCTGGCTCTGAAAAAAAAAAAAAGGTATTCTTTCTTCAACAGGGAGTGGCGGTAAGACTGAATCCAGAAACTTAGAAACACAATTCTTGTCTACCCTTGCTGATGGAAGAGCAATGTCTTCATTATTTTCTGGTTACAAGTTACAAAGGTATCAATAAATTACCTTGTTATATAAATATGTATAAAATCATGCTATCTGTAAAATACTGTGGGGAATATTGGGAATAAGATGAGCTATTCCTTGAAAGAGCTTATCTTCTAGTTAAGGAAATAGGACCTAGTCATGATAAGACAACTGAGATACTTCTGAGCTTTCTAGAATTTCTATCAAAAATCCAAATATTCTTACAGTGATTTTAAAACATGACACTTTTAAGTAAGTACTAGTTTGGAGAGTTATATCTCTGCCTGAAGATATAGTTTGATGGCCATAATCTTTGTCTTTCTGCTTCAGTGACACAGAGATGGATTGGATGTCAGGGTGTGTCAGAGAATCTTCCTAGCTGATTAGGCTGCTATAGACATAACAAAGGCCATGGTTTAAATTAGCTCCAAAAGTCTAATCAGAGTGAACAGACTACTTGGGTCAATGATGGAGACATATTGGCAGCTGATGAAGGCTGTCAGAAGGGATTTTGGTGAAAAACTAAAGTGTATTAATGCCAAAGCAGTTTGATTCTAATGTAAGAATTAAGGGTGATTTAGAAGGAAATGCTTATGCTAAGAATTTATTTTTATTTTGAAAATGTTCTTTAAAGTTTGTCTTTATGTATGATGAAAGTTTGGCTTTAACTATCATGGAAAATATAGTTTTTCTTATTTCTTTCATGAGTGACTTAAAAATATTCATCATATAAATAATCACACTCAGAAGCATTTTGATAGCTCAGACCACCTCATTAATATGCTCACTACCATTGGGGCAAAATACCCTAACTGTAGATCAGGTTTTTTGGGTTGAGGAAGTCAATTGCATCTTGATCCTGCAACCTTGACCACATTCATAATCTAAGGAAAATTTGCACCACTTCTCATTGGAAGACACTGGACGTACTTTCACAAATAAATTTTCCAAACTATATCTAATATTTTACTTGTTTTTTAATCTAAATAGAAAACTATCTGAAATTAGTTTTCTTGGGAAATGATCTTGAGTTGAAGGTTTCCACGCAGGATGTTTATTGAATAGTGCCCTCAGAACACCTATGATGGAGCGAAAGAAGAAAATGGCAGAAGGAGTTGAATTGTGATTCAATCACGAGAAGCCTCATTAGATCCTAAAGGGAGCTCTGTAACTGGGGTGGCTCTTGAGAGCTGGATCTTTATTCTTATTGATCAAACAGTGATTGGATTTGGGTTGTCCATGGGAAGGAGAGGTGACCTTGGGTGAGACTGCTCTATTCTGCTGAAGGCAATTGCCAGAGAAGGAGTCAGCTGAACACCTTCAAACATTAGCTGAGACTTCCAGCAGTTGAAGGCGCTCAGCAACCATTACAGTCTACCTATTGGTTTTCTCAGTTCCATTTGCTTTGCATGATAACTTCTGGGAACAATTACTTCAGGATACTGAATGGTGTATTTTGGGGGGGGGGCGGTGTGCTGGAAACTTGACTGAGAAACGTTAGTGGGGTACTTACCATCCCATTTCTGCATTGGTCTCATTGTCTCTTATTTTGACAACTTTCTGTTACCCATTTCTCTCACCCTTGGCTACTGTCTCTCTTGGTCTAGATTACTTGACCAATGGGATGATGCAGGCTTAAATCTAGAGGAGTCTGAATCCCTGATCACTACACCCATGGTTGCTGCCTATGTCTATTTATCAATAAAATTGGTCAAGGGAATAACAAAGGACATGCCTATGGATCACCTGAGTACCAAACATACACCTCCTCTGTTTAAAAATAGCTTTATCACTTTCTCTTGATTTATTACTTCTAACACTAAGGCTGCTCCATTCCTTCTCTGCTGTTCTCTTTGCATGAGGACTCTGATATGATCAGGTAATAATAGTCTTAGCTTAAAGTTTAATGCGACTTTTGTTCCCTGGTGAAAGCATTCCCCTTTTGGGAACTAGACCACTAAACCTATGAAGCCCAGAGTTTTAGGAGTTTTAAGAATGAGAATCCCAAGTGGGGCCACTTCTCTTTCTAGTTTATGGTTTCCAGATCCATTATTCTACTTATTGAAGGCACAGAAAAATATAAGGTCTGCATATTTAAGATACATATTTAATGTAAAGAATACTGTCCTATCCAGGCATGGAATTATCTCCTAATTATTATTTCACTTGTACCTTCAAAAGGCTATTCTATCACTCTATCAAACCAACAGTTTCTAGATGATATTGAATCTGACACATGCATAGTCATATACTGATTTCTATGCTTCCTCTCCTGTTAAGTGGGTTTCTTGGTCCAAAACAATGTTAGACAGAATATCATGCTGATGGATCGATCACTGTTTAAGCTCCAGCATAGAAGTAAGGCATACCTATACTTGGAATGAGTGTCCATTTGGTCAAGTTGAATAACTGTCACTACTAGGATAGAAAGGTCCAGTAGAATTAACTTGAAACTACATGGCTATCTTGGTCTCCTTGAGACATGGTGCTATATCCGGACCCAGCATTCATCTCTTTCAATCACTCTAGATCTCTGTGGCTGGTTGGTTGGACTAGATCCACCTTAATGAGTGAGTGTCCAGGCTGGGTTCAGCATAATCATCATTCTACCATCTTAGCTATTCCATTCTCAAATCCATTGTCTTCAAACTGGAGTGGCCATTGGCTGAGGCGAGCTAACATCAATTGACTGGGTCTTTCTGCCTCAACAGTTTTTGAGTCCTTCTTCTGTAGGACAGGTTCTTTTATCCAAGCCTCTGACCAACCAGCCAATCCAGTTTTTACTACCTATACATGGATTCATATATATATTTATCTTGACCACCTATCTTTTTACATAATATGAGTCATCAGGTATACCAACCAAATCTCTGCCCAATGTGAGGATTTCTATGCACTGCTGTCTTTCAAGGCACCTCTGAGAGATAGTGCATTTTCAGCTGGTACTATGTATGTCAAAATGATCTATTGTTAGTCTGGGCCATACAAAACATGACCAAACTTTTCCTTCTGCAATATCGGTCATAAAGGAGCCCACAGGAATCTGCAGTAGGGAGTTGAGGTGCAACAGTGGTGGCTGACATGGAAGTCTGGGCTGTCTGTTTTTAATGTACTTGTACTTTAGCCTCTGGCCTTGCAAGTGTCTGATCCAAACATACCACTCTCCTTAGATATATGGGCACACAGTTAAAAACAGCCTTATCTTTTTGGTTCTTGCTTTTAAGATTTATTAATAGGTATAGGAACAGATTTTACCCTAGAGCTGATTATTGAGACAAAATTATTTCGAGTATCCTACCCAATACTTCATGAATTATGAAGTTTTCCAGTCTGGTAGAGAGAACAAGGCCCTTTTCCTATGTATGAACTCTAGATAATGTTTCTAATCTTTCTGGGTGTTTTTTTCCTGGATCTCAGGTGGTTGTTTTTCTCACATGCATATGCTGATCAGTACTCAGATGAATATTCTAAGGGAGTCTTGCAAATCTTTTGAGCTATCTTTCTGTACCACTCTCTGAACTACACTACTCTGCTCTACTGTGTCTAGCTGCCTTGTTGTCCCCAGACTCTCGGTTTGTTTCCTCAGCTAAAAAGTCTGTGGAGCTCTACCTAAGTTTCCTTTCTTTGAGTTACAACCTGCAAACCCTTTGCAGTAATCTGGAGTAATCACATAGTTGACCTCATTTTTTCATCTTTTCAGGGATCACTGGCTTACACTGTCTAATATCTAATATGTTAAAAATCATTGTTTTATGTATTCCCTCCAGTTATTTTGGTTGTTTTATGTAGCAGTATAAATTTGATCCCCACCTTGGCCCATATCCCTGAATATTAATGGCAGCTCAGATGTGATATTTAACAATTCTAATATCACCTTGGTAATTCCATTTCCAGCATATGGGAATGGGCATAAGGTATATATCAAAGCAAATATTTTCACTTTAATATGAAAGAAAAATTAATTATCAGATTCTTTGTCCTTTATGTCTATAGCCTACGTGCAGAAAATCCATGTTGTAACTGATTATTCATCCTTTGAATTATTTTACCCATCTTCTTCCTTCTTATAGCATTTTGTCTGCATATTCATTATGAATGTACCTGGGGATTTGTTATTTTGCTACCACAATCTATTGTTCCTTCCTAATAGTTTCCTGAATTCTATTATTGGAATGATGGCTTTTCCATTTCACTCTTCTATTCAAGGGCACCTGATCCATGGTAGACTAGACTAATCATGTGTTCCTTTTCCAGACAAAAGAAATGGCCATTCCACTTGAGCAGGCACAGCCTCACCTTCCTGCTATAACTCTTCTGTAGTGGTTCTGCATCTTAGCCTCCTACTTGGCCATTGTGGCTCTAAGGGCTATAGTCTGGTTCTCCAACCTCCCATTAATTCTGAGCCTCCCTAATCCATCCAATATATTTCCTTTACCATAACATATTCAGAGGACAATTCTATTTACACTCAATAAATTGACTATCTAACTTTACATTATGGTTATGAATATTTCTTTCTGCAATAGACTGTGAGCCAGTAGAAAGCAAGAATCATGGTTTATTCATCTTGTCTTCTACAGGACCAAGAAGAAATGTAAGTATTAAATAGATGCTGCATTCATTTCATTCAATCCTCAAATATTTTTAACACCTGCCTTGTGAAGGATATGTTGTTTCCTTATAGAAACATGCCAAAGTCTTTAAGTTCAACAGAGCAGTCATAGAATCAACTTCACGTTGACCTAAGTCTTCCTGAGAGAACTTTGAAACAGACAGTATTTCCAATCCAAACTATATGGGGAAGGAGTAAAGCCCTTTATGTACCACTTTACAAAAGTCTCCAACCTTCTTTACAAAAGTCTCCAGCCTTCTTTGCAAAATCTGCTGGTCTGAAACCTCCCAAATCTGTAAGCTGATAACACCTGACTCTCTCCTGAACATCTTTTCATGCCTGGGCATTTGAGTTGTTATTTTTATCTTTTCTTTTGGTTCATTATTTCTTCGTTTGAGGACCAAGATTGAAATCTGTGCTCTGTTACTTCTCTACATCCTTACTTCTACCACATGTATGAAAATGGTTTCCAAATCTTTATGCGAGGGCATAATTTCTCAGCTGTGCTCCAGTTTTACATCTGCTCCTGCCTGAGTGACATAGGCATATACATATACTGCCATTAAAGCTATATTTGGCACAAATTGAACTTCTAACCTTTTAAACTGTCACCTTGTCATTTTCCCCACAATCATTAAAACTACTATCATCCTTCAGATTTAGAAAGTGAGATATATCTTCTATTATATTACCATAGTCATACAGATCAAGTCTACATGAGTCACAGGTCCCAAAAGTAAAGCTGCTTTTTTACCTTTTTTCACTTATATACATGCCAAACAAAGAAACAAAAGAGGTGTTTGAAGCTAAATAATAGAGTTAATCTACAGGAACTAATAAAATCTGTTTCACATCTTTCGGTGTTTCTGGGGACCTAACATCTCTTGCCCTAATCCTGAACTGATCTGACTCAGGTAGGAGGAAATCAGGGTTAGAATGGATATTCTTCTATGTATTGTTTTATGGTCTTTTAGTTTAGTTTTTATTTGTTTTATATTTTATTTACTTATAGATAATAAGATGGTTGGATTTGGCTAAATGTAATAAGATAGCTACAACTTTCTATAGATAAAAGCACTAAGATGGCACACAATATATTTTGTAAACTAGATTTGTTTTTCTTCATGTTTTTTTCATTTGTTTCAAATTGTGTGATTTATTATTTTATATTTACAGAAGAGTTAACTTTCTGGTTTTATTTACTGTGTTTATTTTTGTATCAGCACTCTTGATACAATATTGAGTAGAATATTCCTTTAACCTAAAATCATCACTAATTCTTAAAACTATAGGACAGCATGCCAATAAAGGTACTTCAAATGATCTGATGATCTGATGACAGCTAGATAAAAAGCACAGTCTAGAGGAAGGCAGTTACTTACGAACACAGTGCATTCCTTCATAACTTCCCTGTGCTTCAGGTCCTTATGCCTAACTGCTCACTGGGCATTTCCTTTTCCATATACTCAGAATTGAACTTCTCATTTTCCCCAAATTGATTTTGACTTTCTATTTTCTATTCACTCAGGTATTAAAGTACTCGTACATTTTAAAATCCTTTCCTCTCAACCCAATGAGTTAATTCATATCCATTTTATTTCTGAAACACTATTTTAATCCAATTATTTATTCCTACTTCATTGTTACTGTTATCAATATATTCTGATCTCATATCTCTTGCTTTGATTATTGCAGTAGATTCTTCATGGACTTATTGAATCCAGATTTTTCTCTTGACCAGTAATCCTTCACACTACCAACAGCTTTGTCTTTCTAAAGGGATATCATATCACTCTATTTCCTGATCAAAATAACTTTGATGCTTCATTGCCGTTATGATACATTTCAACTTTAATAGCATGATATTCATTGCTATGATCTGAAATCAATTATCAGTTAAATGTTGAATTGCATTTAATATAATTTTCTTTCTGCTCTCAGATTCTATAATAATATATTTGCTTTATATACTTTATCTCTTACTTCTCACTACAGGTATTGCTGACTTAATGCTTTAGTTATATGAATTCTTCTCCAAACATGCTCTATACTTCCTGGCCTCCATGGCTTTATAATGACTGTTCATTTAGTTTGGAATGCTCATTTATTCCACTTTCCTGTGTCAAAAATCCTATTTCTTCTTTTTGGCAAAATTCAAATGATAATTCCTTTTTCGATTCTCCTTGTTGGAATTAGACAATTCTTCCTTTTATATTTTTTTAGTTTTCCCCCTCTTATGAAAAATAAGTTTAATAATTATTTAAATGGCTGTTGATGTTTCTTCTGTTGTACTGATATAAACTTTGTCATATCAGAGACAGTTTATTTTATTTGTCTCCCTCTGCCCCTATTTCCATGTTTACCTACTGATCTCTCAGATCTCAGTCTGTGTATATCTTCCCACTTGGAAGTTTTCCCAGAGCCTCAAAAATATGTTGGCTTTCCTAAAAACTTATATAGTTACATGAACTTCTTCTTAATATCATACTAGACACAATTAATTGTTTAAAGTCTTCATTGTCGGACTCTATATTATTTACTTCACTGCAGAATTACCTGTAATCAACCTAATATTTGGCACACAATAGGAATTTGATAATTATTTATTCAATGAATGAATAAAACTAACTAACTCTGTTTTGTTTACTTTATAACTAGGACAGGACCAAGTCTCATGCATTTAATAGAGTTAGCATTAAATGAATGCATGTAATATAATTAAATTGAATTGAACACTGTCAAGAAGTCACATATAGACTAAACACTCAATAAATATTTGTTGGATGAGTGAGGAAGTGAATGAATGAATAAAGATATAACTGAAAGAATACTAAACAGAGAATTAGAAGGCCTTGACATGGTTTTATAACTATCTTACTGCATGACTTTGAGTAACTTACCCATATACTCTTTATCTGAATAATAAATCCTATATCATCTGCCATTAAAAAAATAAAGTAAAATACAAATATAAGGAATTTTTGTGATGCTACAATTTCTAGGTTGAAGGAAAATGGATCTAGAAAACTGGCTTCATGTATTGCACAGTTCTCTAAAGCTAGGGAGTTTTTTTCTCTGTGTTGAAGAAAGAGGATTGGACTCCAAGAGTGGGAATTTCTTTTAAGAATATGAATCACCTATGAAATCTAACTATTTTCTCCTTTGCAAATATGGAGACCTAGATTCTTTCAACACAAGTATCCCCATCCCTAAATATTGAAAAATTTGAACTAAAGGTATAAATAGAAGTTTTTACCTCATACTAGAGTTATGACAATACTCTACATAGTCCTTAACTTAAAAGTCCATTTTTTAAAACTTAGGAGTTCTTATATCTTATATATAGTTCATATATGAAAGTCTACCAACTCCTAAGAGTTCAAAGTTTTAGGAACTCACTGAAATTTGAGGAAAAGTTCTGTTTGTATTTGCATATTCACGGGGGAGGGGGAAATTAGCACAGTTTTAAAAATTAGGTTTACAAATGTATCAAAAGGCTAACAAATCACTGATATATAATAAAATGAAATGTTCAAGATCTTGAAGAAAAAGAAACATTGAAGGGTGAGTTTAACAAGAAGAAAAATGTAAAATCAGAGTATTTTTCAGAGACATAGAGGAGAGGTAAGAAAACTCAGTCCTGCATTAAGACCATATTGACCTTCACACCTTTTATGGATCTCTATGATTTGATTGCCTAGGCCAAAGGAAACCAGAGGAACCAAATTAAAAGAGTGACCTTTTAGAAAGAAGTACTTTGAAAATAACAAACCTGATAGCTAACAGAAAGAAAAATATAGGAAAATATAAATAATGAAAAATAAAATATCAATTTATAAGCCACAGCAGACCATAACAGTTTCAAACCATGAATTCACAAAACCATAGAAATTTCATGAAGATTCCACAGGGAGTGAATAGATGATGAGGAAGAGGGGGATTTCCAAGACCAATAACCAAGTGTGGTGGGAACATTTCCTGATCTCTGAATACCTTTATTACATACTCACATTTAAATTATAATTTGGCTATTTCAAAGTTGTTTTACTTCAATATTTTGAAGCAATCACTATAGTGTTGTGGTTGAAAGTTTGAAACTCTATTACTGTTTTTTAGTGCATGTTTTGTTCTTATGATTTTCTCTTTCTTTCAATATTCTTAAATGGCACTCTTTCCTTATCTTATTTTTATACTTCTAACTTCATTCTTTACTGTTGACCTCTGGAACATTTCTTCAATTGTATCTTTCTACTCCTGCTATTTATCTTATTATTTTTATTGTTTATTTCAATCACCATATTTTTGGACCAAAAATTTTCTGTTTATTATTTCTATAGCATTTACAGAATCTCTTCTTTTATCTATTTGGGGAGTTTGTTTTTATTATTTTAAATATTTGACCAATTCCTTTCAATAAACTACTTGATGTGATCTATGTGTTCTATTTGTTATCTGCCTTTAATGATGATTCTTCTTGTTAAATGGCTAATTGCTTATGATTTTGTGATAACTTAGAAATATCAGAAGCCCTGACTGATGTTGTGTATTGGGAATACACATTCTCCTGGTAAATGAAAGAGAGATAAGGGAATGTTTCCCATAGCAAAGGAAACCAAGCACCACAGAGTACCTACATCATCATTTAATGTTATTCAACTAGGAACATTTTCAGAAAGGGAATTCTAAAGGAATTCTAGCTCCTCAATTTAAAATTCTCAGTCACTTAGGACTTGAGTGGTGGAAGTGAATGAGTAAATGCTTATCGGTGGTTGATTTTTTTCTATTGGTTTATGTTTTCTGGTTAGGTATGGAACAAGCAATGATTTTCTTAGGGACAGATGGAAAAGAGCCAAAAAATAAAGCTCAAATGTGATACACCATGCTAAACTTCCACTTTTGTTTTTGTTGCTCCCAACTTTATATTGTTATCGTTATCTCTGATACTATCACTCACCCCAAAATCTCAGTTTCTCTCTCTGTCTCTCTGTCTCTCTGTCTTCGTCTCTCTCTCTCTCTCTCTCTCTCTCTCTCTCTCTCTCTCTCTCTCTCACACACACACACACACACACACACACACACGCACACTGTATTAGTCAGAGTTCTCCAAAGGAAAAAAAACAATAAAGTCTTGATTTTATCTATCTATCTATCTATCTATCTATCTATCTATCTATCTATCATCTATCTATCTATCTATCATCTATCTATCATCTATCATTTATCTATTGAGATTGGTTATATATGTGTACATATGTATGTTATATATGTTTATATATACAAAGAGATTTATTATTAGAAATTAGCTCTCATGATTATGGAGACTGATCTCTTACCAGATCTGTAGGGTGAGTTGGCAAGACCCGGAAGAGCCAATGGTGGAGTCCCTGCCTTGGTCTGAAGGCCTGAGAACCAGGAGAACAAATGGTTCGGTTCTCGCCTGAAGACTAGCAGGCTTGAAATTCAGAAGTACTGATATTTTAGTTTGAGTCTAAAGAAAAGAAAAAACCAATGTCTGAGTTCAAAGACAATTAGGTAGGATGAATTCTCTTACTCAGGGAAGTGTCAGTCTTATCATTCTATTCAGGGTTCTATTCAGGCCTTCAACCAATTGGTTGAAGCCCACACACATTAGGGAGAGTAATTTGCCTTCCTCAGATTTAAATATTAATCTTATTAAAAATATCTTCACAGAAACACTCAGAGAAATGTTTGACCAAATGGCTGTATACCTTGCGACCCAGTCAAATTGACACATAAAACTAACCATGAAACACACACACTCCAATCCAGGACAGCCTTTAATGTTCCTAAGGGTTTCTAGTAGTTTAAATGGCGGTTTCTTATATCTGTGTTTCTGTCTCTTTCCTGATTTCTGCAGACTTGATCTTGGTAGAGGAAGCCAGTAGCCATCTGGTCAGGAAACCTCTTAATCACAGTTTTCAGATTATTTATATCATTACCAATACTGTCTTTTCCTGTATTAGAGAAAATAGCTTCTCTTTTCCAAAACTAACTTCTACTGTGTCCATGTCTTTGCCCAATCCTCTTGATATTGTCCATTACAACCCATTAAGGTGCTATCTATACCTTGTATGCATATTTGTAAGGATATTTATATCTATTCTGTTTAGACCAATAAGAAAATTCTTCATATAAGCACACCCTAAATTTTTATTGAATAACCAAATGAATAATGAATAAATGAGTGAAATGATCACTGAGAACAAATCTTTAATGCAGAAATCATGAAATATTATATAAATAAAAATGCAATTTATGAATGGTGGCAGAAATTCATATTTTATAATGAAGCATTATAAAATACTTTCTAGTTTTAAAACACAAGTTTAAAGGATGGAAATTGCTGGGTTTTGTGATCACTTGTTATGTCTCATTATAGTTCCAAGTAATTCACATTTATTTGATTTCAGTGTATGTGTGTGTTTCTGTTCAATTTTTAACATGCTTCAACTAGATTTGGCTTGTGTCTATATACTGAATGTTATGAAAGATGCCCAGGGAATTATTCTATGACTTATTAAGTTCCTAGGTGATTCAAAGGTTCATTGTCACCTTAATTGAACAGCCATTCTTCTATTTTTCTTTTTCTTTTTTCTCTTGCTTCCTATGCTCTCTTTCTACTTGTTTTTTCCTTTAGTAGGAAAGAGTGGGAGTTCTAAATTGTTTTTAGAACATTCAGTTCTCTTTGGGGAATTAGCCAGTGTTCTTGACTTCTAAAAATTCTTAGAGTAAAACGATTTGACAGAATGTAAATTTAACCCTACTTTGATAACTTCCGCTCTGTGGCTTTTGCAAATGCAGAGATCATATTTGATATTAGTTTGATATAGAAAACACATTTTTATCATAAAATTGAACATAATCTATGAAAGTTAGAGTAGAAGTCACATTTTTGGTTAGCTTGACCTGGCATGTTTGTATAACTCTCTTATTGTTTATATTAAAATTTATTTGAAATCCTTTTTAAATTATATCTAACAAAAGGTTATCTAGCTCTTTACCAAGAAATACATTTTTAAAAAATTCAAGTTCTTTTTACTGAATACCTATTATATGCCTATGTGCCAGGCACTCACTATTCTAGGACCTAACATCATAATTTTTCACAGCACAGTCTTATTATTTGTCCTTAATTAATTTTATTTTGATTTTTCTTCTTTATCCCAATTAAATGCATAAATAAAGAGGAATGAGAGACAAGAACATACAAATAAATCTATATTGAAGGAGCACAGGTAAAATCATAAATTATTCTTCATGATTTCCCTAGATTTGTACTTACAGTTTGTAGGTGACACTTTGCAGTATTACTAAGCATTATGTTTTTATAATTCCGGGAGATATGTCTAAAATAAACTTGTACCCTATTCTAAATTTGATTTTCTCCAACTCATAGCAAAAACATATCATTTGAATCAAATTTATACTACAAATTTTGATTTATTTATGTTAAAAATACCTTTGTCAATCCTTTTTCTTTAACATTCTAAGTATTAATAGAAGAGAATTTTCATCCATTGAACATTCAACAAATATTTATTAATCTTTCCTTACATGCTGAGTGTTAGAGGTAGGGTAATAAATAGACAAGACATATAATCAAATCAAAGCTGTAATTCTAAAAGTTATGAAAACAGTTGTAACCCTAGACCTTGAAGATCAATAAGAAATAAACCACTCAGGTTCAAGTATGGAAAATTAAAAATTGTGCATGAGTGTGTTGTTTATTATCTTTTCATAAGATATAGAATCGAATGTTGTATTGTACTTGGGGTATTGTTACTTCAGATACTATTCTAGGATAGCCTTGAGTTTTCAATAGCCCTTGAGTCATAAGATCCATGTAGAGAAATTCAAAACATAAAACCCATGCGATATCCTTGAAAGAAGTTACTTTCACCCTAATGCAATAAAATAGATGTATATATTTCACACGTAGAACTGCTTTTGAAAACTGACTTTGAGATTTCTTGGCTCCACTAAAATTACTTAGAGCTTCTAATTAGTATTACTGCAAAGATCGACACTGTGGGAACTCAGCCTCTTCCAACAAGAAGGTATTTCTAGTAGAACGGTATTTACTTTTCTAGAGATTTGCGTTAAAGAAATAATGACAAAGGGCAAATCAATCACTAAATATTTACTCGGTGCTTAAATGTGAAAAGTATTCTGGTAGATACTGTGAGTGACACAATGGATAACAAGGCAGACCTTGGCCTCAAGCATTATATAATCTAGTTAGGCAAGCTATCACATGTGATGTGCCACATTCAGAGCAAACTTCCAGAAAGACTTGATCAAAGAAAATGGAATAATTTTTTCTTTAAGGAAAGTTACTATGCACACTCTAAGTTCATTGAGAGAAAGAAATATGTTGCCTATGTCTTTCTATCTCTATATTGCATAGAATTGTGTTTTGCAATCAAAAGAAACTAAAGAAATAGATAAAATAATAAAAATAGGTATTCCAGAAAGAAATGTGGACAAGTAATAAACAATAATTTTTATTACCAGTAACATTAGGCCCTGCTCTAACTATTCAGATGTATTGACTCATTTAATTTTCACAACTCTATTGAAGTAATTACTATCATTATGCCTATGTTGTACTGAAGAGGAAATGGGTATTAAAGCTAAATAACTTGTCCAGGGTCATGCAGCTAATTGATGGCTGAGCCAATCTCAGAAAGTCTGGTTTTAGTATCTATGTTCTTAACTACCACACAAAAATATTTCTCAAAGCACGGCGATTAATATGAATGATACAGCATGATCACTGCCTTCAAAGAGCTTAAAATCTAACAGAAAAATTTTATAAGTGTAGGTCATTTCAATAGCTAAAAAGTAATAAATACATTAAAATTAAAACTGTTGCAACTGATCTTGAAATGAGAAGCAAGAGCATAAATGAATCAGAGAAAGGAATGACTACTGAAACTTGGGAGTGCTCTGGGAAGAATTTCTAAGGAAAGAGGAATTAGTCATAGATTAGTCCTGAAAAGATGAGTAAGATTAGACAATTAGATGGAAAAGTGTGGAGCATATTCCAGAGAAAGGATATGTATTGAATGAAAGTAAGGTGACTGTAAAATTTATAGACAAGATTATCTGGAATGACAATTTAGTACTTGAGAGTAGTGGGTAATGGTTAGAAAAGTCTGTTTGAAACATGGTAGAGGAGCCTGAACGACAAGCCGAAACTGTCTTGTCTTGATGCTTCAGATCTGGTGACACTTGCATCTTTGGCAGGACAAGAACCCTGCCCAGTGTTCAGTGGCTTCCAGGAATTCTTCTGGAAATAGACCCTAATTCTCTGTGCAGTCTTATTTCCATGTCACAAGTTGTCTTTCAAGTTCTTGATACTTTGAAGACCTTAGGCTTCTCAGTCTGAGAGAGAGAGAGAGCTTCCTTTCCCTTCTGGCCATCCTCGTATGCAAGCCTCTCCTTCCTCTCATTGTCCAGAACATTTAGCATGATCACTTCTAAAAGTTCAGACGTTTTCAAAAGACAAGAAAAACAACTTTTCAGCCTTTGCAAACATGCTCTGAGGCAAGAGATCAAGTCTGTTAGGATAAACAAACATTAACTGCTCACAGATTTATTTATCCATGAATTTTGTTGGAAGGTGACTTGTTGGTGATATGTCACAAATAAAGTGATAAACCTAGATGAAATGTTTAGAAATGTTCCTGATCGTCTTTCCTATAGGACCTTGGTTGTCCTGCCAGTGTTCACATTGTTTTAAAACTATTTGACATGCCTTAGCTTACCTCTGTGGAACAGTACTATATATATTTTTAAAGCTTTTGCCTGCTCTTGGAAGACAATATTATGCTAAATATAGTGCAACTCTCTACAGCTTGTAAAATGAACTACATGGCACAAACCTGGAGGTGTCCTCAAAAGAAATATGGCACGAAAAGTACATTGCCTGCTTTAGTCATACCCGCCATTTCCCTTGTGGAATTTCACTGAAGTGGCTGGACACCTGCATTCCACATCCTAGCTGGCATTAATGTGATTTTTCTATAAAAGGAGAGGAGGACAAAAGGAAAAGCAAAATGTGCTCCACAATGGAAAATGTGATCCTCAGCCACTGGGATAAAATTACATTGACAGCGGGGGAGTTACTTTCCTCCTTCGAAGAACAATGTTTGATGTTTGAACTAGACTCTCTGGTGATGAAGCTCATAACTTGGGAGATAAATCAGGTTCGAATTTAGAAAAGAGTTTTCAGAAGTTGCTTAGCAGGGTAATTTTAGAGGTTAACACATGAATAGAGGTTACATTATGCCTTGTCTGTCTGTCCTGTGTTTTGGACACAGATAACAGTCTAGCCCCCATGGAAGCACATACAAAGAAATGTAAATTCTGTCATAATTATTCATTATAAATACTGTGACATTTTAATATCTAGGAAGGGTGTAAATCTTGTCTAGTTTCTGCCTCTTTTCCTTCTGTATGTTGATTTCTACATCTCCTTCTATTTATCTCTGTTGTGCATCACACATATTCACTATGAACTCGATTTTGTGGGTGAAAGGCCACAACTAACTGTTTTCATGCCTTATCTCTGCCCTAGAGAGTGGGAACTCACAAATGAGCCAGCTGCACCTACTGTACATAAAACAGCAACATCACTTTGATCTCTCCCTTAATGTGCTAGGTTTAGATTACTTTGTGAGCAAAAGGGGTGAAAGGTGGCAGGATACTATTTTAACTAACTACTGGGGCAGTATTTATTCATGGTGCAGATTTTTAATGGGAAAGATGGAACATGAAAGCCTGTCAAATGCACTGCTCAAAGAGTTTGACAACATAGAATATTTTTATAGATGAAAGGTGAGGAATCTCCAACTTCTCAGTGTAGCATAAATTGTATGGCAAAAGTAAAACATGTAAAAAAGCCAGATAGAAAACTATATTCCATTATGATTGCATGAACCCCTGCCACAAAACCAGAGGACTATTTCACAGTTGCATTTGCCAGATACAAAAAGGGACATTGTGAACATTAAAAATACACGCTTTGAGAAAGATTTTCATTGCATTTATAATTAATGTAATATTATTGTGTTTAAATTGGTATTTCAGGAAGTGTCTATTCTAATGTGATAACAAGGTAGAAACCCAGAAAGAAATATACAAAGATCATATTGTCCACAATTGGAAGAGTGACTATGTCTCGCACTTCCAATCAGATTCTCACTCCTATTATGCTTAATTTAGAAATAGCTTGAAAATTCTGCCCTGCCTTTGATGAGACCCTCATCTTTCCTTCCTTGGCTCACCATAGCCTTGTCTTAAAACAGTGATTCTCAATCTTTCTTTCTATCCCCTACCACTCCTGTCAGTTACAGTGGCTTCCTAAGACAGTGTTTCTCAAAGTGGAGGTATAGGAGGTACAGGAGTTGCACAAACAACTTGCACATTTTAAAGAAAACAAGATAATTTTGATATGCCTATTTTAACTTGTGCCTTACAATCATTAATGTTACATTATTTAGTCCTTCGTACCTTTGTAATCTGGTTGTAATTCATTTCTTTAATTACCTGGGTAATTGTTAACTCCACTTATATTTTCTAAATTTCACTTTTTAAAAATATATTATTTCATTTATCTGGAATATCAAACTTAATGTACCTTGTTTTCTTTCTCCCAGTATGTTTCTATTTCATTTAAACTTCTATGCTCAAAATTGGTTCGTAAGCGAAGCCTTCTCCATTAGCCCCTTAAAGACTTAATTGTTCTCATTTTAGATGTTTACACGGCAACATGATAATGACTCTTAAATGAATTCGTGGTGTGATATTCTAATTCGTCTTTTTAAATAACTATCTTCTCAATTCCACATCAGACTGTGGGCTAGGATGTTTATTCACCTTTTTTAAGTCCTAACTTCAAATACAGTGGCAACCATGTTATAAGTGATAATAAATAAATGATTGTATCTGTGTGTCCTTTTTATTTTTCTCGAGAAATTACATACACAGATATATAAGCCTTAAGTGTAGAGTTCTATCATTTTTACATTTGTATGCCTCCATGTAAGTGCTACTCAGATGAAGGTATAAGATGGTTCCAACTTTCCAGAAGGTTTTCTCATGCCCCTTTCTAGTCATCACCTCTCCCCACCACCATAGGTAACTGCTATTCTTTTATGCAATAAATCAGTTTTACTGGACTTGGATTACGTATGGACTCTATAAATGGAATCAGACAATATTTATTTTTGTGTGTCTGACTCCTTTCATTCACATAATGTTTATTTTAAAATTCTTATTGGCCATTTGGATATCATCTTTTGTAAACTTTTTAAAAATCTTTTTTGGGGGTTGTTTGTCTTTTTCTTGTTAAGTTATTGATGTTCTCTATATATCTGGATACAATTCCTTTGTTAGGTAAATTAGAAATGTATTTTCTGAGATTTGGTTTGACTCTGTTGATGGACAAACTTTCTCAATTGAGCCAATTTATCATTTTTCTTTTATTTATTAGCTCTTGTTATGTCCTTTCAAAAAACCTTTCTTTCATCCAAGTTTATGAAGATGTTCTGTGTTCAAGAAAATGTTTAACTTTTCAAATTTATGTTTACTATCCACCTCAAATTAATTTTTCTGTATTGTGGGTGGTGGAAATTTTCAAAATTTGTTTATATCCCATAGAAACATGCAATTGCTCCAGACCATTTACTAAAATGATCATTTTTACTCACACTAGCTTGTATTGGGAACTTTGAGTAGCTAAATTGAGTAACCATGTATGTTTAGGTTTACTTTTGGATTGTGTATTTGCCATTGGTAGATTTGTCGTACAGTATCATGAAATCTAGTAGATTTAGTCCTCTAACTTTGAATTTTATTAAGACTATCTTGAATATTCTAAGTCTCTAGTTTTTCACATAAATTTTAGAATTAACTTGTTGATTCCCACTTACCCTTCAAAAAAACTGTTTTAAGCTACCGTGATATTGAACCAATAGATTTTAATTTAGAAAAAAAAATATTTTAAAAGATAGATTATGTATTCTTGCGTCAGTTTTAGTAACTTGTGTTTTTCAAGAATTTTTTCCCGTTTTACTTTGAGTTTAGTTTGGCATTCTTTTTTTTTTTTTCTTCACTCTTTGAGAATGGTCTAAAATCAATAATAGACCATTCTTCTTTTCTAATACATGCATATAAAACTATAAAATTTTTGCTCAGCCTGCTTTAGCTGAATCCCATAAATTTTGACATGTTGTGTTTTTATTATTATTTAGCTCAAAATATTTCCTAATTTCCCTTGTGATTTATTCTCCAAATCAAGGCTTATTTAGAAATGTGTTGCTTAATTTCTAAATATTTATAGATTTTCTAGTCATTTATCTGTTATTCAGTTCTAATTTAATACTTCAATGATCAGAATACGATTTAAATCCTTAGACATTTCTCAAGGCTTATTTTAAGAACAGAATAAGGTATATTTTAGTAAATGTGCTATGTGCTCTAGAGAAGAATATGCATTTTGCTGTTATTACCTATAATGTTTTATATATGTTAGTTTGATAAATCTGGTTTGTTCATTCTTCAGATCTTATTGATTTCTTTTTTGTGGTTTGGACAATTAACTTCTTTTCTTTTTAAATATACTTTAGTTTTTAAAGCAGCTTTACGTTCAGAAAGAAATTGAGTAGAAATCATAGAGCTCCCTTATATCTTCTTCCCTAACACACATACATTCTCCCCCAAAACAACATTCCACACCAGAGTGGTACATTTGTTACAATTGATGAACCTACAGTGACACATCATTCAAATCCAATCTTTAACCACAGTTTAACTTAGGATTCATTCAATGTTATACAGTCTATGGGTTTGGACAAATGTATAATGATATATCCACCATTATAGTGTCATACACAATAGTTTTACTGTCCTAAAAATTCTCTGTGCTCCACCTCTTAAATCCTTCTTCTCCCCCAACCTTTGGAAAATACTTATCTTTTTATTGTCTCCATAGGTTTGCTTTTTCTAAAATGTTATATAGTTAGAGTCATACAGTATGTAGTCTTTTCAGAATGACTTCTTTCATTTAGTAATATTTATTTAAAGTTCTCCATGTCTTTTTTGTGGCTTCATAGCTCATTTATTTTTAGTGCTAAATAATATTCCACTGTTTGGATGTCAGTTTATTATCCATTCACCCATTGAAAGATTCTTGATTGCTTCCAAATTCTGGCAATTATGAATAAAGCTGTTATAAACATCCATGTGCAAGTTTTTGTGTGTACATAAGTTTTCAACTCCTTTTAGTAAATACCAAGAAGCATGATTGCTGTGTTGTATGGTAAGAAATGTTTTAGTTTTGTAAGAAACTGCAAAACTGTTTTCCAAAGAGGTTGTACCGTTTGTATTCCTACCAGCACTGAATGAAGTTTCTGTTACTCCATATTTTGCCAGCATTTGGTGTTAATGTTCTGGATTTTGGCAATTCTAGCAGGTATGTAGTGGTATCTCATTGTTGTTTTAATTTATATTTCACTGATGACATGTAATGTGGAGTATCTTTTCATATGGTTATTTGCTATCTATATAACTTTGCTGAAGTGTCTTTTGAGGTCTTTGACCCATTTTTTAATTGGATTGTTCATTTTGTTATAGTTGAGTGTCAAGAATTCTTTGCATATTTTGGATAATAACTCCTTATCAGATATGTCTCTTTTCTTCTGGTCTGCAGCTTGTCTTCTCATTCTTTTGACATTGTCTTTCACAGAGCAGAGTTTTGAATTTTACTTAGGTCTATCTTATATGTTATTTCTTTCATGATCATGCCTTTGGTATTGTATCTAAAAGGCATCACCATATCCAAGGTAATATAGATTTTTTCTATGTTACATTCAAGGAGTTTATAATTTTGCGTTTTACATTTAGGTCTACGATTCATTTAGAATTAATTTTTATGAAGGCTATAAATTCTGTGTCTAGATTCTTTTTTTTTTTTTTTTTTTTTTTTGCATGTGGATGTCCAGTTGTTCCAGCACCAACTGTTGGAAAATACACCTTTTTTCATTTAACTGCCTTTTCTTCTTTGTTAAAGATCAGCTGACTATATTAACATGGATCTACTTCTGGGCTATTTGTTCCATTGATCTATTTGTCCATTTCTTCACCAATACCACACTGTCTTGATTACTATAGCTTTGTAGGAAAGTTGAAGTCAGGTGGTGTTAGTCCTTTGAATTCGTTTTTCTACGTCAATATTGTGCTGGCTATTCTGGGCCTACCTTATGGGTTGTCTGCTTCTATCAGTTATTGAGAAAACTGGGTTGAAATCTTGCAGTGTTTTGTATACATCAGTTAAGTCTTTGGTGTGTTGTATTTTCAAATCTTTTAAAGCCTTACTAGATTTTTAAAAAAATCTGTCTATACTCTCAGTTATTGGGAAAGGAATGTTAAAATGTCCAGTTGTAATTGTATATACATCTGTCTATTCTTTTAGTTCTGCTAACTTTTGTTTTATATATTTTGAAGGTATATTATTAGTTCCATACATGTTTAGGCTTATATACATTCTTCTTGAATGATCCTTTTATCTCTATGGCTGTTTCTCTGTATCTTGTAATACTTCTTGCTTTCAATGCAATACTGTCTAATATTAATATAGTTATATCATGTTTCTTATGTTAAGTGTTTACATGGAGTACATTTTTGTTCTATTCTTTTATTCTTAACTTCTTTTGACTTTTATATTTAAAGTGTTTTTTCTGTAAATAGTGTACAATTAGATATTTTAAAATCCAATCAGATAACTCCATAGGATATTTAATTAATTTACATGTGTAATTATGACATAGTTAGGTTCAAGTCTATCATTTTATTTTTTGTTTTTCTTGTCCCATCTATTTGTTCCCTAATCTTTTTTTTCCTGTTTTCTAGTCCATTGATTAAATATAGTAGCTTCTTCTTCTTCTTCTTCTTCTTCTTCTTCTTCTTCTTCTCTTCTTCTTCTTCTTCTTCTTCTTCTTCTTCTTCTTCTTCTCTTCTTCTTCTTCTTCTTCTTCTTCTTCTTTTGTTATCTCTTTTAGTATCATTGTATTGTGGTTACCCTAGAAATTACTGTTTAAATTTATTATAGTGCAACTTAAATTAGTGTTTTTGCAACATCCTAAGTGATGCAAGCTGTTTCTATCAGTATACACTATTTTTACTTTTTTTTGGTGCTATTTTTGTTATGCATTTAATTCCAATGTTATAACAAAAAACCCACAAAATTTGTGATTGTTGCTCTAAATAGTCAACAGCCTTTTATATTTATCCATACATTTAGCCATCCCAGAGTTGTTTTTTTCTCTTCACCTCTCTTCTTCTCTTGGATTATTATTATTATTTTTAACTTGAAGGAAATCATTCAGTATTTCTTATGATGTTGGACTGCTGGTAACACATTCTCTCAGCTTGTTTCTGCTTTGTCTGAATATCTTTATTTTACCCTCTAATTTGAAGGATCTTTTCATTGGGTATATTATGTTAGATTAGTCAATTTTTTTCTTTAGCACACTAACAATGTTTTCTGGCTTCCACTGTGTGTCAAACATTGAGGCAAGGTTAAGGAGCACACAAGGTCAATTGGGGGATGGGAGGAGAGGATAACTCCTGTGAAAGCTATAAAGGGAAAAATCAGGATTGTTAGATCATGTCTGACACCTGTGAGTAGAAAGTGAGAAATGAGAAGACGTGGGCAGGAAAATCCTCATACCAAATATAAAAAACTCTTTCACTAAATCAGTGCTCCCCTAACATATATCTGAGGTCATATTAATCTTTTCTAACAAAGATGCATTGCTAGCATGGCAGCTGTGATTGAGGATACTATTGGTTTAAATTTCTGGTATTCTGAAGTCATTCCCCAGGATCAATCTTGTTTAGCAAGAACCATTTATGATAAGGAATCTTCTTATGATAGTTTCAAAATCTTCTACTTGGCCATTCTTCATAACCCAAGAGACTAATGTGGAGGTGACACTAACTGTCAAATATCTCAAGTCTAATAATATGTTGGGGCTTGGGAAATAATCAACATGGAGTTTTGTGGACCCAGTGGATCCACTTAGGCCAGTCTGATTAGAATTCCATTTATTTCCTAACTCTTATACAATTCTACTCTTACTTTGATGCTTTGAGTCTCTGAGTATCAATGTGAATTTAGAGCCTGTGTACAAAAAGACTAGTAGCAATGTCTGGGCATTCTCTGTTTCCAGTGTATAATTATGCAAATCAATGATGATAGGTCCAGTTGAGGAATGACAAGGGAAATTATTACAGCATAAACTTGCCAAAGTATTGCAAAATCCTTCTTTCTTGAGACATAGTCATCTTTACAGTTAACAGATTTTGGATGTGCAACTTCACTCAGGTCTAGGAACTGGACAAGTGACCATGAGGGTTTTTTTATTATTATTATTGAAAGGACCATTCTCAGCTTCCTGTTCATTCATTCCGGCTTTTTAAAAAATTATATATGTTAAACAGTACTCTTATTGGCTGCCCATCTATTTGTCTCTAGAGATGCTATGTTCTATTATCCATCTTCACAACTCTCTGAAAGTCATTTCCCTTTGCCCACCACTCCAACTTTGACAGTCCTTTTGATAATTGAGCCTCCCAGGCTTCTAGTGATTAAGTGCTACCACTCATCCTTTATTGCTTCCAGGACCTTATCCTTTACAAACCAAGCTCTGTGACAGCCTTCCCTAGTATCCACCACAGCTTGAGGGACAGAATCACTACTGAACTTATTAATTCTGGTATCCCTCTCATCAGTGCATTCCTGATGGTCTTGTTGAATGGTGTATCTCTGGAATGTAACCTCTGGTGGGTCTTTTGGCCTCACATGATATGTCTATTCTAGCATGCCCACTTCCCTGAGCCTTTTTATCCCTTTCCTCATTGTCTGTCATGGCAATTTGAGCATTGCAATTTCACTTAGCATGGGCCATTACTTTCTCTAGACCTCTGAAAGCCATCATGGCAGCAAATTTGCACCATCCTCCGGGATCCTTACCAAGAGTTAAATTCATATCCTGAAAGAATGTCTCTAAGTAAATAAACTATTCTTTATCTAGTTTTATGGCTTGTCCTCTTGATCAAAGAACTGGCAAAATCCATTTGCCCAAGTACTTCCCACGCTCTTCCCACATATGCTGGCTAATTATTGAAGCTCTTTTGGTCTCTTTCCTCATTAATCAGGCCCAGCATGTCTTTGACTTGCTTTTGCTATGTCTTAAGCCAAATTTTTGGCCTGGCATCCAGAAGAGGAGCTGGAGAGAAAATACTGAAGGTGAACCTATAGCCTTGTGGGACTGAAGACTAAAGTGTTTTTCCACATGCAGGAGGCGTAGCTCTTAAAAAGACTACCTCTAAAGGACCTGAGGAGTCAGAGGAGTTTGGATGCATACATGTAGATGGTGTGTCAGATGTCAGTCTACAAGGCTTTCTCGATAAGGACCATAATCTTGACATAACAGAAGGCACTTGGCTGAGCATTCTATACTCTCCTGGCAGCTGCTCTCAGTCAGGCTTCGTGGAAGCTCTCCCTGTACATGGTCAGCTAGCCCCGAAAATGTCCAAGGTTCTGATGGGTGATTATCGTACTCACCCATGGTTTATTTCTTGGATTGTAGATTTCCTTTCCTCAGCTGCTTTCCAATGCTTATAAACAGTTCCTTTATATATTGTCCCATGTTTTCCTGTTGTTTATGATAGAATTCTCTTAATAAAAGAAGTCTCTTAATAAAGATTGCTAAATAAAGAAATTTGTTGAGTTTGAGGGAATTCTGGTATATCTTGATGAAAATGTTAAGAATATCAGTAGTTAAGAGAAGTTGCAAGACTTGGTGAGATTCTCAAGGAATATTAGACTAGGGCCAAAGAGAGGAGAAATTTAAAAACAACAAAATTAGGGAACAACAATATTTAAAGGCTAGTAGATAAGACAAATAAGAAAATAATGAAAAAGAGACAGAGAAATAAATACTTTATTTAAGTGATCTGTGTTGTATATCAAATTAATTAACAAATATTATAATTCTTTTATCATTTATATATAATTAACAAAAGGCGAGATTCTATAAATTTTTGAGTATGTCAAGAATTAGGATTTAGTGAGGAAGAATTTTGAGGAGAGTGAGTTTTTGAATTGAAAACTAATTGGATTAAAGCATTACAAAATGGGGTAGATGTGGGAAATAGGGTTAATTCAACCATCAGTTAAGCATGAGCACAATTAAAAGTTTGCTGCTTTGATGCATATGAAGAAAATCAATACAAAAAATACCAGAGAGGAAGAGAAATGGCAATGGATCCAGAATTTTCATGCAGATGGAGCTTTGGGGTAACAAGCAATGCAGAGTCAGATTTGCCTAGAGGTTACATTTCCCGAGCAAATACACTTTAAAATTTTAAAGTCTGTGGTATAAATCAATAAAAATAATATTGGGTTGATGATTTGAAACACATGTTTGCTGATACTCTTGTTATTTACATAATTATAGTAATTATTTAGCTTGGGATGGCTTTGGCAAGCTTCAAAGATTTAGGAAGACTTTCTGTTCTCTCTTATCCCATATTGTTATCCTGATTTTGCTAATGAAGTGCATTAAGGTGTTAATACAAGAGCAAGGTGGAAGATTCTAAGTGAAAGAGAAAAGTAGGAAACATTACCTTAATTGGCCTAAAAGGCAGAAATTCACTTTAAATTAGATCCATTTGAAAGTGGGGTAGGGTAAGGTTAGATGTTTAAAAGTCAAGCTAACAATGATAAAAATAGCCCATAAAAATACTGTTAATTTTAAACCTAGTAAGATGGAGAGAATAATGATGCTGTGAGGTTTATGTTGAACTCTACGTAAGTCTAGTTATTTAAGTAAGTATATGGGAGTGCATATCTGGGTGGATATATTTTGTAAGTAGTGCAAGGCAAATGATTAGATGGAGAACGATCCATGGTCATCTATCGGTCTGTGACATAATAAGTATTCTATGATGGACTTTTCATCAAAATAGAATGGCAATAAGCAAGATAAACTATGTCGTGATATCAATAGGGGGCTCTGCGGTTTTGCAATAGAATTGTACTCATTCATTTAAATTCTACCCCTCCCCCAATGAACCACATCATTTGCCGAGTTAATAAACAATTGAGTCCGTCTATTCTTCCGTCTATCCCTTCATCCTTCCGTTCTTTCATTTGGTGTCATTCACCTGAATTCTTCATTAGCTAACAGTTAAAATACTTAGAAGGCAAATAGTTTCACTGTTTTTTCTCCACTTCACTGGAATTGTGGGAACTCTTATTGAGTAGTGAGAGCTAAGGTAATGAAACTAGAAAAATGCCATCCTAGGATCCCTCTGTGCTACCAATATGCAAATAATTTAATAGTAATGCAGTCAAGAGTTCCCTGAGTAAAGACTCTCCATTTTCATCACTGTTGGTAAGTGCCAAGAGGGACAGATGAGAATAAGTTATAGCCACATTGTGACATGTAATAAATCTTCCAAAAGAGGTTTGCACGTACTCAGTTCTTTGGCTTTTATCCTGTGTACGACACTTCTGTTTACTTTGCATCTAAGCAACAGAAAGTAATCAGCCTCTAAGAACTTAATTATTGGTTGCACGGATAACCCTTAGGGTGTGTGTGTCCAGTCACTTGGGCCTCCTTCTACATCTCTCATCACTAAAAGCAATATGCTTCCCCCAGTGCCCACCTCCCTGGAAAGCATGGTGGTTCATTTCTTCAAGGTGAAGACAAAGGGCTGCTGAAACAACAGAATGCACTGAAATGGCCCTGCCTTGAGAAAATGAGCTGCTAACAGTTCTTGGTGACTGAAACAAAAGAAGAGTCCTAGGACTAGAAATCACTCAAGAACAGAGCCTTGATAACAGTCAGCAGCTAAGAGGTAGAAAGAAGAAGAAATTCTAGGGAGAGGAGTGAAAAAATACAGTAACAGGTTTACAAAATCCAACGCCACATCCCGATAGTATATTAATGAGACAAGTTTAAACCAGTCACACTCCCACCTCTTAACCAAACTGTTAACACAATTTAACACACTTTCAAAGGGGCACCCCCATGATGTGCTAATGAAGTCACTTTCTTTCCAGCAGGAGTCCATGAGTTTTCCATTCTTTGTTGAGCTTTCTTTGATCAGGTATACAAAAACTCAAAAATCTTGTCGATCCTGAGAGGCTGTTAGTATGTTTTTTTATAACTGTATCTATGGGAAACTGAGGCATGAAGGACCAAATTTAAAGTTTAAAGGTAGTACAGTAATTTGAGTTTGGATTGATTTTCTGTCCCAGTTTTTCTCTACTGCTATTTAAGTATTGCAAAATTAATAAATGCTGTTCAGGAATTACATCTTTTAACTTTACAAATAACTTGCAAAGTCACAATAGCTGTGAAATGCTCTATAATTTTTAAACACTGAACAAATGTTTGAAGTATTATATTTCAGTTTTAAAAATTACAAGTTGCAATTTGTTTTTATGAACTGGACTTTGAAACAATTTTTTAAAAATTATAAGTAGTACTGGGTATGTTCTAGAAACCATTTAAAGCAACCAAACAATTCAATTCAATTATTTTTAGAATAACTTCAAGATTAAAGCAATCTCTTAAAAGGTCTTGTACTACTAGGTAACACAGAAACTATGCTTCTCCTAAAACAGGAACTATGTTCTTTTAAGCTAGAGCAGTGGTATGTACAGGATATTTATTTTTTCTATTTTTTACCCTGCACACACACAAAAGTACAGAAAGTATACTTTTATATATATTATGTATCTCAAAATAAAAAGGGATTTTCAAAAAGACCTTGTTCTATCGCTGAAATCTTAAAATGAATTAAGTAGAGACCATGTGTTTAGTATTCTTAAAAGTTTCTTGTACGATTTTATAGAAAAATTGCCCATTATTCTATTTGACAACACACCTATGAATTTTGGAGAAAAACAGAAAGAGGACTCGTAAAAACCAAAAAGATCCTTTTAACTGAACTATACAATATACAGGTCACTACCTGTAATTTTTTAATGAACATCTGGGTTTTGGTGGAAAAGATTTAAACAAAATTTTTATTGTTTTTATGAACCTTTGCGATTATCTGACAATGATTTATGCAATATTATTGTATATCTGACTTTGGCAGTTACCCATTACACCATGTTAACATATTTCAATAAGTAATCAATTTGGTTCCCAGTACGCTGATTTAATTCTGGTTTCATTACTTGCCTAGTATTTATTTTTAGGCATGTTGTCCATCTTAGTCTAGGACTGCCCTTTTTGCATTAGCCATTTTAGGATAAAATACTTAATAAGATTTGCATTTAAAAAATGAACTAAAGGAACTAGACCCCCTCCAGCCAGAACAAGTAATTATGTCATTTGTATTGCAAAGCAGGAGTGGCTATAAAGCAATGGTATACTTTTTTAAAGATTGATAACCTTAAGCAGTATTATATTACACATAAAATGGCAGGTCTGACAGAGGAACTAAACGTGGGCAGTGTATAAAGTCCTGAGAATTGTAGGGAGTTGCAAAGTTTTACTTTGGCTTTTGATGAGATACTCAAATGAAAGCATTATTTGCAGATTATGTGTTTATTTTTTATTATATCTCTTTGTCGTATATTGGTTGTTCCCTGAGAGAAACCTACGTTTGTGAACATAGCAAGATTCTCACATCATATACCAGCAAATGCCCTCAAATTCACATCTTAATATTCAGAAGCTCAAGTTAGACTGTGTCTTAAGAAGTGGCCCAAATGAAATTGAATTTATGTAGTTGTCTTATGATCTCTTAAAAGGTACCCAATCTGCCAAACTGAAATTTTCCACTATTGATAATGACTCTGAAAACTGGAATTGCTATTAATAGTAATGCCATTGCTGAGAAAAACACAGTAGAAAAATGTATTGAGTATTTGTTACACAATACTATGCTCCAAGTGATGCGTTAAGAACTTTACACACATTATTTTACTAATCGTCACAACAACCTAACAAGGTTGGTAATTTTAGCACTACAGATGAGGACTTTATACTTATGAAGGTAATTAGTGATCCCAGGGCCACTAGTTATTAAAGTGGTAGAACTGGGATTTGAGCCCGGTCTAGTTTAATTCTAGAGCCAATGTTCATAAATTTATATAAACCAAAAAATCTTTTTAAAATATTCCTAAAATATTTTTCTAACAGAATCATCTATAACTATATTCCAGTGAATGACAGGATATTATGTTTTTCTGGCCCTAAACTGATGTCTTTTCAATTAGAAGTGGTCCCCTAGCTTTATGGAGGAAGGTTTTATAAGATGTGCCTTAACTATCAATTATGGTCTTTCTTTAGGACAAAAGGTTATAGCGCAGGTTATTTTGTAGGCATTGGTCAACTTGTTATTTCTTACATTTGATAGAAGTGTTCTAAACCTTCCTTCACAGGGCTCATATCTTCATAAAGGGAAACAGAAAAAAAAATGCAAAGCAAATGAGAAAAGCAGTTTCATAAGGAAATCAAAATTCCACAGAAGCAACTAGCCAGTGCGATATGAACCAAGAATGCTGACGGGGAAAGCTTCTTCTGCTCTTCTCATGTGCTCAGGAAACCCATTTAGGGAGTTGTTAAAAACTGAGAGAGGCAATTTAGAGATAGCAACATCCTCTTAGACTTCAAAGAGAAGGAAATATATTTAGGGACCCTGCTGATATAAAAAGCTGTTATAATTTTGAAGCTTTTCCTTAAAACATATTCTTCTCAATTTGAGATTCTAATGTCCAATAATTGAATTAAATGTTTAATTGTTCAATATTTCGATCAATGGTCTACTTGAAACAATAAATCAATCAAGTGAATGTTATGGTAGTATACTTTATATTATTTATACATACATACAAAAATACAGATGTATGCATATGTTTATATTGTAATTGAAACTCAGCATTTTTTAGTTAATTATGGAATAAGATTATTAGTTTAATGGCTGCCATAACAAAGTACCACAAAAGGAGTGGCTTAAACAAAGATGTATTGTCTCACAGTTCTGAAGGCTCTAAGTCCAAGACCAAGGTGTCTGTAGGTTTGGCCCCTTCTGAGGGCTGTTAAGAAAGAATCCATTTTGTGCCTTTCCCCTCTCTTCTGGTGGTTTGCCTGTAATCTTTGATGTTCCTTGACTTGTAGAAGTTATCACCCTGATCTCTGCCTTCATCTTTACATGGCATTTTTCCTGTGTGCATGTCTGTCTCCAAATTTCCCCCATTTTATAAGCACACCAGTCATATTGGATCCCCTCTACCCCCACAACCAGCCCACTGCAGTATGAATTCATCTTAACATTACATCTGCAAAGATCCTGTTTCTAAATAAACTCTCATTCTGAGCTATTGGAAATTAAGACTTCAACATATGAATTTTGAAGGGATACAATTCAACCCATACTTTAAGGTCTAATTTTGAAAAAACACAAATGTTTAGTATCATAAAATGTTAAGAGTTGTAAAGAACTCTAGAAATCCATATATCTTTTACATGAGAATCTCTTAGCCCAGAGAAATTAAGTGACTTACCCGTCGAACACACAACCAGTGGCAGAGCTGGGACTAGAATTCAGATTCCTAAATTCAAACATAATGCGTTTTGCAACATCTAAGCTTCAACTCACTGATAATAATATATTGTTATAAATTACTTCATTTATAAACTGTTTTATTTCTGATAAGTAAATTAAATTGTTCAATAAGATTTTAAACTTAGGACTATATATTTCCCATATTTTATGTAGAACATTCTGGAAACTTCACAAGAAAAAAATATATCAAATAATTAAGTAGCAGTGATTTCATCTCTTTCTAATTCATCTCTTTCCAATGACTTAAAAAACAATGGTCGTGTATGAGCACTTTACTTCACTGTCTCAGTACATCCTCATTATAACCCTGAAAGATAGATGAAATTATTCTCATTGTAAAAATGAAGAAAAGAGAGAGAAATAAGTTGAGCAAAGTCACTCAGATAATAAGTTACGCAGCTAGAAATCACACAGACATTTAACCTAACCCTAAAGTCCTTTCTTTTTCGACTATGACTAAGCCATCTCACACATTCGATTTTTGAGATTCCAAATTAACCTGAAAAGATGCAGAGGAAGAAGAGATCAGGCATGAATCATTTTAACCATAATTTTACTACTGGAAAAAATGGCCACCACATGAGTAAAAATGCCCCTTAGGTAAGAGTATATAAAAGAGAAATTTAAGGCATCAGAGTTGAATCATTGATGAAACTTATAGTTAATGTAAAAAATGATCAATACATTTGAATAGACACAGAGAAAAAGTTGGGAGATTGGAGGAGAACTGGGAAAGGATGGTATCAGATATCTCAGATCAGGAAGAAAGTGAAGGAAGAGAGTTTTTCTGATCTTACTCATATTTGTATCACCAGCCTGATCTTCAGTAAGTGATTAATAAGTATTTTCACCTATCATAGCACTTGGAATGAAAACTTTGATATTGATTAAGGGAGATATTTTTTCACAGAATTTTGAGAACAATAATTAGGTGTACATATATCAAACATACATAGTCCCATATTAATCTATTCTATTGAAAAAATGAATTTGTGCAGAGGAGAATAATAGCTAATATTAATTGAGCGTATGTTTCAGAGACTGTTTTAAATAGTTTATAGAGAACATTGCATTTTTTCTTCAACAAATTTGTAATGTGGGCTCTATTTTGATTTTCATTTTATAAATGAGAAAAGGGAGTTTTAGATGCTACACAGTAAAAGGCCCATTGTATTATTCAGAACAGTCACTCCTAACCACTGGTAGCACCAAGGAAGAAGAAATGATATAAGAAGGAATTTAATTCAGCTTTTTTTTCACCTATCATAGCACTTGGCAGGCATTTAATAAATGTTGGATAAAGTGAACTGAAGTTTTAAGTTATGTTTATTAAGGATTGGGTGCATGGATAGGCTGAATAACACAGGGAGTCTTCAGGGGATAAAACATATGATGCTAAAGAATAGAAGGAAACTTGAGAATCAAGCAGCCTCATCAAATGAAAACTAATCTATGCATAAGCATGGATAGACAAGGTAACTGTGTGAAAAGAGAAATACTTTGTCATCTATTGCTGTATGTCATCAGATCTTGAATTTCAGAAATAGATATCAGATAGTTAAGTTTATAATGTCATGAAACCCAGAGAAAGATTTTCTTATCCCTGAAGTTTATGTATTTTGCAATTGTCTATTTCAAAAAAAAATTTTTAAATATGAAACATATTGTTAATATTGTATAACCATAAAAGTGTCAGCGGTGAGTTACTGAAACAAAGCAAATGACGGGTGAATTACTTGGTGTATGTGCGCGTGTGTGTGGTTACATTGATTATTAAATGCCAAAATATCTTCACTTGTTTAATAGTAAAATATGAACAAATTCCTTAATATATAGTCAACCTAAAATACATGGGCAACTGTTCACTTTACATTTCAAATGTAAACATTGATTTCATACTTACTGAATTTCTATTATGTAACAGATATTATGCCAGGCTCCAGGATGTCTCCATATTTTTAAAATATAAATAAATAAATAAACAAGCAAGCAAGCAAATAAATAAATAAATAAATAAATAAATAAATAAATAAATAAAATCTCTAATTCCATTTGTATAACTTTTTGTGAACTCTGGAAACACTTAGCTTCACTATTTTTTTCCCAATTGAAGGATTTTGATACTTGTATAATTTTGGTAATTTTAAATGAATATAAATTTTGTCAAATGTTTTCTGAATGTTGTTGCATCTTCAAACCATTTTCGCTATTTATCATTAAATTCAAAGGCTGAATAAAAATTATAATATATATTTCATCTTTTTTTTTTTCGAGAAAATTGATAGTATGCCTTTAAAACTGAGTAGTAATCCAAAGATTACAGAATATTTTTGTTCAAGTACTAAGAAAACATATTCTCTAATAACGGGGCAAAATTACAAACTAAATTATAAAGTAGTTGGGAATTTACAAAGATAAACTTACCCAAGGAACATGAGACATCAGTCGTTTTTTTCTGCAATGAATGCCTTTTTCAATCACTACTGTCCCAGTAGAGGCAGATGTGCCCAGGAAGAACGTTAATCTAATTCAGTATTTTGGAAATACCCTTAATTAACACATGCATTTAGTCACCCCCTTACATACTCCTTAACTCACAAATAGCATTATCAGTTTTTCCAAAATGGAAACCTCAAGCTACTCTCAAGTCCTCTACCTCTCCACAGCCAATCAAATGTGAAATTCTGTCAGTTCAGCTTCTGAAAACTGGTGACATTCATTTCCTCCTCCACTTCTTTCTTAATTCAGATGCCCACCTCTTAACCTGGGCTAATGCACAAGTCACTGAGAGCCCTGCCTCTCTCCGTTCACTCTGCCCTTCCGTCAGTCCTCACTGCACCTAAATTATAAACCTGACTTGTCATTCTCTGCATAAAAACCCTTTCAGTCCTAGCCAAAGAATTCAAATAATTATAAGGAATCTAAACCATTCTTTTTCTGGAATTCATGCAGAAAGACCCATGGCTTCTGCATTGGTCTTTTCAGATGCAGGCATTAATAAAAAATAACATGGTAGTACTAAATATTTTTACTGCAAATTTCTTACTAATGCATACTTACTAAATATTTACAATTGTTCCAAGTATAGTTTTAAGTTTCTTTCAAAATATATACAAATATAGCACATATATGTATGTTACGTATATGTGTGTATAATTATATTTTGCTTTGTTTTGGAACACATGCTAGTATGTTTTTAACCTCAGTAGTAATATAAAGATGGCCATCTGATTAGGTTGCAAAAAATGTGGCCTAAATACCCTGTTTTATAATTCAGTAAAGTGCTTGGAGGAGGCACAGTAGGAATGATGAATGGTAAAGACGGGATTATTACTCAAGTCTCATTTGTGACAGTTGACTTCCGTGATATTTATCTTACATTTTTCTTTTTGGCTGTGTGTGTGAGTGTAATACACTTTATATATTAGCATTGGTCCATCTATTATTATATTGGCAGCAGGAGATTTTCATTGATTAGTTTCTCTCTATTTGCTTTTTCTTTCTCTAAAACCTTCATGCTGTAATGTAGACGATTTATTTTCAATGATTTATTAAAATGTAATTCTAAGGTGACTCCTTATCTAGAAAGTAATCTGCAGGCTATCTTTGTTTAAACTTGCAACCTGCTTTGTCAAGGAAAACTGCCTATGAAATTTTCATTGTAATAGACAGCTTTTCATAATGAATGAAAAACAGCTATTATGATTGAAAACAAATTGCTCTAAAACATATTCTTTGAAACAATGTGCTGCTTAATTGTATTTTGGAGGAGGGGGGTAGGCAAAGGCAATTCTATTTAATTGGTTACATTTTTCAGTTCTATAAATTAATTTGCAGTACCCAATATCACTTAATTTTTCCCTAGGAAAGCTTTTGCTTGCCCTAGCAATATTATAACTGCTAATTCAATTACACTGAAATTGTTTAATAGAAAATATAATTGCTTATTCATACAGAATACCCATTAAAGAAGTGCAAAAGCGTGAACCTGAGGGTTACTACATATTAATACTTTGGGAATAAAGATGGGAATGTTGTGCAGAGAAAGTACTGGCTGATCTTTAATTGTTCATCACCTGCCTCCAAAATAATATGAATGGACCCAAACTAAATGACCACTCATTACAAGTTTCAATTTAGGAGCTTGGCTGGGGTCAGCAGATTGCTTATGCTGATCACAATGATTTGAAGTTGTGATTACCATAAGCAATTTAAATTTTATTGATCTCCCCTTCTGAAAGTTGTAATTGAGCATAGATGTTGGACCCAGAGCTCTCCAAACTAAATTGTACTCTCCAGCCCTTGCTGGATTCCTGCAAGAATCAATAAGCAGTCAGTCACATTAACAATGAAATAGGTCCATTAACATACGGTGCTATTGGTGAAACTTTATTTAGGAAGGGTGTTAGTTCACTTCATTGTTTTATCAATGAATCTTGGCTGTACTAGGAAAAGTATTGCTTTAATATGTGTAATAAGCTTGTATGAAAATGAAATTATATATTATAAATATATGGAATTTGACTAGGTAGGCAGTTGAGTCCTTATATGAGAGCCATTGTGATTCATATCATCATTTTACTGTAAACAGAGGCTTCATATGACTGAAATTGCAGCTTGTCTGCTGCAGTACTTTGCAGTAATTCGAAATTTTTATTTCTCTTTATTAGATACAAGGTTTCCCTTCATCAAGGTTAAGTACATCTCGAAGTCTCCATGTTCCTTGGTAAGTAGTGGCTTGTTAGGGAAGCTATATGGTCTATCCTGCTGAGCCAGAGAGAGAAAACTGGGAATTCTAACAGAACTCCATGTGGTTCCAAACAATTTGGGACAGTAATTTACACCTATAGCACCACTGAACTTTGGTAACGACTCTGGCCTGCCTGTTATTACTAAATTGCAAGATGCTTAAAACTATGAGTCTGTTAAAACTTTGTGACAATGAAGGCATTGTTTATTAGCTGTTATTAGGATGACATAGCATCCAGGTTGCCTTACGATGGTTTGAATCAGAAACCAAATGTCCACTCTATTATTGTCCACATTATGTCCACATTATTATCATTCCATAACATAATGAGTGCAAAGCATGGCATGACAATTTTCTGCTGAAGAAATCAGAAGTTGAGAGAACTCTAGAAGCCATGTGCTTGGTTGGAGGTTTAGAATTCATGGAGGACAAGGTGGGTGGCCTACCCAGAATGTGGATAAATCTAGACCAAATGTATAGTTTCTAAATGATGCCTCTTATACACCTCCAACTTCCTTTTAAGATCTCTGCCCTGCCCCACTTCAAATGGTTTCTGTTCTGCGCAGTGTGACTCTCTTCAGTGTGACATTCTCACACTACTTGAGGCTGTCTAAGGATTCCCATGATGGTATCTAATTCAGGTCAGTTTTGGGGAGAAATATCTTATGTTCTGGATGTTGTAGTTTTTGTTGAGTCACCTCTAGCTTAATCATTTCTAACCCATTCTCTATGCTCCATCATTGGTAAACAATACCATATCTAAATTCAGATCAAACTGCAATGGTTTTGTGTTTATTTTTTTAATAAGTATTTATTGAATAGATGATTAAATGAATAAACACTCATAGGGACATTCGTGTTTTAGTAAATGTTTGGTGATACAATTCTTTAACTTTAATAAACTGCTCTTTAAAGGTAACTTCTAGGCTCTATAGCAGGCCATTAAAGGAGATGTTATAAAGAAAAGCAAGAAGCTTTCTGGGTGTCTCATAAATCATATGGTATTGGTTATTATTTGACCTACTTGCACAGTGGAAGAGATTCAGGAGAAGATTCAGAGGAAGATGCAAGATAAGTGGGCTATGTAGACATTGAACAAGTTTACTAATAGTAACAAAATAGAAGTGATAAAGTAATAGAAAAAAAAGTGAGCTTGCTTTGGGGACACCTGAAAGTAAGAGAATAATGGGCTATTTAAATGAATTGGCCTAAGTTTGAAGTCTAGGTTCATCGCTTATTAGTTATGTGGCTATGAGCAATTTACTTACCTGTTATAAGCTTCATCTGTAAAGTGGGTATAAAAATACTAACAACTTTATAAGCCACGAGAATTATTTAAAAGAGTCTATGTAAAAGCACTTTTCATACTTTCTGCCCCATAGTAAATATTTAATAGTAATTACATGAAACAATGCAGTAGAAATACAAAGTAGCATTTCTCCAATTACAATGTTATTTTCCCACTTTAATCTACTAATGCCAAAGATTGGAAAAGCTTTCATGATTCATCTTCCTTCTTTTCCTTGGTTGGTAGCACCTAGAGAAAAGTTTTTTGTTGTTTTTCTTTTGGAAAAATGGTTAGTTTTTCCGGTGAAAGAGTGATGTCTTTCATCCTTACAGTAATATGATTTCAGATAATACTATGAAAAAAATTTAAATCCAAGAGCATAAAATAATAAATAAGCAAGGGCTGTATGTACTGCGCTAAAGGGCATGTGTAAAAAGCCCAAACAAAATGCTGTCAAATGTTGGAATTACACGATAGAGCAAGGCAAAGCAAGCCTTCATGAAGCATATAGTATTTCCTGGATTTCTACACAAAGGTACTCATCAGTATTACTGTGACAAACTCAACATGTCAGTGCCTTTACATAATAGGTATGTGTTTTCTGCTCAAGTGACAGTCAGCCCAGTGTTCATAATTGTTAACCAGGCTTTAAGTGGTGACTCTGACACTGAGGATCCTTCCACCTTGGGCCCCTCTTTGTCCTAGAGCTTTGCATTCCTCTGCGATATATATGATGTAATTAAGGAAGTTGTTGGATAACCTCACAAGTAAAGATAGGGGAATTCTCAAAGATAGGTCCTTTTGATTTCCATCTGACTGCTTTCGATGAGCCCATGCCTCATTTCTCTCTGTGCACAGGTTTACCTGACACAGCAGTGCTGTGTGTTGTACACAATTGGAACAACAAATGAGAAATACTGTACTCTTGTACCAACCTTGCCTCTTAGCAGAGAAATGTGTGTGTGTGACCAGCCTGTTCTCCTAGGTATGATACTGGAAACTCCTTACTAATGTAAATTTGGATAATGGTAAGGTGAAGGGTGGTGTGGAATGATGTGTGCATTGACAGCCCTACTGACCAGTAAGGGATCGTTCTTAAGTAGAATCTCTTTGAACACAAAGCAGTTATGAAAATCAAGGTGAAGAATAAGAAACTGCTTATTCATTTTGTTGAGAAGTATCTGTATTTTGTGGAAAAGTATGACTGACAAGATTCAACTCTACCCACATCTTGTATTTTCAGGACTGTTTGACTGGTCAGCATTTAAATGAATTGGAGCTATTAGTACATAAAGTATGATGAGCTTTGTTCCCAACAATTTTACATATTTCAATTCCTTCAACCTTCATCCTTTCAGCCTCTTTCACATTCTTTGGTTGTATGTGGTTTCTCAATTAATACATAACTAATAGCTTTTATTTTTCTTATGCTTTTAACTATTTAGGTGTCTTGATGTGAAGGTAAAAATATATTTTAAAGAAAATACTTGTATTTAAAGACTTAATTGCTTTTATATTCAAGAATGATTAATCTGCATAATAAACTGATTACTACAGTGATTGCGTTTTTTTTAAAAAAGACACACACCATTTCTGATTTCTGCTCACATTTATTGGCAAGTAATTACATGACCATACTGAACCTCAAAGGAAACTGACAAGTGTAGCGTAATTTGGTACCTGGAAAAAGATATGAATTATGAACGGTTTAGGGTCTTTACCCAACTATTCAACTCACAGAACCCTGAATTTTTTAAACAGCTGTCTAGGTTAAGCGTAATAATTTTGACAAAAAGTGAAGGATTCTACTGTATGTAATTGAATTTTTTTTTTGCTTTTTTCCAGTTTTATTGAGATATAATTGACATATAGCACTGTATAAATTTAAGGTGTACAGCATAATGGTTTGACCTGTAATTGAAATTTGACATAATACTTTTATACAGAGTGTCGTTTTTGAAATTTGGCCATGACAAAGAAGCTAATACAACTACTTTTGTCATCTAGTCTTAAATTTATAAACCTTAATTTAAGGAAAGTTTGGTACTACGCTAAAGAAAAAGGATTGCTATTTTGGGGCCATTACATATGAACTACTTGCATGAAAGAGAATGAATGGTCTAGGACAACTAGAGCAGGGGTATTTTTTATATCAGCATAGGACAGAATGAGCTTCTACAGAAAACTACAAGAATCTCAATTAGTTATATTTTTTCTTTGGATGGAAACTGATATCAAATACAAAAGAGGAGTTAAATAGTTAACTCTATTTTTCTTTCTTAACACACCTTCTCTTTTGTGTTATGAACTAGAAACCATGCCCATCCTGAAGTCTTGAATCCTGAGTATTTGATGTTCCCTCCTTTTTTTCTAACAATTTTATTTTTCTACAATTTTATAGTACTGATAACTATCATTTCTTTCTCCTCTTATAATCCCAGTTCTATGCTACTTTTAAAAGGCAGTCTGACCCATAATGTGGGTAGCAGATGGCTTTGGTAAATGTCTATTTCTGCTATTAAGGTAAAATGACAGGAAACACCACAGAGAGTGTTCTTATACTTGAAAAAAAAGGGAGGGGTTGTCATATGATATGAAATACAAATCTAAGGGCTTTTGGCAGTCACTAACCTCAAGTAGTGTGATTACAACTAGAATGTAAATGTAACATCCACCTTCAAAACTCTGTGAAAGATGCACTCTGTGAAAGGCAAGGCAGTGCTTTCTGGCCTACTACTTATATGTGCAGCAATTTATTATACAAAATGCAAAGTATGACTAAGACAACTTTTGAGTGTTTATTGAAGTTGCCAGGAAAAAATATTTTTCTCCACGCTACATTAACATTTTCTGGTTTAGACCAGCTAATCTTTTTGAATTGGGTTACATGAACCATCAAATCCAGTATGTAAGTTTAATATGTATATTTAAATATTTTTCCTTTTAAAATGGAACTATAAATTATATTATATCCAATATCTTCTGAATAAAATAAAAACAGACAGATTGCAGTTTTTTGCCTCCCCTCCCCCGGCAGACATCTAACAATTCTAAGAGCTTACAAACTTAATGTTGAGAGGATCAGAGATGTTTTTAATTTAATAGTCAAGGGTATCATTTTTTCCACTTTAAAAAAGTTCTTAAATCTTATTAATAATTTTATATATCATAATCATTCACCTTGAACATGCATTTGATATTATGTTTAAAATATTATTCTCTACTTAATTGCTTTTAACAAGCACTTTTATTGAGCATCCACCAGGCCAAAAAAAAAAAAAAAAATGCCATTTTGAGAGTTCTGGAACCTTCTGCTTTTGTTTATTAATAATTCCCAAACAGAATGTCTGTTTTAGACATTAGTTACTGAAATAGAATTGAATCTTAATTAGTTTAAGAGTAACTCCTACTTAAGTAGTCTTAGAGAAAATGTACTCATTTTCCCCTCTAATATATCCTCCTGTTGTTTGACTGTGATGAGAATGGTCTTTTAAAAGAGGCCTCAGGTGTGAAACCAACTGTTCAGGCTCATTGTCAGCTGCTGGTTCTTAGAGTATTAATTCAAAATTAGTGAAAATATAAGACTATGTCTACATTGGCCAACTCTACTGCAAAATTGAGCAATTTTCCGTTAAGGGTGCAGCATCCTCTATAATGCCCTTGAGGAAGATTCAGAAGCTCATTCTATTTCCATCTGCTTTCATCATTAGAGAATGCAGTTGATTGATTCAACCTCACTAATAAGAATGAATGCGATTTAGCCAAAAGGTGAGCATAGGCAAAATATCTATGTCAAAATTAATCAAAATAAGCATGCTTTGTCAATTTATATACAGGTATGTATATATAGGTAGATACACAGTTTTATATATACATGTAATTTTTTAAAGATAGAAATTATGTTTCTTTTTATGATTTGAAGGATGAAATGGCCTTATTTATATTGGATCCTCATTTTCATTGGGTGAAAAGCGCAAAACAGGGATTGACTTCCAGGAGCTGCCCGACGCCTCTCTTCCAGTCTTCCAAACAGGAAATGAACACTGAATACTAATATCTACATGTCTTCTGTGCCACTCATTGATCACCTATGATATATTATATTATTAGCAGCATTATCATGAATATTATTATTGTTGGAATTCAATGTGTACATAGTTGACTCTTGAACAATACAGGGGCTAGAGGCGTTGACTCCCTGCACAGTCTAAAATCAACAATTAATCGTTAACTCCCCCCGAAACTTTACCTATAGACTACTGTCGACTGAAAGCCTTACCAATAATATAAACAGTTGATTAAAACATTTCTGTATATTGTATGTATTATGTACTGTATTCTTACAATAAAGTAATGAGAAAAGAAAATATTATTAAGAAAATCATAGAGAAGAGAAAATACATTTACAGTATTTATTTTTTAAAAATCGATGTGTATGTGGACTCCTGCAGTTCACACCTGTGTTGCTCAAGGGTCAGCTGTAGTTGATTTGTCTGAAAATAGTAAAAGTTCTTTGTGGGTAAAAATCAGTATATTTAAAATTCCTTGTGGGGTACAGTGGTATAGTTCAGTGCTATATACACAGTAGTAACTCAGGAAATATTTGTGGAAACATAGATTAAACTAAAACATTTTATAAGTCATTTATTAAATACTTAAGGTACAGTTTGCTAATTGCCCAGTATCTATTCACCCTTTCTTTCTTGTAGGAACAGAATTCCCATCCCTATCCTCCAGTTTCAGCAGGGCACATGGCTATCTAGCGAGAGACTACATTTCTCAGCCTCTTAGCAGCTAAATTATATGTTCAACATCTAGGTGATTTCTTTAACAATGATGCTACTTGCCATCTACTTCTTTCACCTTTTCAGGAATGACGATGAGCAAACTTCACCCATGTTAGAAGAGCAACTTTTAAGGGATGGTAGAAAGATAGGGCTGCAGGAATCTAGAAAAGTAAAGCTTTTCTGTGTGTGTTCTGAACCTCTCACCTATTTCTGCACTGTTAAATGTGAGAGAAATATAGAGTTTCTTTTTATTTCAGGGATTGTAGTTTGGGGGTATCTTTGTTACTGCAGCTTTGCTAGCACTGTAACTTACACAAGTACATAATGCCCTTTTCATAGGTGCCATTCTAGAATTCCATGGATCCACTAATTTTCCTCTAGTAGGACCAATAATTTGAGAAGGCAGCTAGGCTTGACTTGTGAGAGCATTTGTGGCCTGTTAAAGAGTGGAGAACATGCTACTCTCCGATAAAATATGGACAAAACTGTAGGGGCCAAAGTCTTTCTTCTAAGGGGCAATGCGCACCCTGGAAATCAGCATCGCACAGATTAGCAGAGTAAGCTGCCCTCTCTTGGTTATGTAGTCTGTAACTTTGCCTTAAATAAATTTAATAGTAATTGTTTTAGGCTTTTAAAGGACTAAAAGTAAAGCTAAAGATTAGCCTTTTATAATTAAATCATTTTTTCTAAATGTGTCCATGTCTACTCTACACACACACACACACACACACACACACACTAAACAAATTGAAGAATGAAATAGTTTTCTATTTCTGCTTACACAGAAATCTTATTTCTATACATTGTAAAATATTAAATTCTTCTTTGGGGCTCAATTAAGTTTTGTTGAATTGATTGTTCAGAATATATTTCAAGAATATTACAGATTTTCCAGTTCCCTTGACTAATAATTAAAATGAGTTTCACTATAATTTACTAATCTAAATATTATTTTCCCAGAATTGGCCATTGTCTATATTGTTTGTAGTGGAAAGGAAATTTGGGGCTGGGATGGGGGTGTGGGTTCCAAATACAAAAAAAAAAAAAAAAAAAAAATTAAGTGATTGCTAGAGTTATTTGGGCTTATAACTGTCCTTCAGTTGGGATTCCAGAAATATCTGCTAAAAACTATCCTGCGTTTAGATCAATAAAGCAGGATTTATTTTTTATCAGTGTTAATGTATTTACAGAAAAGGAAAGAAAAGTCTCCACATAATGATTAAGTCAAATTTGCTTTCTGAGCAAGAATTTAGATGTCACAATAACAAAAATTTTCTCCACCATTCAAAGCTTTCAAGAAGGGAGATTTTTCAATGGTAAGTTGATCAATTTTGTCTGTGTACACAAGAGTTCGTCATGTAGCAATTGTTTGTTTCGGGAAGTCACTCTGTTATTTGTATTATGTTGATCATCATAATACAAATAACAGAGGTAACTTGGATAGGTAACTTCTCTGACTTATGCTGATACACATAATGATTAGGAGGGTTAAATGCTTCATCTACTGCTCAATTTTAAAGAGCACACATTACAATATAATCCTTTGAAGATTTTTCACAATCATTTCTAGAAAAAATGACATTGCAATTGTCTAATTCCTGAAAAATAATATCAGACTTCAATAATGAACTCAAAAAAGAATTAAATCTTTAAGAGTGAATTATTTTTTCCAAATTAAAATTATATATTAAGAATTTTAGGTTTTGAGATCATTTAAAATAAAATCTCTACTAACCTCCCTTTATTTGAGAGCATTTTAAAACTAAAAACAATTAAGTTTTTGAGATCCATTTAATTTTTACTTCTTTTAAGTACCAGCATAAACATCTGCCATCTGGCATAGAAATTACCTCATATGGCAGGAGGAGAGATGAGATTTATTTAAAAGTTCTTTGTCTTTGATACTTTTCCCTGCTGCATTTTCCACTAGTGTAATTTGGACCTGACTGTATTTAAATAACCATTTATCGCCATAATGGAAGAGCAGACTAAAAAATACATAACTGCTGTCATTCCAGGAGACTGTATTAAGGAAACATAGAATTTGCCATTCTAGATCAGACCATTTGTCTGTCTTGTCTAACACTTGCCTCTGGCAGTGGCCAATATTAAAGATAATGGAGAACAGCAGAAATATGCAACATGAGAACAAACCATTTTTTAGGAGAATACTTATATAATTGTTATCGCAGTTGGTCATCTTACATTATGGGATATTAGAATTGAATCACCCCACTTGTTTATATTAATATTTTTATCAATAAATAAACTAACTAGTTCTGTTAAAGTTATTTTACTAAATTATATTTAATAATCTGTGGTATTTCTCTATGTGAAATAATCACATGGAACTAACATTTGGTTTTTTAATGCTGTGATTTTTAAGTATGAGGAAAATACAGGAAATTTTAGGTTATATAGCAAAACAAAAACATTTAATTTTGGCTTGTAGTTTAAAGTCTAGATAAAAATGTATTTACTACAAAGTTCAGTTTACAGGTCCAGAAAACAATATAAAATACTATCTAATTTTATACTAAATTTACAATTGACAGTAGCAGAATAATCCTATTCTGAATGATTAATGGGTTGACCAGAAATTTAGGTCTACAAATTTTTATCTTCCTTGACAACTTACCAATGTTGTTAAAAAATATTACAGAGACAAATGCATCTCTTGATTCATCTCTGAAAATATAGGTAGGTACAATGAACGGAATACTTGCTAAGTGTAGAGTCCAAACACACACACACACACACACACACACACACACACACACACACACACACACACACAATCTTCAATGCACCAGTCATGTCAAACTTCTTGATGTTCCCCAAACTCAATATTCTATAAAACTCCTATAATTCTTCAAGGAATTATAAATGCATAAAATGTGCGTACTCTATAAGCCAGCTTCTCTTATTTCTATCTTAATCAGAAAAAAAGATCGAGGGTCAGAATGAATAATTGTTAATTAACAGTAGTGCCAAAGCTCCTAGTACCACTAAAGTTGTGACCACCTGTTTAGAACAAGATCTTCTCAGTGTTCAGAAATCAAGAGTTTTAAATAACTTGAATAAACACCTGAATACCTGGTTACTTGGCTGACTGGGAAGGTGTTTGGATCACGTGACATTTCCACACTCCAGAGGGCTGATGTCAGCTGCTACTTTAATAAACTCTTCCCTAAAATGGCTAGTGACTTTGCAGACATTTTTTCAATAATTGTTTTTATTCTTATTGGGGACTATTGAAATCAAACATGGCTGTAGATAACTAAAGATATCTGAATAGAAATGCTTAGGTAGTGAATGAGTTTTAAAAGTGCTCTTTAAATAGGTAAGCAATTGAAAATAGTTTATTTCAGTTGGCATTGTACTGAACTGTCAGCAAAAGGAGAGACCAAAAAAGAAAAAAATCAAAATAAAATTCTTTCTTTCCTAAGGGATGGAATGTTTACTTTGAGCCAAGTTCCAAAGGCATCTGGAAATTTTTGAGTTAGTTTCTTAGCTCCCTGAATGTCATAGGTTGGTCTTCCCATGGAGGCAAAAAGAACTTTCTTAGAGCAAATACTTTTTCCAGCTAAAATCAATCCCTTCCTTTTACATAGAGCATAACTACTCAGAAATAAACCTTGCCAAGGTTCCATCCATAATTCTACCAGATAATTTTTAAATCTATTGGCCAGAATCTTGACTTTTGCATAAGATAAAGTTTACATACCCTTCTTAGTCAGTGCTTCTTAATAAGAGCAATTTGGCCTCCCTTCCCAGGATATTTGGCAATGCCTGGAGACATTTTTATTGTCACCAATTCAGGGTTGGTACTGGAATAAAGTAGGGGCTCAACATCCTACAATGTATGGGACATTCCACACACAACAAAGAATTGTCTGATCCAAAATGTCAATAGTGCTAAGGTTAAGAAACTCTGTTCTAAATGAAGGGCATTAGGAAGACATTCAGAGAGTGTTGAAATGTCTGACTACCCACTCTGGAATGAGGATTATATTCACTACACTGTGAATTGTTACACATAAACATATATAATTATAAAAGCAATACTTTGGGCTTCTAGTACTCATTTTTAGTACTGCTCTCTACAGAACTAGTGAGAGCCCTTCTATATATTTCCAGCTAGTTTTTTAATTTTCTGATGTTGCTGAAATTCTCTTGTCTCCCACACCATTCTTGACTATGTTACCTATGTTTTGATTGGTCATACCTTTGCTTTGTGGTCTGTAATTGCAAATAAGTCTAATCACTGAGAATGCGCTAGCTGTAAATTAATTTTAAGCATCAATCTTTGTCTTCTTATTTCTGTAGGGACTTTTCTTGCTCAGCAACTATGTGTCAAACCTGGGCATTTTGTGCCATACTGGAATAGAGTGAGAGATTTATTCTGCAACTTTCCACAGAAAGGATCACTTTCTGAGCAAGTTCCAGTTGGTAAGGCATCCTTTGTTGATTGTAAGTGTAAACACCATGACATTCCCTGTGTAACATCAGTAAATGTCCACTTATCTTCTCCACCCTACTTGCTGCGGCTGCTCAATTTTTTCTTCTATTTAACCATTTTATGCCCAATAACAAGAAGGCAAAACGTCATGAAAGTGACAGGACATGCAAATGTCTCCTTGCAGCCCCAAATGAAGAATTATAGGGAACATTTGTAATTTTAGATTCCCTGAGAGGGGAAAATGTGCATTATCAGCTGCACTCTATCCTGTTAATTCTGAACCAATAGAATCATATATTTAAAGTTTTCCCTTCTTGGATTTAATTCAAAATTGCTAAAGCTCTTGGATATCAATACCAAAACAGACTCTCAAAATTACTCTACCCCAAACTGAATACATATCTCCAGAATATTCTCAAATTAAGCTTGATAATGAATATTATCTTAGAACAGATGACCAACCTGGCTTTCCATTGTCATCGCTCTTCTCCTCACTGAACATGCAAATCATATAACCTCTTTAGCTCCTTTTTCTCGCTGTCCTTACCCTACTGCCATTTAATTCTTGACCATTCCTGAAGAAAAAATAAATTATTGTCTTCAGGTCATTTTTAAATAATGATGATGATGATAATAATAATAGTAGTAGTAGTAGTAATAGTAATAATAATAATAATCCAAAGAGAAGATTTTGATTCAGAAGCCTGTGTATTTTTGCACAATGTAAAAGGTGTACTAAGAAGGTATTAATCTTATTTTCTCTTCTCATTTTACATGAAAGCTGTCATTATTGGGATAAGAATAAAATGAACATAAGTATGATAAATGATAAGCGCAGATGGGAGTCAATATACCACTCTGAGAGAGCATTGCTAATCAACGGGTGCAGTAGGCTAATGCACCATGTGAGCGAGCACCTCAGAGAGATTCTAAATTTGTAACTCAGGGAAGCTTGGCATTTAACTTGAGCTGCTTTTGGCTTAAGGTGAAACAAAGGGTACAATCGTGTTCCATTTGTGGATTACAGTAGCAAATCATGCTTCAGAAGGTGCCTTTGCAAGACCATGTAAAACACAAAACCAAATCTATATCCCTAACAAGCCTAGCACATACAGGAGTTGTTTAGTGAATGGTAAATAATGTTAATAAAAACAGGTGAGAGAATATCACACCTATTTTTTTTAACAAACAGTGAAATGGACGAGTAAGAGAATCAATTAGTTCTTAATTTGAAAGCTTTGCTTTATATATTAAAGCTGATGAACACGATTTTAAAAATGCAAATGCTGAAGTATCTATGCTATTGGAGATCTTCCATCTTTTTAAAACATACTTTTTAAGCTTGATTCTTAATAATTCATAGATAAATGAATCCCAGTGCTTTTGAAAATCTCAAGATCTTTGACATAGCTCTGTTTTTAACAGTAATGCCATTTCTGTTTTCCTTATTCCAGTTAGTCAATAAGCTGGAAAAGTAGAAAGTTTATGATTCTGTTATCCTTACAAAAGCTTTTTTTATGCCCCTGAGAAGAGTGGAATAGATAGCAATTGAACTAAATAGAAATATGGCTGGCTGAATTGGACTATTGGAAGTAGCAATTCTGTTGCTGCTTCTTGAGATGAATAGTAAATTCTTATTGGCATTGGTCACCTTGCCTCTTCTGGTATTTCAGAGTACCACTGTTATACTCTCTTTCCAGGTGGCTCATGAATTAATTAGTATTTACTGAGTATCTACGATGTGCTTGATTCATTGTTAGGTACCTAGAGAGCCACAAGAAAAATGATACAGTGAAACAGAAAACCCACAACTATCTAGAAAACACTACCTTCTTTCTGGTAGTTCAGGAAAGAGTTGGAAAAGAGAGGAAAAATGACTATGGCTTGAAAAAGGAAGTTGATCCCTCAGTTGCCATCTTAATATCTACCACCAAATGCCCCCACTCTCACATCCCTGCTCCAAATCCAATGAGGAGTTGGTAATATGTGAGCAACTGATTGAGAATAACCAGAAAAGCAAAAAGGGGACTAACCACAGAGAATGCAGCTAGAGAGTAAAAATAGTGCGATGTGTTAAGGGCTCAAATAAAAAGACTCCCTACATCTTTAAACATCATAATTTCCTTGACAGACATCAAAGATGCTGCAGCATGCTTAGGAAACCAGTTTTTCTTGTTTTGTTTTGTTTTGTTTGTTTTTGTGTGTCATTGACTAAATCAGTATATGCTCTGTTACTTAAATATATTAATATAAGTATATAATAGTTCTTGCTCTATATGTCAACTATTCACATGAATATTCAGAAAGGACACTATATTAGCATGGTCATATACTGCCATTTTCTCTCAGAAAGCATTTACCCTCACTGTCTACTGTATTTCTGGCCCCACATAAGTAGTGAATAAACAAAGATGACTAAGACAAGGTGTGTGCCCTCAAAAAGGACAGACTAACTAGGCACGTTCTTTTGAAACATGCTGATATTGTTCTTAGACTAGAACCATTCACATGGTTCGTTAAACAGATTGGTTAAATATAGTCATTTTGTTGATTAAAAGGACAAAAAAAATTGAGTCTCCTTGGTCAGAGGATAATTTTTAGATGATGTGGACCCTGAATGAAGGATTTGAGTACATTAAAAGGATAAAGAGTATTTCAGATAGATGGAGATAAGAAGAGGAGAAAAAAATCTAGTTTTTGGAAGGGAGCATGGCACCTGCCTAACATGACAAGGAGTCAAGACCAGAAATCAAGTGGGAAAAAGGGGAATTTCTGCACTGCTTGCAGTGTAAATAAAGTCTTTGAAAAGAGATTTGGCCAGGAAGTCAGTAGATCTGGGTTTTGCTTTGCAATTTTGAGCCAATCAATCTTAATTTATCAAGTTTTAATTTCCCCTTTTACAGAAAGAGTGAAAATACACATTTGTCTATCATGTAATGCATATCTTTGTCAAAGAGGGTTTCTAGACGGAATAAGAACATAAAGCAAATTGCTTTGAGCTCTTTGAAAAAGATACTGTTCAAATTTAAGAAATTATTTTAAGATCTGATATTCATTCACTTTTATATGTGGTTTTGCTAAAAAGGAAAGATTAGTTTGATGTTCATTCTGCTGTTTTGGCAAACTGGTAAAAATATCTCCATGATTCTCCCAGAGTATAAAATAAAAGTTATTGTCCTGGACAAAGTAGATCATCAACCATTTTCTTGGAACACTGAGAGCTCAAAAGTAGCATCTATTTAATTCAAAGATTACCTGTAAAACTACATGTAAACTTACAAAATTTTATTCAGAGATAAGTTAAATACATGAAACAGTTTTTAGTTCCGAGTTTGTTTTTCCTTTTTGTTTAACATGAATTGAAGGTTTTTAAATTTGAATCTTAGCAGTTTCAACACAAGTTAATACATTTAGACAAGTTTCTTTCAAGCATGTTTTAGAGTAAAATTATTTTACACAAACTTACTATCTTCTCTACTACTCAAAATTGTTTGAACAATCATAATTGTGGAATAGGTAAATAGAAACTTCTTCATTCTCATCTACCCTGAACCAATGTTATCAGTGAAAGTCATACTGTCTCTTAAGACCTAAGAATAATTGAATTGAATCATTTATGTCCAATGCAAGAGATTTTGGCTTCTTCTCAAGCAGGTTAGCTCTTGAGTTATTTTGCTATCCTGTGCATGCAGTGCTTGTTCCATCATATTGTCCTACAGATGGAACTCATCTTTAAACAGATCAACTCACAAAAGACCTTCCGGCATTAACTGAGTTTAACCATACTTGGAGAAGTGAATGGGATCAAAATGCAATGTTGTAAACATAAAAATTGTACAGTAAACATCTCAGAAAAATGTCCATTTGTGTTTTCTGAAAAACAGGCTTTAGTTTTCCTCTGTTTTTGGACTTACCTCCCCTCTCATTCTTTTAAAAGCCCATCAAAAACCAAAATGAAAACAAATTCATTTCATTTTTATAATACAGAATGATTTTACTCTTTTGATTCTTATTAACTAATAATGCTGAAGTTATTCTTTGCATCCCAAAACTCTTCTCTAAACCTACTTTTCCAAAATAATTCTTCTCATGAGGGCCTGCAGTTATTATATTTGTTTTATTATATATTCTATATCAAAATATATTTCAGTACATTTTAAGAACACAGTACAGTATTATTAACTATAGTGACTGATGTACATTAGATCTTCGTAACTTAATCTATTGACTAATAGTTTGTACCCTTTGACCAACATCTCTCCATTACTCCTAGTCCTCAGCCCTTGGCAACCACCATTATACTCTCTGGTTCTATGAATTCAACATTTTGTGATTCCACATATAAGTGAGATCATGCAGTATTTGTCTTTCTATGTCTGGTTTACTTCACATAATGTCCCCTAGCTTCATTCATATTGCTGAAAATGGCTGGGTTTCATTTAGACTTCATTTTTTTAAAAGAACAGTTTTAGGTTCACAAAAAAATTAAGTGGAAAGCACAGAGATTTCCCACATACACTTGTCACATAACATTTAAAAATACCTGTAAACCACCACAATAATATTGAAAAAATGAGTCACAAAACAGATTGTAAATATGAGTTGCAACTCTGAAACTTCTAGAATAAAATATAAGAGTAAATCTTTGTAATGTTAGGTTAAGCAAAGATCCCTTGGCTAGGACACAAAAAAGCACAAACTCAAAGAAAAAAATGATTACATATTTTATCAAAATAAAAATCTTCCTTTTTTGGAAGACACATTTTAAAAAGTCAAAAGACAAGTTGGTAACTGGGAAAAAATATTTACAAAACACATAGCTGATGATGGACTTGTATATACAATGTATAGAGAACTGTTCTAAATCAATAATACAAGGACAAATAAGTCAATTTAAGAAGTGAGCAAAAGATTCGAATTGATACTTAAGCTAAAAGTCCTTGATCTACCTGCTGGCAAGAAGTGACAGGGGTTGTCTAACTTTTTCAGTAAAGGACCAGATTGTAAATATTTTAAATATTTTAGACATTGCAAGCTTCATATGTTTTGGGGTTTTTTTTTTTTTATTTTATTTATTTTATTTTATTTTTTTTTGTCAAATGTAGGCTGTATCAAACCAGGTGGCAGACCAGAAGATTCAGTCTTTGGATTTTAATTCGGAGACCTCTAGCTTAGGCTCCAAGTGGAATAGGAGGAAAAAAAAACTTACTGAGAGTTTATAGCAACAGCCCTGTCTTCACATCTTGATGGATTAATTCCTGTATCTACATGATACAGGAAATAGCAAGCTAAGATATATAATTAAAGTAGATTTGAGTAAGTAATGCCCCAGAGATGCTTGGGGTAAGCAAAAAATATCATTTCTGGAGAATGGGCTCCCAAACTAGATTTACAGCAACATTATATTAACTCATAATACTGGACATGACTGAAGAAATAACTAGTGTCTAGAGGTAGAGTTAAAGAACTCACAGAAATAACACAAAGAGAGAATATTAAGAATATAAGATATGGTTATAAGATATGATGGCTGGCATGAGATGGGCTAAAATAATTTGATAATAGTTTCAGAAGGAAAAAGAAGAAAGCATAAGGAGGTAATATTAAAGGTGAAAATGTAAAGACTGTTTCAGAATTAAAGAAAGTTATCTATCTTCATATTCAAAATGTATAAAGAATCCCTAGCATGAAAATTTAAAAAAATTACTTAAAGTTATATAATAGTAAAATTGTGGAACACCAGAGCAAATGAGAGTTTAAAAAGAGCTAGAGAAAAGACATTATATTTTGAGAGAAATTAGTAGACTCACAGTGTTACTTTTTTTTTTTTTTAACATTTCCCTACTCCTTAACTAGGCACAAAACAGGTGAACAATAATTTCTGAACATATGAGTGAGTCATTGATTGAATAATGAGTAATTAAGAAAACAATGTCAGACTATTCTCTATCAGTGAAAATTTCCAATTCATTTTCTTCTTCATTTTAAGAGTACAGTAGAGCTCATGATTTCTATTTTAAAATCCCTAATTCATGTTTGTTTTTGCTGAGCTTCAGCAAGTTACTTCATTTTTGAGATTCTCTTGGTAGTAAATAGTTTTACTATTGCCTATATATTCCCAGTGTGAGCCCCCATGATTGATAAGTACTTACAGCTCATAATAAAATATCTGGATTACTTGTGTTTTCCTTGCTTACAATCTAGGTAGCCACTGGTCATTTCCCAAAGTATTCATCACTGTTTTGGATTTTCATAACAGCAAATTCTGCAGGGGCGAAAATTCTTTTCTCATTATTTCTCTTATTCATTACAGGGCTTTACTTGAGTTTCTTTACATCATTTGATACTTACAATAGTTCTATTATAGATGAGAAGCTTAAAATTGAGAGAGATTAAATGTCTTGTTAAACGTCATACAACTAGTAAAGGTATTTCATGCAGAATCAATTCTTGTGAGTCTTTGTAAAGTTTTTTTTATATCTCTCCTTTCACCTCATGTTAGTTTAAAGAATCATTAACTATGGTAGAATTAATTGTTGTTCCCAATTATTTGCTGACATTATGAAGAACAATTATACATCCCTATCCATTGCACTGTAATTCTGTTATCCCGCTTTGGGAAAAATATACTTTACCCCTTGGCTGTGTGAGTTACTTTGACAAATAGAATATGAAGAAGAGTAATATGAATCACGTCTATGCAAAAGCTATAAGAGACATTGGTTATGAGCATTTTTTTTTTTTCTTCTAGCATGAGAGCAGCATGTCTTATATATGGACTACTTCATCAGCTTAGATCCCCAAATGATAATGAAGTTAAATAGAGCCAAGGTAGAGCTAATCCACAGGCAACATGTAGTATAAGCAAGAAATAAACAATTTGTATTTGTAAGCCACTCAGATTTGTGGATTGTTTGTTACTAAAGCTTATCTCAGCAAATGCTGACTAATATACTAGTTAAGATTTATTTAGCAATTACTATATGTCAGACATTGAACTAAGCACTTTTTATATATTATATTATTTATTATTTATACAAACATATGAAGCTGATGATATTATCCTATTTTGTGGGTGAAGAAACCAAAGCTTAAGAAAGTCATGTAAAAAGTAGGGTAGATTTAGTGTTCAAAATCAGGCTGTGTGATACCTGAGTCTGGGTAATTAAGTCCTCTGTCATAATCCCTCCATCCACCCCAGGACACATGAGACCCAATATTTTAGTGGACCAAATTTCATTTTTTAAAAAGACCTGAAATATTATAAAATGACATAATTTGCTTTAAGTAATTTTAAGATATAAATTCCTCAAATGATAGAATGTATCCATTTACTGATTCTGGATTCAAGGTACCAAGCCATACAGAGAATCTTACTTATTTATACATTTGGGAGCATCTCCTATAATATGAGATTTAACCAAAATCTCTATACAGTTATTTATGTTTTGCTTTTAATTGCTGTGTTAGTGGTTTAAGCTCAATTAGGGGCCTAGTTAATTTGAAAGGCAGCATACCGGAGCAGAAAGAATAGTCATCTAAGATTAAGGAGATCTGACTTACGGTCTTTGTTTCAGAACTGACTAGATGTTTAATATTTGACATATCACCCTGATCCCAATTACGTTAGGTGCAAAATGGAGCTGAAAATACTTCACAGCTTATTGACTGGGAGCTGGAAATAAATGAGCTCTGCAGGAATTTTATAACTCTAAGTACTATGATTAATTGTTCTACATTAGCACACAACCTGATGGCTGAGACATAGAAAAAGAATGGGATAGTGGAACCAGAACCGATCTGGTAGACAAGACCTGTATTCTGATTCTAATTCTGTTGATTGTTTTGTAATTCTCAGCAAGCCACTCATCTTATGCAGGCCTCGTTTTGCCATTTCTTGTCCATTTTCTTCTTTTAAATAATGAGGGGCGAGGAGAACATGTGCCTTGTCTCCTGTTAGCTTGACGCAGCATTGCTTCGATACTGGACAGATTTAAGTACTTTACATTTCACTTTTCAAATACGACTATAAGTTGGGCTACTTCCATCATATACCATGTCACCAAGCTCAAGATGATATGAAAGTTTCTTATAGACAAATTATATTTAGCCATATTTCTTCTAATGAATGTGTCTCTTTTGTCCTGGCATACCTGTATTTTGTACAGATTCTTTCATGAAATAAATGATCAGTAACTTTTCTTCTTGATGATGACCTTTCTCTGGCCTTTAATATTTTGAAATCCATGGTGTTTCATTAGTCATTTTCTATAGGGCACACAGTTTATAAGGCAAAGTTTGATATTAGAATATCAAGGTAGTATCAACTGTCCTTTATCTACTTCTACATTGAGGCCTGTGTTGTTTAATTGGTTCATTTCTTTCATTCTCATTATTTAAAATATGCAGTTATGTGGATTGTATTTGATAAAGGTATGTATTAAAATTAAAAATACTTATGCTGCTGTGATTTTAAATCTCATCCTTCCATGCTCATATGAAAAATAAATCACTGATATGTAGGATAGTGGATTCAAATTAGATTTTTCGCCTAATATTTATAATATTTGGTTCCTTATTAAGTGAATAAAATAGGTGATAATTTACTAAAATCTTGCTCCTGAAATCAATTATCATGAGTGTCTGACAGCACTTAGAGGAGCATTAAAGTTACCATGTTTCTTTGCATCTGGAGAGCACTGTTATAGTGCTTGATTATTTCACCTAACAGGCTCCTAGAAAGATGGACCCTGATGTGGCAGCTTGTAGCTACACATTAGTGTGGTTTGTGTTGGAGCCAATTGCCGTCTGACCTCTCCTCCCAGTAGAGGCAGGTAGTGCCATCTGTACATCTTTTAGTCACATTAAATCATGTCATTTAAAGGGCCTCTGAATGTGAATGAGATTACCTTATGCTTAGAAAAGAAATTAGTCGAACCGCTGAACTAGAAGTCTGTGTTCATTTGTAGTCACTAATTTTCATATTGTTTTAATTCTTTCCTTTTCTGGACTGGTAATAACACTGTCAGACTCTGTATCTGTTTAAAATTTGCTACTGTCATAACTGGACTATCACTAAATATTTAAAAATGATTAAGGTAATTTAGATGGTATACTTATATGTATTATAGGTCCCAGGGTTGGAGTCTAGACTTTCTTCCCAATTTGGATAGGGATGTTTTAGTCATAATTTGGCCAAGGAGCTACCATGCCAGGACATAATCAGATGAAGGACTGTGGAATTTCATGATCACAAGTCACTCTAAAAGAAAAAGAATGACATAACCAAGTTTATTGAAGGAGCTCTTTCTGGGCATGTGGGCATGTGTAGGGCCTAGGCCTACATAATCACAGTATACCATTACTCTAAGCCCAGTAGTTGTCTCCTACTCCAACCCCCAGAAATCAGCATGCGAATAGGCTCAGGCCCATCAGAGCCCACCCTGGAACTTTCCTAGAGCAGAACTGGGTAAGATTGTTTCTTTGAGGTGAACTTGCTAATCTTGTAGAATGTGATTATGGGTTTGCCAGTGACCCTCTAATGGCTACATGGAGTAAACCTGCCTAGTATTGGAACAATGAAGCACTCATTACAGTATTTAAGTTTCTTCCTTTGGGCCAGCGATGCCCAAAACTGCAATAGGACTCCTGTGCCTCTGTACTTAAAAATTACATGAGTATTTTTAAAATTTACTTACTTGTTCAAGTCAGTGATTCTCAAAATGTGTTCCCTGGAGCAGTTATAAATGCTCATTTTGGACCCTAGTCCAGATCTTCTGAATTAGAACATCTGGGCAAAGGGCCCAAAGGTCTGATGCACTAAATGTTGGGAAACTAGTCTAAGTTATTTGGAATTATTTCTGGCCATCTTTAATTGGTAAAGTCCTGATATGGCAATGATAAATAAGAAATTACATAACAATACTGATAACAGATAAAAAGAATTTTGGTTTAAAAAAATATTCACACTTGACCATGACAGGTACCTAATTTTTGAATAGGGCTTTTCTCAGAGATAAATGGAGTCTCTCTCTGGTCTTAGGCTGGTCCTGTAACGGCTTAGCCTCAAGTAGAGTCACAGGCCATTTGAAGATAAACACTGAACAATTTGTTCCATCTGGGACTTTGAGTCATTAGAATTTTGAAGCTGGGGAATATGAACAGGAGTCTTCTCCGAAAATTATATCTGCTTGAAGGCATTCTATTGAAAGGAAAACAACTGGCCTAATTCAATTAATTAATAATTATTATTTTTAATTTTAGTTTCAATATCTAGATTTAGAAGAGAAATTTTATAGATTGTCTCAAGAATGATTTAGGCCCCCAGGCTAAACATCTCTGCCTTTGATTCAAATCATTCCAGTTTACTTTAACATAAGTGGGTACTTTTTTTTTTCAACTGGCTTAATGCTGAATACTGTGTCATCAATACAAAAATACAGTCAGAAATCTCTTGTGAGTTAATGGTATAAGAACAATACACTCTCTGATTAACAATAAAGAATATAAAAATGTATGCTTCTGAAAAATTGTAACACTAATTTTAAAAAATCTGTCTTTACATGCTTATGAATGCAGAATATGCCATGTGGAAAACACCGGATTTACTTTAGTGTCATTTTTAAATATTAGATGTCTCTGCAATGCATGTTGATGATCTGGCATATTCAATTCTCATGATACTTTCTTTTAAGAGAATCTGTGATTTGAAGTGTAATATCTACAATCTGATAAATTATTGCCTTAATTACAAAAATAACATCTCACTGTGCACTGTATATTTTTAACAGTTTAAGTATGAGGACCAGCAATTATGTATTAGTTGTAAGACCTGGAGTAACAAACACATATAGGTTAATCTATAAAATTTTTGCAAGAAATTGACAAAATTGGAAAGAATATTTATTAGTTTTTAATCATAATTAGAGGCTATATTATATGAAATCATCTTTTGTGGGTTATGGATCTATCATCTCCACAGCTCAAAGGCCTTGTGCTGCGACCTGATACCCATCAATGGGAGTCAGCTTCCTATTTGAAGCATTTATTAGTTTATTGCATAGAGTCTTCTTTTCCAGATATCCAGGTATGTTTCAAACTTTCATTGGCAAATATTAATATTTAAAGAAACTTACATTTAGAATTTAAGGTAAGGTGAAAATTATCATCAAAACAGAAGCCAGGTTGCCCTTGGTCCTTATTAACTCGCTCCCAAGTTACTGAAACAGATTTAGCTGCTCCATAGGCATAAATTCTTAAGGTTTATACACTCATTTGCCTCGTTTCCCAGGAAAAAAAAGCAAGCAAGCATTAACTTTGAGATCAAACATTTGTTAAATGTTTGTTTAACAAATACTTACTAGCTGTATGGTGCTGGACAATACACTTTTCTGACGCTTTGTTTCCTTAATGTAGAAAGGCGACCAGCACCAATATCCCAGACTGCTGTGATTCAATGACAACATGTCTACAAAAAAGGTAGTACATTCACTCCCAGCCTTGTGTCCATGCCAATCTCTGTGATTTTGTATATTCTTTTCCCTCTGCTTTTGTATGTGCTATTCTCCCTGCTGAATGTCCTGCAGTGTACAGCATAACAAACCCCCACCAATCTTTTAAAAGCAAGGGCATCTGGGACTTGGATGCCCAGGGTCGGTGTAGCTCTATGGGTGTGATTAACAATGCACATTCAGTTAAGAGGATAAACTTTCCAAGCAGAGGTGGACCATTCTTCAGTCAAGGTTTGCTAAGTGTACTCACCCCTTCAAGCCTCGGGGTCAGTTTCTGCAGAAAACTTTCCCTTATTTTACCAGTCTGGGCTATATGACCTCCCTTTATGCTTCCTCTATCCATCATTCATTCTGCTGTCAAAGGTTTTCTACAGAAGATTGTGTCTTCTACCTCTTTTTTTCCCCATTACACTGCATGTTCCTTGAATACAGAATTGATGTATTATTTGCTTTTAAATTTCAGCGTATTACGTATTACAATGTGAAGCATTTGTTCTAATCAGCAAGAGATGTCGATTAATTATATTCTCTTGTCCTTTATAAACTGCTTATGTGTGTATACTACCGAAATATAAAATTAGAAATCCGGGCAAAGCCCAGGGATGCAGAAGTGTGAATATATAACAAACCCCATGAGCTGCAGGTGCATATGGACTGGTACAGCCATTCTGGAGAGTGACCTGGCACACTTAGCCAAATCGAGATATACCTACCCACTCACAACTCAACAATTCCACTACTGGGTATATATATCCTAGAGAAATGCTTGGAAATCCCTGTAAGGGGAATTGTAAATGTTGCCAATATGAATGTTATTTATGGTGGCAAAGTTGGAAGTAATCTGGGTAACCATCTCTAGGGAGTGGACAGGTGCAATATGGTGGTTTGCAGAACGTGCTACACTAAGCAGTATTCAGAGAACATGAACCAGACAGGTCCACTAAAATATAATGCTGAGTGAAAAAATTAACAATAATTCATAACATAATATCGCTTATGAAAATTAAAAATGCAGGCATGAAAAACAGCAAGACATTTTCAAGAACATATCAAAACAAAGGAATATATGTTAATTTCATTTGAATGCTTGCTTAAGTAGGAGTTGGAAAATAAGAATGAGGGATGCTGATAAAAGGGGAGAATAAATGTAAAATGAAAGGAATAAAACATAGCAGGTGAAAAAATACCAACAAAAGTCCTACAAGTCCTTTAAGAAATTTGTACTGGTAAACAAACAAACATACAGACAGACAGGCAGACAAAAAACCCACTGATAAAACCTTAGAGCTCTCTGGGCTCAGATCTAGTTTGCCACTACATGGCTAAACACACCAAGGTCAGAATCGTAAATACGGGACCTGTTATGGTGTCTCCCTCAGAAAATGGTGAAGAAAATTGAAATCAGCCAACAAGCAAAGTATACCTGCTCCTTCTGTAGCAAAACCAAGATGAAGTGATGAGCATAGTGATCTGGCACTGCGATCCTACATGAAAATGGTAGTGGATCATGTCTGCACTTACAACACCACGTCTGCAGCCACAGTAAAGTCCATCATTTGAAGACAGAAGGAATCAAAAGACTAGTAGAAGCTCCATCGATTAAAACACTGCTTGCTTATAATAAATAGGCTAACTTATGTAATAATGACAACAAAATAAAAAACCCTCATAGATCTCTAATGTTTAAAGACTGTTAATTGATACTGCTAAAAAAAGAAAAAATTACAGGTTATAGAAAGGGAAAACCTAGGAGCTACTAAGAGTAATCTTTGTCTTAGAAGAAAAAATAAATAAATTTTATTCAGGAGGAAAAACGTGAGAACTAAGGAATCTGTATCTCTTGCAAGATTTCTAGATACTTCTGAATCAAATGCTCAGCACTTTAGGCAGTTTCTCTAAAGGGCTAGTCTTGAAATCACAACCCCCATTCACAGGCCTTTCCCTTTCTGCCCAAAAAAGAGAAACAGAAGCAGTCATAACTGAGAGAAAGAGGAAACTCAGGGAACAAATAGTTCTATTAAATCATTGAAGTGAGGATACTTTGAAGGCATGCTCTGAAATTATGGGAGAAAGTGAAATTGGACCGCAGAATTTTCACATTGCGTACGAGGCAAAGCGAAAAGAGAAAGTGAAAGTGAAGTTTGGTAATGGTAGAATCATTTTGGTTATTTGTACTAATATATTTCAATTTATTTAAATCTCATTTCATATTTTATTTTTTGTCCAATCACTAATTTTTAGCTACTTTTGAATTTACAGAAAAGGTAGTTAAGTAGGTTGCAGGCTGTGTGTTTTGTTGGGAAAACAGCCATTTTTCATATGCTAGTAACTATGGGTGTAGCCGTTGTTTGTCTAATTTATCAGTCTCTGTGGCAGTGGTTCTCAAACTTTGATTTGTGTATTTTGCAAGAATTATGTTGGTAACTTGTTTACTTACTGAACACCTCACCAGAAATTCTGGAGTTGAGCCCAGTAATCTGTATTTCTACCAACTCTAATCTAGGAGATAGTGTTTATAAACCACACTTTATGAAATATCTCCAAAGGGCTAGACTTGGAAGTCCAAATCTAATAAACAATTGCAACGCCACATGTTTAAAGCAGAATTGTCTCATAGACAGAGGTTAGAAAAACATTGGATGGTGAACCTGTAAAGTGGGTGACTTTCTTGGGCCCCTTCCATAAAACATCATCATGAAGGTCCAAAGGTACTTAAAAAAAAAAGGGGGGGGGAACGTTACTTCTAGAGTACTTTTGAGTTATCATTACTTTATTCATATTTAAGAATTTTTTTCTTTTTTTTTTTTAGATCTAGAATTATGGGATTAAGATCTCCAGCTGTGCTGAAATAGAAGTGGTGGTTCTTTCTGAAAATTCTAAATAGAGAGTACTTTCTAATGAGAGTGGAACCTACTCCTTTCTGAAGAACCGCTCATTTGCCATTGAACATGAATTTATTCAGTTACCCATGAAGCTGTATTTTTTTGTAGCAGCATGGACTTTGATAAAAAGTAGAACCATTGTGATACTAGTAAACAAAAAGTTGAAATCATTGCCATCCTTGGTCATCGTCTTCCCCGCCCCTCCGCTATCCAGTCCAGGCCGTGTTTATCAATGGCTTTATGCAGCTAAGGCTGAAATAGAGTACTTGTCACCCCAGGAAAAGTAAGGAGGTAGGTCTCTTCTTGGTAAGGTTTATGACTGCACATTATCATCCCTGTGGGAGGGCAGACCATGCGAGGCTAATTATCTCATTCTTCTGAAGAAAAAGTACACTATTTTATGTTCTAATAAGTCATCTGCTTTCTATGTGACATGTAAGAAATCTAGAAGCAAGTAAGTAATTAAGTAGATTCAGCCAGGATAGCTTATACACAAACTTACAGAAAAAGAAACAAGCCAAATCGTAAAGCCTCCAAAGATAACTGCCCATTTTTATTTTGAATAGTATGTCATACTATTTATATTTATATATATTAAAGTAACAACTTTAGAATCTGGAACCAATATTAGACTTCAAAAAGGAGACTAAATAATGTAAAGAAGGACATGGAATGTATTAAAATATAAAGTGCTCAGAAAAAAAGTTTTGAATTGTCATTAAAATAGATCTAAATCATATTTTTAAATATCTTCTTAAAATGTGTATTCAAAGTGAGTTTTTTCGGATAGATACTTCATGAAAAATAATTGAACTACTTTTTTTGATATAATTTTATAGGAGCCTCCAGTTTTTGACATATAATCTCTTTTGTTTAAGTATTTTCTTCAAATTGGTAAAATAACAATAGCATTCACCTTTCTTTTTTATTAGGCTAATACAAAATTACTTGTTTAACTCGGTGGGTAGCCACATACAAATTGTTTACTTTGAGTGGCTAGTCTCATTTTAATCAAGTAGGATGAAGTGACAGGTATTCGTTTCCCTAGCTTTTGCCTACAAAGGAATATTTGCTCTTTCCAGGGAGCACTGGCTTCCTTTCAGATAGATAACTATAGAGGGAGGTATCAGATCCAGAACGTTTTACCAGGACTGTATGAGAGATTTTAATTACATTAGCGGGTGTCCTGTCCTCATTTGTTTCCCTATTTTTTTGTAGAAGTATGGCTCCTGTTAGCACATCAATCTGACTTATGAAAAGTTTCTCAGGCTTTTCCCAGACTCCTTCTAATTTCAATGGGTGCATTACCAATATCTGCACAGAGCAAAGAGACAAGAAGCCCAGTGTAGTCAGTGTCTCAGTTCCAATTCTGAAACTGATGAGGGCTCCCCCCACCCCCACCCCCTACTTCATTTGATTCACATTCTTATAAAGTTAAAGGCAGACAGACTTACTTAAGTTTTATCTTGTTTTGGTTCGCTCGACCCCTGTTTCTCAGTTCCGGATGTTCTGAAGATTATGTGTGGAGATCTGACACCCATCTTTTCTTGGCTCTGGAATCCTGGCAGATTAAACTATGAACACAACAGTACTACATTCTTTTAAAGGTTTATTTTAAGGTACCGGAGAACCAACTCCCTGTCTTCACTCTTAGTTCAGTAGTACAAATTTTCAAAATAAATTAGTCAAGTTTAAAAGGTTTTTTTTTTTTACAATAAATATTAAAGGTATGAATTGATGTAAAAAGTGTTTAGTAGTCATTTCTGATCATTTTAAAGGATTTCCTTAAAATCTCAAGGGAGTTAGAGTTATAGGGAATAATTTCATAAGTGAATTTGGACTTATTCTTGGACAATTAATATTTTTTAAAATTATACAGTTGACAGAGAAGTTTTTTCTCAAATTTAGTTCACTTTCTATCTTAAAGCTACACTTTCAGCTTAATCTTGTAGCAAGTGCTTTTCTTTAAAAACAAAAATTAAAAATTAGTGCCATAAAATAATGTCGAAATTAAACAAAGTTGCTACGATAGTTGAATAAATATTGCGTTAAAGTTGGCTAAGAGAGAGCAATAAATTGGAGAAAGAGAGGTTTATAACACAAGGATTAATTTTTCTTTCTGATTTTTATTCTCTGCCTCCACTCTTCCTCCTCCTTCTTGTTCTTACTATAAGGTCGAACTCTGAGCTCTCTGAGGCAGAGAATGTACTGTCCTAGAATACAAGTTAGATTCCTTGAAGGAGTTTGCTTGTGGCTGTATGTCTGACCATAGTAAATGCACAGTATTTGTTGAAAGAATTAATGATTGAACAAATAAAGATGTCATACCACCACTGACATCGACTGTTGGTCTTCGAACCATCATACATTTTTTCCTATGATGTTTTGCCATAGATGATCATTGCAAGTTTACGTCATAACCAGCTTCAAAATTTTGCGTGTTAATGTTCTCTGATTTTGAAAGCCACCAACTAAAACTATTCCTGTACTTTTTGATACAACAAAAGACATATCTATGTATTTTCTCTAATGAGAATATTAGAGAAAATAACCACCAGAGTTATTTGGGATAAGATAAGAAACCCCTAATTTTTACTTGAATGACTGTTTTATTTTTCAGTTTATGTGGCTTTTTGCAGACATAGCCAAAACCAAAATATCGCTCCTTACAGACTTCCAAAAGAAGAGATGGTGCTACTACCTTATTTGGCAATGTTTCTTTGTGTTTCCCGTGTCCTCTTTCCATTTAACTTACATTTAAATTCCCTGAAAATATAACTTTTGCTCTGGTGCAATGCCAGGAAAAAGACATGACAACTGAATAACTATATAATTTTTATGTCAAATCAACTTACTCATCAAGTTTCATTTAACCTTTTTTTTTTTATGATACTTATTTACCACTTTTAAAATACGCTTATAGCTCTCCTCTGGTCTTTTTTTCCGAGCTTAGTGAAATGTCTTAATTTGAAAAGGTTGAAGAAAGTTTGGGTTAATGATTCTATATTTACATTGATTTTTTTTCTCCTTCAACTTTATAGTGCTACTCTTGCCTATCTTCTTGTCAGCTTCGTCAATTTAGTAACACATTTCAATCAATTTCAATCCTTTTAGTTAGAATTTATGTAAAATATTTAACTCATATTCACTATACATTTTATTTCATTTTGCAAGTTTTTATTTCAAAATGGAAGAGATACCTGCATTGTGAGCCAGACAGGTCTGCCCTTTAATTGTAGTTTGTTTCTCTAGATATCTACAATTATTACTGCAAAACTTTGGGCAGAATTAATTCAGAGTAGTTTTTGCCAGAGCAGAGATTGATCTTCTCTAAAGGCCTTTGCTTGCACAATGCTTACACATAGTAGGTACTCAGTAAATATACATAACTCATGCTAAAAGCTATAATAACTATTCATATTGTTATTATAAGAGCAAAGTTTATATGAGGAAAATAATTATTTATCATTCTGGTTTTTTTTTAATTAGAGCATTGTTACAACAAATCACAAATATACAGAAATTCATTATACATTTCCTTTTAACCCAAACCTCCAACCTAGCTGTGACATGTAAATTGACTTGTTTATGTTAATAGCAGCCATTTAGGAGTAAATTCCCAAAGCACTGCATGATAATTAGATTGGGCTTAATCCACGTGCTGTGCGCTACTTGAAAAATGGGCTTCTTCAGAAAGGCATAAACTGGAATAGAACATGTACCTCCAGACGGTCTCTAAAAAGATTCTCATTACATAAAATGACACACACAGTGTGGCAAAGCTAATGTCAGGACTTAATGCAGAAAAATAATGCAACGTGTTCTTTTTTGATTCATTTACTGCCATTTGCTACTTGAGTAATAACAACCTATTTGGTATAGACACATGTGGATGTAGTCTAAAAATACTGGTCAATAATGAAGTGTTATTTTGCTAATTCAAGAATGACTACTGTGTTCAGTTATGAAACAACTCCAGATTATTAAGAAATTTCATTCTATCTGTCCTTTATAAGGACTAGAGGAGGGTTCTTAGTTTTCCTTTTTCATTATCTAGTTACTGCATAATGAAAATTCTTCTAAATTTGAAAATGCCTAATAACTATGCAGTTCTGATAGTACTAAATTAATTAATATTTAAACATTTTTATCTCCATAAAGAACGCTATTAAAGAATTACTGGTTGCCCAAGTACTCATATTTATCATTACCTTATATTATATCAAACAGAACTGTGAATTAAATATTAATTTAAGTTATTCTCAAATGTATCAAAAATTCTATTAATTATCTAAATTATTCTAGGTTGTGGAAGAATCTGAAGTACAAATAATAAACTTTATCAATATTTAAACAGAAGTGAATTAAATAACTTATTTAATATTACTGAGAAGCAGTGTCTACAGCTCAAAATCTGAATAAATAAAAACCATGTTTTGCTGTTTATTTTATATGATTGCAGGAGAAAAACTGGTTCCAAGATACAAAAATAATTAGAAACACACAGGGAAATGATAGCAAATATTTTACAAATATGGCTTCTTAACTTTTCTGGTAGGTTATGAAAAGATTTTTATGCCAAGAGTGAAAAAACAAATCTGATCAACATTTTTTATAGACTCATTCCATTAAGCTAGTAAGGTTTTCAGATATTTAGGCTGACTTGTGACCAGACTATGAATCTATGACTTTTAATTCAATTTGAAATTTTGAAATTATTAATGTAAGTCCCCAGTGTGTGGAATCATATGGAATTATACCCTCTGCTTAAATTAACCTTAAAGATATTTTTCTATGGTGAAGTTTTAACCCCAAATTTTTATAGCTACTATTCACTAAGATAATATCTTCCTGTTTTGCATAGTATTTGTATAAATTAAAATATAATGAAAATTAGGTACTTGAACACAACCCCTAAAGCTTCATACAACTAAAAGCAATGACTGATAATTTACAAAGGGAAAATAAACCAACTCACAGTGGTGTTTTGCTGATGCTGAATTGTGAGTAGGTATCGAAAAGTGATAAAGTCAAATAAAGACAATGTTTTTCTAAATGGTTAGAAAACAAATGAAGGCCTTTGAAATAGAAGTAGCACGTCCTTTACTTGCTCATCCATCTCCCCCATATAGTGTACTAGGTTTTATCTGAACATATATAAATTGATTATTTAGAACCTGGAAAGAATTTGGGACAGAAACCACTTGACTAGGAAAACAGGAATGCTATGCTTTAAATTCCAGGTATCAGAAGCATATCTTGTCTCTTGCAATCTTAGATTTTGGAACTCTTCTTATGTGATGACCAGAGGAGATGGAATTTCTCTAGCTCCAAACAGCTGGCACTACCTCTAGGATCTTGAGGTGGAGCAGTATGACATTAAGGAGCAGACATCAGAACTAGTTAAATAGAATCTCGGAGGATGGAGGACCCAGGGTGAAGTGGTCGGTGCCAAGTAAAAATGAAGGATGTGGAAGAAGAACTTAAAATGAAAGTTTTAGGGGAATAGGGTTTATTTTCTCTTTTACTTTTTCTTTCCTTATCTCCTTATTACTTCCTAAAATTATTCATATTAGACAGGAGTATGAATAACTGTGGATGGTATCGAGAGGGAGAAGAGAAACGAAAAGTTGATCAAGTGGTATTTTTTCTACTTTTCTCCTCAATTCTTAGCTTTGTTTCATTCATAAACATTTTCTGCATCCCTCCCTAGTCCCAGACATTTCCAACCTTTTTTCTCTTTCTTCAAGTTTAGGAGGGAGAAGGGTGCAGAGGTGATAATCCATAAAAATCTAAGCACAAAGAAGATAACCATTCTGCTATCCTTCTTTCCCTTCTACTCTCTTGGCTTTTAGAATGAGAGATAAAGAACATAAATGTTTTCTTTCTACCATTTGTGTCTCCTCGCTAAATTTGGTTTTGTAATTGTCCATCCTGTCAGCTTAAATGTTGGCTGGTATTATTCTTCACTGAGATTTGGGCACAAGAATGTACAAAGTACCTTCTAGAAGAGAACTTTCTGGTACTTCTCAGAGCTGTATTATCAAGTAGCTTCCTCATTTTTTGTGTAACCCAAATAAATACTGCAGGTCTAAAGAGGGTATAGTCAAAATATTGTACTGTACTCACAGAGAAATAATCTAGCAAACAATGTGAGTGAAAAAGGAATCCAGGTCTTTACTTTCAGCTCTCAAAAATTGTAAAAGGAAATCTCGTTTAGAATTCAGTCCCACTTCTTTAAATCTCTTTACCACTCCTTGCTTTACCACTTTCACGCTTGTTGCTTTGAAATCTCTTTTTGTCTCCCTCCAAACTTTCAATTCTCCATCATAAGTGAGGGCCTTTTTTTTTTTTTTTTTTTTTTTTTTTTTACTTTCCTATTTCTTTAAACCATATCCATATTCTCTCTCCGGTAAATTTATACCCTTTCTGATGCAAGTCTCCATTTCTTTTCTGGTTCTACCTCCACCATTTACCCCAATGTGGCCGATAAGTCTAGGGTGAAGATGAGTATGTGGGGCCTGGAGTAGAGATAAGTAAAAGTGTCAGAATTTCCTTAAGAGGTCAGGGAATTTAAAGATGTTACTAGTACTTGAAAATGAATATTTTACCCTTATTATAACATCTTTAATTACCTTCTTCCTCTGGTGTCTCTTTTATAATTACAAACATATGTATTCTCTCATCCTCCCGAATGATCCCCACAAAACTGCTTAACATCTCATCTTTCATCCTAATGCTCAGACGACCCATAAAAAAGCGCATTCATGCTGTCTCTACTTTCTAATCTTGTTTTATTTGTTTGTTTGTTTGTTTTTAAATCCTACTGAAGCCTGACTTCCATACATGATCTATGGGCGACCAGTCTTCGGGCCTTAATCCTTGCGATTTCACTTTCAAGTAATGGCATCGCTATCCAATGGCTCACTGAAGCATAATTCATGATGTCTTTCTTGCCCACACAAGATATACCAATATGGCATCAAGTCCCAACAATTCCTATGGAATTATTTCCTTCTTATCTACTATACCTGTCATTATATTAGTTCTGGCTTTCTTCATCTGTGTTTCTGGTATATAACCTTATCCTCCAACGTTTCATTCTCGATTCCCTATAATTTATCTACACATTGTTAATAGAGATGTCTTTCGAAAACTCAGATTTAAACCTAATTCCAAGCTTAAATAAATATATTTGATGGCATCTTATTGTCCGGAGCAGGGGTCCCATACTCAAAGGCCCATAAGAGGCAGAGGGGGAATATAAGTCAGTGAAGCAATCTAAGTCAGGAAATAGCCCAGATGCATGGGGACCCTGGAGACAGCTGCCACTCATTTCTTGACATTTGCTGTCATGTGGAAACACGGGTCTAATATTGCCAAATATTTCAGTTTTTCAAAAGAAGGCAAACATTAGAATCTTTGAAAGTGAAATCTCTCAGACTTAAGTAGTTGGCTCTAATTGTTTAAAGTGTGGTTTGGGAAAAACTGTTGAGAATTAAAAGGAGTCTAACATTTTATGCTACTGCATTTTATCTGCAATAGCTGATAAAACACAAGAGAGACAAAGGACATTTTTGCCCATGGTAATCAGCATGTCTCCTGGTTCCTAGAGCTCTGTTCCCACACGCTGACATGAAGAGGGTCATGAGAATCCTGCACACACAGTGGGTTGTGTTACCCTAACAACAAATATCTTGATATTTGGGACCTAAACCTTTTATAATGGGCAATATGCTTGTCTGCCCTCTACTCTATGAAGACACATTATTTCTATCTTCCAAGTCTGTTCACTACACAAACATCCATTAAAGATAGTGTGTAACAACAAAGACAGTCAGAGCCTCTGTTTGTATAATGTGCAGAAATATGAGAGATACATGGAGAATTATCTCTGAACAACAGAAGTGTGTTTTGGGAGCTGATCTCATCTGTGGGAAGTGAGTTTATACTTACGGTGTAGAGGTGAAGTCATCAATAAACAGCCTACAGACTGGTCATTTACTTTTGTAAATAAAATTTTATTGAAACACAGCCATGTCTGTTTGTTTACATATTGCCTATGGCTGCTTTTTGTGCTACTACAGCAAAGTTAAATAGTTACAAAAGAGATCAAGCTTACAATATTTACCATCTGATCTTTTAAGAAAAAAAAAGGGCCACTTTTTCTTTACTGATCAATAGTGTAGAGGATACAATTTTCAAATATCATTTAAAATAATTTAGTCAAACACTCGAATCAATAATTAACTCATTCATTAATTAAACAACTATATTTTGAGTAGTTACTATTACCAGACTTCATACAAGATGTTGATGCTGCTAAAGTAAAAAATATGGTCCTTATTTTCCAGGGGCTCCATGTCCAATGGACACAGACAACAGAATAGTGAAAATAATATAGCATGGACTTGCCTACGGTGGATGTAACTACATGGATTTATGAAGTCTATGGGAGAGGGAACTGTGCAGACTAGGAGAGTGAGGGGAGCTTCCTATCACAGAGGGTCATCAAAGATGAAGAGGCATTCCCTAGATGTAGGAAAAAGTAAGGACTTTTCAGATCCAGGAAGCAGACTGCACAAACAACTTGGAGATTTGGGTAAGAAGATGCTACTGGATCAATGTGTTTGATAGAGATGAAACATTAGGTGCAGAGAAAGGAGGGTGTGCAGGGAGAAGTGGGTGAGTGAGTCAGAGCAAATTTATGACAGGCTTTGAATGCCTTGTGGAGGAGTTTATAATAAAACAGTGAGAGCCTTTAAAGTAAGAATTACATGGCGTTGTCTGGAAGTTAGAGAAACTGGAGGCATAAAGGCCAGTTAGGATGCTGTTGCACTGACTTAAATATAGAATAATAAGCACCAGAATGAAGCAGCAGGAAACCAGGGGGAACAACAAGCAATAGAAAAGGAGAGGGGATGGGACTGAATATTTACATTTCTCCATGTACCCTGTGTTCCAGCCACATCAAATTATTTACCTTTTCTTGAATTCGGCGTGTGTGTGTGTGTGTGTGTTGTGTGTGTGTGTGTGTGCTGGGGAAAGAGGGAGCTCTTCATATACTAGGAAATCCAGTCCCTACCAGACTACAAGCAACCTGAAGGCAAGCACCATGACTTGATCACCATTATATTCCTAAAATACTATGAAGTACTTGGTACTCAGTGGATGTTCAGTATATAACTAGTGAATGAATGCATGAATGCAATTTCACCTTCTTTCCTCGTCATTTATTAAAGCTTAGCTCAAAAAGTATTCCCTCTTATGAAGATAAATTCCCCTTCTGCTCCTGTTACTTTCAACACAGAGTACTGTGCAACTAGAGTAGGTTGCATTATTACATTGAATCAAAATGGATAGTTATGGTTCCTATCAACCCAGAAGAATTTTAGAACTCAAGAGAAGTCTTATTCTTTTTCCTGTCCCTAGGTCCTGGAAGAGTACCTAACATTTACTACATAGTTATTGTCTAATTAACGTTGATAACATGAACATGTATTTACACTTTAGCAGACAAATCCCTGACAAATCAATCATCTTTCTAAACAACTCTGGCTGACTATTCATTATTCTATTTGGTAATCCAATCCATTTTTGGTTCTCATCTTTGATATATCTTTAGCCTGATAACAGTTTAATTGTTGGGCTATATAGAGCTGATCAAAGTCTCACTATTTCTGTGCCTGATCGAATGAGTATATGCTATATATAGGGAAAATTTCAGACAAATTGGATGGCATCAAGAAGGCTAAGAACCCTAACAACAAAGAAGAGTATAAGCAGTTGCTTGTTTGTGTTATGATTGTTTAGGCACTGTTTTAGCTACTATTCACAAAATTAGAATGATATTAAGATTTTCTCAAGTGTAAAGTATGAATAGTAGGTGGTTAAGGGGTATTTTGGATGTACGGTATTTGCCAGCAGTGGTGTGAAGATTCTCGATGCTGCTGCTATGTGCTTTTATTCCCTCTGAGAGCACTCCATTTGCTTCATTAACCATAGGACTAGAATTAATATGAGTTATTGAAGCTATTTTTTTGTTGTCTGCTTTTTAAAAACAATTTGGTTAAACATCATTGTTTCTTTCACAGGAAATGCTGATGAACTCTTTAGGATGATTGTTTAAAATAAAGAAGATGCTGTATTGCCAGTTTTTTTTACAATGCCTTAAGAGAGTGTTTATAACGATATATATCTTATTAATTATTATAACCCTACTTCCACTTCCATGAGAAAGAAAGCAGTGCTAGGAATAAATAAGCAATGGAATTCTTATGGGCTACTATATTTCTTTTACCTTGACATATTTCTTTTTCTTTTAAAAATATTCCTCCTTCTATTACCACTCTTATAATGTCATCATCAATTTTGGATTTCATACTTTTGAATATTAAAAATAAACCCAGGCACCATTTGGGACATTCAGCCACAAGAAGAGTTTATAAACTTTATAGTTCATTTCATAATGTAGCTTTAGTCATTCACAACTGAGGAGCTAAGCCCCTTTAGGTATTTTTTTGAGACAGAAATATAAACTGGTCAGACCCCAATTGATAACCATTATCAAGATCCATAAATCCACAGTGGGTAAACCAACAGAAGGTGAACTTTACATACTGATTCGTAAGTGTATTTATCAATGACTGAGTGTGCTCTCATCCCACATCTGTTTATAGTAGCATGCAGTTTTCTGCAGTCAATCGTGTTGAATATGCTTGTTTCCTGTGCCTGAAATAAACTTTAAGGGAACAAGGATAAGCCACTTCTCTAGGTGGTATACTCTCTTTCCAGAATCCTCAACTTAGAAACATTTAGGTAGGAGTGATTCAGAAGTTTGTGCCCAAACCTGCTCACAATGGAGACAGTATTAAAAAGAAAAAAAAAAGAATCCTGACTCTATAATAACTTCTATTATCTGTCTAAATTTCTGGACAATTAAATACACATCTCTTACCCTTCAATTTTTTCAGTTATATAAACTGAAGTTTTATGAGAATTAAATAGGATACTCTATGTAAAGGGCTTATAACAGTGAAGACACATAATAAGTCCTCAATAAATGCTAGTTATTTTCCCTCACAACCCTTAAGGAAGCTCAGATGCCCCTGGCTGCTGCTTTCTGACTTCCAGAGCAGTCAGCAAGGCTCTTGCAGAAAGCTTCCCTCCATCTTGCAGAATTTTCTCATTTAGTCTGCAGGCATGATATGGGCTCAGACCTTATTTAAACATTGAAGGAAAAGGGGGAGGAAGAAAAGAAAAGAAAGAAAAGGAAGGAAAGGGAGTGAGGGACAGAGGAAAAGAGAGGGAGAGAAAGGAACTTAAAAGGGGGGGAGGGAAAGAGGAATTTTTTCCCACATTGAAGTCCATTGTAGAGACAATTTTACTAAACAATAATTAGCAAACTGTTTTTAAATTTGTACAAAAATAGTTATGTGTGAAACAGAAAGCTGCGTTTTAACACATTGCAATATTGTGTCATGTTTATCTTTATTCAGTTGATTCAACAGTTGGTATTGCCACCTATCACCTTCTCAATATGCAAAAGCTGTTTTTCCATTTTGATATGTATTCTTGAAATTTATATTAATTATTTCACTGTGAATGACATGGCATTTCTCTTATAATATTTTAATAATAATTTTTCTTAATCCTGAAACTCTAGTGTTTCTGTAACACTATAAAATCATTTTATATCTTACTATGCAAAAAAACAATGAAAATTGTACTAAAGCAGAAGATAAATAAGTCATAGGTATTTCTTCCTGGTTCAGAAGATGAAGTCTTTAGTCAAGAAAGTTAAAAACTAATATTTAGCCATGATTTAAATTAGTAAAGAGAAACAAAAACAATTGTTATGACTTTTTTTTTAACTCTAATGATTATTTAATATATTTATAAACTTTTTCATAGTCAAAAAGGCAACAATGAGAAAAACCACAGTATGAACTATGAGGCACAAAGTAGACTATTAGGTCTGGGCTTTGGATAAAGAAAATACAAAAATTCCGTCAACAAAAGATACCTAGTTGTATTTTACAAATGTCATATTTGCATAGCAGCTTATAAATATGTCTACATTTAAAATAGACATAATTTTTAAAATACTTTTAAATTTTTATTTTATTTTTTGACAATTATAACAGCCAAGCTGAAAGTCTTAAGCCAATGTTAAAATAGGCACTGAGAAGACACTTTTCTATTTCTCCTGATGGTCATCGATATAATTAACTGCCAGCAGCAAAGTTAGATATGTATTCTGTGGCCTTGAATTTGAGTCTAGCTAACTGGCCCCTGTGGGGCTAATGCCCATGATTTGGGCCTTTTTATACTATACTTGATAGTACAGAAACATAGATTTCATTTAGTTCCTAAAGGATTAGAGCTTTCTCTATCTAGTCTTCTCTTCAATTTCTATGCTGTTTTTTCTTTTCTCTTAGCTTTCAAGGAGCTAAATGTGGCAAGAATTGGTAAGCGCTGTTTTTAATAAACTGTTTTTAAAAATCATATAAGCAATCATCTTTTCTCTCAAGTAACAAAATATCAGAAATACTAGAGAGAAAAAATGGAAATGTCCTAGTATTCCTAGAGGAACTTGTTCTTTATGCTCCCTTTAGGCTAAGAAAGGAGGTGTTTTTTCTTCTTCCTTGTTCTTAAAAAAGTGAGACAATGCAAAGAATAGATCAGGAGAATTTTTTTTTTTTTTTTTTTAGTTTTATTAACTTTCCATTTCTACCACTTCTGGGCACTCACTTCTCTTTTTTGTTCTTCCCTTCCTTAACTAGCAACAATTTCCTGAGGACAGAGCAACTGATAGTAAAAATAGGGTCACATTTGGAGGCCGGTGATTTATCCACTCTGGACTAGCTAGGATCACCAATTTCATTGTCTTGTTATCTATACCCTATGAACTGCAGCCTCCAGGGCAAAACACATTTAACCTGCAATGATACATTGCCCAGGAGCCATTCAGTATTTATATCATTCTGAATTTTTATTTAGAAACAATTAAAGCTACTTGGATTTCACGAATTTTCTTGGTTTCAGGTCAAAGTTTATTTTTAAAAAAAGACAGAATAATCTATAACTTTTACAACACGCAGCTAAAATAATAACTGTAATTTCAGATTTCTAGTCCTTCTTTCTGCCTGTCTGTTTATCCCCTGATGCAGTAAGGTATGCATGGATGCACACTGAGAGTACACGTGATGAATGATGTGGGAGCATGGATGGTGGGAAGGGTTTGTAATAGATTCTTATTTGGCAGCAATAAGAAATTCCAATAAGTAAAGTTTTCATAGGATAATTTTATCCCTGGAGAACAATAGATATACTTTTTTTTTTAATAAAAATATTCACGGAATGAATTTTAAAATTTCAGATAACCATAACTCTGACATGTTGCTGCATTAAAAAACATAGTGATGTTGTCATTTGATTTCTCCCATTGAATTTTTGATTCCCTGTGGTAACTTTTACTGATAAAACAATATTAAAGCACCTTTAAATTGCAAAACATTGATAATTTCAAATTATTTTCCAGTTTTCCACAATGACTCATCTTCATCTTTGTAAAGAAATACTTGTTTATGTGATACTTTCATTGATGCCTGAAAATATTAAATCTTTGTATAATATCATAAGACAAAACATAAAGTTCATTTAAGTCTGATATCTTGATATAGACTGAGGTAAACAGAAGTCATGTCCATCATCACTGGACTTCCTTAAAGGCTAATCCATTATCTAAATAAAATGACCATTTCCAGTGAGGGAAATTGCGTATAGCACTGAGATGTATTCCAAGTTTTAGTTAAGTTGTTTTTATAGAAACAAATAGAAATCCATCTGTTATTAATAGGGAATAGTAAAGAAATTATAATCTCATGAGAATCTCATAAACGATAGCCATTCAGCCATATGGCCTGACAGCCAGGATTCAGAGAAAAGTAGAATTTAGTAACTGGGTGTCCTCAATCATCTCCAGGGACCTCAGAGCAAGTGTTTATGAATCATCTACTGTTTGCTGTGAGTGATGGTTAAGATTCTGAACATTTGCTTCTCTCTAAATCATTATCAAATAGGTTGCTTTATAGATGTGTGTATATATAGATATACTTATATCCTCTGCCTACGAATAGTTTCTACCTTCCCATCTTACTTATAGTTTTTGCTCCCTCATAACTTCAGCTTTCTGTGAACTCTGTGGAATTCTCTAATAACATTTTCAGTTTTAGTTCCCTCTGCTCACTCTGGTTCTCTCCACACTTCCTATTATAAATTCCTTAAAAGGAGAATTTTAATTGCACAAATTTTGTTTACTGCCAGGGTTTATCATTAGACCCTAACCAGACTTGAGTGGCATGGCCAGTCCTGACTCAATCAGTTCTGGCTTGTGAGGTCTGCATTGAGCTGCCTCTTTAGCATGGGTTATTGGCCAGACCATTTCACACAAGGGTCTAACGTGTCCAGTATATCCTGGACTGTTGTCCCTTTTTCCCACCATGTTTTCCGAGTTAATCTTTCCATTAAGCAAAAGTCTTATCTAAGGAAAGTCACATATCAAGTCATTGTCTGCCATAAAACCTTAACTGAAATAAACTGATTTTGTTAAATAAATTGATTGTGCAGGCACCTAGCAAGGTTCTAAGAGAACAGGTGACATTGGTAAGATTTTATGGAAAAGATATTCAACTAGGTATCTGGAGACCTGGATATTTTTGTCTCTGCCATGAGTCCCCAAATTGGGCAAGTTATTTAACTTTTTAAGGGTTCAGTTCTATGTCTGCAAATGTAGGGGATGGGTCACACAGTTCACAAAGTGGTTCCAGTCAGAAACATTGTGAGTCCATGTCATGAGGTTTGAGGGCAGAATAAATCTGGAACGTAATGAAGACATAAGCCTAGTGGGGGCTCTGAGTGGTACTAGATCACAGCGAAGACGCTGCTTTCCCAAAGGAGGAAGCTATGTCAGGAATGACTTCCTTAAACTGATGTGCTCTGTGGGCCTAGGATGGGTCAGGACCAAGCTTTTGACTGTAATCAACATGTAAAATAGTTGAAGCAGGGCTGAGAGACAAAGTCTAAGAGAAGTGAATTCCCAAGGCGGGAAAAGTTGGCTGTCAACCACGTCCAAGGATGACTGCATTTTCCATTAGTGAGCATGCCTACTCACTGAGAGTCAGGAACATTTTTGCTCATTTAATGGATTATTCTCTTTTTCTCTACATTCCTCTTGTTCCAGTTGCTGTCAGTTTTGGTGACTACAGTGGGGTGAACACCCAGGAATATAGACGTGAAAGAAATTTGGAGTTACACTGAAATATCAATCTGTAACCTGAGACATGCAAAGTCACTGGAGTGAGACAGCAGGCTCCCAGGCCAGCACTCTTCATGATCATCCTCTTGAATATACAAGTTCTAAAGAAAGACCCTTCCCTTAGAAGGAGGTAAGCTAATCATGGAAACATGGCCATGGGAGAGTTTCACAGGCAAACATGGCCTATGCTCATTTGAGCACTATCCAGGGGACAGAGAGTTTTACTCAATGGACTTCCATTATTCCAGATTCATTAGCAAAGTGGAGATAAATGCCAGGCATTGTAGCAAATAAGACTTTCAGACTTTGGACTATGATAATTTCAAGTTAAAGATGAATTTATGGACATTCTGGTTTTGTAGATAGATCCCTGAGTTCTTGATTAGGCTGTATGTAGACTTAAGAGATGTCTTTTCATTTTATCTGATGGGAAAAATCACATTTTGTCTTACAAGCTTGAGGAGCAGATACTGGACAGTGATGTATTTACTAAAGTGATGGGACTTCAGCAAAGGAGAAAAAAAATAGATGCAGACAGGCTCCCCTTAGTTACCACCAAGCATCCATATGTCCTCAAGTAAGGTGTTACATTTTTTTACGATTCCCATATTTACACTAGAGTAAAACCTAAATTTCTAATGTAGTCAAGTTCCTATCTCATCTACCAGCAACCTCATCTTCTCTGACTCTTCCCTTCTCTATGTCACTCAAGCCACACTACTCTTCTTTCTGTTTTGATGGGAAACTTTGCACTTAGTACCCCTTTTGCCTAAACTTTTTTCCAAATATTTATACGACTTGCTCTTAATCACCATTCAGACTTCAACTCAAATATAATGAGAAGGTTTCTGTGGCACTTCTATCTAATATGGCACTCCCTTACTTTCTTTATTCTATCTCACTTAGTTTTGAAACATTTTATTTATACTAGCTAATACTATTCAAATGATTACATTTATTTCTTTTCTCCTGTTTTTTTTTTTAAATTTATTCTCCTCTCTAAAATATATATTCTATCATAATAGGAGCCAAGGGTGAGGTGATGTCATATAGAATACAAATAAGAATATTAATTTTTGAAAAGGAATCTTATTTCATGCCAGGTAGAACTGATTGTGGCTGGGACAAGCATTGTGATTAGCTTTTTGGCAAAATATGCAATCATTTTTATTGTCTGAAATTTTAGACCCAGAGGGACATTAGAGACTGTATTTAGTCCAACTGCTTTTGCTTTGGGGATAAGAAATCCAAACCTCAAATAGATAAGTCCCATTTGACACATGGCAAATTGGAAGTTGAAAAACAAAATCAGGGAAAGAATGTTACAAAGAAATTGGGTTATTTGTGTCAGACGAAAAGCCTGAGTGTACAATATAAATACAACACAAATCATTCTATCAAAAATATTATAATCTAGTAGGGAAGAAAAATTTTAATATATAAATGCCTTAATAAATGTATGGGTTGGGTCAGAATGCCTAATTATGGGGTTGTGGAGATTTAGATAAATTTTTCTAGGGAATCAGGTGTCTAGACTAAGACTTGAAGAATTGAATCAGTGTAAGTCAAAGAGTTGCGATGTGAAGCATATTCCAGAAAGTGTATTTCTTAGTGATCGGAAATATATCTGGTGTGAATGTGATTTTTACATACAGTAGTAGTTTGGGCCGTAGGTTGTGTATGAGAAGTGTTGATGTCTTCTTATCCACTTCTTCCCCAGACTTCTTTTTTCCTCCCTCATCTCTATTATGTTCACCTCCATCTTAAAATAACTCTGCCTTCCTCTTTCTGGCCAGAATAATTATGAAAATGTTTTTCAAGAGCATGTAGACTGGTAGAAGGGAACTGATTTGAAATTTGTAATTTATCATAGTTAAATCATAAGACAAAGTTGCCTGTTTCATTTGGGGGTGCCCAATAAAATTTCCCGTTGCCCCTATTCTTGAGAATACTGTCACTTCCTTTGTGAAGGTCACTAGAAATGTTATGTACGTCTTCTCAGGTGTTTGCAATCCAGTCCAAGGTGTTGTCATTTTCACACTTAATAAGCACACTTTCAATTTTCCCCTTTGTCCCCATGCCCTCTAAGATACTACTCAGTACATTCCCTTTCCCCGGGGTGGCAGCAAGCCGTTGATTATCCCTCTTTGGGTACCCCTCTCTAGCTGCTTATGTACCACCGACTTTAGTATGTGGTTCGCATAGTGTATTCTTAAAGCGGCTGCTTTTTCCCCCTATTCGTGTGACTTAGGTTTTAACAAATGATTCATATGAGAAAAATCAGTAGTCTCTCTTGTCAGAAGAGTTGTACCACAAATAAAAATCCAGAAAAGCCGATGTAGATTCCAAAAATGCAATTATAAAACACAATATTTTGAACTTTCTATACAACAAAACCAAAAATGACCATTTACTGAAAAAGCAAGAATTTCGCATAGGCATTTACATTTTTCAATTCTTCCTCTTTTTATGGATTTAAAAGTAAATCTTTGCCAAAAATAAGAATTTATTCAGAGGGAGACAAGGAGGAAAAGCTGAATACTAAGCATTGCTTAAGGCAGGAAAGAGTTTGATTCAATACATTTTCTTACCCTAAATTTAACTACAATGTTTAACATTTAAATATACTGAGGGATTCAGAATCAAATCTAAAGCAAAGTTTTCAGAAATCTATCAAATCTTTGTATGTGTGTATTTTCATTTTGTTGGAATATAACATTTTTTGTTATTTCTGTTTAATGATGAGAATTAATTTGCAAAGAAATTTAAATCAACATCAAAGTAAGGAGATGAGAAGAATTTATGGGTTGAGATTAGCACTCCAAAGAAAGGCGACCAGAATACAGCAATAAGATACTACTCTTGGTAGGCTGTAAATGCTCCTCTGCTTTTAAAATTCCCTAACAAGGTGAGCGAAACCATTCTGAGAACACTATTGTCAAGAGACACCTTTGAACTGATCTATCCTGAAGAATAACCCCCAGAAAGGTAGGGGAAAAAAAATAACTTTCATATGTTTGTGGCCACACAGTGCAGCTCCGACTTCTGAACATTTTTCCCCAATTATTTTTGTAAAGTATTGATCGCAATTTAATTTTGCAGTCCCAACATGAGAGGCGCTTCATGCTGAAATGTCTCACAGGAGATTGTAATCAGGGTCTAGCCTGAAGGTGAAGCGTTCGTACACAGGTTTACTCTATTTCTCCACTCTTCATCAGCTCGGGGATTGGAGCAGAGGGCATTCTCAGGCAGATTAATTTTTGACGATGGGATCGATGGAAGATGTTTTTTCCTCCTGACATTGAGTCATCTAATTTGCTGTTTATCTTTGGCTTATTGAGTTTTGAGCATTGTTAAATCATACCTTTCAGCTGTTTAATTTCATATGTGAATTTTGCATTCCCCTCTTGTACTTTGGCATAACTCTTTTACCTAAAATGAGCAGGATGATGGGCCTTTTCTGACATAGGGTTACTGCTTTTGAGTCTGTTAAGTACTCCAAGGTAATGTTATGGTACTTTCTAGCCTTTTTTCTTTGCTTGTGGCCATAGATCAGTTCACCTCTAGGGAAATCATTACTTGCCATCATTATTATCCCTAGCACCTTCATCTATTCTCCCTTGTTTCCTGACTCCATGGCTTGATGAAGTGCCTAGATGTGCGAACACCTTATCTCAGGTCTCATAATTAACCCCTTCATATCACAGGCTGAAGAAATAATTTTTCCTGTGATAGTCCCCATCTAGTTCAATATCTGGGCTTCTTTATAGTAATCACGGCAGCTTTAACAGTTTCAACTCATTTTTGCAGTAAGATGTGAATTTTTTAAGTGTGCTGATGGCTATAAGAAAAATACTTTACACCTAGAGAAACTTGGCTTTGTATGACTTTTTTTTTTTTTTAACAGGTAGTCAAGCTGTATCTCAAGACTGCACCTCGTCCATGCACACTGAACATTCTCCACAGTGGCTACTGTATCAATGTTCATGAGTATAGGCATAATAATCTAGAAATTAATAAAATGTAAAAGAGTCTTTTTCTTTGTTTCAAAGGCATATAACATATTTTAAAGGCATAAAAACCAGGTAAAAGTAAAGATATTAATAATGGACTTCTAGATTTGAATTTAACATTAAAATAATCAATTGGCTTTATTATTTCAATAAATAAAAAATATCTTATTCCATACTTCAAACCACTTAGAGAGTTGATTGAACAGAGAGATGTTATTCTTATTATCATGAAAAGAGCCCTAGACCAACCCCTACTCTCTAATTACTTGGGTTTCTTTGAGAAAGTTATAACATCTCTTTGGCTCTGTTTTCTCATCAGTAAAATTAGGGAGTTTAAAAAAAGGTTTCTTCTAGATCTTAAATATATAATTTGTAACGTATTATTTTGTGTTGTTACATACTTATCCATCTCTATCATGCAAGGGCAAGCTCAGATTCTACTTCCTCCATGAAGCTTTTTTGCCTGTCACTACCCACAGTGGACTCACTATATGTGTAGCTGTGACCATTTGTTTGTTAGTGTTTTCATATTAGTTCTGATAATTTTTTTTCTGGTACTTTAAAAATATTTCATAACTGTATATTGCAAGAAAGGACTAGGATTCCATTTTATGTGTTTTCCAATATTCCTTAGAGGATGACTAATACCTATTCTTTTAAGATGCATTTGATTTTTGGAAGAAGCACAAATTATTTGGAGGCATTCTTGTAATGAAGAGAGTAATCAAGACTCAAATCATTATTCAGATAAACCTCTATATTACTTAAATTTCTTACTGAAACTGACTATGAATACAAATCTAGAGGATATCTCAAAATGCTTTGTCTTATGACTTATGTCAACATTGTTAGAATAAGCATAAGTCTGATAACTACTTTGGAAAACAATTTCTATTTTGATATATAATATAATAAATATAATATTGATATATTAATATAACAATATAATGATCTAATTGTTTTATTAACCAGCTTCATGTCTTTCTGTAAGGACATGATATATCATTTATCCTGTCCTACTAAGTTATAGATTCTTTCCAGACCTGAGTGGTGTTAATCTTTGAATATTTGCCTTGTAAACATTTCAAGTTTTTTCCTCAGTTCAGACTTGAAGCTGCTCCTAAAGAATCAATCAATTGAGATTTGTAAGAGTGTGTTTGTACTTCATTAACTGGTACAAAAGATGAGGACAAGTTAGAATTAAAAAAAAAAATGAGGAAATAAATTTCCTCTTCCACAAGAGAATATATGAATTGCACATGTAAATGAGAATTTACAAATTAACATCCATAGCTATATACATTAATGTGAGTTAATGTTTTTATAAATCATACTGCCATACTTTGGTCCAAAACATTTCTTGTTAACTCATCAATATAAAAAAAATAGTTTCCAAACTTTTTTGTGAAAGAAACAGCTAGAAACAAAGTATGCTTCCCCAAAGCGTCCCTTAGCTTGTGATCTCAGTTCAACTCCAAGTCCTCACCAGTAGGATACTAAACACAAAGGAACAAGATCAGAGGGAAGGAACACAAAACTTGTTAAACTTGTTTGGTTGTCTTTGCATTTCATAAAAGAATGGTGGTCAGTTCATTCAAAATTTAACCTAAACTTCCAAGATACTTTTAACTCCAATGTTTTGATCTTTATTTCCAGTATATGTTGCACCTATCATACAGATCTAACTATTAAGTACATAGCTTACTTATTTATGTTATATATAGTGAGGATACCTATGCAGCATATTCATATTGTAGTAGTATAATAGTCTGAGACGGTAGGCAGCTAGGATAAATAATTAAATTGTTATTATAGAAATATTTAATTTACTGAGATTTGTTGGTGTTAGTGTAATAAACTCTGTGCTGAACATCATTTAATCCTCACTACAACCCTGTGAATAGCTACACTTATTATCTTTATTTTATAGATGAGGAAATTGATTAGGAAGGGATTATGAGGACCATGGAACCCATTTTACAAGTAAGAAATATAAGACTCAAAAAAAGCTAAGTGACCTACATAAAGCTACATGGCTACATCTCAGGTTAAAACAAAGGTCTCCTGATTCCATTGAAATAGTCTTTCTACTCCATCATTCAGTCTCCTGGTATGGTATGTTGTTTAGGAGACATCATAAATTTTCGTTTGTGATTATCTCATATCTTATTGAAAGAAATCAGACTACAAGTGAGAAATTTCCTACAGAATATTATTAAGATTATCTTCCTTCAGGAAAACAGAAAACATACTAAACATGTTTAGGTTTTGATACTGAGTATGTTTTAGTTTAAAAGTTGCAAACATGTTTTATTTGCACTACCAAGACCTGGCCATAAAAATGTTTGACTTGTAAATATGAATTTGTTCTATTGCCATAAATTAGGCAAAGGGGTAGTAATAGGAACCAGGTCTTAGGATAAAAGTCGGTAAGAGATAAATTCTAACATTGGTTTAAATAGCCTTGTGAAAGGTGGGTCAGGAAGTGAGAAACTCTGTTTTAATGCCAGAACCTGGAAAGAGTGAGTCGTGAAGGCTGTAAGCTTGGGTCTGACATAGGGTTGCGGCAGTTGGAGTGTTAAAATCACATTTTACTGTTGCTCCCAAACTCCCACCTTTATGGTGAACAGGCACTCGAGTTTCAAAGGAGCTGAATCATGATCTTTGATAAACTATTGTAAACTATTGCTGTTGTATCTATCAGCATCCACATCCAACCCGAAGAGAAGAATTTCTGGGCTGTGTGACTGTCTAGCTCCAGAATAGAAATGAGGAGACACAATGGTGGTACTTCATTTTGAGTTCATTACACACCAGTAAAAATATCTCTCCCAGCCTATTTTTGGGTACCTGGTGTTATGATGGCTATTTGTTTCCACCATTCTGCAACATAAAGTTTGCCTACTAACATATATCTAGTCTTTGTGTATACATTAAATAATGACTTTTTCAAAAATACACCAAAAGAAAAAAATATAACTTCTAAAGTCCTGGACAATCCACAAAGTCACAAATTGTTCTTTAATTACTTAAAAGCAGTTGTACTATTTTGTAAGTCCAAACTATATGAGCCTAATAGCCATCATGTCTTGCATTAATATCATATTTTTTAAATCTTTGTAACTGTGATAGGTTAAGTCTGTTCCTTTAAAATTTTGAATAAGCCTAGGAAATCTAACCCAGAAGTAGTAGATTATATAACAATGGAGCAGCAAGGGATTGTGAACCAAGATGTTACATTTGGATAATTTGGCCACATGTAACCCATTCCAATAACTCTTTCACCAGCCTTAAAAGGCTTAAAATGCAGTGAGTTCTCAAATATTCTGACTTGTGGATACATTATTGGGTTTGTAAGACTACCAAATTTTATGTATACATTCAGGGGGAATAAGCCATCAGTGAGCTGTACCCCATCCTATTTTCACCTGTTTTTCATCTTGCTTATACACTTTGCACAGGGTCTTTGTTGTGGTCATTCTCCATAATCTTGGGAATAGAACCAGCCTGTGTGGTCTAGTCCAGCACAATAAGCTAACACTACATCACCTTATATGATTTTTCAAATACTGTGTAAGGCAAGCGGGGAAGGTGCTCTTGTCCCCAATTTATAGAAAAGAAAAATGTAAGTCGCAGGAAGGTTATGTTAATTATCCAAGTTTGTAAAGCTAGGAAATATGTGGGAGGAACTCATATCCAGGTCTTTGAGTCTTATTCCCCTACTTTACTACAATGGCTATGAAGAGGGGTTGACAGAGCTGTTTACTGTAGATATTGTAGATCTGGCCAGATTGTGAATTAATAGAATAATTAATTCCAGATCGTTTTGACTTATTTACTTCAGGCAAAACAATGTCTATCTTTCTCATTTTGTAGGCTAATCCATAAATTTTCACTGGCTGTATTGCCTGGTTAAATGCTTACTATCTGTAGTCAACCACATATATATTGTCATGTGCTAAACATAACTCAAGTTGCACTACTGTGGGGAGTAATTTGGGAGGGGAGTTTAGATAGAGTAGTTTTATGGAGCTCAATGATATTAGAAATTGAAATAAAAAAGACGTTTGTCCTAAAAAGCTAATGATAAAACTTATATTCTTAAGAAATATTATCATATAAGAAAAAAATCCAGTTTATGAAACATCATTTTCTTTCTCCTAATGTCATGTATCTAGGCAGCCGGCCATATGTCTGTTCCCATGGGAATACTGTCAATTTATGGGGGCTTAATAAGTACAGATGATGAACTTTACTTTATAATCATTTTGTCTTTGATAAGTAGCAAAGCCTAATGGAAGATACACTAGGTAAAAGGATAGTAGAGATTGTACATTTTAGTGCTAAGACCTATTTGGTAAGACCTATTACATGAATCTGCTCATCACTTGGCTTAGGAAGACTTTTATCCTTAAATAAAAGTGGTAGTTTACCATGAAAAATAGAAGTGTAAAAAAGCAAGAAGAATCAACATGAATTGAAGAAGGGGTTTAGCTTGGGCTGGAGGGCAAATGCTATTTTGCTTTAACATGTAACTGATATGAAGCAATTGGAGAAATAGTCAACTACTTGGCTAGGCCCTTCTGGATAATTCGACTTTATTAGACGTTGAAAGTCAATGAGCACTCTTAGTCTTGATGATTCAGGGAGAAAAGGGACCTAAACTGATCTGAATTCTTAACTATTCATTAATCCATGTAACCTCATTCACATATAGTGGTATACATAGTGGTATATATAACCATTAATTTCAGGGAATTTTTGCCTTTCTTTGGCTCTTTTTCTCTTTAGTGCTACTTTATATACAATTGCTTTCTTATTGTCTCATTCTCTATCTCTCTGTTGCTCACCAGTTCTTGGGAAATGACTTCATCTGTCCTAGGGTCCCCAGACCATTGTGACAATGATGACTTCTTTCACTTCAGAGATTGCTCAGTTTTTTTTTTTTTTAAAGCCCCTTGGTATATTTATTCAGCAACCCAGGGATATTCTGCTAATTCAACACCCAAAGAAAAATTGACAAAGTACCATCTTTCTGCTTGTACCTTAGGCTTAGTTAAAATATTACATTTTCAACAAGGCTGTCTATGACCCTCTTAGCAGAATTAAGTACTTACTTCTTCATCTGGGGATAACTAGTACACAATTCTATCAATTATTATACTGTATTTTATAAATTCTAATATATCTATTTTCACAAATACATGGGAACTTCTTCAGCCAGAGTCCAAATCTCCCACGCTGATACAACCCCAGTAACCAGTGGTATCTGTCATTTAAAGATGGTCAGTGAATATTAGAAGAAAGATTTTTTAAACTGTTGTTAACATTAATGAAAAATGGAAGATTGAGGCTAGTTATTCCTCTCTAGGCAAAGAGTTTGGGCCTGTGTTATTTGTTAGAACATAAATGAGTTGGCATTTACACTTATGGAGTAAGTTAGAAATCTATAATTGTAAATTCATGCTGATTTTAATGAAATCAAAACTCAAGTGTGAATCCATCCAAATAAATATAATTTTCTCCAAACTGCTTTGATATGAAAAAGACTCTTTGGCATCACTCCAATTAACTATCTTAGTCACCCACACAGAAGCAAAAAGACTCCCTCCATCTGATTATAAGTTTCTGCAAATAGCAAAAATGCTCAAAGCATTCCTGGTTGTTCTCTCTGTATGTGCATTTTTACGACCTAGAGCAAATAGAATGAACTGATTCTGTCATTTGCATAGACAGAGCTGATATATGTCTCACATTTCAAGCTTTACAAGTTCTATAGAATATGGTTTTAGTATTAAAAAGAAATCATATAAAATGTGTTCATAAAAAGTGATATTTTTATACTTAGTCTAATATTTTATGGCCAAGGCACATATTCATAGTTTAATTGCAATAGATTAAACTTTAAACATAACCTTATTGGTATATTCTAGTCTGCATTTCTTAAGCGCAATTTTTAAGGAACTTTGTTTTTTAAAATGTCAAGCTTTTGTTTTATATTCTTCCACCCTATGCCCACTACTGGTATCCCTGCTTCTGTTAATTGTTCCAAACACCTGCTACAAACTCAGCCCCCGAACAAACAAAAACTACAGGGAACTCGACAGCAAAACAAATATATACAGATATAGAAATTTTATAGACCCTGCCCTCTTACTGAATGTGTAAACACTCAGACTGAAAAACGAGATTGTCTGCAGATGTATCTCCTGGCAAATGAAAAAGAAGTTACCCACTGAGGCCAGTTTATGAAGGCAGTGAAGGCATGGTAAACATGTCAGCCTACCTCTTGACATGTTGTTCCAGATGGTTGCATAGACACAAGACAGACCCAGTGAGCTGGCTTATTTTCTATCATGAAGCAAAAGGAAGTAACTCTCCACCATGGGCCAGGGCAGGATATTTCACTGTCCATGTGTAGTATAACAGACAAGTACTTTTGAAAGTACCCACCCCTCATTATCTGAATAAAGGAACTTTTCCAGCACTGGGCATATATCAAATGTCTCGCAGCAAGATTAGAGCTTCACTAAAAGTAAGAGCATGGTCTTTGCCCAGGAGGTGATAAATTTCCTGTGCTAGCAACAGTGAAGACTTGGGAAGTGAATAAAGAAATGTCTCTAAGCATCTCTTAGACATGTCATAAAAGGGCACATTCAATATAACTCAAATGAAAAAGGAATGTCTGATGGTTTTCGGGAAAAAGAGAGAGAGAATGGTGGTGCTTTTAGTAGTAATTCAGAGAGGAAGCTGTCATAGGTGTTTTTATCATTGAATATAGGCAAAAAGATTATCTCTACGCTACCAGCCCCCACCCCAAAATGATGATTGAGATGAGCTGGAGTGGGAGGGTCTATAATTCCTTCTAACCAGAGGACTCAATTATGAGAACAAACTTAACAGTGAACAAAAGAGATGTAGTCTAGGCAATTGCTCTTATTTAGATTTTCTTTTTAATTTGACAAGTAAGGAGAATTTTTAACATCAATGTTTTTCTGTACTTTCATCTGTTTTGCTGTTGTTGCTAAAAAGTGAGAACTAAAACAAGTGCCATTCTGAGTGTCTCTGTATGGTGGTGGAAAGGAAAAGAATTAAGGCTGAGAAAGAAATAAAATAGAAGTGCAAAGAAGAAATGATGTTTCAGAAGGAAAATTAAAAAGATACATTAAGTGAAACATAAGGACTCCTTTAGTTTTTATGGACTTAAATGTCCAGCCAGACCTTGCACTCAGGGAAACAGGTTGGTGAAATGTGCAGAAGCTGAGTGCGCCTTGGAAGAATGCCAGTACGAATGCACAGAGGCCCTTCTTTGTGTAGTATTGTTTCTGTGGGTAAATGCCAAGACTGGCCCTGGGCTAATTGAAATGAGCAGCTGCATGGGTCACATCAGTATAAGGAGCAAGTATTAACAGGTGCAAGGGGGCCACAGGCTTTTCCTCTGTCAATATTGAAGTAAACAGGTAATGCTGTTCATTTGTCCTCTTAAAATGTAAAACTTCAGGCTCAAATTGAAAGCAGCCCTTGGCATCTCCCATGTGTCTGTCAATGAGCCTAGTCTGCCTCCAGCTTCCTGAATTCAAAACCAGGCAGTTACTCAGGTCCAGGAGGAAACAGAAGTTCAGGGGCTGTATCTTCAGGTGTCGATGCCCAGGATGGATTGCAAAATCACAGGAACTTCCAGCAGGTGTCAAGTGGCTTCCCCAATACAGATTGCATCTTAAAGTTATTTTAGTTCAAGAAGCCACTTAGGGGAAAATAAAAAAAACCTCTCTCCCGTTTCTGATTCCATTCAGGGTCACTGTAATCTTGTTCTTGTGTGCTTGCTTGGGGCACAAAAAGCACGAAGGCCAGGCCTACTAAGTGTTTCATTCCTTGCCATCCCTGGTAGTCTCTGTCAAAGAAATTGAGCTGAAATGCTTACTGGGAGTTAAAAAATTAACATTCTCGACACAAAAATTTTAGATTGGACCAAGAAAACAATCTGTGAGGGAGGTTTAATGATCCATCAAAGCTATAGGGTTTAATTTTAGACTAGAAATATTTTTCATTTATGTTTATTAATGTGTGAGATTTTTCAACAGAGGAAGAGAACTACGAGCTATAAAACAGAAGCATAAACAGTTGATTTTATCATCAGGGACAAAAGTCATTTTAACTACGCTGAGTTGAAGTGTTCAGGGGTCCACAAATGTTCATCTCCATCACAGGTTCTTATTCCAAACAACTTGGACTTCTGCCATTTCCAGAGGGTGGATTACATAAATGTGTTTTTTTTTTCTTTCACCCCTCCATAACATTTTGACAAGTCTGCTTCACATAATGCATCGCTCATTTTATTTTACATTCTGTATACAAAACAATATTGAAAGAACTGAAACATATCTGTTTTTTTCTTAATATTTGGAGTCACTTTTATACCAAACCTATAAAATTTTATATGGCTCACCTAGAACCTGCCACAAATCCCATGAGAGATTATTAATAACACTAATAAGAAATGTCTTCTTATTGAATCTCAGGTGATGCAAAAGAAAATGTGTTACCATAGCTTGGGAACTTTAGCCTCCACAGAATCTCTTTCTTCTTCCTGCCTCTTTAAAGCAAAGTTGGTGAGTTGAGCTGATTGTTCAATTAACTTGTACTTAAAGAAACAAGTCTGATTTCCTGGTTTCGCTTCATTTTGTTTTGTTTTAATGATGACAGATATGTAAAAGGCAGAGAACTCTAATGTTTGTCCATTTTATAGAATCATGGATAATCTGGTACTCATTTTAATAAACACTTGTCAGGGGAAAATGTTAAAGAGAAGGATGTGCACAGTTCATAGTAGCCTCTGGATGTGAAAATGAGGCTGTATACCCTTGATTGGTGGAATCAGTGTCACTTATAGCCACATCATTTAGAACAAGCAGGTGGGAAGCTCAGTCACCCATTTGTCTCTATGGGCTCCCCTGGAAAAAAGAACATTTGCTTTTCCATGAGCCAAACTGGAAGCTGAGCCTTGCTTTATTCTCGGTTAATTTTCTTTCTCTAAATTTTCTTCTCCTAGCTCATCAGCCTGTTGGGAAATTATTGAATACTTTAGCTATGAATTACTGATCTGGAGGTTCCAGGATGGAGGTACCATTTCAGAATGGTAAATCTCATTGTACAATTGATTGATTAATTCATCAAACCTTTGTTAAGGACCTATTTTATGCCAGATATTGTTATAGATCCTGGAGAAGTCTTAAGGTGCTCACAGTCTAGGATTGGATGAGTGACACATTTGCAACCAATTATACTACAGTCGTGTGAAGGCCGTAGTAAGGGAACATTGAAAAAGGAGTCTAACTCAGTCTGCAAGATCAGAGAAGCTTTTCCAGAAGTGATTTCTTTAGAGCAGGCACTCAGCAAGTGAGTAGGAAGAGAAGAAATGTTGGGACATCCCAGGCAAAGGAATCATCATAGACAGAAGCAGGAGGCATCATAGAACATAACTCTTTAGGGAAGAGTGAAAAGTAGTGTTTCTGGAGCACAGGACATATGATAAAGCAGAAGATGAGTCTGGAAAGGTAGATGAGAGCATGTTTGTTATTTCAAGGTTTGGAAAACTATGCAATTTTAACTTTTTCCTTAAGGCACTAGAGTGTCCACTCTAATTGAGGCAATTTTTAGCTTGTTACTCCATGTAGTGAAGAAGTATTGATAAAATAAGCTAAAAGAAAAACTATAAATGATTAACAAATATCATCTATATGTAATACACAGGGTAATCTGGAAGAAAATAATATGAAATGCATACATTTGACATGGAGATAAAGATGGTATTTATTAGAGTATGTCCTTTCCTCCCAGAAATCTCTGGCAATGTTACCTTTGTATAAAGGGCATTTCTCCTCCTAAATATAGCTACTGATTCAAACAAAACATCTGCAATCAACACTGGCTGGATTCTTACCACTAGGTGCATTTCTAATGTGCTTTTCATTTGTCTTTTTATTATGTATTCCAGGGGGCTGCATACAGTAAGGGATAGCATATGAAACATGAGGCTAAATGTTCCCTTATGTATTGTGTGTAACAGAAATAGGGATGGCTTTTTAAATAGCTAGAAAATAGCCTCCACATATCAAAGAATACATAAGCTATAATTTTTAATCCAGGAAATAGAATTGCAGGATAATAAAAAGAGTTTTGCATTTTAAAAAATTTTTCTAAGCAGTAACCTTTATTTTTTTTCTTTCTATTGGTTTGAGAAATAGTGCTAGACTTGGGAGAATCAATGGGAAATGATAGCTATTCTCAACTTGAACTTTGCTTTCATTTGATCCCATAATAGCACACTAGGTAATCAATTGGGAAGTTCATCTGTACCACAGAGCTTTGGTCTATTATCTCAATCCTTTTAAGCCAGGCTGTCATATCCCTGACCCCTACTAGATCTGTTCATAATGATAAGCCTAAATTATTTGTGAGAAAAATTGTTCTTAGGTAGTCACCATGTGTCTGCTCTCCTCATCCTCATTTACCCTCATGCGTTCATATTGTTCTTACTTTGATAACCTGGATCCTAGCCTTTGATGTTGAATTCACTGCCTCCACCTGGTCTCCTTCAGATTTGATTCTTGTTTGGTTCCCTTGCTGGTTCTTTTATTTTTCAGCATTTTTAAAACTCTGCTTTCACCTTTTTTGTTTGTTTGCTTTTTTGTATTGCTTACGTCATAACTCCTATTAGTCTCTAGCTTACCTCCCAGGTTAACCAATCCCCCAAGTAGACATCAACTGAAAATTATACCTACAAGTTGGTCATCAATTAGCAAGTGGCTTCCAAAGGAGTCAACTGTGGGCTAAGTGTTTAATAATACCATTGTGCTGGATTAAATTTCAATGTGACAGATATGGGTGCACATGTTCACTTGTGAAAAAGACAGAGAAAATCAGACTATACAAACATCATGGGAATTCCTCTGTAACATGCAGGAAAATACCTCTGGTCCATAGTAGTAGAACTATACAAATTCACCATAAATTAGTAAATTTCATTTTTATTAGGAAAAAAAAGTAGCATGATATTAGTACTGTACTGACAGCAGCAATATAAATTGTGGTGCTTATTGGCTGTGGCTCTTAATACATTTCACCCCAGTCAGATTACTGTGTCCACTTCTGAGTTCTACAACCAAAAATACACGTAAAAGCATCAAAAAATGTGCAGAAGAAAGCCACGAGATTATCCAAGTTTTGAAAAATAAGACCTCTGAGGGAAGTTCAAAAGACTGGGGATTATTCTGGATGAGGAATAATTTCAAGATGATCTGTGAGTATTTTCAGTTTCTTGTTCAGAGAACAGTTGATAAGCATTTTTATCTATCACCCACGAAAGGCAGAAGAGAAGGGAAAGTCTGAAAGTGAAACACAAAGAGGTTTGAAAGAAGAAATGTTGGTTGAAGAGGGCTGTCAACCATTGGGCAGGGTTATTTAGTCTTCTTCTAAAGACTTGGTAGAATCTCGCTAACTTGGCATGTATGTATGTTATTTCCTAAAAGACAGGGATACGCTAGCAGTTTCTTTTATTAGGATAAAGTCCATGTTATGAGCTATTTCCTTGTTAAGGGACACTTATTGAAAGAGTTAAAAAATTATTTTATACATTTAGTTTTATTACTGACTTTAAAGTAAAACTATAAGTCATGTGTAACACTGATACAGTACCATCTGTCATTGGACTTCATGTGGTTTACTGTGTGTGAAAGAACTAAGTGTATAAATGAAATACAAAATATTGGAATCATCCATTCCATCTAATTGTAGCCAAAATAGTCTTTTCGAAAGACAAATATGAGAAATGTGCTTTTGATAGAAGTAAAGGCTCAGTTCTTGGTATAATGTAGGACTAATAGAAACTGGTAATTCTGGTTAGAATTATGTTTTGATACTAAGTAAAAATGTAACCTTGAAATGACATCTCAATTCAAATTAATATGGTGAGTTAGGGTAATATGGTCTGTCACTCTATTTAATCCATTAACCCTTGCATATCCCATCAACTTCATATTAAATTTAATATTTTAAATGAGCTTTTTACACTTGAGAAGGTGAGCTCTGTCTTATGATTTTACTAGGTTGTCTAAGTCATATGATTTTGAGAATGCAGGGTATTACTTTTACCATCTACTTGCACAAAACCCAATTTCTTCATCATGATGAGGTTTCTCATCATGAATTTTCTTTTAAAGTGCAAATACTTATATTTCCAAGTTCTTTTCCAAAGCAATTCAAAACCAAAGAATCCATAACTCATCTTCTTCCCCAATAAACTACTGACTACCTCTTAAGTGACTTTGAAGTACACTTTCTCTCTGGCTTTACACTATTGCTTTTAAATTCTCATTTTTTCAGCTTCATCAGCTGGTCTCACACCTTGTAGTCTTGGCTGTATCTACTTTGCTTTCATAAGGTCACCAGATTGAACCTCCTAAAATGTAAATCTGATTTTGTCTTCTCTGCCCCGTACTTCTCCAGAAGCCTCTCATTACTGATGATGGTGGTATCCACACCTGATGAATCAGCAGCATTACTGTGGAGTTTTCCCAATGTATAGATCTTAGGGTCTGACAACATACCTACTAAGTCGGAATATCTGTTACACACCTATATACTCACAAATATGCATACATATGTATACACACACATCTGTATAGTAGTTTCTCCCATCTTTGATTTTCACTTTTCATGGTATCAGATACCCGTGGTCAACCATGGTCTGAAAATATTAAATGGAAAATTCTAGAAAGAAACAATTCATACGTATTAGATAGCCATGCTATTCTGAATAGTGTGATGAAATCTCATGATGTCCTCTCCTGTCCTGTCAGTGATGTGACTCATCCCTTTGACCAGCATCTCTATGCAACATATGCTACTTGCTTATTAGTCACTTAGTAGCCAACTCAGTTACCAGATCGACCATCAAGCTATTGCAGTATTTGTGTTCAAGTAACCCTTATTTCACTTAATGATGGCCCCAAAGCATAAGAGTAATGATGCTGCAATTCACATATGCCAAAGAGAAGCTATAAAATGCTTCCTTCGAGTGAAAAGGTGAGCACAATATAAAAGCTATTTTGAGAGAAAAAGAAATCATATTTACAAAACTTTTATTACAATAAATTATTATTTTTCTATTTTACTATTATTTATTGTTAACTTTTTATTGTGCCTAATTTATAAATTAAACTTCATCATAGATATGTTTGTATAGGGGAAAAAAACATAGTATATGTAGGGTTTGGTACTATCTGCAGTCTCAAGCATCCATGGGTCATCTTGGAATGTATTCCTCATGGATAAACTGGAACTACCGTATTTTTAAAACTCCATAGATTTGGAGATCGCTATCGCACAGTGGTCTATAGGAACAGAGCCTTTCATTGGATTTTAATCCATAACTCTTTGACATGTCAATTGTAGTTACTTTAGCTCACCAGGATCTGTCAGACACTGAAGTCTATGAACATGCCTGGAATAACTTCTCTTCTCTCTAATCCACTAGAAGCACTCTGACTGACTTCTCAAGGCTCAGGTGCATTTTCTTAGGAGTATGGCTCATACTCTCAAAAGTAGGCATTCCTTCTTCCCTGCTCCTAGGGTATCCTGCCATATTCTATTGACATCACACTACCATGAAGCTGTTTTTTCCCTTGCTTCCCCAATAGACTGTGAGTTATCTTAGGGTAAAAAGTATATCCTGTATATCTTGAAGTCTTTGCATCTCTTTCTTCGTTTCTCTCTACCCCTTTTCTCTCCATGCTCCTAAATGTTTGTCGCACAGTGATTGTATATGTAAAGTACAAAATAAGTTTTCATGAAAACAAGGGGAAAAAGAGAAAAAGATGAAAAGAAATATTCTTGAGATGATGCCTTGGAAGACAGTGAATTATGAAGTTAACTGACAGAGGACTCTACAGCACTTGGAATCTGGACAGGGTACAGTATAAGATTATGTTGGAAGTTAGCTATGAAATGCAGGCATTTCATCTGGGGGACACATGGTTGAACCAGATTTTACATCCACAACCAAATAAAACAAAATTAAGGAATTTCACAAATTTGTGTATACATATATAAATATATACATATATTTTTAATAGGGAAGACAAAACAAAGTTGGCGGCTGTTTATTTCTCCAATTAAGATAATAAAAATCAAAACCTATTATGTAACATCTCCATATTTCCATAAAGGAAAGGCTATGTGTATACCCCATAAAAGTAGGAAAGGTAAATACCAGATTAAAGAACTATTTTTGAGTAAATATAGCTATGTAAAATATATGTAAATATTATCTTTATTTTTTCTTTATTTCTGCATATAAGAGAAAAACTTTATATATTGGAAATAATCTTAGACAGGATTTTGGGATAGACAGAAAGACTTTCAAAATTTCCTTTATATCCAGAGCAGGGATCTGACATTATCTCCTCTGGGTGAAATAACCTTGAATGGTCTGACATTTGCACAATGGCTTTCTTTTTGATCTGTCTGTAGTTCCAACTAATTACTTGAAAATACCTTTGCTATTTCCCTGCATCCTTCTGCCTTTATTATTTTATGACAGTCTAATAAGAACTCAGACTTCCCCACTGACCATATGTAAAATTAGATAAATTGTAATATTCTAATGGAAATGCTAACTTTATGTCGAAAAGTCAGGGTAGAGTTTCTGGGCTGTATAAGATCAGAGAGAAAATAAGCAACATACACATTAGAAACTTTACCTTCTCTTATTAGAGGATTATGGGTTATCAAGTTGGTAGGAAGAGATGAAACCATAATGTTGGATCCTAAAAACAGTGAAAAATTTTCTTTTTCTGAGTCAGATTAAGGCTGAAATCATATGAAATACCAAAAATATCTCTTAAGTTTATGTAAGCAAATATACCAGCTAGGGGTTGCTTTTGACTGCATGTAACGGAAACCTAATCACAGTGACAAGGAGTCACCTGACCACATTGTTAAGATGTTCAGAGGTAAGCTGTACAGTTTACGTACAAGTACAAGTACAAGTCTGCTCAAATCTGCTCTGCTACAGAGGTTCCACAATTTCATCAGTGCCCAGGCTCTTATAGATTTGCCATTTCATCCTCTTGATCATGTATGTTTTAGATAGTTGGTCTACCACAATCTCCTATTTTTTATTCTAGGCAGGAAAAAGAGGGGAACAATGAAAAGGAAGGAGTGCTACCTATATCAGGAAAGCCAAAAGTTGCCCAGACATTTTCCATTGACACATTTTTATATCCTATCATCCAGAACTGTGTCAAATGGCCATCCTTATATTTCAAAGAAACTGTGAAATAAAAAGTTTTGCTTCGGCACATTCCTGCCCCATATGCTGTTAGTGAAATTGAAGAGAAAAGGGATATTGAGCTGACAACTAGCAAGGTCTGCCACACCATCCAATTGTATTATTTTTCATTTTTTCTTAAAAGACCAATGAGTTTCTGAAGCAACACTATAACTGTCCACTTTTACATGAAATACAGTGTTCCTTATATCCAGAGAGTCACCAGAGAGGATACCTTTCTTCTTATTCCCTCTTTTTTTTTTTTTTTTAGGTCTGTTTGCTACATTAATTATAATAATTTAGGGTAAAAATTTCCAAATTGCAGAGTCATATTCGACCCTTCTCTGTGGTTCCCTTCACATTAAGTCAGCTGTCATATTTGGTAAAAGTTGCCTATTTTATATTACTTTTCCTCCACCTTTGTTTCCCCAGTTCTGTGTAAGTGCTCATCTCTTCCACTGGTTCTTACAAAGGCTCTTGACTGAACTATCAACATTCCATCTTATTCCTCCCTAGTCCTCCTATAGATTTCGGTTTGAGTCAATCTTCTTGAACTTTCACGTTTTCATGCTGTATGTCTTTTCAAAATCTTTGATGGCTTTCTGTTGCCTATTAGCTAGATGAATCACAATAAAACTAATGGCTTGGTAAACTTAAATTAAGGGTGGGCCCTGTAAAAACACCACTATTCCCTCCACTGCCAATAGTTCTTCAAGACTGAATGTAAATTTCTATTGTGAAGTCTTTTCAGCTGCCCAGACAGAATAAATCATTTCTTCTTCAATATCCCAATAGTTATGGTTCACAGCTGTTTTCTTGTCTTCCCTCAAGTGCAGGGACTACTATTCCTTACATTCCACAGCAGATATGGCAGAGAATCTGACATGTAGTAGGGGCCCCATAAATGTCTATATGACTGACAATGTGGATATAGTGATTATTGAGTTCCATTGGCTAAATATCAGACATGCAGGCTGCTCCAGTATAATGCTAAGCACGTATATGGCAACATACACATACACACAAAAAGTCTGAGCCAAAAAGAAGACAATAAAAAAATTCCCACCCAGTGTCTCTGACTATGGCCTAGATCCTCATTTTAATTTCCTCCTGAATTTCAATATTTTGCTTAAAAGGAATTTTCTAGTTTACTTGTTGAATGCTCATCTGTAGTTGTTTTTGTTTGCCCCAGGTCTCCCTAATGGGACATAAGTCATGACTGATGCTCACCCAGGTTGATTAACCTCCATCCTGACAAATAGCACTTAAGAGGCTCTTAGAGGATTTGGAATTAGTGAAAATGGTAATAGTAATAATAAGTCAAACACTATGTATTAGGCATTATGTTCAGTGCTTGACTTAGATTGTTTCATTTAATCTTCAGTAAAACCCTATTAATTAACTATTCTCACCTCCATTTTACAGATGAGAAAACTGATATCAATAGAGCAAGTAATTTTCTTTAGATTATTGTCTCCCTCATGGCAAAGCTGATGCTGTTAACCACTATGTTTACGGTTTCAAATGGTTTCAATGAAGAAAAAAAGGTTAATTAGGACTAAGACAATTGTATTTTGAGATAAATAATAACCACATTTACTAAAAAGTAGTCAAGGCTGCATAAATCTGATGATAATAGTGTAGCAGAAATATGTTCTTGTCAAATATCCTTGGTGAAGAATAAGGTATACTCTTTTAGATTTGGGTGGTTAGGTCATGGCCTCAGCTCTTAACTTCTTCAGATTCTTTATTCTTTTCTTTTTAATGCCCAACTAATATTGTGTAATACCAATCCTCTCCCTCCAAACGATTTCTGTTACTGTTGCTTTTACACTGCATTTTTCGGGCTCTGCAATTTTCAGAGTTCTCTTCTCTGGAACAGTTAACCTTTTGCTCACCTTTTTGTGCTGCACCCTGCATTTTCTCTCAAGCCCTTTATTTTTGACTTCCTGGGTTTCTAAGATAGAGTCTTACAAAACAAAATTTTTCATTGACATAGTAAGAACTACACACACACACACACACACACACACACACACACACACACACACACACAGTAATCTACTACTAATTCCTCCTGCAATGTAGTTGAGTTTATGAAAGCCATGGGTCTATGATTCTACTCAAAAGGGAAAAAGTTAATGTAAGGTATATAAAATAGTTATGATATATAAAGCTAAATAAGGTACTAATATCCAAAATATATAAAGAAAAATACCACACAGTAGCAAAAAAACCAATCTGATTAAAAATGGTCAGAAGATCTGAATAGACATTTTTTTTTTTCCAAAGAAGACACACAGAGAGCCAACAGGTAAGTGAAAATATGCTCGATATCATTCATCATCAGGGAAATGTGAATCAAAACCACAATGAGATGTCACCTCATATCTGTTAGAATGGCTATATTCAAGAAGACAACAAATAAATGTTGGCACAGATGTGGAGAATAAGGAACCTTTGTACAATGTTGGTAGAAATGCAAATTGTTGCAACCAGTACGGAAAGCAATATGGAGATTCCTTATAAAAATAAAAATAGAACTATTATATGATTTAGCAATTCCATTTGTGGGTATTTACTTAAAAAAATAAAAACACTAACTTGAAAATATATATGTACCCCATGTTCATTGCAACATTATTTATAATTGCCAAGATATGGAAACAACCTAAGTGTCCATCAGTGGGTGAATGAATAAAGAAATTGTGATACACATAATATATATGTATATAATGGAATATTATTCAGCCATAAAAAAGAATGAAGTCTTGCCATTTGCAACAACACGGACAGACCTTAGAACGTTACGCTAAGTGAATTAAGTCAGACAGAGAAAGATGAATGCCTTATGATCTCTCTTATATATGGAATTTAAAAACAAATAGCTCACAGATACAGACAACAGATTGGTGGTTGCCAGAGGCGGTGGGGGTGGGGGTGGGGTGAAATGAGTAAATGGGGTTAAAAAAATAAAATAAACAAAACAAACACGTAAGTAAATATGATGATATATGTACCCTATTTCTTCTGCTGAATGTGTACTTATTTACACAGTGTCAATTTGTATTTGTCTCTATTTTCTAAGTAGAGAAGATTAAATGTGGATAATTGTAAGTCAAATTACACCAAGAACACAAAGTACTAATCAACACAGGTGGTAATACATTATAATCCGTTCAAAAAAAAGTCCAATAATTTGTTCAAGAAAGAGGATTAGCTGAATGTCCTAACAGGAAATTTCACTATATAGATTCAATTACTTATTTCTTGGGAGATTACAGTCTCTAAATGATACTATAGCTTATAATGAAATATTTAAATGGCATACATATGAATTTGGGGGAAAGCATTGAGTTATGGGAAATTATAACCTATGTGAAAGACTGACTTTAAAATGTTCTATTGATGTAACAAGAAAAGCATGGCTATTATATTATTGGACAACTTCACATGTACTGTCAAGTTTAAAGCATTTTGGACAGAGTCGCTCATTCTTATGTCCCAACCAAGGCCGATACAGTCAGCAACACATATCCTTCAACTTCAGCTAGTGGAAATAATATTTTCTATTTTTTATCAGAAATTACTAACTATTAATGTAATCTTTGAAAGCTAGGAAGCAAAATATAGATATATTAATGTAAATAAAAGTTTTTGTTATGGATTAAGAAAACGAGTTTAGACATTGTCAAAATTTCTGTCTGGTTCTAAAATACTTGAAGTTTAATAGATAGAATTTTATTAAAAGAAATATTTAGAAAAATTTGACTAAGATTTTAATCAAGTTTAAATGGTTGGATATGATTTATTAAATTTAAAAAAAGGGTTGGTTTATTAGCTGTTTAAATGGTGTACAAATGTTCAGAGAAATCGCATTTGTTAGAGTAGTATGTTTAATAAATTGGACATTAAACAAAAAATAGCAGCAAACGTGTTTTGTGCACCCAAATCTCTCAGGCAGAAAAAAATTTTAAATGCTTAGTATCGTGCTGCACACATGGTGGGTGCTCAATGAGATTTTTCATAAAGTTACCTGGCTCTTTCCAGGTAATTTTTCATCATATTTTCTTCTCCAACAATTATCTCAGATGTGGTTTCTGTGTCTTCTACTACTCCCTGCTCTTATTCACACTAAATTGAGGATATTTTAAAAAGAATACAGGGATTATAGGTCAAAGTTAACATCAGATTACCTAGCAGTTCCACCAAACTTGGGCTGTGAAAAACTGGATGTTGTTAGGCATATTTTAGTAAGTCATGCTGTAATTGACCTAAAGTATCACACAACAAAAATTTAGGGGGCTTGCATGGTGCCTTTTAGGTTGAGGACCAACACACTATTTATGTAATGCAATCGGACCACATTCCTCAGTCATCATCACAACTCCAAGCTCTTTAGTTTAAGTACTAATCATATACTGAAAATACCAGAAGGCTCCTCTGTGGTGGGAGTTCCCATTAGGACCACTTAATCTGGAATGATTTAGGTTCAAAAGGACCCCAGTGTGTGGAAGTAGCTGTGGTGACGGCAGCAAGGAATTGAACCCAAGGGAAGGAAGAATGCCTTGGAGATTTTTCTGTGGTAATATGAGACTATAACTGGTGAAGTTTTGTTCTGGTCTATGTTAAGAATAACTGTTTTGCCCACTATTGCTTCAGCCTAGTTGGCCATTGTAATTCTGAGACCAAAGAGTTTGCTCTATTGGCAGCTGACCCAGAAGCGGCATCCTGTAAAACTTGTGTATTTTACACCAGTGAACACGGATCTTGACAAAGATTGCGATTTTGGCTTTAAACTTGCTTTCATATCATCTTATGGAAGTAAGTTATAAAATATCAAAGACAGGTAAGAAACTATTTTTATTATCTTGACTTCTGAGATGAGTCTAGCCTCACCTCACCCCAGCATGTTCATCCTGATGTAGAAAATTGCAGCTTCTACTTGGAGTTACTCAAGTTTGTGCTACCTCTCCTTCCTGATACAGCTATCCATTCTAGGAAATCCTCTATTTTTGGTATCCTGGCTTTGCAGGTTGAAACAAATTATTTAATGGTGTGATTGAAAAAAAAAAAAAAAAAAGAGCTCCTCAAGTATATTGCATCTAGGAAATTATGATCACTCTCATTCCCAATTTCCATCTTTAAAGATGACATTAATCCCAAAATATTTGGAACTTTTGCTCAAGCACAGATAACTTCTAGTTCTTGGCTAAAAAATAATTCACATAATAATACTAATAAATAACAACAACAACAACCACCCTTTAACAGTGGCTAAGCCCCAGAGCTGGAAAGCCTGTTTAAATCTCAGTCCACTATTTAACTAGCTCTATGACCTAGGGCAACTTAAGTAACCTCTTTGTGCTTTTATTTAAAATCTGTAAAGGGTGTTGTGGAAATTACATGGGCATGGGAAACTACCTGATATATGGTAAGTGTTCAGTAAGTGTTAGTTATTATTAAAAGCTATTGAAGATGGGTCATATGATGTTACATGTTGCAAATGGACTGTTCTATTTTAGGTGATTTAACATCTTTGACAGGGTTAAGAAAGATTTTGATCATCTATTATCTGATGTCTCTTGCTACCATTTTTCTTTGTACTGTGTCCATTAAATTTGGTATAGTTAACAGCAACCACCTTTCTAATAAAGCCCAAATATTCTGTACTCAGTTCTGCTATACCAATTTCATGAGTATGCAGCTCCTCAGCCCAGAACACCAATTGTGCAAAAAGTGCAATGAATTCTAATTCACATTTGATTGCAATGATCTGAACCAAACACAGAACCTAGTTGATCCAAGATGATTTGGGCTTTACAATTTTGTGCATTACGTGATCTGCACACTCAAAACAGGAGTATCTTTGAATTTAACATATTTTCTTTTTCAGAAAACAAGAATTCTTTTAATTAAAAACATTTTTAAAAATTTCAGTATGTGTAATTGTTAACACCTGCTATGTGTTACCAACAGATGTTTCTGACTTACCTAAGGGAACTGTTATAATTATTCTATAAGCTTATTGGAATGGCATTTACTGAGATAGTTGGGAAACTTCAGTTGATGACTTTGTATGTAATGTTGGTATTTCTTTTAATCTCTTCCCTTATTGCAATCAATCTCCACACATCCTCCCCAACTAGCCCCATTCCTAATGGGGTACTCAAATGGTTACAACACCGGTCATGCCTAGTTTAGCCTATGAAACGTTACTGAAATCAAAATACATGTATTCTAAAGCATTATAAAATTTACTTTTAAATGTTTTAGCAGCTAATCCTTATAATGTTTAGATACCTAATACCTTCTAATAGCTTGGCTTCAAAAAAGCTATAGTAAAAATGTGAGTTTTCTTTATTTTCCTAACCATTTATTAGGTCTTATAAGCAATCAACTTTCTAAATTCTTCATTTATGATACTAATCATACAGTTACCTACAGGCATGTATTAAATATGACACTGGTTTCAGGCAAATAATGGGCCAATTGCAAACAATGAATAAAGAGAGGCAGCTCCATTTATAACTGCTGTTTCAACAGAGCTCTATTGTAATCACAGTGATCTGAGGGTGACTCATTAATTAATTGATGTTCTTTTTTATTATGTGCTATTGAGTTAATGAGTAATTTGTGTGATAATTCTCTGAACACATTGATTACTTGAGATATTTTCTGGGGCTTTCATATCAATGAAATGCTGAATAGGTAGAAGATTGTATTCCTTTAATATGCTCATTATTAGTGGGTTTGAGATGAGTACAAACCAGTGCAAAGACAACTTAAAGTCATCTAATGTTAAGTATCCTAAGTCTGCCTGACAGGAGGCTGAGGGCTCAGGGCAAGACCTGTCAAATAGCAGGTTCTCAGCAAATGTCAATTGAAATCACGACTATATTAAAGCTTTGCTTTCTATTACCTTAAATTGCATTAAAGTCATATTTAAGAAATATCTATAATGGTGTTTTTAAGGAACAGTAATAATCAAAAGGCTTTTGCTAATACTGTATTCTGTGCTGTGCTAATGGCCTATTACAGTAAACATGAAGATTGTTTTTGCAACTGACTGAAGTGAACAGTAACCGTGTTTGGCCTATATCACTTCTATGAAATTGTTTAAGTGACTATTTAGAAGGTGGTTTGCTTAAATTGATAGTTAAAAGGAAACAATTTATATATAGTATGTTTTACAACAGATATAATTTTCAGTACCATGTTTCAGTTAAGACACACCATCTCTTCCTAGAAAATGTAGGTTTTAGTTGAGTTTTTTGTTTTCATTCATTGTACAGAAAAGAGCAAATTTGAAATTTAGTCTGACAACACAGTGCTTTAAGAGATCACTTAAAATTTGTATATATGTACAAAATTATACCCAGTAATCGCTACCTTCATTTTTGACAGTTTTATTTTCCCCACAAAAGTAAATAACAGTAAACTACCTAGCTCAGAGATCCCACATATAACATTTAAAGAAAGCATTTGAGGCACTTTGTCTACGCTTATGATTTACCTTTTAAAAGTAAATGTCCTTATATACTTTTTCCTTTTACATGAACTTAATGTATGCTTTCTAGATATCATCTTAGATTGTGCCAATTAAGAGCAATCAAACAGTGTAATACCCCTTTTATTAAAAACATAAATCCAAATATAAAAAATGAATGAAAGAATCCAGCAGATATTTATTAAGCAAGATGAAAGTGAAATTACAAACACAGGTCAGCTTTTCAACTCAGCCAGCATTCTGGTGGACAGGAGGTGCCTGGGCCTTCATCAGAGGCAGCCCATGTGAAATGCATGTTAGGAAGTGAGCTTTCCCTGCTTGAGAAATCAAAGCTCCAGTGGAGGTGTCCTACTGGAGGCATCGATAACAAGCTAAATGACATCAGGGCTACACAACACAAAAGAGGAAAGTTGACAACAGTTCAGGACTTTGAATAGGCAAGACAATTAGCTCAGTACTTCAGGTCAAAAATGCTACTATTTAATGGGCAATTAGTTATAAAATGGCCTTTTTCTGTCTTGTTTCACAATTTCATAGAGATGAAAGATAATCTAAGGAGATTAAGGCCTTAATCTTTAATCTAGGTGAGTAATTTTGTTTGTAGGAAGAGCATAAGAATTAACTCCCCAAGGATTAAGCAAAAGAAAAAGCAGTAAAAACGTTGTTTGGTCTTTGGGTGGCAAGAATAGTTGAATACTTGAACAGTTTGTTTCCAGTTTACAGGTATTTTGACATATTGATTAACATATGCAAAACCATTTAAATAATCTTTAAAAGATCATTTGAAAAAGATACCCACGATTAAAATTGTACATCCACATGAATCTCAAGCAACTCTTAATAGGTACTAGCAGGGCTACGGAATTATGAAAACACTTCTCACTATCTCCTCTCCCCCATTTGTTCTGTGTTTTTTTGTTTGTTTGTTTGTTTTTGGTTTTGGCTACGCAAGTCTTTTCATGAAACAAATGTAAGGCCTAAGGCTAAAATAATAGTTATTTTATAAGCTCCAAATATCTATTTTTGAAATTCTTTTTTCCATGTATTTCCAATTTGGAGGACATGACTTGAACATTCTTAACCATGAAGCATTTGTAAAAAATACATATCATTCACTTTTCACAGAATTATTTTCTTAAAAATAAGAGGCAATATCCAGATTCACATGCATGTCCATAATAAAGCTTCGTTTTAAAACAACTCAAATCCATGTCAGCATTATTTGCAGCTTAATATTTTGGCCCCAAACCAAGAATTCAGGTATCACATTTAATTTTCATCTGCAATATATATGTACTGACAGGACCAAATATGTGTGCAAATAATACTAGAAAATATTGTTCCTATACAAGTGATAAGGAAAAAAATAAATAACAAAGAAAACCACAGCACTAAATTTGCTCTAGTAAAAATATGCTTCATTGTGCCTGTGTGGAATTAGACTGGCTGGAAAGTAGTTCTAGTACAGGGAACAGAAGCAAAGAAGCAAACTGGAGCAACCCAGAAGATGGGGTTATAGACTCATTTTTATTTCTTAAATTGAATTTAAATAATCAGTCTCCATAATTTCTGTGTCTAGAAAGTTTTCTTCTTTATCAGCTATCATGTAGGTAAGGGAATATTTCACCTTTAAAAAATGGAATGACAGATTTCAGCCTAAGTGATATATTCTGAGTGGGTAATTACTTAAAGCAATAGAGTAAGACACGTTGAACTTTTAAAGTGTTAACTTTTAAACATTAAAATAAGTGGCAGGTAAATACAGAAAAATATATAATCACCAGTTCTCAGCTTCTTACCAATTCCTTTGTTTCTCTTCTTCTAGAAGATTCTCTATAAGTACTATGTTGCTCTGATCAAAAGTAACTTCTCTACTCAAATATCATCATAGCTTCAATGTGCATTATGGTTTCAGTAGATTCACACTCAACTCCTTTTAGTGCCAGAAATTTATCAAGCCATAAAGTTATTAACCCTTAACTCTTATGGAGAGATCTGGGCAAAATTTATACAAGAAATTTATCATTTTAAAATTATTTCATAATTGTGGTAACACTTTTTAAAGTAACCCTTTGGAAAAAATTTACATGATACCCAAAGGCACTAGTTTACATAAGGGGTGAATGGCTGACTAAAACAAAAACAAAAACAAAAACAAACAAAAAAACCCAAAGCCATTATATAGGTAAAGAACACATACACACATACACATATGTACATACGCACAAAAGATATTAAAAGGGTAACTGTTAAGCTTTAAAGTTATTCTAAAAATGGCACTTTTCATGTTGGTATAAAATGAAAGTGCTTTAAGATGAAATTTTTATGCATTTTTTTAAAGCTGATCTTAACCCCCTGAAAATAGGGGGTTATAATGAGACTCTAAATCATAGTGGCAATAATAGTGGATGTTGTTAAAATGCTTTGTGTGTGTCTTTTTTTTTTTTTACTACTTTTAATGTTGATAGACTTGCTTTATCTATATGTGTATCATTAGTGAGATTTGGGCTTCAATTTTTTACTAGAAAGTTACAGCTCATTTAAAATAGCTGGTAGATACAGAAAGCATAAATATACAGTAAGTTTAAACACTGATTGTACTAAATGCAACAATACAAAGAAGCAAACAGAACACAAATGGTAACACAATAAAACTGTATTACATTTGTGCTTCAAATATTACAATACATTATATACAATAGTCCAAAATAAACATCTCATGCCAAGTGACACAAAAACGAATAGCAAGCAAAAAAATCCAGCAATATGTACATTACTTTTTTTCTTTAATAATAAACATTCAACTCTGAACTGGGGCAATTTCACTACATACAGATGCAGTCCGCCTTTTATTCCATATAACCATCCTGCTTTCCTATATCTACGCTATCCAGTAGGTTCCTGTGTCAATTCTTATATACATGTGGAGCAAAAAAGATAAAAGAATGTAGTGCTTCATATTCTTAATGGGGTGATGTTGAGAGATCAGCGAACCTGGGGTGCATAACCTTCTTTCATTAAACCTTCCTCGTAGTCCGTCTGGCAAAGGATCATGTTATTCTTTAGAAAAAATTTATCTCCAACACAAAATCTGAAAATATTAAAAATAAATAAATAAAATGTGTTAAGACTATTTCACTCAGATCTATAGATTTGAAGATTTTTTTCCTAATAGTAATTTCACATGATAATTCCCTGATTTGAAAAAACTTGTCTTAGAAAGTTGTCAACACTAAAACAACCTTAATCTATAAAAATCAAAGGACCATCGAAGAAAATACATAGGGAATCAAAGGTGACTTTTTTTTTTTTACCACATAGTAAAGAAAAAAAAAAAAAACACTAATCTATATACACAATCATTAAGAAAGAATGATAATAACATTTCACTACAGTAATTATGGAAGATTTCATAACTGGCCATTTATCCACTTTATATAAAAAAGTAAAAGATGTTAAAATGAATCAAATGATTAGAAAATAGCCATTTTAAAGCTTCCTTTTATTTTGTTATTAAAATGTGACTAAATTCTAGTAATTTGAAAGTGATCGTTCTGAAGTGAAAGTTGTTTTAGCACCAGACTTTGCTAGGCCATATTCCTTTGTTTCTGGCAAGTTCACCAACTATAAAATTATAAATGTTATTTCTTAGAGCACTTCCAATTAATTAGATTACCAAAGAGTAACCTGAACAAACTTCTTAATATCGATGTGATAAATAAACTAGTTTCCAGTAGCTAATTATTATTTTATTCTATGAAGCATTGGTAAACGTGCAAGACAGTAATGTTTTTAATAAGTGCTCTTTGGTATAATTTCCCAGTGGTGACACGTTAGACAGAATTAAGGTCAGAAATAAATGCTTGTGCTGTTTCCAGTACATTTAACAATAAAGTAACTCTGGGGAGAGTTGTATATATTTTTAATTGTAATAATGTAACCTTCAAACAGCAGTGTCTGGTAGAGTTGACCCAGTTAAACTACTTGTAATTATACACGCTGACCTCTCCGACCTTTGATAGTGGTCTCTCTTTATCAGATAGTCAATTTCAAATGATGTTCAAGCAGAAATCTTAGTGGGTAGATTAAATTGTGTAGTGAAAGCCACCCTTTAATGTTTTGTGAAGTTGAAAGTTTAAATGAGGAGCAGTTGGACTGATTTACATTTGCAAAGATTGGAATGCTAGACAAACAGTGAACCTATTTATTTTCCAACTGGGTAGCTTTGGAAATTTATCCTTATTCTAGCTAAGTAGATAGAGGGAAAAATGGTGTAATAAAAAAAGTAGATTGAAAAGAATTAGCTTTCCTCTTAAAGAAGATTGGTCTGTTTATTTGTGGAATTTACTTTTTTTCCCCAGGATTACTGCCTGCTGATGATGTTGATTGAAAGTAGAGACTGTGCTGATCTTGAAATCCTAGAGTTGTTTGTGGTCAAGGCTATTAGATACAATGAACATTCAAATTTAGACTTTAAGTACATCTTCTTTTTAATGGTTGCAAACTATAAACTTTAAACGCCCATGCTTAAAAAGCGGTATTTGAATAAATTGGGTTTTGTGAATAATCATGATACTAAGGTATGTTGAATAAAAGAAAATATGTCTTTTGTTGGACAAGACTTATAGCCAAATTAGATGCTCATCTTTTGTGAGATTATATAAAATATCATGTAGAATAGATTTGATTACTGTTCAAAATTTTTCAACTTATATTACTATTGAAGTTAATTTGAACTAAAGCTAATAATAAAAGATAATATCAAAAATAAACTTAATAAAACACATTTGTGTTCCAACTGATGTTACTAAATTTTTTTCTAAAAACCAGCTAAACTGGAAATACTTTCAAATCTATATTGTCTAAAGTTTTACTTAATTTTTTCAACGTAATTTTTATCAATCCCCAAAATTCTATTTGTTATTAAATAAAACCATGATGGTTTTTGTCACATCATGTCATTATTCTTACCTTCAGAGACCTTGAAATTTAGATAATTTTTATTTCTAGATTAATAAATTCTGGGTACTTAATAATGAGAAAAGCACTGAACCAAAAGCCCAGGGATCTAGTCCTGAGACCTACTGCTTTTACCCACCCACTGCAGGGTATATAAGACACCTTTCAAACTTTCTCTAAGTCGGTTTTCTGTGAGTAAGATAAAATAGCTATATCACTGGATTGTAGGGATGTTAAAATAAGGAATATATGAAAGGTAGAGAGACATATTATGATGAATAGGATTCAAATCTCGACTTTCCACTTTAGTTAGATGCAACCAGTTTTTCTTTTCGGTAATATCAGTCACTTTTGTAAGTTTGTGGTAAAGAGTAGAAATAAAATACGTAAAACTTTACCTCAATGTTTGGAATGTATGTAATTAAAATAGCCACCTTTTAATAAAGTACTTACCAAGTGCTAATGCTAAACTACATACATACATACATACATACATACATACATACATACATACATATATAATCATATTATTCCTTCCATCCAACCTAGAACATAGACATTATCATTGCCTTTTTCAGATGAAAAACCTAAGATTTCCTACAAGAATTTAAGAAACCTGCCCAAGTTTCCATAGCTAGAAGGTCTGTGGTAGAGGAAGGAAAAGAACCAGGTTTCTTTGGATTCAAGACCCATGCTTTTACCTGGAGGCAGTAAAGAATGAGTCAAAGTTATACAGGTATTTTAGTGTTACTGTTATTCCTCTTCATAATTTTAAAAAAGTTTGCCTACCATTCAATGAGATGTTGGTAATATAAATAGAATTCATCTAAAATATTCCTGCCTGAATATTTCGTTACTAATAAATTGCCAACTGGATAAAGTACATTTTATGTGCATTTCAATTTATACTTAAAAGTCAAGATGTAAGAAAGCATGGGTGAGGAATGCCACAGTTACATATGTAACTCAAAACAGCCTTGAAAGCTATGGTTAAGAGCAGATTATGGTTGGTATGCAATTAGAATTAGTTTTCTCCTTTAAAATGCGGCATATATAAACACGAATCAGAGAAACAGCAATGCATATATCAGACACTTAAAACCTATAACTGAGTTTTATAAGAGGCTAATTTCCAATGTTATATAACTAGCTCCTTATGAGATATAGCACTTGTAAAAAAAATATTTTAAAAGCAGTGATGACCAGAAGATACTGTTAGTATATTAAGAGACAGCGCTAAAATTCCTGAAAGTAAATGGATAATCTTCCTTGTAATCTAATTTAATTATTTGCAGTATAGTCAGTTCAATTAATTTTGCCTTTATTTAAAAAAAATATGTTAAGGAATAAAAAGATGCTTAATCAGATTTTTAAACCATCTAGTGTTTTGAAATTAATAATAGATTTAAGTTCCAGATATTTTGAAAGGATTCTAGTTGAATTCATATGGTCTTAGCAACTTGAAAAGTATAGAAAATAACTATAATAAATCATCTCTATAAAATATGGGTTTAGAGTAGTTTTGAGCAGGTTATCAAAAGCCTCTACTAAACAGCCTCCTTTTGTAACCTCCTTTCTAAGGAATGAAAATGTTAACTTAGTGATCTTATTTCCCTAAAGTTAGTGACTGTCAATTATAACTAATTTGTACTTCCGTAATAATTTAAAAAGAGAGGGGGATCTAATCCATATTTCTAATGTCTCTACCTTCATATTTAAGATACTTGGTTACTAAAAGATGGAGATTTTTATACTGTATTTTGTTTTCAGTAAGAAGTGCAGGTTATATACTTATTATTCAATCATTATATACTTATGGACAAATATATCTTCTTTTTCCAATGACAGCCCAGTTGTCATTACACACTTCATTCCTAACAATCTTTCTCCCTTAAATTACACTATATATTTCCCAAGTCCTGCCAGACATTATTCAAGTCTATTACTATAACTCCACTATATCTCTTCCCATTTATATCCATTTAGCCAGAAAATAAAATATCTCTCTTGAAACAGGCCACGGCCCTCATACTGGCTCTGAGTCCAGAGACTAAAACCAGACTACAGGGATTCAAATCATGAGTTTATCTTTTTCTAACTGTGTAATCTTGCATAAATTTCTTAAACTTTCTGCACTTCAGTTTCCTCATGTGTAAAATGAAGTTAATAATAGTACCTACTTATGGGTTATATTGAGTGTTAAATGAGTTAGTATATGTAAGACAGAACAATGTCTGTCTGTTTATAACCAATAGTATATAAGAATTTGCTAACATTATTATTTGCCAATGGTAATCTTTTCATCATTGCTTAAAATGTTCCATAGCTAGAGAGTTATTTTTTCTCCTTTTTTCATCTACTTAAATTCCAAAAATTCTTTAGTTTACATTCCTTCCAACAGTGTTCCCTGACCAAATCAATTCATTCCGATCTTTCCCAAAGCACGTATTTATTAGTATATCATTTACTTAGGCATTTCAAATTTTCTCATGAGGGTATAACAAGTTTCCCAATCTGAACAGCAGTGCTGAGGTAAATGATTATGAGTTGAAATACCATCATAAATTGTACTACTACTTGAGATGAGTGGTCAATATACATTCGTTAAGATGGATTCATTCCAGAATCAATTAGCTTTAAATAACAAAGGTATTTTAGATGAAACAATTTTAATTTGTATTCATTTTGACTTTCAGTCATTGACTTCCCACCTTTACAATTTCCTCTCCTATTCTTCACTCCATGCCTCATTCCTCCATATCCCTACCAAACTCCCAGTCTAAGCTCGAGCACACTAAGCTATTTTTTATTTCCTGAACACAGCAGATGCTTTCACACCTCCATGCCTTACATGCCGCTCCATCTGTCTGGGAATCCCTTTCTTCAGTGGTTCCTGGTTTCGTCATCTCCCCAACTCCCCACCAGACACACTTCCTATATCCTAACCAGTCTTAGGGAGTTCTTTTTTAAAACCCAGCACATCAAGCCTCTGCTGCTTCCCCAAGACCTCCAGGACTGACTTCTCTTCCTTTGTTATGGATCTGTTTAGCATCAATTACACTCTCCTTTGAGTCTTTGATGTCCTGTCTCTAAGGAGAAACTGGATTTTATTCCCCTCCATTCCTACAGAGCCTAGCACAGTGCTTCTATTCTTTAATAAAAGAAAATGAAACATTATACAATTCTACATATTTGAGCCAATTTCATTACAAACAAGCATGTCTTCCTTTTCATATAAAAGCATCATTTAGTTTTACAGAATTTTCTAAGGGGAGGGGTTTATTCACCTTTAAGAGATTAATCTATTACATAGAATTTTTCAATTCTGAATGAGATCCAAGTTATTATACAAGACACTTAAAATAACTTTCCTTGGATTTCCTTTCAAAATAAAACTTTTAGATTTTTAATTCAGGACTCACATTCTTAGCTATACCCCCCTAAAAGGGGCAGTGAGAGTATATACAAGGGACAGCCAATCCTGATAGGTGATTATTACTACTATTTTTTGAATATTCATAAATATTTATAATATTAATGATATTTTGACTTAGAAGTTGAGATGAAATAACTGCTAAATAAAATTCATAAACATATATGATACCTCAATTTCAGATGTCAATAAAGTTTGCTTAAGGGAATGTACCTATCAATTATCTATTTGTCTTGTGTTTTATCTGTAAAGGTACAATCCTATGACAATGATTTGGCTACTGAAAGTACGGGCTCATGTGGCATATAGCTTTATTGGAGAGGATTTCTTAAGGAAATGTCAAAGTAAAAGCAGAATCTCCTATATTGAAAACCTTCTGTATTAAGAGTAACAAAATTTGTCTCCTTTGCTTGGCTGATGAAGATTAGCTGACTTCCTGCATTAAAGAAGTTTGTCTTGTAGGGGCTGAAGTGACAAGACAATAACTAAGTGCTAATTGTGCATAACCAGCACTAAAGATATGTAGTCCCATTATAGCATATAATAAATGAAGCGAACACAGAAATATATTAGGTACTTTAATAATGATACTAGAATAGTATTTTGCAGCAATAAGAATGTGAACAGTTTTAGAGTCAAAATTTAGGAGTGTTTGTCTTACTTGACTGAGTTCTATTGGGGAGAGAGACTTAATTGTGAGTGCAACTTTTTATTTCAATGGTGAAATAAAAGTGATATACGATAGGTAAATAGCATTAACACCTACAATTACTTTGCATCATAATAGAATTGAGGCTGGGTTTAGTACTTGAATGATGTTTTAATTTTCTGTGTAGAACATGAATAAGATAGGTAAGTCTTCCCTGATAGAAGAATGGACAAAGGACATAAACAGTCAGTTCCCTAAAAGAAGAATTAGCAAAGGGCTACGAGTAAGCAAATGAATGCTAATTAAAAATTAAAATGAGGTACCCTCTTTCATCCTTTAAGGATTAAAACAAAATAATTCCCAGTATTAGAGTCAATTTGAGGGAATGAATAGTCTTTACATTTCTGGTGTGAGTATCATTGGAATAACTTTTCTAGAGAGCATTCTGCAATATATAACACAAGTCTGTTATATATTTGTCTAATTAACTTTTGCTCCTGTGAATTTATCCTGACATAGATTTAGTATTTGTTTGTTTATAAAATCCATATTACACTGATAATATTGATAATATAAAAACTTGAAGAAATAACCTACATCTGATGATATGATATATGAAGCTCTATCTATAAAACTGAACACAAGTAAATTAAAATCTCAAAATAATTTTTAAAGGCAGGTAAAAAGGCATAGAATGGTAAATTAAAATCTCCAAATATCAGACATTAGGATTCTCCACTGTTACTTTTTTTTAAGCTGCCTAAATATGGATATAAAATATATGCTATATATCATTTGTTATATATATATGCAAAAAAACATATGCTGGCTACACTAAAATATTAAAACATTTTCTTTTGGAATAGTGAGAGAATAGTGAGATATAAGACAATGTTATTCTTTATCTCTTGTATTTTTTAAATTTGCTACTGTAAATATGTAACCTTTTATAAGTAGAAAAGCAGTAAATGTTATTATTGCATAAAGACAACTATATTGTTAGTGGATGCTATTAGTGTATCAATGTGATAAACAGAAGTTTTTTAACTTATCTATTAATACACTTTAAAATGTATACACATACTAGGACAAATGCATAAAACATGTCTGTGTGGATGTGTGGATATTTCTATTTGTTAATCCATGTCCTTACAATAAACAACATGTACATTTGCCATTTATGTCTGGTTAAATGTCACCATAGGCTAAATTAAGCTATGTTGGTTTCAAGCATTTATTAGGAAGACTCATGATGTTGTGTGATAACTTCTTGAATCATTTTCTGAGTAACTTATACATTGCAAGGTATACTGAACCACATTCTAAATATCTACATTTAACGGGAGACATTATTGAGATATATATCTTATGTAAAAACCAAGTTAATGAAATATAATTTCATAAAATTAAAATATGTATCAAAGTAAAAGAACTAATATTTGAGAACTTATGTTCTCGGTAGTTAACATAAATTATTTCATTTAATTTTCAAAATCTGCAAGATAGGTATTAGTGTCTTTATTTTATGAGTGTGGAAACCAAAATCAGAGAGATGAAGTAACATATGATCACACAGCTAATATATGATGGAACTGGAATCTTAATACGGTTCTCACTGTAAACATCATATTTTTTCTACTCTTCTACAGGGCCTCATAAAAAGATGCTGCACTAACAGCAAAACAGAGCAAATAACAATAACTGAGAACTTGACACAACTAATATGCACTTATTGTATACTATGTCCAGGTGTTTTCATAGTCACATGGGATTTGTTTTTATTAAATTTATCAAGTATACTAATTTTTGAAGTGTATTTTTAATAATCGGTATATTTTAATATTCTAATATCCTCTGTATCTGTCACATAAAACAGGTACCAGTAGTATATAGTTCCCACTTGAAATAAAAGTTATAACTTTCAACAAGGAAAAATGGATGAAGTCATAATAATTTGATATGAAAGATTCCTCTGAGGTTGACTCATCCAGTTCCCTTATGTTATAAATGAGAAAACTGAGGTCCAGAGAGTTAATATGGTTGGTTTATGGTCATACACCTTTTAGGGGCAAAGTCCAGACTGGAATTTCGGTATTTAGATTTTCTGTGAAATACTCTTTGCATTCTCCAGTGTTGCCTCTCAAATGTTGATTCTTGATAATTAGTATGCCCAGCCTCATTCCTAAAAAAACTTGAAGCAACTTAAAAAATACCTATAAAACAAGGTTAAAATTCAAGATAAGAAATGAAGAGATAGGGCAAACATAAACATGAAAAATAAGATGAATACACATTGCCTTCCACATATTCCTATATACTCGCTTTGGTGCAAGTTTGTTTGCTAACAGAAGCAGTACAAAACAATAAAGCATTTTGAACCTACATTTTAAAAGACAGAAAAATAATAAAGAAAAGACTAAAAGTTTATAGAAGTGTTTTAATTTCTTATCACATCCTATTATATGATTCATTTCTTTCAAGTACAAGTATAGTTTTAAGATCTTTCTCTTCAGTGGTCCATTTCTGGCACTGAATAAACATTTGCAGACAATAAAAAGGGTGAGATTAATTGCTTTAGTAAAGTGTACTAATATAATTCCCATCCATTAAATAAATAGCCAGCAAAGAAACTTTTACCATTTTCAGAAGCCAAAATGAAATCCACATACCTCTGATTACAAAGCTGACATGCAAAGCAGTCCAGGTGGTACACATTGTCCTTGGCACGCATCACCATCTCAAAGGCAGGGATGAGCTTACTACAGGCTGCACAGTTTCCCGTTACACCGAAGAGCCTAGAACAATAAACATTTTTTTCAAACTCTTACAGGGAAATCTGAGATGGTGACTAGAGAAGACGCTAATACACTTTGTAAAGATATCAATACACAATGCCTTATAATATACTCAAGTGAGTTTTATCCTAGGTGTATACATAAATATTCTTTGGTAATACATACACAGTTGACCTTTCTTGATGAGAATCACATCTTGTTTGAGAAGAAAAGAAAAAGACAAATACAATGAGAAGCTTTACAAACAGAAGTCAACAGGCATGAATCCACAGCAAAAATGTTTTACTTGTTAGAATACACGGTAATATAAAAACAATGCAAGTTTGATCTTAATACCACATATTAACATGATAATTGGGACAAAAAACATTTGAATGACTCACTGTTTTTTGACATCTAGTTACTAAAAGGTTTGCCATTATTAATAAAAGAAAATTTATGAACAAAGCATTTAAATAGTCAAAAAACATT